>JAPQWS010000124.1:4717500-5937500 GCA_028651295.1 Catharanthus roseus | reverse complement strand
ATTTGATTTTATTAAAACCCTAAACCCTAAAACAACAGGCCAACAACAGTTAGTATCTTAATTTATTATTAATTCTTATTAAAACCATAAAACCCTAAACCATAGCAAAATGATGCATGAAGATTAAGGATTAAATTGTTCAAAAAACATAATTCATAATCATATTAATAATAAAAATTATAACATCAAATATTTTAAACAACTAGTTATATTCATTCTACATATACAAAATGAAATAACAATTCAAATAAAAATGAAATTAAATTCAAGAAACATTCCTTAAATAATTGTGAACACAAAAGTAAAAAATATAAACAAATATTAAAAAAAAATCAACTGATGACATTTTCGCCCAGGCTGGCGAAAAATCCATACACTTTTGCCTAGCCTGGCGAAAATCCTAGTGTTTGACCGCTACGACTTGCGAAACTCATGACTTTCGCTTGACCAGGCAAAAATCACTAGGATTTTCGCTAGTTTGGGCGAAAGTGCTACATTTCGGCAGAAAAAACCACAAACTAAAATTGCAATTTTTTTTCAATACAATGCATATTTTCATAATCTAAATCGATAAAATCGTAAATACATGAGTATATATTGAAGTACTAACATTTTTTCTGAATTGTAACGGTCGAATCTTCCAAGATCTACAATTGAAGTTAAGAGTTTGAAAGCGAGTTGAGATAATTTTTTTTAAAAAGAGTAAAATATGAAAGTGAAAATAAAATTTTTAAATTTTTTTAGGGGGCCGATAAATCTAACTCGGGAATATGAATGTATAGCGAAAAAAATCATTATTTTCCCTCATCTTTCTCTCTCTACACATTTTCTCTCTACTCCTTATCCACTCTAAAACTAAAATCTTTAACATTGAACTTGAATTGGAGGTAGATATAGATCATTATGAAGAATTTGTAGAAGAAAATATCAATTTAGATGTAAGAAAAGTTAAAATTTTTTTTTCCAAAACTGGGCTCGGATCGCCCGGACGGGCGACTCGAACATGGGCGGATCGCCTAGATGGGCGACCAGAACACATCTGGGTCGCTGGCCCGGGCAACCGGCTCACGTCCGGGTCGCCAGCCCGGGCGATCCGAGATTTTTTTTTTTTTAAAAGGAAGAAAGAATTTTTGTAGGTATTTGGAAAACTTGAAACATGAATAACTCTGCGATCGGATGTCCGTTTCACGCATATGACCACTCGTTTTGATGGTTCTAGTAAAGAGGAACGCAATGGCATCATCGAAAAAGTTATCCGGATGCGTTTTGGGGCAAAAAAAATTGCGTGCAAAAAGAATTCCAATATTTACCAACTTCAATCATTTGAATTTTTAATTAGAGAAAAAAGAAGACTGCTCCTCTATTTAATTTTCAAATTGGTGCCGTAATTTTTTAGTTAACAAGAGAGAAAGTATTAGAAAATTACAAAAACGTAAATGAAAAGGAAAATAGGACGTTTTTGTGGGAACGGTTGGTGGAAACCTCCTTAAGGATGTTTCCGACGCGTAGGTCTTGGAAAAATACCCGAAATGCCCACAAGAATCGCCTCAATCGGACGTCTGAACGCAAAGTTATGCCCCATCAGAGTTTTCGACTATACGAAACGAATTTTTTTGCCCTGAAACGCGTCTGGATCACTTTTTCGACGATGTTGTTGCGTTCCTCTTTACGAGAACCATCAAAACGGGTGGTCATACGCATGAAACAGACATCCGATCGTAGAGTTATTCATGTTTCAAGTTTTCCAAATACCCACAAAAATTCTTTCTTAAAAAAAAAAAAAAAAGAAACCTCGGATCGCCTCGGCTGGCGACCCGGACATGAGCCGGTCGCCTGGGCCGACAACCCGGATGTATTCTGGTCGCCCATCTGGGCGATTCGCCCATGTTCGGGTCGCTTGTCCGGGCGATCCGAGTCCAGTTTTGAAACATTTTTTTTAAAACTTTTCTTACATCTAAATTAATATTTTCTTCTACAAATTCTTCATAATGATTTATATCTACCTCCAATTCAAGTTCAATGTTAAAGATTTTAGTTTTAGAGTGGAGAAGGAATAGAGAGAAGTTAGAGAGAAATTGGTAGAGAAAAAGATGATGAAAAATAATAATTTTTTTTGCGCAAAATATTTATATTCTGGAATTAGATTTATCAACCTCTTTTTTTATATATCTTTATAAATTTTCAAATCGTATTTATTGACACTCAAACTAAAAGGTATTTTATATGAGACCTGACTCCAAAAGTTAAAAGCCCGAAATGCCGTAGGAAAGCCCATAAACAAGTAAAACCCAAAGCCCATAAAAAACGACGTGCTACAGGTGAGGTGTCGCGTGCATACTTAGCTGACACGTAATCACAGGAATCCGTTACATTTTTAGTGGGTCCCATCTCCTCCTGACGTATACTTCCTTCCTTCCCACCGACCCCTACCCTACCCTACCTGATTCGCGTGCCTCCTTAGTCTTTCTTTCCACGCTCTCTTTACCGTCCGATGTATAAGAAACCAACGGCTGAGATCTCTTCATTTGTTCTTTCCTTGTTTCTGTTTCCGCAATTAGTCGCCTTTTTAGCAATGAAAAAACGAGCATCTCGTGAAAGCAACCTTTATCCATGATCAACGGCTATTATTAGACGATTTTAGTTCAAATCTGACGGTGGAAACTTTCTCGAGAACGGTGGTTCTGAATGTTAGTTCCTCTCCCTATAAAGGAAGGCATGCAAAAGTCATTCAATTCTAGTATTTCATTGGTTTCTCTCTCTACGTTTCATCCTCCTCATCCTCCGGTTCATTGCCTTTTCAAACCGGTGAGTTTTGTTTTTAGCTTTTGGATTTTTTTTATTTTTTAATTTTTGTTAGAGGTGTTAATGTTTCTGTTTTTTGTTGGAAAATCTAAGGTATAAGGTTAAATTTTAGTATTTCTTTTGACGATCGGTGTTATTTTTGTACTATTGTTGATTTTATTTGAAGATTCCGTTCCTCTTTGGACGAGATTTTTTGTTACCAAGATTAGGTTTCACTGTGTTGTTTTCTTTCTATGAATTTTATGCGGGGTTTAAGACGTTTTTTTGGCACAAATTTAGCAAAGATTGCTCCTTTTCATCTGTAAATATCTCGATGCATGTAGCTTGTGTTTCGTTAGAATGATTGAAAGATGTTAGAATCGGGAAAGGAAATTGTTATACTTCGTACCGATTATCTTTCGTGAAGTTTAAGTGTTCATTATTGGATATGAGTATTGCATGAACTTGGTAAAGGTGGCACCTTACCTTTTTCGCTTCTTTTTTATTTCAGCCCTCATTTAGATTTAGGTGATTCGTCTTGGCTGCTTTTTTTTCCCCTGCAATTATATATCTATTTTATTCCAGAAGATGTTATGAAGTTCATAGTTGATACTAGGAAAATTTTTTGTTTTTCTTCTGTGTTTTTCCTTTTATTCATAACGGACTTTTATGGTCTAATGTTTTTCAACAAATGCCTTTCTTATGTGTCAATATTTCACCTTTTTTTTTCCTATTGAATTTGTGTTCTTTTATTCTAATCAGACCAGACTGCTGAAATATCCAGCTTTTCTCGACCTTTTGCAGGTCAAAATGGGAATTCAATCAAAAGCTGTTTTGGTCACTCTGTTCTTCTCGTTGCTGTTATTTCATCCGGCTGTATCGGCTTCAAATGATGGCTTGATTAGAATTGGGCTAAAAAAGATGAAATTTGATGAAAACAACCGACTTGCTGCACACCTTGAGTCAAAGGAAGGAGAAGCTTTAAGGGCTTCCATCAGGAAGTACAATTTTCGCGGTAAACTTGGGGACTCAGCTGACACTGACATTGTTGCACTGAAGAACTATATGGATGCTCAGTACTTTGGAGAGATCGGTATTGGCACTCCCCCGCAGAAGTTTACTGTGATCTTTGACACTGGTAGCTCAAATCTGTGGGTACCCTCATCAAAGTGCTACTTCTCGGTAAGCTTCTAAGTCTGTGCACTATGAGAGTGCACACGATGAAGGAATTTTTTTGATTGTGTAGCAATCTATTCTTAAAGTTTAATACTGTTGTATATTCGTGCAGCTCCCATGTTTCTTCCATTCAAAATACAAGTCAAGTCAATCAAGCACTTACAAGAAGAATGGTTTGTGTTATTCCTCTGTTTCTCTTATGCACCCATTACATTGAAAGATATTCAATTTGTCATGGACACTCCATGTTAGTCATGTTAGTGCCAAATTTTACTTGACAATCAGCTTGCTGTAAAATAGAATGGTTATTTTGGGGTTTGCTTTGCTTTTAGGGGGGAGGGGAGGGGGGTTGGCGGTGGGCTGGGGGGTGGGTTGTGGATGTGAGTTTTAAGAATAAATCAAATCTAATAGTAAGGATAGGATGCAAGTTTTTTAGATTTAACCATTTGATCTTTTTTATTTTGTTCTGTGAATGAGATGAATTTGTCATGGCTGCTGCTAGCCCTTTAGAAGTCCCAAAGAAGAACTAGGACTAGGAAGTCTTTCCTCGAGTGTTTGACTGTGGTTTCGGACATTGGGTGAGGGTAGTTCAATGTGAATGTGTTAGATCCTCTAACCATATTGGTATCGCATATGTCGTTGCATATTTATTTAATTTTTATTGTTGTCCAGATGTTATCTGACTTCTGAATGCTGGTCTAAGTGTTCACATGTGATACTAATGCATACACGGGCTCCTGCAGATTGCAATGATTCCATGGATTTGCTACCTATTATTTGAGTAGCATGTTGTTGTGCAATATCTTGAATTTTAGGATTGTGGCTGTGTGTTTTGGCTTGCAACGTGCTGTGTCCGGGTTGCTGTTTGCATCATTAGATATGCTCTTTTTTAGGGGTCCCTGAATCTATGCTTACATGGAAGTCACTTAGCAGGGTGGTATGGTTTGACATAATACAATCTAGAAACTATACTGAAAACCAATTCAGAAGATCCGTTGTTATTACTTCATTCTCTTATCTTGTTGAAAGATTGTCATATTGTTGACATCAATCTGGCTTAAAGCATTCTGTTTAGTGGAATAGGTTATACCAGGTGTTTAAAGAAACTTTGGAGTACTATTGTTCAATCTGTAAATTTTCCATCTTCCAATATAGGGAAGTCCGCTGCAATTCACTATGGCACTGGAGCCATATCTGGATTCTTTAGCCGGGATAATGTCAAAGTTGGTGACCTGGTTGTAAAGAATCAGGTGATTTTGGCACATTTTCTCCGATTTGACTGCCTACCTCTTAAAGTTTGCACAACTCAATTCTGTTGATTTTTTCAGGAATTTATTGAGGCATCGCGGGAGCCTGGTGTTACTTTTCTCGTGGCCAAATTTGATGGCATCCTGGGTCTTGGTTACCAAGAGATCTCTGTTGGAAATGCTGTCCCTGTTTGGTATGACTTAGCTTTTTATCTATTGCATACTTCTCCTTAACTGGATGGGTTCTATTTCTTTATCCTGTTGACTTCTTGATTTCAATGTCATTGATGTATGCAGGTATAACATGGTCAAACAAGGTCTTGTGAAGGAGCAAGTGTTCTCGTTTTGGCTCAACCGAAATGCAGAGGCAGATGAAGGGGGTGAGATTGTGTTTGGTGGGGTTGATCCAAATCATTACAAGGGAAAGCATACCTATGTTCCTGTAACACAGAAAGGTTATTGGCAGGTTGGTCATCAAGATATTTATCTTTTGCACCAGGCACGTGAATCATTTCTAATATGTGGATCTAACTTATGATGTTGTTCTGAGCAGTTTGATATGGGTGATGTCCTGATTGGTGATAAACCATCTGGTATGCTCTCTTGGATGCATGCTTTTGCTGAATAGAGAAATAAGTAGATGAATGTCTCACCGGTTGAATTGCTTCCTCGAAGATGCCCTCTTTCCAACTTTTAATGTAGGTTTATCTTTTATTTTGATACACTTAAAAATGGTTCTCTCGTAGGTTATTGTGCTGGTGGCTGTTCAGCGATTGCAGATTCTGGGACGTCACTCTTGGCCGGTCCAACAGTAAGTGTCAAAATTACTGAGGCTATCTGGACTGCTTGGTTTATCTCTCTGGTGTTTATTCTTGTTGCATCTTATCAGTGAAACTCACTATGATCCTGTTTGTTTCAGTCTCGTAATCTGAGGGCATACTTGAGTATGTCTGAAGCAAAGTGCATTATCAAAATGATTGTTCTTGCATTTATTGATTAAAATGCTTGGTCTTATACCATTACCAATCTCCCTATTAATGAAAACATGTGTATGTATTTGTAGACCATAGTTACCATGATCAATCATGCTATTGGAGCTTCTGGCGTAGTTAGCCAGCAATGCAAGGCCGTTGTGGAGCAGTACGGGCAGTCAATCATGGATTTGTTATTAGCAGAGGTACTTGTTTACTTCTAAATTCACATTCTTTTACATGTAGATATTTCTTTAGATTCTTGAGTGAAGACTGATTTTGTTGCTTTTTCATTCTTGCAGGCGCAGCCCAATAAGATATGTTCCCAGGTTGGCCTGTGCACTTTTGACGGAACTCATGGCGTTAGGTTGTATTATCAGTCCCTACCAATGTCAATGCATTCTTACTGTTAGGGCTCTAGAGCTGGTCATGTCATTTTATCTTTGTTCTCTGAAGAGTGGTTTTTTTGCTTATTACACATTTTCTGATTTTCTTGACAAATTTTTGAACAGCAATGGTATTGAGAGTGTAGTAGATGATAAAGCTGGCAAATTGTCTGGGCTTGGCGATGGTATGTGCTCTGCTTGTGAAATGGCAGTTGTATGGATGCAGAACCAACTCAGACAGAACCAGACTCAAGAACGCATATTGGATTATGCCAATCAGGTAAATTACTAAACTCAGCAATATCATTTCTTTTTGAGTCATTGCAGTTTCATCTTTTATGTGGACTTGACTCAAACTAAACTTTACAGCTCTGTGAGCGGCTGCCTAGTCCCATGGGAGAATCTGCTGTTGACTGTGGAACACTATCTTCAATGCCTAATATTGCCTTCTCAATTGGTGGAAAAGTTTTCGAACTTACTCCCGAAGAGGTTTGGTTTCTTGAATCTGTGTTTCTAGCTGTTCTCATTTACTTGTTGGTACTGCTACTGTATGTACAGGGGAAACCCTTTATACGCTAATCTCTGAAATATATATATCTATATATTACCTAAATGCCTCGAAATTATATTTCTGTCCATCTATTGAGATTATACCCATATTATTGAAGTCTGTCAATGAAGATAGTACTTAGCAGGATCATATCCCTAAGATATATTTGGTCCTCCTTCTACTCTGTGATGCTGGTATATTCCATGGGGCCAATAATCCCCCATTGTTCACCAATTTTGTTTTCTGCTTGCTGGGTTGGGACTAGTGGGGAGAAAGTGTGTCAAAACCTGGTTCATTGATGTAGCAGAACAACTACTACTTCAAATTGATTTGGTTATTGTTATTATCACTTTATTTGTAGTTTAAAATGACGAGCAAACAAAGCTTTGATAGTGGGGGATTGTGATTATTAATTCTTGCTTGAATTCTCATGGCATAATAGTAAGAGATTTGCTTTGGTGTTCTGAACAGTATATACTGAAGGTAGGCGAAGGTTCTGCTGCTCAGTGCATTAGTGGCTTCACTGGGCTTGATATTCCTCCACCTCGTGGTCCTCTGTGGTATGTTTGTCTGACCTCTCATACTTGACGGGCTAAACATCTCATCTCGCATTTGCCTTTATTTTTTTCTTCTGGTAGTTTCTTGTGTACATGAAGAGATTGAAACATTAGTTTGATTTTGCTGTGTAGGATCTTGGGAGATGTGTTCATGGGCCGCTACCACACGGTATTTGATTTTGGCAACAGCAGGGTGGGGTTTGCTGAAGCAGCTTAGTTGACATTTTCCCTTAGCGTTATGTAGCTGGCTTTCCCCTTGTTTGTTTATACTATCTTAACAATCCAAGTATGACTCGGTGATGATGATGATGATGATGTTTTCTTTATAATGTAAGAGATAAGATAAGAAGACAGATTGTCTGTTGCAGCACTTGTAAATACAAAAGGTGTGTGTATCTATCTATCTTTATCTGTTTGCATCCTCGTCTTATGAGTAATTGTGGGGGTGGGGGATATTGGATGTCTGATAAGGGGATAAAACCTGTTTATTCTTATTAATACTAAACATTAAGACAGACATTGGGGTGGTTCTTGGAAAAGGAACAAAAAGGGGATATAACTAATACCTAAGTATCACTCACTACACAAAGTATAAACAAGAAGAGGTCAATGCATTCCACGACAGCAAAAGCTTTATCTCTTCTTTGACAATTTAGGTTCTTGTCTGAATCTGTCCGTAAAAGTTCTGCCCGCGGGGGTTGGGGGTGGATAGTAAGTAAACATGGGTTGGGTATTGTTATCAGAAAGAGGGATAGCGGAATGGCTCGCTCGAAGGCCTATCCTTCTTTCTTAGGGCCTTTGTCATAGAATTACTTGCAAAGAAGGAGGGCCAATTGCTTCTTTTTTCGTCAGAAAATTGTCATAAAGTTATTATAATAGGGAGTGCTGAATTTTTAAAAAAGAAAAGGGCAAGTGCCATTGAATTATGTTTGTAAATGCTTATGATTATATAGAAAATTATGGAGAATGATTAATATGTATTGTTCTTTTTTGTTAAATTTGGAATTGTTTAAATAGTTTTTATGATTGAAAAATGTATTATAGTAAAATTTATAGTGTAATTTCGCCCATCATTCTTATATTCTTAGTTCTATTCTTGATAGGCGGATAAGGAATTATCCCTACATTGAAGATATTAAAATTTCCACATTACTGCGGTTTAGAGTTTAAACATACGGGTTGGGTATTGTGGAGTTTAGGCATGCATGTCCCCTCCCGGCTTTCTTTGGACAAGACAAGAGAGACACAGCAAAACGAAATCAGGATGTGATGCCTCTTTCTTGAGTTGAATTTAGACCCAAACTAAGGCTGTATTCGAATTAGAGATCAATATTGGATATCAATATTGGTGATATATTGATGGTTTGTTTAGTATATTTTTTAATTAAAAAATTATTTTAATTGTCTAATATATATTTTTAATAAATTTTATTTTAAATGGAATCATAAATTTCGGATTAATATGGGGCAAAAGAGGGGTGAAACAATAGTGAAATAGTCTCTCTTTACATTGATTCATATATATTGAGTGGAAGAGTATTTTCGTTAACAAAAAAAGGAAGAAAATGTTAATTCCCTCTGAAAGGAAGAATATTGAGTGGAATTATACTTAGTTTACGTTTTCTTTTACTTGTTGCGTTATTCATAACAATGCACCGTTAAGAGTAATTTTGGATATGGTTTGATTTTGAAATTTTGGCGTTGGATGTTTAAAAAGTAAAATGATTTGTGAGAGATAATAAGGGTGTCAAAATTAAAATTTGAAATGTGCGATGTCATCTAACCTCAACCTTAATAAAATCTTCCCTCGAAAATATAATTTTTTTGCCTAAAATTAGATGGTCAAAATTATAAATTGTTTTGTGTATTTTTTAATTTTATCCTCTTTAATTCATTTATTCTTTTTGTCTCTCTCCTTATTTATTGAGAGTAATATAGAATATTACCTTAAACATTGCATTATTTTCTCAATCCTTAATTTTTAGTTACTCTTTTTTCTTTCTCTCTCTTTATTTATTGAGGATAAAATAGAAATCTTGTACTAAAAATTGCATTGTTTTGTCCATCTTTAATTTATGTGAAAAGTTGAAAAGGATTTGTATTTTTGAGTGGAGTTAGCAGGGATGATTTCAGTATGTATGGGGCGAAATACAGTAACCAATCGTCCATGCATAAATAATGCAGCAGCAGCAGCAAGAGATGTTTAAGTTGGCAAATATGTATGTATGTAGGGTGTCCTGGAAACGAACAAGATTGGAGAGAATAGATTGAAGGGCTGCTGGCCCTGTGTTGAGTGTTGTGCATTATCATTAGAAACCGAAATGGGAAAAAAAGCCATAATAATCAATGAAGCAGCAGTAGCATCAATGGAACAAGAGTGGACTCCAACTCTAATGCCTCATTTCCCCTTAATTCCAACCTCTCGAATCACGTAGGGTCAAATGACTTGTCTCATTTCTTCACATTAAAATTATTATACACCGAATTAGGAAAAGCAGCAGAAAAGAAGAAAACACAATGGCCAAAACCAGCTTCCTTTCTTTTTTCACCTTACATATATGCATGAAGTCACTCGATTAGGTCGGGTTCAAATTATTTGTACCAAAAAGTGAAATCTCTCGTCCTTAAAGATATCACTAAATTTTTTTAACATTTAGATGAAAGATAGACGTAAATTATAATGACCCTTGTAAATTAGAGGTACAATAATACATTAACTTTCATATTAATTCTGTAACTTCAAAACTAGTTAAACTACATTCTACACTTATTGAGTCGGAATTACTTGTCAGGGTTTGGTTTTAGCATATTAGTAGGTCCAACTACACTTGTTCCTCCGCTAAACCAACATGTGTCTAGGAATAAAAACCATACTTACATATCATATTATACTACAAAACTTTTTTTTTCATAATATACAACATCTTTCTTTTCAAGTTGAATAGAGTTTGATTTTAAAATTTTTATCTTAAATTTTAAGAAATTAAATTGTTTGTGAGAAGTCATGTCAAACTCATGAATTTCAAAAAGTCATGTAAAAAACAAATTTACAAAAAGAAAATTTTCACGATTAAAGGTGATGTACATGAAAAATAAATAAAAATTAATTTAATAATTTGATACATTGAGTAAGCGTGCACTGAAAGCATTTTAAAAGTCAAATATGAAACTTTTAAGATCAAATCATAATTTTCTGTGACTTTGATATATTGAGCTCGAATTAGTTAGAGTACATAATTTCAGTAATATTGTGAATACGTGTGAAGAAGAAAAAAATGATAGCGGGACACCACTGTTTCCGTACTTGAAGTTGGAGAAGATATCCATCCCTATATAATATATATAAGCAATGCAACTTCCCTTCTTCTCTGCCAAATACCCAATATTGTTTTATTCGGTTTGCCATCCACTTATTTATCATTACCCAAACCCAATATTAATTAATTATCTTGTCATGGCAATGGAAGTTTCCGAGGAGTCTGTAATAAAGGTAACCGTTGATAATACTTGTTCCGCCATCACCACCAAACAACAAGAATCCCATGAAGAATACCATGTTCATCAAAACCTTAAAAAAACATCCGATGTTGATGATTCCGAAAAGGAGCTACATGGAACACCGATTTCATCAATTTTAATTAAGCTTCACGCAGGCTACTTCAGAATAACACTTTCACTAGGTACTCAAGCCTTACTATGGAAAGTACTAAGCCAAAACAAGAATCCCCCAAGCGCTCTTCATCACCTACTCCCGTCAACAACTTTTCTCCTCCTTTGGTGGCTTGCCTTATGTACCCTTATTCTCCTCTCTTTTCTTTACATTCTAAGATGTTTTTTCTACTTTGAAATGGTTAAAGCTGAATTTTCACATCATGTTGGTGTAAATTACCTTTTTACCCCTTGGATATCTTGGCTTCTCCTCCTTCAATCTGTCCCTTTTTTAGTCCCACAAACTATAACCTACCAAATCCTTTGGTGGTCTTTTGTAATTCCAATGATTTTTCTTGATATTAAAATTTATGGGCAGTGGTTTACTACTGAAAAACATTTTCTTTCAATGGTGGCAAATCCTACTAGCCAAATGTCTGTTATTGGGAATTTGGTGGCAGCTCGGGCAGCTGCTCAAATGGGATGGAAAGAAACTGCTATATGTACATTTACATTAGGTGCTGCTCATTATTTGGTTGTTTTTATTACACTTTATCAGAGGTTATCTGGCGCTGATAGGCTTCCGGCAATGCTACGCCCTGTTTTCTTTCTGTTTGTGGCTGCACCTAGCGCTGCTAGCCTTGCTTGGAGTTCCATTAATAATGGGACGTTTGATATGTCCTGCAAAATGTTGTTTTACCTCTCCCTTTTCCTATTCGTTTCCCTGGTAAGTAAGTCCCCCCACAAGCTCTCTTTTGTTCGTTCCTTGTATATTGTTGTTTGGGTTTGTTTTTAAGAAAAATTCCCAAGTTCATGCCATGCCGTAGTTACTCACTCAGACACTACTTGGCTTGGCTTGGCTTGACTTTTATTATGATTTTTATGGCTGAATCATTAATTTTACGCCATGCTAATGAAATTGAGCTTGAGCAGGCATGTAGACCATCTCTGTTCAAGAAATCAATGAAGAAGTATAGTGTAGCATGGTGGGCATATTCATTTCCTATAACATTTCTAGCACTGGCCTCCACAGAATATGCAAAACAGATTAAAGGCTTCGTAGCTCCAGGATTGTTAATGCTCCTCATATCAGCCATCTCCGTTTTAGTTTTTCTTGGACTGATGCTTTCTACTGCATTCAATCTTGATAGATTTTTGCAGGAAAATGATGATCCTATTGTAAGTTTCACTAAAAACAGATGTATGAAAAGTATGCAAAATTCTTAGAAATTAGGTAGGTTTCTTTCTTAGAGGAAATCTATATATAACTAATACTACTTCAATTATGTAATTAAATCTCTACACAAATAACACTTCACTTGGTTGTTTTGCTTAACCTTCAGTTTTCTTTTGGTTACTTCTGGGGCACCCCTAAATATATTTAAGGGTATACAAGTCTAACTAATACAGACTCAATCTATAGAGTGTAGGGTTAATTACATTTTCCTCTTTGATATTTGTCTAAATTATAATTTCATCTCTCTATTTTGTATAAAATGCAAATACATCCTTATTATTTATATTTTTATAACTTATTAATCCCTACTACTAATTTCAATAAAAAAAATTTTATAAAAAAAAAAAATAATGATTATGTAGTAAAAAGTTTAAAATCTTTAGATCAAAAAAAAAAAAAAAAAGTTTAAAATCTTCATAAAATATTAGCTCGCATGTTTACTTCTTATTTATTATCATATATTAAGACAATAATATCCTTCGTTACAAAAATTAGACTAATTAAAAAAATTATAGTAAGGATATTATTGTCTTTATATATGATAATAAACCAAAAATAAACTTGCAAAATGATATTGTATGGAGATCTTAAACTTTTTACTGCATAATTATTATTTTCTGATAAATTTTTTTTATTAAAATTAGTAGTGGAGAGTAATAAGTTATGAAAATATAAATAATGAAGATGGATTTATAATTTATATAAAATAGAGAAATGAAATTATAATTTGGAGAAATGAGATGATTAAGCCTAGAGTTTAATTCTTAGAAATTAGAGTAAAGTCATTTAGCAAGTGTGCTTCCCTGGCATTCGTGTTGACCTTGCATTTGTTTAAGTAACTAGTTTGGCACAAAAAGTGTTTCAACTTATCCATAACACAGAAAGAAGGTTGGCTTTAAAAGAAAAAAAAAAATAATATTAATAATTCCCCGGAAAAGTCCATCCTCAAAAACCAGAAAGGCATTCTATTCTATGCAGCTGTAAGTTGCACATACCAATTGTTGCATTGGTTCAACTATCTTTTTTCCTTATTTCTTAATGAGAAAATTAGATCAAAGTATTCCTCTCAATGCCAATGTATACTTTCTTACATGCCACCAATCATACACCTCATATGTGAATGCACTTATGTAAGAAAAAAATAAAAAGTGAGTTTCTTTTCATAAATCTCAAACAACTTACCTATATATTATCATTACCCTATATATATACATTAACAGATCTATCACAAATTATTAATGGGGCACAAAACATATTTAGATAGAATTTGAATATAAATTTATTATAAAATTTTAAATTTACATTTCTATCCAAACCATTCATAGAATGTGTTTTTTAAGTCTAGTGGCAGTTTTAAACCTCCTTTAAATGTTAGTGTTAGCGTGACAGTTATAAATATCCCTCAAAATAAGGTAATGCTAAATCTTTTTTACCATTTTTCAAATATTGCCGCGACAAGCTTCAAACAGCTCCCTTCCCCCGCTAAACGTTGCTAAATCATTTTCTGGAGACATTCAATTCATTTTGAGAGTCTCTTAACATATTTTTTAAATTTTTTCATTTTAATTCTTTTCGTTTTGACTGATATTTTAAACTTCTAATTTAAACGATCAAACAATTTTCATTAATTCTTAATTTCATTAGAGGTTGAATAAGTTAATTAAACAAAACAACAATATAAAAAAAATAGAAGTAAAATTAATACAAATTTATATATGATATGAAGAAAAAGAATAAAAAGTATAAAAAGAAATAGATAATCCCAAAATATTATGTCGTGTTTCGTGATATTTAGCAGTCACAAATTTCACATTTAATGTTGAGAACATAAGATGAATAATCTAAACCACATCCAAGACCTGAGAATTCCCAAAACAAACATTTTAATAAGTAAAATATTTGGTTGAAAGAAGGAAGAATCGAACGCAAAGCAAATTAAAATAGAAGAAAAGCTGCAACTCAAAAAAGCTTCATCACTGTTCATACACAAGTAATCATGAAGGTTCGCTAATGAGAAATTCTTCTTATGAACCTCATGAGTCTCAGTAATAGACTCAAAGTTGGGCTCTTCAACAATTGCATCAACAGGGCAAGCTTCTTGATAGAACCCCACATTAGATACACTTGGTCATATCATACCTGTAATATTTAGACCATGAGAGAGGTTAATCAAAGAAAGAACTAGTGACAATAAATAAATTTTAACAAGTGCAAAAGGAAAAGTATCCCAGACAATCAGGAGATAGAGGGATGATTCTTACCCAGTTGTTCATCGTCTCGCATCTTCTCATTCTTCAGCCTTGATAGTGATTGCTTGAGCTGGGCATATTTGTTTTTAGGTAGGGGTGTAAGTATATAAATATAGGATAGTTTCATTGAGAAGGCAGACATATAAATGGAGGAATATGCAACGAGAACGTGCACCTTGTTTTAAAAAAATAAAAAATAACATGAATCTATCTATATTTTCGAAGCTTCAGCACAAGATCATGTTGATGATATTCATCATAAGGATAAAATGAGATAAGAAAGGCAAAATGAACACTTTCCTAATAGAGTATTAATGAAAGGCCCAACACAAATAAGATTGCAATCTCCATAATAAAGATATGTGATGTAAAATAAAACACAAGTCAGCAAATGCAACTACACTACACCTAGTATCAAGCTAGGCTATGTTAGCATTGAAGAATTTGCATGAGTATATTTATCAAGATAGTCCAATAAAGCTTCTGGGTTTAAGGATAAAGTGATAAAATACGTCAAAATTCATTGTTGTGTCAAGAATTAGTGAAAGACAACAGAAAAAATGTAAAGCACTTAGCTTCACTTAGAAAAATAACATAAAGACTCAAGTCTCAATAAAGAATCGAGAAATCAACATATAAACACAAAAGAGCCAAATACATCAACAAATGAATAGAAAGGGACAATGAAAGCCACCATTATCATGAACGGTTAAGAATCTCACATCGACTAATTAAAGAAAATAATTATTCCTTACTTTTTGGGATGAGTTAGGCCCAAACCCAAATTCTAACATGAATATATCTATATAGAAACTGATGCTAATTCGTTTTCTTTGTGAGCGTAATGTATGTCATACATTGGGAGTATAATATTATAATATTTTTTAAAATAATTCCTACTTCTTCTAGAAAGATCTTAAAGACTATTCATACATTTATTTGAAGGGCATCGATAAAATCAACTCGGAAAACTATAAGTATAACTCTAAAAAATTTAAAAATTTTCATTTTCACCTAAATACTTCCTCATCTTGGAAGATCCAACCGTCAAAATTGAAAAAAAAAAGGTTAGTTCTTCAATTTATTCTCATTTATCTACAATTTTACCGGTTTAGATCGTGAAAATATCCCTTTAATATTAAAAAAATTGGAGCTTTAAAATATTCTTTTGGCTGTTTTTGGCCACTTTCGCCTGGTTGGAGCGAAAGTGCATGGAACTTTCACTAGCATTGGACGAAAGTTTCCATACACTTTCGTCCAGCCCTGGCGAAAGTGCAATTTTTTTCATAAATGATTATTTGAATTATTAATTAATTTTGTATATGTAGAATGACTGTGACTATTTGTTTAATTTTTTTAACGTGATAATATTTAATTGTTATTATGAGTATGAATGAATATATTTTGTGAATAATATGAAATGAATTTTGTGTATATGAAGTAAATGTAACTAGTTTGCTTATAATTATGCGTTTAATAAGGAAAAGTGTTATGTACCTGCCTAACTATTTAAATTTTAATTTGAATTGATCGTTATTCTTGGCCTTAGGTTTAGGTTTTAGTAGGTAAAAGTGAATAATATATAAATTAATAAAGATTACATAAGAATATTACTAAAGAATATTGTGATGAATGGCCTTAGGTTTAGGGTTTAGTAGGTAAGATTGAATAATATATAAGTTAATAACTATTACTAAAGAATATTACTAAAGAATATTAGTGATGAATAATAATAGTACAAAAGAAATAATAGAAATGAAATAATAGATCCCGATAATAATAAATAATAAAATAATAATAGATGTTAAAGTAAATATGTGATAAACAGCTATTAACGAGTTTGAATAAATAACAGATGGTTCGACCTAGCGGCCGCGGAGGAGATTCTGATCTTGGTCCTGTCACGGACAGGACAGGTCAAGTTGAGGGACGAACTGTCACAGCTTTCTCTAGAGGTGTGAGGGGAAGACATAGTACCTCCGACCTCCCCGCTACTCCTACCCATCTTGCACCTAGTTTTCATCATGGTACAGGTGAACCTGGGTCTTCTGCCCAACTACCGGCCATACCTTTTAGATCTCGACCTCCCCTCCAACCCCATCTGTCTCACACTCATGTGCCCTATGAGCCATATGGATCTGCACAGCCATTCTCACACCCCACAGACACAGTATATGATCCATACTTACATGCTCCGACTATATGACCCCGCATACCATATAGATCTGCCACCCAGGAGCCTATATTGGAGTTTATTGGTCAGCTGAGACAGATAGGGGCTGAGTTTTTTTATCAGATGTTTAGCGCCGCCTCTCAGGATTCTTCATGCAGCACACATGGGTATTCTCATGCTGAGTATGGTGTTTCATCTTCGGTTCCTTACACACCGAGGTCTGTAGATAGGGTATGTGAGGGTGATATTGGCTTTGAGGGTGATAAGGGGTTGGAGATGAGCAAGAAAGAGTCGGATCCCTACATATTGAGGAAGAGGCGGATGAGAGAGGTGATGATGATGGTGATGGTGGTGATGATGATCAGGATGAGGGTGATGATGTTGGTGATGAGGAGTAGCCCGTGCATGTGGCACCTGTGGCACATTCTAGTGGATCAGACAGGCGTCCTCGTCACGGGAAAGGGAAAGAGTTGACTGACAGCTTGATGTCGGTGATGAATAAGATTGCAGAGTCTCATAACAAAAGACCTAAAGTGGTTCGTGAAGTTCCGGCTCAGACACAGAAGAGGAAGAAAGTGAAGCCTTTAGATTGAGAGCAGACAGGCCCAGCAGAGGGAGGTCATGTTGACCCCAAGCTCATCCTATCATAGAGTGAACATGTAGCGGGTCCGATATGTTGTGGACAAGTACATTTCTTTATGTTAAAGTTACATGTTATTATTATTGTTATTATTCTTTAATCTGTAAAATATTTTATTGTTATAAATAGATTATAATAATGTAATGAAACTGTATTAATTTATTTGTTTTATATTCAGGATCGTGGTTCATTGAAGTTCCGATCGCGTTACATGACACTCACAGGCTGGGAACTTACTGATGCACATGTTCAACCCTTGGCTTCCAGGTCCAGTCTTACGCACCTAAGATCATGCATGTTTCAGCACCCCAACGCTGCATTGTTATCGGCCTTTGTCGAGAGGTGGCAGCCCGACATGAACAGCTTCCACATGCCATGAGGTGAGATGACCGTTACACTACACGATGTGGAGCTTATTCTCGGGGTTCCTTCATATGGTGCAGTAGTGGATTCGAGATTATCCAGGGAGCAGTTTCGGCTGGTTCAGGATGATCTGAGTTTAGCTCTCACCGGTAGTTTCAGGTTTAATGCAGTAGAGCTTCACGTTGTTGCCACTAATAGACAGACTTCACTGCCGCCTCGTGTAAGAGCTGCCTGATCATCTTGGGTAGCTCACTCTTCAGTGATAAGAGTGGCAACATTGTTCCTGCCAGACTATGGCCCTTGCTGCAAGATGCAAGTTCTATTAGGAGGTTCGCTTAGGGTGCTGCCTGTCTTGCATATCATTACAGGAATCTGGGTCAGGCGTCCAGGGTTGATGCAAAAGAGCTTGTTGGATGCTGGTCACTGTTAGAGGTATGTGTTTTAAATGTTACGTGAATTATGTCATTTTTTATATTTTAGGGTTTAGATAATTTATATTTATTTTATAAATCTTATTAATACATATTTTTATAGTTTTCACATTTATGCTACTTAAATTTATTTTTAGACGTGGATATATCTGTACTTTCCCATGTTTGCACCCCGATTAGACCGGGTACTGAATCCTGCAAGCCATACATCCGCAATTTCCATAGTTGGGGTATAAGAATGAGAATAAACTTCTTGATATTCGCCTAAGACTGGATGTAATGACAGTAGATGAGGTTAGGTGGGTACCGTATAGGATGCAGGAGATTTGAACTTGCTAGGTTTTCACATGGCACGATTTTATTACATATTTTGACTGCGTCGAGCCGTACATGCCAGACCGTATTTTGAGACAGTTTGGATATAGGCAGTGTATTCTTGCCCACCCTATCCAGCCTCAGGAGGCACGCAGGCCGCCAAACAACAGGATGTACGTGATGAGGAATATTTTTGTGGCTGCACTATGGCTCGAGGCACCTTCGCACTTATTGACGGAGACATGCACCAATGTTCCGGCCATTCCACCGAGTTCTTGCATGGATGATTACATAGGTTGGTACCTCCCCCGAAGTCGCCCGAGGATACAGAATCCCGGGAATATTCTCAGTGTCTTTCACTTACCGGTAGTGCCCGTTATGCCACCCTAGGCTCTGTTGGATTTGATTGCACGTGAGGCTACCCGAGAGGATCTTAAGGACAGTGAGTTTAGACGTACGCTTCGAGATTTACTAAGGAAGCATTATTGCGCTCCTTAGTAAATCTTTATGTATTTGGATATGTTGTTACATAGTTTTTACATTCTTGTTTATGTAGTATTAGTGGATTTTGTTCTGTTCATTATTTTTATTTTAACACGTACTAGTTTATTATTTAAAAAATAAATATTTATAAAATCAAATCTAAAAAAATATATGTATTAATAACACCAATCATGTACACGTGATGAATTATACATTAAAATACTAAAGTTCCTAGTCAATAATAACATGCGAATGACTCTGAGGCGGATACATTTCACGGTATCTCGCAACCCAATCAAACATCCGGTCACGGTATGGGACTGCCCATCCACTAACTCGTACGTCTCGATAATATTCCCATTGCACCTGTAGTGGAGGCAAATGGCATCCATCTCGCAAGTGTAGCTGCAGAATAAATTATTATAAATTAAATATAAGCTTCGGCTAAAAATGTAATGAATAAGAATAATAATTAAATAATTTAAAATAAATCACAGTAATAAATACATGTATGAAATGCTGTTGTTCCTCTATGAATCCGATGAATATTGTTCCAGCATTACCATCTATGTTAGAAACAAGAGGTAGGACAGTGGTCAACCCTAACCGTGCAAGAAAAACAACGCACAAATTGAATGTGTTCGCGATGACATAAAGATGATCAGGTATATCCATCCAATAGTCAGTAGGTGCCGAGCCCTCTTCCCAATTGGTCTGCCTTATCAACTCAGTGACACGTTATACTGATCCAAACAGTTGCACATATACGTTCATACGGTGGTGTAAATTAAAGCACATTTTTCTACAAATTTCAACCCAATGATTTTCATCCCCGAACAAAAATTTAGATACAACCCTAAATCCACAATTACCATCACCAACCACGTTCTTCCAGTTTAGTATGAATTCGTAGATGAACTCGGGAAATGCATTGTTGAAGGGGAATGGCGTTGATGGGGCATCCAGGTATACAACGAATGATAGACTGGACCTACCATTGTTACGTGCCCTGGCCCTACCCCTACCACTACGAGGCGGCCTACCTCTTCCACGTGGACTACGACCAGAACCTGAACTTGAGCCGCTTCTCGATCCAGAACCTGATCCGCTAGACTTTCCAATCTTCCTATGTGCGACGGAGATGTATTCCCAGTGAGACTTATCCCTTTTAGTAGAATTCGTCTTCCATCGTCTCTTTGTGATTGCAATCTCTGGGGGTGTTGTCAACGGCTGACAGGGATCTTTAGGCAACACAAGAGATATAATACCTTTGATGAGGCGTCTCACTTCCCGTACCTTAGAAATTGGACCCATACTAATCTCATGTATCAGTGAGGTGAGATCACGCATTTCGAAATCCATATCTCTATCGTGTTGTTTAGGAATATCATAAATTTCTAGTCTTCTCCAAAAAACGTCAACATCAACCTCTCGGATTGGAATTAAATATTGACATCTATGAACAAGTTCACATGCACATGGTAGACCGTACAACTTCCTTAAGTAATGCAGGCAATTGCTTCCCGGTTCTTCAACCATCTCACGTGCTTTCTTTAACTCATCAATTATCTTTTTCAAAGCCAAATGACTAACTTTATTACTTAATTCTTCAATATGGCATTACTCTTAGCGTCATACTTCTCCTTAAGTTTAGAAATTTCCAATGTGTATTTAATTTCAGCAATTTGACCTTGGATTAGAGAGTCGATATTTAGAAACACGGTGTCTAAATCACCGTGACACGTTGATAGTGACACTTTCAACAGAATATTCGCTCTCAGAACGGTTCGTTGTCTCTACCCCAAAATGCAACACTTGAGATATCCAAACCCGGCAAAATTTATAGGCAAATGGATTCAACCATGTACTAAACAGGTAATGCAGAAAGTCTGGCCTGCTTTTCCACCTAGTCTTCAACACCTCCAACTTTCTATGATATTCAACCTCATCAATTTCTTTATTAATTTTTTCCACGAGCCATTCACGAACCGTTGAGCCACCTCTTCATCTTTCACCATCTCTGTCAACTTTGCGAACACATTCTGATCGATGTGTCTTCTACATAACATATGGTATGAATTTCTGAACACATCATCAATCACCGGCATTAGTCCGCTTTCCCTATCGGTAAGAATTACTAATCGCTCTCCTCCATTGATAATTTAACCCTGGCTATTTGACATAGCAGATGTAAAATATAAATGCTTGATTTGTTGAAGAACTCATCTGTATGTCGTTGTCTGTTCATTGCACATAAAAGCTGTTGACACTGTGAAGTTCTTCCTGTCGAAGTCATCCCTACAGCTTCTAATAGTGACATGTTGTACCTTAATTAAAAACTAAATGGAAAATTAATGATTAATATTGACAACTATTTCAAACGGACTTCAAAATATTATTAACTATTTCTTAAAAAATATTATAAAATATCAAATATTCACTACATACATAATAAAATTTTTACGCGAATAACTTAATAAAGATATCTAATAATACAATTAATCCACTATAGTACTTACTTGTTCGTTTTATACGTGGTATCCATTATTAGTACATATGGCCATGTTCTAATCATTGCAATCGATGTTGGGTATGCAACAACAATATCACTAAGTATGTTGCTCTCCTCACGGTTTATATGGAAAACGGTATAGCCCCTTTCTGCACTTAGGCAGAGAACTTCCTCTACCGTGTTTCTTCCCTGCATCCGGTTCCTCTTAATCTTGGCAACAACATTGTAAATTTTTTGGGCACTACATACATCATAAATTTCTAATTATTAACGGAATACAAACAAATCTAAAATATTTAATATTTAAATAAAGTTGTAAAAATAATTCCCTTATAACTTACCTAACTGCGCAGTCAACATCTTGTTCTCGGAGAAATCGTATTATATTGCGAGGCGGCACATGACTCTTCCTGAACTGCTCAGTTTGGTGCAACTGCTCCTCCGTAAGTCTTGCAGCCTGAGCATGATAGTGATTGTAAACAACTACTTTATGCTTGTGTCTCCCGTTGTGCACGAACAATTGCCAACTTTCGCTTGTTACAATTTGCTCTCCCTTTAGCTTAAAAAGACACCCACATTTTTTCGTCTCATAGGGTCCCCGCTTTTTTTTTGGAACTTCTTCTTCCTCATCGTCAACTATTACTTTTTTATATTTTTTTAACTAAACCTCTGCGTTCGCAAGTCAATGTGACATACGGTCGACAGTCAACTAATCTTGATCTCTAATACCAAGTTATGATTAAATATGTCTTTGCATTCATTGCAGTTTGTTTTGCCCAGTGCACTAACTCATCTTTCAAGCAAAATATTCGGTCAGTTGTAAATAAATGTCCAAAATCAATATATTCTTCCGAATTTAAAAATTCTTCAAACGTATTTGGATCTTTATCAGCCTGTTAATGTAAAATGAAAATATTACCAAAATAAAAAAAAAAAAAACCTAAAAAAAAAACTTCTGCGAAAATGATGCAGAATTTGAAAAAAAAACTTCAATTGATTTCTTACCTCAAAACCAACGTTTTCTTCCAAAGATTCTTCAAAGGAATCCATATTTTCTTAAATCTCGTTTTGATGTTGAAAGTTGGAGTTTTTTAGAGAGAGGTTAGAGAGAAAGTTTGTAGAGAGAGAAAGTGTTTAAGTTAAAATAAAATTTTTTTGAATTATCCTTATAGATTTTCGAGTTATCCTTATCGACCTCCTTATTTGAATACCAAACATGGGAATGGAATAATTTTTTTTATCACCTTCTTTGTCCTTGTTTTTTTTTTCTCTTGTCTCTATTTCTTATATTTTTATCTCCATATTTATGAAGGACATATAGACAACTTGTGTAAAATATTTAATTGATTTCAAAATTCTCAATATTTGTGAAACAAGTTAGAATGAGACTTGTTTTTAATCTGAAGGAGTATGGAGCTTAGAATTCAAAAAGTGGAAAACCCGCGAAAACGTTCTATGGTATCATAGATCTTGAATATTCTAAAAATAAGAGATATTTATGTTATATTTTTAATTAATAAAGAAAAATTAATATTTTAGAAATTAAAAATAAATTTTATTTACTTAACGGTATGAAGTACATTAACAAATTTTAAAAAATATATATGATTTTATAGTTTGAAAGTAGAACTTTGAATATACTATATATTTTTTTATGGGGTTTTAAAGCTGCTATTTGGGGGGGCCGGGGGGGGGGGGGGTAGAGAAAGAGAGAGAGAGAGATGCATAAGTAATAACAACATCAATTGCATTGTTCAAAAGAAAGAAAAAAAAGAAACAACAACAACAACAACATCAATTGCAGGGCTCTTCTGAATTGAAAATCTTATCTTGATCAGTAAATGACAGACCACCCAAAATTTCCCAAAATTCATAAGAAAAAGATCAATGAATCAGCATTTTCCAGAAATGGTATCCCAAAAACTGTATCTCTTCATATTCTCACTCTTCCTAATGTTGTTAACATTACAGATTCAAGGAAATCATTGACCACAATGTGCCAATCTTGAACACAAAACTGTTTCTTTTTTTGTTAATCACTTTACACTTTCTTTCATTTACCACAACCTTTGAAGTAGTAAGATATTAGACCATAAGTGAGAAGCACCAAAAACACCAAGAGACCCCCAAGAGTTGTTCCTTACATACTCTTCTTGCTATCAGAATGTGACAATTTCCTGTCCAAAGATTGCAGCTGACTTCTGAGGTTTTGATTTTCCTCTAGCAAACGGTCATATTCAAGAAGAAAACCCTCTGACTGCTTCTTTAAAGCCAATGCATTTGCTTCGGCACTGCTTGCTTCCTTAGTCTTTTCTTCAAGCTTGGATTCCAACTTCTTAAGCTTCGCTTGCAGCGTAGTTAATTCTACTTCCAAAGCTTTAGCTTCCTCAGACAGACCTGCTTTCCCATCCTCAAAAGCTCGGTTCTGTTTCTTTACAGCTTCCATGGTCTTTCTCCGCATGCGAAGTTCTCTTATATAATGGTGTAGCCTGTCAATCATTAATGCTAGAAACAGCGAAAATCCTGCACAAAATCGCATTATAATTTTAGTGCAATCAAGAGAGAAAATAATATAGGCTGAGAGTTGCAATTGCTTTAGAAAAGATAAAAGCAATACCAGGTTGAATCATTGGAAAAGCAGATTTATCAACAATTACAACAGCATTACTTTGGACAACAGGAACAAGTACAAGATTACATAATTTTCTGAAATAAGGATCACAAATCACAAGTTAAAGAATCAGTATTTCCTGTTCACCTTTCTTTAATGTAGCTCAAATCATATGCAACCAACTCAAGGAGGCAATAGCTGAACAAATGGCCTATTTTCTTTCTATATGCATCTCCAAACATAGGCAGAAATGATTGTAAGCAAAGGTATAAAATGTACTTGGTATATCTCAATCTGTTGATCTCATTGTCAGGGGGTGGAAATAGCTGCAGTAAACCATTTTCAACCAACAAGTTTACAACTCGCACATAGGGAAAAAAAATCTAAAAGGTCACTTTGCACAATAACTTGATCTTGGCTGCTGGAAACACATGAATGAAATCAACAGAAAGTTCAAAATATGTTCTTATGAAAATTCCCATATCTCAGATGAATAACATATATAAACATGCCCAGCAATACCAGTCGTCTTAAAATTGAGCAAAGAGCAACATAAACCTAATTTAACAGCCCAAGTGATTCAGTGACTGATGACTCTGAACTTATCCTAAACAATGAAAATATAGGCCAAGTGGAGCAAAATATCCCTCAAAAGGGAGCTCAAGCAAGAAATGTTCTTGAAGATACGAAAGAATTCTCAAGTTCTTGAGGTTTCCCATGAAAGTTATAGTTCAAGGATTCTAGAATATTATTGAAAATATTAGAAGTCGCTTAACCGACATCCAATGTCGGTAAGCAATTTGTAGTGCAAGTGAGAGTGTGAGCAAGAGTGATCAGAAAAGCAAGAACAGTGGTCAAGTGGGTGGTGATCGTGAGCAGTGCAAGTGAGTGGCCGATAGAAGTTTTGTAAGCAAAGTTAGACAAACTGAGAAAACAAATTAAAAGGTCGTCCTTCAGTGTCCATCACTTGCAATTCTCGACCAGAAATGTGCATATTGGGAGGTAAAGTCTCCTTAACAAGAAAACTGGTCCCCTTGGGAAGAAAATGAAAAGCACCATTGAAACTCCAAATACCAGCAGTCCCAACCCCAGACCAGAAAGAAAGTCATGAATAAAGATGCACAACTAGCAGATCATCGTCAGTAAAAACAAATAAACATATCCCTCCAGGAAGAACTCATAAGTTCAATTTAATTAAACTCACAAACAGAAACTGCAGCTTAATGTCACTGTAAAAAGTGAATTTTCCTGATTAATCAATATATTAGAACTGATTATGAATTTGCATAAAAGCCACATTATAAACCCCTGAATCCTCCCACACAAAACAGGGGGGGAATCTAAATCAACTCCTTGTCGACTAATTTTATTCACAAAACCTCGATATTCATATGTTAAACTTACAATGGCCTATAGGCATACAAAATTTCAAGAACAATAACAAATATATCAATCCTTCACTGTCCAAAATAAGAATTGAGAATCTGAAAAGTAGATTACAAGAATTTTTATGAAATTACCCATTAGAGAAGATTCGAGGAGGTAGTTAGCGAGAAGAATCTGATCGGTGGGATTAACATCGCCATCTTGAGACCAGCGGTTATGGATCGACATTGCATTGTAGATGCTGGACATCATGACAACAAAAAGGGTGGCGCAAACAGTCTTGATTACAATGGGACCTCGACCTCTCTTAGCCCGATCGAGACCTAGAATCACCAACTTCCTTAATGGTGTCTTGAACACAAAGATCACGATCAGAGCCATTTCTGCAAAAATTAAACTGAAAAGTAATCGAATCATCTTTACTAAACTCTCTAGCAGACTGGATTTGAGAATAAAAATTGTAGCTGTTAAGAGGAATTGGGGGAACCCGCAACTTCTATGTTTAAAAGTGAATTGAATCCCGTTCTGGGGAAGGAGGAGGAGAGGGCGAAGAGAGAAAATAAGGAAATCAAGAAGAAAAAAAGCTCGAGGTTTATTTGATGCTGGCTTTTTTTTTTTATTTTGTTCATAGTGATGTGTGCCTCCCTCGACTTGCCAGTCCATCCTCTTTACCAAAAAAGGCGAGGTCCGTGGGCACAGACTTCACTGGACTGGTCAAAGTGTGGGTGAATGAGGTAAATTAGGATAATTGGTTTTATAAATAGTTTTATAAAAGTATAATAGGTAAATTATGATAATTCAATATTTTTATAAATTGGAGGTCAAATTTAGTATGCCAAAGAATTATCTTTTATATTGAAGAGGTTGAATTTTTTATACTGTCGCGGTCAGGATTTGAACTTTAATTCTTGTGGGATAATAAAGGAAATTCAGAAATTTAAAAGTGTAAAGCAAAAAAATTTTAAAAATTTTCATTTTTCACCATTGACTTTCTCTCTCTAACTCAAACTAATTTGAGTTCTTCATTTACGAAAATCCAACCGTTAAAAATTTTAAAAAAAAAAGATTATTATATTGGTTTATATTCATTTATTTATAATTTTATCGTTTTAAAATTAAAAAAAAAAAACCACCGGATTGAAAAAAATTTTGGGTTGAATAATTTCACCATGTTGGGCGAAATTTAAGAAAGAATTTCACCAACCTGGGCAAAATTCAACAGTTTTGGTTTTTTTTTTATTTTCGTTAGTTATGTTATTTAGTTTTGTGTTTATAAATATTTAAAATTATGTTTATTTTGTTTATATTTATTAGAAATAAAGAATTTTTGTAAGTATTTGAAAAACTTGAAACATGAATAACTCTGCGATTAGAGGTCCATAACGCGTGACCACTCGATTTTTATAATTCTCGTAAAGATAAATGCAATAGTATCACCGAAAAAGTGATCAAAATGCATTTCGGGGTAAAAAAATGTGTCCTATAAAGTTAAAAACTTATAACATTGCGCTCGGACGTCCGATCGAGGTAATTCTTATAGGCATTTCAAGTATTTTTTGGAGATATATTCCATCCATTGTTTCCGCAAAAACGTTCTACTTTCATTTTAATTTACATTTTTACAATTTTCTAATAATTTTTCTTTTATTAACTAAGGAATTATGGCACAAATTTTAAAATTGAACAGAAGAGCCGTTCTTTTTTTGCTATAATTAAAATTTTAAATGATTAAAGTTAGTAAATATTAGAATAAGTAATAAGTTATAATTATATAAAATCTCATGCACTCATTAATATAAAATTTTATATTAGTCTTTTGGTAAGTCTTATATTACTTTTTGCGAGGTCAATATGTTCAATCTCTTACAAGTTTTTTCTTTTTTTTTTTTCTAAATCACAATGAGTCTACTTAACTAACAAAAAACTAATATAATATAAAACAAATTAATAATTCATCTTATATAATTAAAAAATTATAAAAAGTACAAATAAAAAAAAAAAAACTGACATAAGTTTCTCCCTAGTGGACGAAATTCCTTAGAGAATTTTGCCAATCTGGGTGAAATTGTTCAACAAATTTCGTCAAGTTGGGTAAAATTGAGAATTTCACCTATTTAGGATAAACTCGTGTCAGTTGCTAAATTTTTTTTTACCTCAAAATTGATATTTTCTTGCAAAAAATATTCAAAATTATCCATATTGATCTTTAATTTGTGTTGAAAGTGAAAGATTTGAATTTAGGTTATAGAGAAGTTAGAGAGAAAAAATTAGTGGGAAAAAATGAATTTTTTCGCACTATACTTTTAGATTCCTGAATTAACTTTATTAACTCTCAATTTTTATTACCAATCTCACAATTACAAAACTAACTAATCTACGCTCAAGCGCACAAGTCCATCTTATTCCTACTATGGAAGAATTGTTATTTGCTGATGGGACCTTGAAATTCTCTTCATTTTCACTAGACTCCTTTTCTTTATGTTAAATAAGTCCATCTTTCACTCTTGACATGGAATTTCATATTTTCGGCTCCCACTATCGTTTAACATATTCTATAATATCTTTTATAACCTTTTATTTTTCTTTTATACTATCTTCAGTTAGACATATAAGTCTTTCTGACGTGATTAAAGATGACCAGAATATAAGTTATTTTATACTTTTTAATTAGTATTATTATATTTTTCTATGAAAAAAAATTCTCTTTATTCATTTATTCAACCAATATTCTCTATTTTCTCTCATTATTTATTAAATGTATGAAAGATTCTTTAATTCAAAACTTGTACTATTTTCAAGATATTTAATTTTGTGTATAGTTAAAATTGACTTATAATTATTTTTTTTCTTTTTATACTTTGGAAGAGAGGGTATAGTTGGAATTCATGATCCCTAATTTGATAAAGAGTATTTTTACCACCCAAATACTACTTTATCATTAAATAAGTTATATTTCTTATTGGAGATAGTAAACTTTTTTTTTCTCTATTTTAGTGGATCCAAACAACAAAATTTTGATAATTTTTTTATTTTCTTTAAAGTAAAATAATGAGGGCATGTAAAAATTAAAGAGACATTAATTATTTATAGTCATAATCTATTTTTTTCTCTTTATTGGCATAAACTTTGATCTTATCTTTTTTAGCTATAAACTATTTTTTCTTTTATAGTCACAAACTTTGATTTTATCTTTTTATAACTATGAACTATTTTTTTTTAATGACTATGAATTACTTTTTGCCTCTCAAATATAGTAATTTATTAAAAAATTAGTTCACGGTTTATGTCTGAGAGATAAAAAATAATTCATGATTATAAAGAGAAGAATAAAAATAGTTTATGGTAAAAAAAAAAAAATTAAAATTTGTTAGTATAAAAAAAATAGTTCATTGTTAGAAAAAGATAAAATTAAAATTTTTTAAAAAATAATTAAAATCGGCTCTAAATAGCTAATGTCTCAAAACTAAATAAACATACATTTGAATTTATTTAGGCGCACGCATAGATAGCTAAGTTTTGACTTTGGTTTTTGATTTCGATTTTTTTTAAAATTTTTTAATTGAAACCAAATTGAAGCATATTTAATTGAAAATCTAATAGATCAAATAAAATTTTTTCGGTTTCAATCAATTTGGTTCAGGTTCAACCAAATAAACCAAAATTTTTATTTTTTTTCTAATTAAAATTTTAGTGCTTTAGTTTAATTGGATTTGCTTTCAATCGAAATTTGAAATAAAACGAACAACTTTTTAATTGGGTCTATTTTTTTTTTTTTTGTCTAATTTCTTCCAATAGGAATGTTCGATTGTCATTTCATTATGAATGTTGTGAATTTTATAGAGAGGAAGTATGAGTGAATTTTAAAAAGAGAGTATCATGAATTCTAGAGAGAGGAAACACGATATATTTTAGAGAGAGAAAGTGTGATGAATGTTAGATATATAAAGTGAGCATGGATTTTAAAGAAATAAAGTATGTATGTGTGAGAAATAATGTATGTGTGATAAAACATGAATGTAAAATTGTATAGTTAATAATGAAAAAAATGAATACGAAAATCTTGTAAAATTCAAACTTTAATTCTTAGGTATTGATTTGAAATTCGAATTGGTGGGTTTTGCAAAATGAATGAATTGTTGAATTTTGTAGAATTGAAACTGAGACCGGTGAGTTTTGATTTGGAATGAAATCGAAAATAGAAGTGATTGACACGAAAATTTTGTAGAACTAAAATTGTAATCCTTATATTTTGATTCGGAATTGGAATTAGAAGGTATTTCGATTTTTTTTTCTATTTTCGATTTCTAGGGAGGAACTTGATTGATCTTTTTATATTTTGAATCTTTTTAAGAAGATTTTACAATTTAAACTCTCAATTGTCAAATTATCATATTTTGAGGGACTAATTTAAAATTTATCTAAAAATATTTTTGAAGTATTTTGTCTCGGTAGTGGTGACATGACAAAAAATAATAAAGATAAATAATTATTGTTGTTAGATTAAAATAAATAAAAAAATATAAAATCAAGTTAAGATAATATAAATAGTTTTTGAATCAAAAGGAGTAAAAGAAATATATAAGACTTTGTATGGGATAGATACTAGCAAATTTACCGACTAATAAAAAAACGTCATAACTTCAGAGAAAAACTAAAAATTTCTCGATCGATGTGGTAATTATGTTCGAATTTATATATCATTTTTTAATTTGATATATTTTATTAAAAAAGTTTAATAAATAAAAGATAAATTAAAAAAAAAAAAGATAAATCGTCAAAAAAATATATTAAAAAAAATAATAGATATGGTGGTACACAAACTGCTAGGTAGACGGCTCTGACGTGCTAACTAACAACAGTAATTTCTCTAATCTCCTCGAGTCTAAACCCTAGTAGCTCATTCAACGCTTGCCTTCTTCCTCTGTTTCGTTTCTCTCCTCCCAACCTCGCTGCCTAGCATCCGCGAGCCACTGCAACCCACCACAGTCACCCGCCGTCCGCCTTGGTTCACCTCTCATCTCTGTAACTTCCTTTTTTTTAATTCCCGTTCCCCTCTTGCTTCATAGTTTTCCATAAGTAGCTTTTAAAAGGGTGGGTGCTAATGCTTTGTTGCCCTTTATAAGGAAGACTAAGTTCACTACATTTGTAATTTAACAGCTGACGAGGTAAATTTTCATGTTCGTCCTCCCACATATTAGCTTCTCTATCCTCTGTATGTAACTGATATGTTTGGATAGAGATAAATGAATGCCTGTATATATATACACATACATCTATATAACGTTGTGAAAAATTGAATTTACTGTTAGAGTTTTGTGTTTATGATGTGTTTTTAAATTTGCTTTTGCATTGGGCAGCTAATGATGATGAAAATTAGAACTCCCAGCAAAGGGAGAATCAGAAGGGAGCTTGAAAAACGTGCTCCAAAGCTAGTGAGTTTTTTTTTTTTTTTTTTAGTTTTTTTCCTCTTTCTTGTGTATGAGAGAGAGGGGAGGGGAGGGGAGGGGATGTATATGTTAAAGTCGTGGCAACTTAATTTAGTGGTGAAGAAGTTATGAACTTCAATGAGAAGAATATATTATGCTCATTGTTAATTGAAATTTTTGTGTTTTCTATTTTGGACAGGTGGAGACTGGGAAGAAGACTTTAATACTCCATGGTACAAAAACCAGCAACGTCTTGAATGCTATTTTGAGCCAAATTCATCATCTTAAGAGGAATGATTCTGTTAGATTTACAAGAAAGAACGACATCAAGCCCTTTGAGAGCAGCGGCGAAACTTCTTTAGAGTTTTTCTCTGTGAAAACTGATTGCAGCATCTTTGTGGTGAGTTGTATAATGAAATCTCTTGCTTTTGTGCTTTCTTTTGCTGCATTATAATTAAAATGAAGAACTTCACATGTTCCATAGGGATTATGTAAAAGGCCGGATCTCTTTTTTTTTTTCCCTTTGTTGGACATCAATGTGTTGTGAATAAACTGGTATTCATCCTTCTTTGATGTCAATGCATGCTTCTTTTTTTGTTTTTTTTTGGTTTTGGATTACTACAGTTCTAAGGTGTTGCATAACAGTTACTATATCATTGTCTTTTCTGAACGGAATATACAATGCCGTGTAACAATTTTGGAAACATTTCATGGGGCCTACAGTGCTCATGTAAGGATTTCTTTGGCTCGACTGTTCAATCTCCAAAGACTAGTAATTTAAATTTTGGAAGAAAGGTCCCTCTATGTTCTTATGCTGTGTGAGATATCATGTAGTTTTTGTGTAACGGATGTTAGAGCCTTTATTTGTTAGTATGGGGTACCAGAAGATGAAAGTGAAAAGCAAAAGGCTGTTTCTATATTCTGGATCTCTTTTTATGGTTCTAGATTTCTGTTATATCCTTCCCAACCTTTTGTTCTACAGAGAAATGTCATTCCAATTCCTTTTTCTGGGTGGGGAAAGAGGAGAGGAAAAAGATGTTTGGTCTTAAAGCCGCCCTTGAAATCATGTAAAGCCACCATATATAGGCCCTGTCTTGCATAAAGAGAGATGACAGAAAGTATGTAAAGCCCAATGCTTTTATCAATATACAAAAACACATATAAATTTTATGACCAATATGCTCCTCAGAAAGGGTTGGAAGAGAGATGCAGATTTTTAAAATAAATATTTGTCTGCAAACTGCTGGTTTTGCTTAGCCAGGAACTTTGGTTGGGAGTAGACAACTTCTGTTTTGCTTCCTTTTCTATTGATTTGGGTTTATCATGACTGTTTTATTGTTCATGTACTTTTGAACCGCTTGGAGGACGGTAGCCCTATTACATTGTCGTATTACTAGGATGTGTAACACCCATGATATTCTTGTCAAGTTGTATTGTGAAAAAACCTGAGAAGTGCAAGCCAGGTAGTTGATGGAGGCTCTGGTGACATGGCACGTCCAGCCACTGATCTTGAAAAGCTATGAATTCTGACATTGGATTTTTCTTTCTAAAATTTTTTGTTTGGCAGTGGATGAACATTGTACTTTGTCCTTCTCTGCGTCTCATCTAGTTGGTTCTGTACATTTATTGATGATGTATGTGGTTATTATTTTGCAGCTAGGTTCTCACTCAAAGAAGCGGCCTAATAATCTTGTGTTCGGAAGAACTTATGATCACCACATCTATGATCTTGTAGAGGTTGGCGTGGAAAATTTCAAAAGCACAGAATCATTCTCATATGATAAGAAGTTGACTCCTCATGTTGCATCAAAGCCATTTTTTGCTTTCATTGGAGAAGGTTTTGAGAGCGTTGAAGAGTTGAAGCATCTAAAGGAAGTTTTACTTGATCTATTTAGAGGAGAGGTTTGTCTATTTAACCTTATTATTGGGTCGCTTTTGATTTGAAGACTACCACACAAACCATGATTTAATTATGTAGGTTGTGACAAACATGAACCTGGCTGGCCTAGATCGAGTTTACGTTTGCACTGCTGTGTCTTCAAATAGGGTATTTTTTACTCACTGTGCGATGCGGCTGAAAAAGTCGGGCACCATTGTCCCAAGGATGGAGTTAGTTGAGGTTGGCCCCTCAATGGATTTGGTAATAAGACGACATCGTTTACCTGATGACAGTTTGAAGAAAGAAGCTATGAAGCAAGCCCCTGAATCAACCAAAAAGAAGGTTTGTATTGCATATTTTATTTTTCGGGATGATATTTCTTCCATATAGCAATCTGATCTTCCTGTTTGTTATTTGCAGGTGAAAAATGTGACCAAGGATGCAATAGAGGGAAAAATTGGAAAGATTTATATACCAAATCAAATGGTAAGAAAGAGAGCTGTCTTTCTCGTTTTTTGGGCACCTGTTCACAAGCTAAATAATTTATTCTTGCAACAGTAGCGAGCCCAGTTCCATGATATAATGACTGCTGCTTCTTTCCTCCCTGCTGCATAATTTTGGAGCGTTGCCAGTTTAGCAATTACCTATCACGCTTTTCATATGATATAATTCAGTTTAGGATAATCATATTACACTTGGAGATCTTGATTGTCTTCCTGGAATCCTCCTATTTTCTCCTTCTCTTGGCTTTTGGCCGGAAATAATTGGAAAGGAGCCTCCTAAGTTTTAGCTTCCTCTCAATCATCTGACATTTCTAGTAGAAACTTATGATTCATATGAAGTTTTAATGTCCTGAATCCCTCTGAGGTTGTTACCTACTAGCACGGGTTATATTAATTAATATCCTGAATCCTCTGAGGTTGCTAACTTAATCCTCTTAGGCTTTAGCATTGCTAACTAATTTGTGTTGCTGGCAATATTCTTATGCTTTTATCGATTATACTTTGTAGGTTGGTAGTGTGCCTCTACCTAACAAAGCAAAGGGTCTAAAGAGGGAGCGTCGTGAAGCAAAGATGAAAGGTGAAGGAAGCAAGCCTGCAGAAAAGAAGCAGAAGCAGGATTCTGATTAGCGACCGATCATCAGCTGGCTGTTGAGTTGATTTTGTTGCGAGGAAGTTGCTGAACTCACCAGAAGTTTATTTATTACTTCTATGAATTATTCGGGATAGACTAGTCCTTTCTCTCAATTGGGTTCGCACGCATTGTTAGTAAATGATAAATTTTGGCAACCTGTAGTTACTAGTAAGCAAGCAATTACTTTTGGTGTTTGGACCAAACACTTAAATTTGGATCTGCATCAAGGGGTAGTTGTTTCTAGTTTTGGAATTTGAGTATCAAAGTTACTATAGTTTTTCATTAGAGAGAGCCTGGTGCCTGTGGGCATTTGTGGGTCTTTGTACTGGTTTTTCTGAACAACCAAAGAGTGCATTTATTTATCACTCGAAAGTAGCCTTTTCTGTAATATTTTTTCATAATCATTTTTTTGGGGTTTATTTTATTTCTTTAGGGTTTATTTTTTTGTTGGATATATTTTATTAATAAAATATTTTATATTAAGAATGATTATAGAGAATATTACAGTTGTTATATCATGTACCTAGTGTCAAACCTATGTAATTTCTATTAATTTTAATAGTAGGGCATAAAACTAAAATCACTCTTAACCCAAGCAACTGAGAGGTTCTGCCACCGATAATTGTGACGGAGCCGTCGAGTAATATATGATCTGTGGCCTACCATCTACTTTGGGAAAGTTGAATTTCCTCAAGTTCTTCCCAATCACTAGTTGAATTAGGGGTTTCAGGACAAGGATTAAATTTCTTGATTTTTTTGACGCTGTCAAGGTTGCCGCCAGTTTGTGCCGTCGCGGAGAAATTGGTCGGAAGAGCACCTAAGTGTCGGTGAGGATAATAAGGCGTCAGATATAATTGGTCATATATTTCTAGATCACAAATTATGATTTCTTTATTACCTGTAAGAGCTTTAGATACTTTAGTTTAAGGCAGGGTTAACAAAGGGAATAATAAATATAACTCGTGAATCTATACAGATATGACGGAAAAATTCATAAAATTTCATTTTTCATTATCAACTTTCTCTCACTAACAACAAATCCTCTCCTCTCTAAAAGTTTAAACTTCAATATCAGATTTAGGTAGATTCGACCGTTGAAAATAGAAAAAGGTTAATCCCTCGATCTATACTCATTTATTATAGTGTTATCGGTTTAAAATTAAAAAATATGCATCGTATTGAAAAAAATTGCCTTTTTTTTTTTTTTTATTGAATTTCACTTGGACTGGCGAAAATTTCTTGCGAATTTTGCTCGGTCCGGCGAAATTTGCTAGTGAGGACCGTCCGGTCCAGCGAAAAGGTGTAGCATTTACCGCCCGATCTAGCGAAATTTTCTTGAAATTTTTGCCAGGCTAGGCAAAATTCTGCCCTATTTTTCGCCAACCTGGGTGAAATTATTATTACCTGTTTTTTTTCATATTTATTATGTTATTTAGTTTTGTGTTTATAAATGTTTAGCATTATGATTATGTTTATTTGTTTATGTTATGTTATTTAATTTAGTGTTTAGAAATGTTTAATTTCATGTTTACTTGACATGTTATTTAATTTTGTTTATTTAGAATACAATTAATTAGTTGTTTAATGGTTTATTTTATAATTATTTGTTTAATATGATTATAAATTATGTTTACGTGAATAATTTGACTTTAAATAATGTGCATTAATTATTTGTTAGTATAAGTGTTACAATTATTCATGTTTTTGAATCAATTTATATGTTTAGGTTGATTAAATTTATTTATTAAGTTCATGGTTTAGAAAAGAAATGATGATGGTAGGTTATTGTTTTGGTTAATTTAGTACATTGTGTAGTAAATAATAAATTGATATAATAATAGACATTACTTAATAAAAAAGTATGAAGTAATTATTTTTAAAAGATTAATGAATGACGTTAACCACATAATAATTTAAATATTGATATTTAAATAATATTGTGAATAATAATAATTTAAAATAATTATTTGAATTAATAATAATTAATAATACATAAAGAATAATGATAATAATTTAAAGATTGGGATCCAACTCCTTTTAAATAGTAATTTTACTAATAAATTGAAAAACTTTAGGGAGGGGGAGGGGAAGGGGTGAATAAGGTTTTTGACTAATTTAAATACTTTTTGAACAATTTTTAATATAAACCTCCGATTTTGTTTGTAGAAGAATTTATAACCCTTTTTAATAAATTCTTAGCCAAACAAAATCTCTTTTATAAACAAGTATTAAACTTTAAACAGAGAAGTAAAATGCAAACCACGAGGAAAAGAGAGGAAGAATTTATAGTGGTTCACTCTCTCAATAGAACTACATTCACTACCTTGAGACTCAACTCAATGATCTCACAAATCCACTAATTTCAAGTTTTTTACACATAACACAATGAGGATTACCCTTCAATGTTTTGCACTCAAACTTGAATGTTTACACAACACAACAATACAAATTATCAAATGATCACCCAAAGGTTTTTTTACAAACCTTTGATCACAAGATAATAAAGAAGAGTAAGGATGGAACAATGTTACCAAATAAGCTTGAGAAGAGAAAGATACAACTCAATTTATACTTCTACAAACTCCTCTTTTCTCCTTCTTTGAATGATGATAAAAAATGAGCTCCAAGGAGATTTTCTTTTTGTAAGATGAATAAAGTTAAAAGTAGTTCTCTTTAAATGCTCTTCAATTTTGTAATAAATGTTTTTCAATTACTTGATAAGTTATGGTTGATCAAAATACCAATATATATGGAAAGGTAAAAACTAGCCATTAATGTCAGAGCAACAGTCAATTTTTTATAGTAAAAGTGAAAACTGAACGATCGGTTTTCAAAATCGGACGTCCGATTTTCTTATAAACAGAAAATTGGATGACCATTTTTAAAATAGAAAGACCGGTTTTAATTAACTTGAAAAAATCGAATGACCCTTTTTAAAAGCAGATGACCAATTTTTCTATAACTTGGAAAATTGGACCACCGATTTTAAAATAGAACAATCGATTTTTCTATTCCTTTGACAAAATCGGATGACTGATTTTAAAATCGAATGACCATTTTTTTTTTTCTAATATGATAGAAAGATTAGACAACCGGTTTTCCTTAAAAAATATAGAATTTCCTTCACATTTCAAAACATGTATTCTTGATGCTTTTTAAAGTAAGTGATCCATTTAAAAATATAAAAAACTTTGTCAAGACTACTTAGTTTTTCAAGTATATTTTGTAAAAGATATTTCTTCCAAGAAGCTATCGTACTTGATCAAAAATCAAAGAGATGAATTAGGGAGTTTTACAAAGTTACCTTAAGGATACCTCTAACTAATCTTCTTGTCTTCAATGTCACTTCATCTTCATAAACTCTTGTTATCTTGAGTGATCTTTTGCTTCTATGCAGATTACCCTTGAGACTTCTCTTCTGCATCTTTTGTTATTCTATATAAAACTATTTCTACTTAACACAAAGCGCAAGTTAATCATAATCAAAACATTATAAATATGACCTTAGGATTTACATAAATAATTACACCATTGACGTAATAACTATTATTTTCATTATTAATAATAAAAAGTAACACAATAATATAATGAAATAATAAACATATTTAAAAATTAATTATAAAATAATAAAATACAGAGCGATTTGAGAAGTAAATATTGATTCAAAATATAAAATATATAGAGCGGTTTATCCCTCATTAATAATAATAAATAATAAAGTAATATAAATGAAATAATAAACTTATTAAAAAAGTAATAAAATAATATAATAATACTAAAGAAAAAAATGCAATTATTTAATAAATAAATAATAAAATAATATAAATTATGTAATTAAAAAATATAATTGAAATAATAAAAATTATAAAGAACAAACTTAAAAAAAATACAAATTGTTACATGTACTGTATAAAAAATATTTAACTAATATAAAATATGAATTAGGGAAATATATGTTAATTATTTATTTATGATTATGTTTGGAAATTTGTTAGATGGTTCGGCTCGGAGCACGTAGGGGAGATGATGATCTAGGTCCTGTGACAGACAGGACTGGTTGAGTTCACGGACATACAGTCACTGCTTCATCCTGTAGTGTGAGTGGTCGTTACAGTACATCTAACATCTCGTGTACTCTTGCCCCACTTAGACCTGGGATATATTATGACCCTGGTGCACCGGAGTGTTCTATCCAACCAGCTCATATACCGAGTAGGACTCGTCCTCCTCCCACATCACACCATCCATACACTCCAATACCCTATGAGATATATGGATCTTCTCAGCCACTATCTTAGCCACCACCTACATCATATGACCCGTATGCATCTTTGTTCTACTATACCTCTCCATATGTCTGGTCAGGATCATGTATTGTATAGAACTAAACATCAAACACCATTAAATGAGGTTAGTGGTCCAGGGGTACGGTTAGGTGCTTCTTTTTTCGAGCAACTTGTGTCAGGAGTCCCAGTCGACTAATCTTATAGCATGTAAACCACTGATTACGGTATTCTCTCATCTTCGCCTTGTTTAAGGAGGGATACTGGTGATATAGGGTTGGAGTGTGACAGAGGCCAGTCTGAGGAGCATGACATGGTTGGATCCCTCCACATTGGCGGGGAAAATGTTTAGGTTGAGTGTGAGGATGATGATGATAATGGCGACAGTGAAGGTGATGAGGACGAGCCTGTATCTGTGGCCCCTGCGTCGTCATTCGGTGTCAGGCCAGGTCTGAAAAAAGGTAAAAGGTTGACCGGTAGTTTCAGATCTATGATGAGTAAGTTCGTTGGGTCTCGACAAAAAAGACCCGAGAAGTCCATTCCTCCTACGATGCCTTTGCAGAGGAAGAAAGTGAAGCATGCAGGTTGGGAGCAGGCAGGACTAGCTGAGGGAGGTCTACAGGATCCAGAGCTTATCCCTTCATACAATAGACATATTATTGGTTCTATATGGCGTGGACAGGTAAATTTATGAATTATTTATTGATCAATTCTGCATTTATTTTTAGCATCATATGATTTAATATTTATATTAATTTATTTTGTTAATATGCAGGAGCGAGGTATATTGAAGTCGCGGTCGCGCTTTGAGTCACTAACAGGTTGGACCCCTAGTTTACTTGAGATTACAAAGTTGGTCAAGGGGACATTACTTGTCTATTTGAGGTTTTGCATGTTCCAGCACCCTAATGTAGCGTTACTATTTACTTTTGTTGAGAGATGGCAACCAGACACCAACACCTTCCACATGCCCTGGGGAGAGACGAAAATTACATTACGTGATATCGAGTTGATACTGGGCATACCTGCTTATAGTAATGTTATAGATCTGCAGTATTCTTAGGACCAGCTGGTTGGGATTGTTCAGAGCTACTTGGGTATCACCTACTTCGGAGGTGGTATAAATGCTCAAGAGGTCATACGTTCCAGAGGATCCCGATAGTGGACTTTCCCTGGAGTTCAGGGCTGTATGCTACATTACTTATTTACTTGGGAGTTCACTTTTCACCGATGAGTGTGGGAATACTGTTCATGCCAAGCTGTGGCCGCTCGTGAAGAATGTTCGAGGCAGTGGGGGGTTTGCATGGGATGCTATAACGCTTGCGTTCTTGTACCGAAATCCAGGTCAGGCCTCGCACATGTATGCGAAGGAGTTGGCTGGGTATTGGTCACTGCTTGAGGTATTATTATTTATTGTTCATCCTCTGTTTATTTACTTTGATTATGTTTAATTATGTTTAAATTTACTATAACTAGTCAGTATTTTTTTTGTGCTAATTTTTACAGATTTTAGGAGGGTTTAGGGTTTATTTATACTTTAAAATAATTCATATGCTCTAAATGTGTTTATTAGGCATTGATATACATGTATTTTCCTATGTTTGCCCTAGCGGTGAGACCGGATGCGAAGTCTTGTAAGCCGTATATCCAGCGATATGAAATGTTGGGTTCGAAATCTGAGCATAAATTATTAGACATCCGTCTACGGTTAGATGTGATGACGTGGATGAAGTATGGTGGGCTCCGTACAAGCCTTCTGAGATACAGGACGTTTGGGTTTCTATTTGGCATGGGATGCTTGCGTACTTCGAGTATATTGAGCCGCAAATCAGCAATGCATTTCAGTACATCCTATCCAACCTTTGGAGGCTCACAGGCCAACAAATAAAAGGATGTACGTCGTTAAAAACATATTTATAGAGGCTTTGTGGCTAGAGGCACCATCACATCTGCTTACGAAACATGAACTAGTGTACCTGCTGCACCCCGAGTTGATGCACAGACAATTACATACCGTGGTTTATCCTACTTCCACATGGCGTACAGTACCCGACTCGAACTAGGCCATCACCCTCGGTTGTCCTCGACATGATTGCTCCTTTCATAGATCATGATAACACTGATGACTCTCCCTATGGAAAGATATTTCGTATCATGAAGCACTATTATTTGTGTAGCGATTAGATTTCTGTAATTTTTTATGCAGGTGTTTGGATATTTCTTTTATGTGATCTTTATATACGATATTTTTTTTCTATTCGTATTATTATGAGTGATTGTTTACTTTCCTATGAGTTTTCATGCGATTATCTATATTTATGCTTTTTTAAGTCAATATAATTATAAACGCTTGCCGAAATAAAGTAAATATATATGATGAAGTGGAATAAATACAAATAAAGGACGGTAGTAATAAAGTGGAAAACTCACTATCAATAAAATAAAGTAAATATAAAGTGGAAAAAATACAAATAAAGTGGAATAAATACAAATAATGGACGGTATTAATAAAGTTAATTACAATAACAACTAAAGGTTAACGTGAATGGGATCTCTTGATGGATATGCCAATCTGCAATCTTGTCAAAATAAGGCTCTATCCAACCACTAACTCAATCATTACAATGATATTGCCATTGTACGTGTAAAGGGGGCAATGTGCATCTATCTCGTACGTGTAGTTGCATAACACAATAAAAATATGATATTAATCTCTATTAATGTGTATATTTGAAACAATAAAAAAGGTAATGAGATAATAAAGATACACTCACCGCAATAAAATGCTGGTGTTCTGCCAGGTAACCGATAACTATTGTACCTCCAGTCCGATCTATTTATGAGTACAAAGGCAATACAGTTGTGAACCCTATCCGTGCAACTAAAACCACATACAAATTGAATGCATTTGCTATGATATAAAGAGAATGAGGCGTATCCAACCAATGTGCTAGAGGCATATGTCCTTTTCGCCACTATGTTCTCTGTATGAGCTCATAATACCGTTCCACTGATCCAAATAGTGAAACGTTCATGTTCGACATTTGTTCCAACTCAAAACACATTTTCCTACGGACCTCAGGCCATTGATGTTCATCTCCGTACACAAAGTACACTAGCACCCTATATCCACAATTTCCATCTCCTTCCACATTCTTCCAATTCTCAATGAAAGGGTAAATGAAACATTAGAAAGCATCAAAGAAAGGAAATGTGGAACCAGTAGATGGATCTATAACAGAGCTCGATGATGATAAACTACTTCGTCCACTACTACGCCCTCTACCCCTAGGGGCTCGTGGTGGTCTTTCTCTCCCACGAGAACCTGAACCAGAACCAGATCCAGATTTGGACCTCGAACCAGATCCGCTTGACTTCTGTATCTTTTTATGAGCAATGGATACCTGTTCCCAAACGACTTGCCCTTTTTTTAGTCATTCTTGCATCGTCCTTTCGCAACTGTAACCTCAAGGGCAGATGTCAATGTCATACTAGGATCTGAAAGCAAAACCGTAAAATCCTTTTGCAAGACGACGCATCTCCCTAACTTTGGATATGGGTCCTGTACCTATCTGATCTAAGAGAAAGGCAAGATCACGCATCTCAGAATCCATGTCCTTCTCTTGAGATAAAGGATGGTCACCCCCAATTTCTAGTGTCCTCCAAAATGAGTAAATATCAGGCAAATTAATAAGGAGAAGGTGTTTGTATCGTGTAATCAACTAGCATTAACATGAGAGGCCATGTAATGTCCTCAAATAGTGTCATCACTTATTTTTCGGATCATCAATGATCTCAAGAGTTTTCTTTATCTCAACGCAAATATTTTTCATTGCCAAATGACTAATGTTATTACTTATATTCTCTAATATCGGATTACTCTTGGCATTATACTTTTCTTTAAGCCTTGAATACTCCAATGAGCTCTTAGTCTCAGCAGTTTGACCTTCAATAACAGAGTCAATATTGAGGAACACTGTGTCCAAATCACTATGGCATATTGAAAGCCATAGCTTCAAAACTGAATGTTCACTCTTAACTAGGTTGGTGGTCTCTACCCCGAAATGCAGTACTTTAATTGTCCAAACTCTGACGAATTTATGAGCAAGAGGATTCAACCAAGTATTAACAAATAATGTAAGAAATTCGGCCTTTTATGCCACTTCGTCTTCAAATTATCTAATATTTTATTGTACTCCGCCTCATCGATTTCATTCAGAATTTGTGCCATATGCTATTTATGAACCGTGATGCAACCTCTTTATCCCTAATCATCTCAGCTAATTTTACCAAGACGTTTTGATCGATATGTCTTCTACATAGCATATGGTATTATCTATTGAACAACTCTTCGATCAGCGGCATTAAACCACTTTTCCTGTGCATAATAATCACGCACGATTCATGTGCATTAACATCTTGCTCATTCCCTATTGACACAGCTGATGAAAAATATAGGTGCTTAATTTGTTGAAGAACCCATCTATATGTCGTAGCTTGTTCATTTCACATGAATACAGTTGCTACAGTAAAGTTCTTACCGGTCAAAGTCATCCCAATTGCCTCCAACAATGGCATATTGTACCTAAGTAATAAAATACAGATGACAAATAGAATATTTAGAAACTGTACATCATACCCCTAAACTCTAAACCCTAAACTATAAATTATTAAACTTAATGAAAAACAAATATATATGACCTAATTCATTTAAATATTATTAATCAAATATTAATCAAATAGTTTTATACTTAGATATTAAAATTACTCGAACATAAATTAATAAAAAAATTAACTACCTCGTCATTAATGTTAATTATAAATATTAATTAAACAATCACATTACCTTTAAGATAATCCTATTATTTTCCAGATATTTACAAACTATACATCATAAATTTAAATTTAAACCCTAAACCCTAAACTATTAAACTTAAAGAAAAACAAATGTATATGGACTAATTCATTTAAACATTAATAAAATATTAACAATTTTTAAAATAGTTATATATATATTGAAGAAACACACTCATCCTAAAAAACCCTAAACTAAACATAAATTAAAGTATAAATTCAGATACTTTATACTAACATATCAAAATTACCCCAATATAAATTAATAAAAAAATTAACTAATTCATCACTAGTACAATATTAATATTAATTAAACGAGCAAAGTTCCTTTAAGATAATCCTATTAATATTATAACTTAATATTCATTTAATATCCACATGTACACTTAATAGAATGTGTACAAACTTCTTACTTGTTTTATACGTCGTATCCATTATCAGCACATATGGCCATGTTGTCATCATTTGAACTGATGTCGGGTATGCAACAACAATATCACTGGGTACCTTGCTGTCGTCACAGTTTCTGTAGAAGACCGTAGAACCCCGTTGAGCACTTCAACAAAGAACTTCTACCGTGTTTCGCCCCTGTATCATTTTCTTCTTCATCTTAGTAAGGACGTTGTATAATTTCTGTGAACTACATAAATCATATTATTAAATGCTATACAAATTTAAAATGTTATAATAATCTATTAAATGTAATGTGACATACCTCACGACACAATCCACATTTTTTTCACAGAAAAATCGTGACATATTACGTGGTGGCACATGACTCTTCCTAAATTGCTCGGTCTGTATCAATTGCTCCTCCGTTAGTCTTGCAGCCTGAGCATGATTGTGATTATAGACACCTATTGCACGGTTGTGCCTCCCATCATCTACGAATAATTACCAGTTTTTACTCGTGGCCATTTGCTCGCCTTTTAATTTAAAGGGGTAACAACACTTTTTACTTCCATAAGGACCCTGCCTTTTTATGGGAACTTCTTATTCTTCATCATCAACTCTCGGCTTCGTTCTTGATTTATTTGCACCTCAATGTTCACAAGACAATGTAACGTATGGTCACCGGTCGGATGTTCTTGATCTTAAATACCAAGTGACAATCAAATATGTGTTCACTTTCATCGTCGTTTCTTTTGCCGAATCCACTAACTCTATTTTCGAATTAAAAATTCGATCTGTTGCGAATAAATGCCCGTGATCTACGTATTCTTCTGATTCAAAAAATTCTTCAAATGTATTTGGATCTACGTAGCTGTTACCTTAAAATATAATACGAAATAAATTAATAATTCATCTTATATTAATTAAAAAATTATAAAAAGCATAAAAATAACATTTAACGTTTGAAAAAAAAAAAAAAAAGTTAACTGAGTTTCGCCAAGATGGGCAAAATTCCCCAATGAATTTTTCCAACCTGGGCGAAATTGCTTCAAGAATTTCGCTAGATTGGGTGAAACTTATTGGAGAATTTCGCCCATCTGTGCGAAACTGGATGCAGTCGCAATTTTGGGAGTTTTCTTACCTTAAAATCGATATTTTTTTTGAAAAAATCTTCAAACTGATCCATATCTATCTTCAATTTGTGTTGAATATAAAAAAGTTGAGTTTGAGGTTAGAGAGAAGTTGGTTAGAGAGAGAGAGAAAGTCAAAAATGAAATTTTTTGCGCTATCCCTATAGATTTTCGAGTTATATTTATTATTCCTTTAACAAATTATGGAATCTATTCCAATATTTTTTTTCTTTTTTAATCTGTGAATCTATTTTTATATTATAATGGAGTGTCTTTGAATCTTGAATTTGAATCAAGAGGAGTTTGCATAGTCAAATTAAATTCTCTTTCAAGAATCAATTTAATTTTCTCAACAAATCTTTTTGTAATGGTTCTGAGTTTTGATATGTTGATTATGCACAAAAATTGGTATCAATTTAATTTTGAGTTTCTGCCATTCCTTTTATGGCACCGTTGCAATATTCGAAAGGTAGGCATTCACAATTCTAGAAGTAGGCACTCAAAATTATAAAGTAGGCACTCATAGTTATAAAAGTAGATATTCACAGTTATAAAAGTAGGCATTTCAAGTTATAAAAGTAAGTATTTTCAATAAAAGTAGGCACTTTTAGTAATAAAAGTAGAAACTCTTAGTTATTAAAGTAGGAACTTTTAGTTATAAAAGTAGGCACTCTTAGTTATAAAATAGACACTCAAAGTTATAAAAGTAAGCAGACTTAATTCTAAAAGTGGGCACTCACAGTTATCAAAGTAGGCACTCTTAGTAATAAACGTAGGCACTCACAGTTATAAAAGTAGGCACTCTTAGTTATAAAAGTAGACACTTACGGTTATAAAAGTAGGTACACTTAGTTATAAAACTAGGCACTCGAAGTTATAAAAGTAAGCACGCCTACTACTTATAGTCACTCGTTTTACATATTTTATATCATAATCACCATTAGTTATGAAAAGTAGACTCTCTAAGTTATAAAAGTAGGCACTCACAGTTATAAAAGTAGGCACTCGCGGTTATAAAAGTAGGCACTCTTAGTTATAAAAGTAGGTACTCATAGTTATAAAAGTAAGCACACATAGTTTTAAAATTAGGCTCACAGTTATAAAAATAGGTACTCATAGATATAAAAGTAGGCACTTTTAGTTAGAAACATAGGTACTCACAGTTATAAAGTAGGCACTTCAAGTTATAAAAGTAGGTATTTTCAATTATAAAAGTAAGCACTCTTAGTTATAAAAGTAGAAACTCTTAGTTATTAAAGTATGAACTTTCAGTTATAAAAGTAGGTACTCATAGTCATAAAAGTAGGCACTCTTAGTTATAAAAGTAGAAACTCTTAGTTATTAAAGTAGGAACTTTCAATTATAAAAGTAGGCACTCTTAGTTATAAAAATGGGCAGTCAAAATTATAACAGTAGGCACACTTAGTTCAAAAAGTAGGTATTCACAATTATCAAAGCAGACATTGTTAGTAATAAAAGTAGGCACTCACCGTTTAAAAGTAGGCACACTTAGTTATAAAATTAGGTACTCTAAGTTAAAAAAGTAGGCACACCTACTACTTATAGTCACTTCTTTTACATATTTTATATCATAATCACCATTGGTCATGAAAAGTAGGCACTCCAAGTTATAACAGTAGACACTCTCAATTATAAAAGTACCCTTAGTTATAAAAGTAGGCACTCACAGTTATAAAAGTCGGCACACTTAGTTTTAAAAGTAGGCACATTTAGTTTTAAAGGTAGGCACTCACAATTCTAAAAGTAGGCACTCAAAGTTATACAAGTAGGCACTCACAATTATAAAAGTTGGCACTCTTAGTTAGAAAAGTAAGTAAGTTCAATTATTAAAGTAGGTACTCACAGTTATAAAAGTAGGCACACTTGGTTTTAAAAGTAGGCATGTTTAGTTCTAAAAGTAGGCACTCAAAGTTATACAAGTAAGCATTCGCAATTATAAAAGTAGGCACTCTTAGTTAGAAAAGTAGGTAAGTTCAATTATTAAAATAGGCACTCTTAATTATAAAAGTAAAAACTCTTAGTTATTAAAGTAGGAACTTTCAGTTATAAAAGTAGGCACTACAGTTATAAAAATAGGCACTTTGAATTATAAAAATAGGCACCCCTTCTTACAGTAACTTATCTTGTATGTTATATACCTCTATGTTTATTCTATTTAAAACAATTATAATCCAAAGAGCACCAATTTTTTAGGGGTCAATAAACATAACTTGAAAATCTATAGGTATAGTGTGAAAAAATTCATTTTTTCCGGCCAAAATCTCTCTCTAACTCAAAATTCAAATCTTTCACATTCAACACCAATTTAAGATAGATATGGATAATTTTAAATATTTTTTGCAAGAAAATATCGATTTTGAGGTAAAAAACTCAACAAAGTTGAAAAAAAGTAATTTTTGGGATTTTTTTACCTTAAAATCGATATTTTCTTGCAAAAAAATTCAAAATTATCCATATCTATCTTGAATTTGTATTGAATGTGAAAGATTTGAGTTTTGAGTTAGAGAGATTAATTTTGGCAAAAAAAATAAATTTTTTTGCGCTATACATATAGATTCTCGAATTATGTTTATTGACCCCAACATAGACAAAGAGTGAAGAAATAAATAAAAGGGATGATTTATGAGATTTTCCACATGCACGGAGATGATGAAAATATGATCTCTTTTTTCAAATTTTCACTTGTCAAATTTGCACAATATGAATTAATATATCTACAATTTCTCCTAATTTCTCCGTGATATCAAGAAAGAAGTACATTAATATTCCCCATCTTTATTATTGCTTCTACAAATGAATCAAAAAAATATTCTTAATCAGATGCATGCATAATCAAAAACATGATTTCTTATCTCAGAATGAAATCATTTTCCTCCCAATAAATACCCTCAGCCGAAATTGGAGCCAAAGTCAGGTTCACCAACCTCTCATCACCCAACCACTGATCAATCAAAAATAACATTTTTCTCCATTTCCTACACATCATTCTAACCCCCAAGCATCACTTTCTACCCTCTTCCCTTCCCTCCACTTAATTTTATATTATTAATCTTCTCTGTTTTCAGTTTATAACAGTGCGAAACCGATTATCATCAATGATCGAATTACAAGAAATGATCGAAATTACAATAATAACGATGGAGCTGGCTTCTTCTTCTGGGAATCAGAATCCGACGTCGAATCGCCGCCATGAAACTTCACGGCAATCTTCTCCATTAAAGTCTCTTCTTTCTTCTCCGAAATATGATCATCTTGTTCGCATTTTCAAATCTGAACCTTCAAAAGGAGAACTCACAAACACAGTATATCCCTTAACAGGAAAATTTGATTAGATACGAAAAATTTCTAAACTTAGAACAAACCCAAATCTCTTTTATTCAGAAGCTTCATTGCATATTTCAGCTGAGGAACGATTGTTCTACCGTAAACTTTTTTTTAAATTTTTTATGACGAAGGTGCGTGGGAGGATGAAAGGAATAAATTGTATCATTCTAACTAGGGATACTATGCATGATATACTTAGGTTTAGGTATAAATTGCTTATTATTACATGTAGATATAGTAGGGATCCTTCTTTAAACATAGCTCCTTTGGGATATATCCTTATCCAAAAGAGGAACACCGAAAGGCAAACGGCTATACAAAAACACACCTTTGTTGCAATGTTTATGAGAAAGCCTTAGCTTAATCAACCAATTATATAGGGAATAACTATTGGTGGATCAACATTGAGCTAATTAATTAGTTTAATCGAGAACAAAATTGGAAAGAAGATGAAAAAGTATGCTTTTTTCCCCTCGCTGGTACAAATATTTATCGAGATAAGGAGACAGAAAGAGAGGGAGAGACATAATAAATGAATTAAAAGAGATATAGTTAAAAAATAGATAATAAATACATATTGAAATATATAAAAGATTTTTAATTTTAATTATCCAATTTAAACTTGAAATGACTTCTATTTTTATTTGGGGGAGTAATATTAATAAAGGTAAATATAGTATTTAATATATTTTTGGGTTAATATAAAAAAAGTAATTTGAACTTTGTCATTATGTCAATTAAGTACTCAATCTTTGAAAATGACAATTAGGAGACAATTTTATTTTTTCAGTAAAATAAATTGAACGGAAACTGATCGGAAATGAGTACTGTCTTTTATTGCCTAATAAAATTTGGAAAACTAATTTTACCCTTCCATAGGATAAAAGCTCATCAACAAAATGGAGAGCAGAAATATAAAAAAAAATTTATGAATATCAAAAAGATAATCTGGCAAGGGGTTGCCAGAGTATCTATTGACAATTTCACAAATTTTATAGGTTGAAACTTTTTAATCTCTATAATGCCCTTTACTCCTTATAGTTGATTGCAAGTAAAAGAAGGATTTTTAAGCTACAATAATGGTTTGATGAAGCTTTGGTATATGGTTTTTGAGGATTTGGGGAAAGAAGAGAAAGAGACTCACGCCATTTTTTTCTTCTGATAGAATTGATGCTAGATGGGTGTTTTGATGGTCTTAGGAAGAGAGTTTTTTTTTTTTTTTTAATAATTATATTTCTTTACTCCAAGCATTTTGGTGATTAGCTTCCCTCCCATAAAATGGTAAAATGGGGTTTTCAAATTTTATTAAGGTATACCAGACATTACTCATTTCCAATTAGTTTCCGTTCAAGTTATTTCACCGAAAAAATAAAATTGTTCCCTAATTATCATTTTCAAATACGGTAAAAATTGCCTCCTTGAATTCGAGGCGATTAATTTCTCCTCGGAAGAAATTAATTGTAAAAAAGATGATATTGCCCCTCGTGCAAATGGGAGGGAAATGAGCCAATTTTAGCGGGTTTCTCTCTTCTTTCATTCTGTCACATCATGCAAGAGAATATTGATTGAACATTTTTTTTATAAAATATCTAATATTAAAGGAATGAAAAATATCGACGATTTTGCAAATCATAACTTCCAAAACCAAATCAGATTCTGGTATTCTCTCATCAAATACTCAATTCTGACTTGAGAATGAATTATGATGGAGGGAAATCACATTTCCGAATCAGGAAGCGCGCTGATGTTGAATGATGGTAGCGGCGGGGAAGGTGAGCTAAAGGAAGGAAGTGACGATGCTGAAGAACTCCAAGAATCAAGAGGTCGATAAATAAAGCAAGTACTCCCTATAAGCATAGGTAAATACTTCAACAATATTAACGAGTTTTTTTATTCGTATTAAACGTGTGCAAAAAGTAAGGGTTTTAGTGTTACTAAAAAATCTGGTTCGAAAGGAAACGGTCCTTTCAGAAAATACCAAACTATTAGTTGTGGTAGATGTAGAAAAGCACTTACAAGCGGTCAAAGAGGATAGAATGTCCTGCTCGTATTTGTGCAATTTTGAGAGATAATGAAATGTAGCAAGTCTCAAAGGTTGTGGAATGACACAATCACGAATTACATCCGTCTATGTCCAGGTTTATACTTCCTCATAGAAGTCTAAGTTCTAATATAAAGAGGAAACTGGAAATGCACGATACGGTTGGACTAAGGCCTAACAAGAGTGTGAGAATTTCGGAGGTATAAGTTGGAGGACCGAACAAATTAAAATGTTTGTTGAGATTGTAGGAACTATGTCCAGAAAGTGAGGAGGTTGAACATTGGAGTTGGGGGATTCTGATTGCATAAATAGAATGTTCATTAGAATGCATCAAAAGAATAGTGATTTCTTCCATTTGATTAGCATGGATGATGAAGGTAGGCTAGATAGTGTTTTTGGGTGCACCCTCGAAGTAAAGTAACTTATGAAGAGTTCAATGATGTAATCTATATTGATTCAACGTATCTTGTTAACAAATACAAGATGCCGTTTGTGACTATTGTCGGAGTCAACCATCATGGCCAATCCACATTGTTTGGTTCAACACTCCTATCTCACGAGGACACAGAGACATATATTTCGTTCTTCAGTACCTAGCTTGCAGCAATGAGGGGTCAAGCGTTTGCTGCAATTATGACCGATCAATGTGAGATCATGGGGAATGCAATTAAGGAAGTTATGCCAACAACAATTCAGCGATATTGCATTTGGTATATAATGTGCAAGCTTCTGGATAAATTCAAGGGTTTAATGGAGCAGTTTCATGAGGCAAGAAAGGAGTTCAGATATCTTGGATATGACAGTTTGAAGAAATCAATGTTTGAGAATAACTGGAATTAGTTTGTTGCTAAGTATAGACTTGAAACAAATCAGTGGTTGATCAAGCTATACAGCAAGAGAGAACACTGGTTTCCCGTGTACTTGAATCACATGTTTTGGGAAGGATGTTGTCAACTCAGAGAAGCGAAAGTGTGCACTCATTTTTTGATGGATATCTCCATTCAACTAGCACTCTTAAACAATTTGTAGAGCAATATGAGATTGCAATTATGCATAAGATGGAGAAAGATGTGTATGCTAATTACAAATTGAGCAACATTTCGGTCAGAGTGATCACCTTCTTTAGTTGGGAGAAGCAATGGCGAGATGCATACACTAACGAGCTGTTTGAAAATTTTCAGGCTCAAATTAAGAAGATGTTGTACTATAATCAATTGGTCGGTGATGATGATGAGGAGATTGGATTTGAGGAAGACAATTTGGTCGAAGAAGAGTTTGAGAAGTTCAGGATATTGGAGATTGCTTTGGTGAATAATTTGTTTGCGAAGGAGTTTGTGTACACCGTTTTGCATAGAGAGGAGGGATGTATTGTGAAGTGCAATTGTAGACTGTTTGAGTTTAGTGGGTTGTTGTATGCTCAGATATTAAAGGTTGCTTCAATTAAGAGAGTGAACAAATTTCTGGGAGGAAAGATGTACACCATAGGCGCTTGAGGATTTTCTTCAATGAAGGATATCCCCACATGACTGATGACTTTGAGAAGATCAAAGATGTTGAGAAAGCTTTTAATGAAACTGTTGACTTAGCAATTGTAACCCCTGCGAGACTGGCGAGACTAAGGTAGGCTATTGAAAGCACCAGAGAGGAGTTATTGAATTGCAATGCACTTGACTGCACGGACAACAGTGGTCCTCGGGTGGCAGTTCCTCAGATAGGAAGGAAAGGGAAATTCTGGATCCTCAGGTGGTCGTCTCTCGGGGAAGACCTCGGGAAAATCGTTTATGGTCTAACAATGAAGTTGGTGTCCGCAGAAGTACTAGAGGGCGAGCTCCTACTGTGAATACTAATTCTGAGCGACAAGAAGACATGATAATGAATTATAGTAGGAATTCTAGGCACACAAGAAGAGGTGGCAAGCAGGTATATTTTGATCATTTGAAATTCTTTCTTTCAGATTTGTTGTTATCACAAGCTAACACGAGCTGTATTGTATGCTCATACCAGGTTTCTAATGTTGAAGCTCAAGTTCCAGTTCCTTCTTGTATTACTAGAAGGACGCAACTGGCAATTGAAGAGGAAAATAAAGTTACTGTTGATTTGAGTTTAGGACTATGAGTTGTACTAAATTCAGAACTCATATTGTAACAATATACTACGAATTGATATTTATGATAGTTCATTGAATGGATACATTTGATAGGTAGAGTTAATAAATTATAAACTGGCACTGAGGTGGCCGATCTGTATGACTATTTCTTTGGCCAAAATGAATGTCCAGTTGTATGTCTCTTTTCACTCAGGCCGAGCTGCGATCAAATGGAGTTACTAAATTATAAATCGTCACTTGTTTTTTCTGGAATTATAAACTATCACTAGTTGCAATATAATAATACCATACCTGCATTTTGTATCTTGGATGTGAACATTAACGTCTGGGGACCTATCTAACCATCCTATATGGGTCCTTTCCTCGGCACTAAACTCGCCTAGCTGTATGACTCTTTTTATGCATAAAATGAATGTCCTTAAATGGATTTACGCACTTATAGTTGTTATATTTAGGGAAAAAATGAACTTATACTTATTACATTATCAATACCATGTTTACTTTCCGTAACTTGGATACGAACATTAACGTTTGGGGACCTAAGTGACTGACCTACTTGTGTGGCTGCTCTTTTCCATCAGGCCCTGCTGCCCTGGGTATATGACTATTTTTCATGCAAAACCAATGTCCCGCGTTTTATGGCTCTTTTCCATCTTGCCGAGATGAGTTACACATTTATACTTGTTACATTATCAATACTATGCTTGCTTTTCATAACTTGGATCTGTATGTTAATGTTTGGGAACCGAGCTTGCCCAGTTGTGTGACCGAGTTTTATGGCTGTTTTCCCTCTAGCCGAGCTGGCCTTATGTAGTTCTTTTCCTTGTGGATAACTTTCCCTTATATCTCGCCTTCCCCAATTTTCTTTTGTATATTTGGCTAACTCAAAATTGAGTGGGTAACTGAATAAAATCAACAGTTTACGGAATAAAAAGCAACACTCAAAGTACGAATGACTGAATAAAAATCCAAAAATACATTAACTATCTTGAACACCAAGTATTTAAACAATAGGATGAAGAGAAATTCTAAACAGACGAAAATCGATATCATCCACTTCTTTTGTTGGTAGTGTCCAATATTCTGCAAGCAGAAATCTAGATAGAGATCCAACCATTTGATAATGTCTTCAATATCATTTTTCATTTTTTCGTGATCAGCCTTAATTTTAGCAATTTCTCCCTCAATTTGAACAAGCTTAAGTTGATTATGAACTATGCATGAAGGATTATTATCAACAACAGTGTAGGCCTCATCCAGCCACTTGAAAAACCCACATGATCTCTCAGATCCCTATGAGAAAGGAGATAATGAGTAAATGAGTTAAATTTCTATAGTTATGATTAAGGTAAAGGACATGAATTTAACAGTTTTCGCACCTTGAAATTGCCACATCCAATGAACTTTCTTCCTCTGGTCTTAATTGTCTTTGAAGTCAATATTGGAGCTGGAAACTCACACCAACATTTCATGGAGGAATGGATTGTGAGTTCAGGTGCAAAGTTTATTGTTGATGAAGATGAGCTTTGGGAATCTTTGATCATTGCCATTTCTCTTTTTCTTTGATGGGGTTGATAGAATATTCAGACAAGAATAGAGAAGTGTCAAGGGAGCAAAGTAGAGTTGGAGTTAATGAAGTTGATTTGGTACAATCAAGGATGGATAACTATAGTTTTAGGTTTAAGTTAACCACAACTCAGGTTTTTTATAATTATAGTTTAGGGTTAGGGTTTAGTTAGTTACTTAAGTAAAAATAAAAAGGTGATAAACATAATCATAATCCTACCTTATAAATAAATTATAATAAATATGATCAATGATATTTATAATAATTCGATATATATAATACATGTATATATCATATAATGTTTTATTTCAGTTAATTTGATATTTCATAATGTTTTGACTGATAGAGAACACGATATGCTTTAATTCATAATGCAGTTTTACCAACTCGAATAAAAATGTTACTAAGTATTAACATAATATACGTATAATCTTTCATTTCACAACTACAATTTAGTATTATGAATGTTATTATCATGTCTGATGATGTTTATTAATGTTTATATATGATGTTTATTAATGTTTATTATTAATGTTTATATATAATACATGTATATATCATATAATGTTTTATTTCAGTTAATTTGATATTTCATAATGTTTTGACTGATACAGAACACGATATGCTTTAATTCATAATGCAGTTTTACCAACTCGAATAAAATTGTTACTAATTATTAACATAATATACGTATAATCTTTCATTTCACAACTACAATTTAGTATTATGAATGTTATTATCATGTCTGATGATGTTTATTAATTATTATTATTATTAATGTTTATATATGATATATACTATCTTGAGTTATTAAAAAACTAATACATCATATTTTCATTTATTTATATCCATAAAAACTTATTATTTTTTGTCATTTGATATAATAATATGATTATATCATTCACAAGAATAAATTCTTTAACGTCTATAAACTAGAATTTCTACTATTTTCTATATATTGCACTTCTAGCACTATAATTTCAATGACTTGAATAATTTCTATATTTTATCAAATAACATACTTTCCTTTTAAAATAATTTATTATTTTACGTCATTTGATATAATAATATGATTATATTATTCACAAGAATAAATTCTTTAACGTCTATAAACTAGAATTTCTACTATTTTCTATATATTGCACTTCTAGCATTATAATTTCAATGACTTGAATAATTTCTATATTTTATCAAATAACATACTTTTCTTTTAAAAAACTTATTATTTTACGTCATTTGATATAATAATCTGATTATATTATTCACAAGAATAAATTGTTTAGCGTCTATAAACTAGAATTTCTACTATTTTTCTATATATTGCATTTCTAGCACTATAATTTCAATAACTTGAATAATTTCTATATTTTATCAAATAACGCACTTTCCTTTTAAAAACCTTATTATTTTACGTCATTTGATATAATAATATGATTATATTATTCACAAGAATAAATTATTTAGAGGCTATAAACTAGAATTTCTACTATTTTCTATATATTGCACTTCTAGCACTATAATTTCAATGACTTGAATAATTTATATATTTTATCAAATAATATACTTTCATTTTGTATTATTTTACGTCATTAGATATAATAATCTGATTGTATTACTCACAAGAATAAATTGTTTAGCGTCTATAAACTAGAATTTCTATTATTTTCTATATATTGCATTTCTAGCATTATAATTTCTAATTATGTCAAATAACATGCTTTCTTTTAAAAAACTTATTATTTTACGTCATTTGATATAATAATATGATTATATTATTCACAATAATAAATTTTTTAATGTCTATAAACTAGAATTTCTACTATTTCTACATATTGCACTTCTAGCACTATAATTTCAATGACTTGAATGATTTCTATATTTTATCAAATAACTTACTTTCCTTTTAAAAAATTATTATTTTACGAATATCGAAATCATAAGGTAACCAACCGATGTAGGTTTTGCTTATTCGAAGAAATCGGTTACCGTATGGTTTCAATGTTCGTCTAAATCTAATTTTTACTATTTTCTGTATACTGCACTTCTAACTGTAGAGTTGGATCACTTAAATAATTTATAAATTTTATTAAATAACGTTATAATATATCATTTTTTAATTCAGAAATTAAAATTAATAATTAACGTTGAAATATATCATTTTAAGTCATTAATATGATATATTATATTGTTAATTATTAATTTTAATTTGTGAAAAAACTACTTCTAATTAGTATTTCCCTCCTAATTTTCCCACAAAATATTTCCCTCCAAAATCTTTCCGTCCAGAAAACATAATAATTTTCACTCTTCCCCATTGATTAGACAAACCTATTTGCAACATTATTATATAGGGTTGCAGATTGAGTATAGAGTCAACAGTGTGAAGGGAGTGTTTACACTCACTTTCTTGAGAGCTCGCAAGTAAATATAATTCTTAGCGAAAACATTTTGGTCGACATGGTTTTCTCACTTATTTGGTTGTCGATTTGGGTTGCTTACCTCTTGGTCGCTAAGTTTTTCCTTACTTCTTGACGGACAAGTTTTCTTTATTGTTTTTAACGAGTTAGTATTTATAAACAATTACTACGTGTTATATGGGCCATCAGCTTCAAGATTCGTAAAATAGTATGAAATTAAAAATGACTATTAATATTAAAACCAGTAGCTTCTTGCATAGCAAAGAACGAACATAACCAACTAGTATTACATAGTCTCACTCGTCGACCTTGTCAGTCAATTTTCTTAATTCCTGGTCGCCAAGTGTTTTTCACATTTTTTCGTTTATTACGCATCATTATTCGTAACCATTCACTGGTTTTTATATTACGAGTGTTAAGATTGGGTCTACGAGCTCGCCATACGACCTTCTCACTTTCCACAGAATATGATTGTTTCCATTAGCAGCTTTCTTTCGATGAGCTCGCCATGCGACCTTCTCTCTTTTGTGTTATTAAGACTGAAGTTAACAGCTCGTCAATTTTTGGTGAACTTTAACTCGTCTCCCACTGAACTTAGAGATAATTTTCTTCTCCTTCCTTTTTTTTGTTTGAATAAGGTAAAGTCTTTTCAGAGTTAATACAATTACAATGAAACTTAATACAAGCAACTGAGGGCTGGTTTTTATTTGCTCGAGCTATACGGATGATGTGAACCATTGAATGTTTTTTAATTTTTTTCTTTATTCCCTTGGAAACTTAATAAAAGCAAGGAAAGATCATAATGCACATATAGAAATATATAAACGGTGAAATTCCATTAATATATGATAATGTTTTAGTACAAAATATGAACTCAAAAAAGAACCTAGATGGAATTTCAGTAAAAACAGAAAAAGAAAACAGTAAACAACTCAAACATAAATTAAGGTAAAAAGAATGAATTGTAAACAACTCAAACATAAAGCGGATGTGAACAACACTAGTTAGAAGCAGAAGTAGAAGGAGCACTAGTTATAGCTCCTTGTTGATTCAGTGGAGTTTCCGCTCAAAATATGCCTCATCTTCCTTGAAATTTCTATTCGGCAATTAGCCTTCGTGAGAGCTACCTCCCTGAGAGCTGCCTCCACCCTAACAGCCTCCGGAGACCCTCCAGGAGAGCAACCTCCACCTTTGCCTCTGCCATCTCCTCCTGCTCAATCTTTTCCTCGGTTTTCAATACCATCTTGAAGATGCACCTTAAGAGGGGATCAATGTGGGTTATGGTTTTGGTGACCCTCGCACCCCTATCCATTACCATTCGTTTGAACCAGATTGCTGTTTTCAAGCCTAAGAGCATCGAATTCTGAGCTGCATGTTTTCATGCCTCTCATCCTTGTATAGGCTTCTAAGGGCGAATGGGGAGGCAAGAAAAGTGTCTGGTTAAAGAACTTGCATTGGTATTGGTTCCTCTTTGTTTCTAGACATTCCTACACTACTTTCAGGTATCTCTACTCAAAAGATCTCAAGAAGGAAGGATGAAAATCCTGAAACTTATGGAAGAAGTTTTAGTAGTGTAGACTTGGGTATTTCACCTCCCCGCCTCGCCTATACTATACATGGGAAGCTAGTAAACCAAACTTTTGAGGAGAGAAGATATGACTAGACGTTTAAGGAGAGAGAACAAAACGTACCGTAGTCCTTCATTGAATGAACTTCAAATTGAGCCAGTCTCTGCCGTATGTCAAACTCGCTGTTTCGTTCGAAAACCTTAGTCCTTCCTTCTTCTTCTTCTTTTTCCTTGAACCAGATCAAATATGATAATAATCATGGATTATAGATCTGCTTAAATAATGGGTTGTAAAAACTCGTAAAATTTGTAATTTCTTGATAAAAATTAAAATTAACTTTATGAATTAAAGATTAACACAAAACTAAATGATAAAATTTCTCTAATTTCATTTAGGGTTTGGAGTGGAATGTAATAGTTAAATGCTGAACTAATTAAAACTTTTTGTGGTTAAATTTGCACTAAATATCTGCTTTTCAAATGAATTGTAAACAAAAAAGTTATTTTTTTGTTAGATGTAATATTTAATTAAAAAAGTAACAATTTAAAGGATTTATCTAACATTACATAAATTATAAATGTATTGTAAAAAAAAATGTATAGTATTTAGTTAGATGTATAATTTGAAACTGAATATCTGCTTTTAAAAATCAATTGTACGACGTTAACTTGAAACAAAATATCTACTTTTTAAATGAATTGTAATAAAAAAAGATTAATTTTTTGTATTTGATATAAAATTTAATGAGGAAAAAACATTAGAGGGTTTGTCAACGCACTAAATATCTATCTATTCCCAAACAGTTAAACAAATAAATAAAAACTGAATTATTGTATCATTTATTTTGTAGGAAATAAAATTAAAAATAGAAAAGCTATTTAGTGGTAATCTTTGCACAAAATTTACCGTTTTATAAATTAAATGTAAAAACACCTATTCATTGAAATTAACATTCTAGTATGAAATATTATATCTGAGTTGATAAAATCGGCCTAAATTTCGTTAACAAAATCATAAAATGAATATGTACATAATAAGTGAATTGAAAAAAAAAAAAAAAGAAATTCGTTGCAATAAAACATAGTTTTTAGTTGGATATAGAATTTAACGGGAAAAAAACATTTTAGGGGGTTAAATTGCAATCAGTTTATACTTCATAAATGACTTGTAAAAGATGGGAAAAAAGCCTAACTTTTAGTTGGATGTATATTTTAAGTGAAAAAACATTTTAGGAGGTTAACTTGACGCTACCCACTTCTTAAATAAATTATAAACAAAAAGCTTAATTTTTATTATGATTTAAAATTTAATGAATACAAAAATTTTATGGGTTGTCTTGGAAGTAAATATTTACTTATAAATAAACTGTTAACAAAAAAAATAAAAAACAAAATAAACATTTTAGGGTTTTCGCGTGTCTAATAACAATTTTGTGGTTAACTTTTTACTAAATATCTTATTTATAAATTATTAAAAAAAACCTATTCACTTAAAATAACATTCTAGTGTGATGCAAATTAAATTTGAGGGGAAAATATTACATTTGAGTTGATTAAATGGGCCAAAATTTTGTTAACAAAATCCTGAAATGAATAGTAAACCCTAAGTTGGCACTAATTAACAGGTGCTTTGAGTGCTTTGTATTTTTGCACTTGAATGGTAATTAATGATCGAATCACTGAGTTTTTTGAGCCAAAGTACAAAGCAAACAAATAGCCGAGTAGTATTTAAACATCGAAATAAACAGAAGCATATGACAAAAGAAGGTCTTTCATTCATAAACAAAAGCACAGATTACAGCCAAGTAGTATTTAAACATGGATCTGCAAAAAAATACAACCGAGTAGTATTTAAACATGGATCTAAAATCCATGTTTAAAATAAACGAAAATAATGTGAAAAAAAAAAAAAGGAAGGAAGAGGAAGAAAACACAACAAACTAGGTACTACTCGGCATCCTCAGCTGACAATTCAAGGGCTCCCAAAAGATTCACTAGAGGTGGAGGTTATTTTATGAATGATTGGGAAAAGAACCCTCCTCCTCTTTTTCGGGGTCTCCCTAACCCGATTGTCTATGTCATTTAAAATATTGATTGAGGTGTCCATCTCCGACTCCTCGAGGAGGAGCTTCTCAATTGTTGATGTTTCGTATTCACAGATCATCCTTTCCAACATGATCGAAACTCATTTTGTGCGGAGGTACTTGCCCCTCAAGTCCCTGTACACTCTTCGCCAGGTATTTGGTGAAGTGGTCATGGGTAAAGAGGGCGAACTAATAGTCAGCCTCTGAGATCGGCGATTTGTCACTGACGGTACGGGGGACACTGGTGATGGTTCGCGTACAATTTTCAGATTGAGTAGATAAGATAGAGAAATTCGAGTTAGAGTTGGTCGGAGTATGTGTTATCAGGCTCAGCATTTGTCTCTCTTTATATGCAAAAACTGTGACTGAACTTCCCCACCACCATTTCTCTCTCTCTCTCTCTCTCTCTCTCTCTCTCTCTCTCTCTCTCTCTCTCTCTCTCTCCATCAAATACGAAATCTATCACACTTTCTTGGGCATTGCAAACAGGTGTAGCCATGTCAATACATCACTTAGCCATCACTTTCAAGTTTAACATCTATTCACAACTTTTTTTAGTTCTCTTTTTTTTTTTTTTTTGTTTTGTTTCATCTATTCAATAAGATACATATTCATAACTGAACGAGCTCTAAAATACTACTCGCGCTTAAACTACATAAGATACTAATAACATGAGCTATTAGCAATAGAAACAAAACAAAAAAGACTAGTATCATTTGATGTACTAAATGAAAAAGTAAAGGGAAGTGAAAACATTGTACATCAAGCTAATGCTAGAGTGATCTGGTAATATGCCAAACAGGTTTACTCACCGGTAGGACGGTTGGATGTTTGTGAATTATGCTCGGACAACTTTTCGAAGGGATTTAGGGAATCTGCTTACTCGCCCACATTAGATGAAGTGTATGCGATTACAACATCTTCTATGACATCACGTGCTTCATATATTCACAAAAAACTTCTTTACCATCAATCAAACGAGATTCCTCAATGCTGAAATCGTCAAACTTAATCTCGTACAGCTGTGTCTCCTAAGTAACACGGACACATACATCCCCAATGAATGTTCCGAGGATGCTTCGGCCACTTTCAATTCCTTAATATTAAGCCCTTTCTGTCAAACAAAAATGTACCCAATAGTTATAGTAAATAAAAGTTCATGAAGGATACATTTAACTCGACAAAAAAAGGGAAAGAGAACCCCATACTACTGATCTCGGTCTCTACATCGGGAAATATGAAATAGTTGTTGTAAGGAGAAATCTCTTCTATCTGTCCATCTTCCAAATTGAAAATTCCACAGTCATAATTAACTATAGAGCATTCCCACTCTTCATAAAGTGTAAAGATTCAGAAGCGAAATTTTCAATTAACCTTTCTATCAAAGAAAAAGATACGAAAGTGAAATTTTAATTCACATATTAAACAAAAAGAGAATAGATCTTGGGTTAAAAGAGATAGTGACCGAGCTGCATAATAAATATTCTTGGATAAAGTCCTTAATTTTTAATTTTTCTTCAAACGAGAACAAAAACTAAGATGATATCTTCCTCTGTTTATCTTTGGATCCACTAGTTTCTCCATCATCATCCAAAGATAGTGGATCCATCATGATCCCTTTTACATTTCTACTAGAGTCTATCAGCGACTCCATTGCCGTCATCGTCATTATCGTCATCGTCATCATCTGCCTTAACTAAATGCTCTCTTTTCTCAAGGAGAGAATTTCGGCGATATTGTAGTTGAAAATGGAGGGTCCGTATGATTCAAAAACAACGTAATCACCATGCTATACCATATTCTGCTCCAGGAATTTTTGCCAATTATTAATGAAAAAGTGGTCATTGTTCTTTTTCTGCACACCAACTGACCAATATTTCCCAGCTGCATTTGTCAATGTTATGCGTGTAGGAAAATTGCACGATCTTGCTATTACATAAGAAGGCGGAATCTCCTGGGAAAATAATTTAAGAAAGGCTTATTTTATGAAGAACAACGAAGATCATAGTAAAGTTAAAAACAGAAACAATAAAAAACAATCGGCTTACCGTGCAGACGAATTCGTGATCAGTTTTTATTTTCATCATGAATTTGTAATCCACCTTCCCGTTCTTTGACATATTCTCTGCAAAATAGAAAGTTCTAACTAAATACATACTCTTGATAAATATTCAAAGCCATGGCTGTAGGATTGTTGGTTAAATGCATACTCATGAGAAATTGCAGAAGTTATAATCTACCCAAAACAATATGCAATTTGTAATTGTATAGATGAGCAAAAAATGTGTCATCGCACCATATTTACTGAATTAGATGTAGCAGTTGGTGTCAGAAGTTAGATATCCATCGCACCACATTTACTGCAGTAAATGAAGCAATAGAGGTTAGAAGGTTGAAATCCATTGCATCACATTTATATAGTAAATGAAGCAGTGGGGATCAGAAGGTTGAAATTCATCGTGTCATATTTACTGCAGCGTTGTAATCGAAGCGCTGAATTTTAATTCATAGCCTTCAACCTGAGTACTCTTAGCGAGCTAGCATCATAAGTGTAAAGAATTTTGTAAGTTTGCAAGATCAATGATGATGTAACAGTATATTTACAGCTCAATTAATACTATTAAATACGATGCTCAAACGGTAAGCTATAGTAACGATCACTCGATACTAAACTCGGTTAATTTTCTTCTAAAACAGTGTTCATAGTATTAAATATATGAGGTTCGCGGTTTTTGTCGAGCTAGTGAATGTTATCATTGTTTTTGTTTTCTTGACGACATAATAAGAAATTTATAGTACACTTGGCGACACATATGAGACTCGAATAGTGAAAGGCTAATTTACACTTGGAAATTTATATATAAATAGTGAAGGCTAAACTGAAGTAATCGAGCTCTCAGTATATGTTTAGATTAACACGCAATATTCAGGAATTAGAATTTAGTACACGTTAAATGCGGCAGTTGGGGTTTTTTATAATAGTAATTACTCAGAATATTCATTCACAAACAAAGAGCATGCCTGAACTTAAAAGTACTGAGCATTTTCATAAGAAAAATTAAAATCTTGAAAGTACTTGGCAATGTCACCATATATGAGGCTAGAACTCGGCTCGGCTCATTTACACTTGGAAATTTATGTATAAATAGTGAAGGCTATATTTGTTTCTGTATTCACTTTCCAAACTCGTCCTTCCAATATTATTTGAAACTTTCTTCTTATGGCTCATTTACCAGATGCTGCGCATCATCCGTTGCTTAGATGGTTGTGAACGAAGTTTTGCAGAATTATTCGACAGTTTCTAGATTACCATATTGATAGTAATGTCACCCTATTGTGGTGCATTTAGGCTTCTCCATTGAATATTGTGTCCATTAAAGTATCAACTTTATGACGTTCTACACAATATTTTACGTCTACTTGACCTTGTTTGAAGATAAAGTCTCCTACGCTCTTTACTACGAGCGTTTCTTCCGTGTAAGCCATCTAGTGAGGATAGTGGATGGCGAGATTTTCCACGCTCTTCACTACCTATATTTCCTCCAACAACACCTGAGCTTCTTCTGTTTTTATTTCACTGTATCCGAGCGCCTAAACCGACATAGCTTTCTCTTACACATGGAGGCTGGAAATCAGTATAGCATGCTGATTTATCGTGCATAGGGCAAGATGGACACCTCCGTGTACAACTGGGGTTTCTTACTAATCCTCGAGGCTTACATGCTTCTAGCCATGGCGCACACTAGTTTCTAATTGAAATATGTTATCTAGTGAATGTTATCTTTGTTTTTGTGAGCATGAGAATGTTATCTCTAGTTTTTTGAATTTTTTTTTCCCATCTCCATGTATGAATTAGAAATGTCAATGAGCGGGTAAATTACTAAACAATAGGGAAACAATATCAAACAAAAAAAGTACAAGTTTCATAGTGACTAACAAACACAGCTACTTTACAAAAATATAAAGGGTTCTTCATTGACCACTAAAGATCGTCGACAAAAATAAAAAATATTACTTAGTTGGAAGCCCGTGGATTCTCCTTTCGCATCTTTTCCTCCTCTTCTAGAGAAAAATCCGGTGTGATGTTGAAAATCCTGTGGATGTACTCCGGATCCTTATGCTTAATCATATAAGAAACATCTTCACAAGCAAGGGACAAAAGACTATGTATGTTGAGGTAATCCCCAACAACCAACACTCTAAACAGGGTTTCCTTGTCATCATTAACCAGTTCAGTAACAAAGACCTTTAGATCGATAACATTCTCATCAGTAGGTGGTTAAGTAACCACATGCTTGCAGTACTCTATGACCTTCGCAAGTATGTTGCCAGGGACTTTAGAGAGGAGAAGGGCCTCTGCTAGCTAAGCTGTCCTTGATCATATATTTGATCGTGACAAATTGCTTTGCCACCGCCTTGTCTACCTCAAATATAATACTGTCATTGCCCTGGAGGACAATTTTTTCTAACCTTGATGATGAAGAGGAAGCAACGGCTGTAGGATTTAAGAAGTTATAATTTTCCTAGAAACATCTTGCAATTTATAATTTTTTACAGGGTTTAGTGTTAGTTCCATTAATTATTTGCAGCAGTTATGTTTAGGATTGTATGTGAAATGTCGCATTAGTAAAGTTATTTTTTATTTTTTATTACTTTTTGTATGGAGAAAAAGCAGAAGTCGCGTTATAAGTTGAAAAGAATTTTTGAAGTTGATAATCTCAGTTAATACATTTCACTACTCGCATCGGTCAGAAATTAGAAAAGCATCGCATCACAATTACTACATCAGAAGTTAGAAGTTTGTACATGGTACTTGACAATATCAACATATATGAGGCTCGAACTCGTCTTGGCTCATTTACACTTGGAAATTTATGTATAAATAGTGAAGGCTACTTCTGCTTCTATTCATCTTCCAAACTCGTCCTTTCAATATTATTTGAAACTTTCTACTTATGGCTTATTTACCAGATGCTGCGTGTCATCCATTGCTTAGATGGTTACGAACCGAGTTTGACGGAATTATCCCAGAACTTACAGGTTACCATATTGGTAATAATGTCACCTCTATTGTGGTGCGTCTGGGTATCGCCGTCTAATATTGTGTCCAAAGAAATGTCAACTTTATGATGTTCTACATAATGTTGTGCGGCTACTTAACATTATTTGAAGATGAAGTCCCACACTCTTCACTACGACGGTTTCTTCCGTGTAAGCCATCCGGTGACAATAGCGGATGGATAGTTGTACCGTGCTATTTACACCCTATATTTCCACCCACAACAACTAAGCTTTTTACGTTTTTACTTCACCATATTCGAACGGACCATGATTCCACTATCCTCAATGTTCTAGCTCAGAATGAATATATAGCACAGTTTTACCGTTCTTGGGGCGAAGTGGACACCTATGTGTAAAACACTGGTTTTTTACTACTCCTTGAGGATTACATTGTATGGGTGATTAAGAGGCCAAACATTTATCATACTCTTTTGTATCTTTCTGGCCTTTTTAGTGGACACCTTTGTGTACAACAACAGTTTTTTACTACTCCCCAAGGATTACATTGCATTGGTGATATAAGAGGCCAAACATTTTCATACTCTTTTGTGTGTTTCTGGCCTTTCCCATACGATTTGTAATTTAAATATGTAATGAATATTTTCTTTGTTTTTGCAAGCAATGCGAATGTTACTTTGAATAAGAAACAACAAATGGATCTTCACTAACACAAAAACAACATCGACAAACAAAAACCAAAAGAAAAAATAGACAAATAACACATCTTTATTTGATTAGCACTTCGCATCCTTTCCTCGTCTTCTTGGGAAAATTTCATCGTGATGTTGAAAAGCTAGCGGATGTGTGTCGGATCCTTATGCTTAATATAATACAAAACTTGTACACGAACAAAGGACAAAATTCCTTTTAGGGTGATGTAATCCGCAGTAACCAACAGTCCAAATAGTGTATGCTCATCATCGTTTACCAATTCTAAAACAAAGGCCTTGATTTCGACATCATTATTAAAGGAGAATGGTTGAGTTACCAAACGCTTGCAGTAATAGATGATCTTCGCTAGTTGAGCACGTGATGGTCAAAAAGTGTGTTGGGGTCAGAAGTTAGAGAGCCATCCCACCACATTCACTGTAGTAAATGCAGCGGTTCAGGTCAGGAGGTTGAAAATCATCGTGTCACATTTATAAAAACGTTGTAATCGAAGCTTCGCATTTTAATTCATAGCCTTCAACCTGTGTACACTTGTCAAGCTGGCATCATAAGTGTAAAATTTTTTTTAGGTTTATAAGATCATTAACAATGTAACAGTTGATTTCACAGCTCGATTCATACTATTAAAGGTGACGGTCAAACGGCAAGCTATAACAATGCCCAATGGAAAATGGCGAGCTCATAAATAGTGCGAAAGTATGTGCGTAACAATTAGTGCAGTAAATGCAGCAGTTGGCATTGGTTGTGATGGTAAGTACTTAGAAGATTTCAAAGAGCATTCTTGTGACTTAAAAACTTGAGCACTTTCATCAAATCTTTTAACATTGTTTTTTATTATGGCTCAACTTCTTCATGTTGCTCATGCCCTTTTGCTTAGATGGTTGCATATGGAGTTAGGTGAAATTATCCGGCATTACCTAGATTACTACCAAAATGGTAGTAATGTGAGTATGATTATCGTGCATCTTGGATTTGCCATGCGGTATTGTCACCAAACAAATGTGAACTTTCTGGTCTTGTGTACTATGTTCTGCATCTACTTGACCTTGTTTGAATATGAAGGTCCCTACGCTTTGTACTACCAGCTATACTACGATTTTGGACATCTCGTAGTGATCGGCCAAGTAGTGAGGGGTCTACTTCTTGTACTTCAACACACATCGTCTGTATTTCTTCCTCTTCTACTTTTCGGATGCAAGGCGGTGGAGATAGACTATTGTTCAACCTCTATACGATGATGCGGCCACCCTTTACGCTTATTGCAGTTGGGGACTACCAGACGACACTTGGTTATCGACTATAGTTTCGATATGTAAGATGGATTAATTGGAACGTCGTGATTGCCGACCATATGTTGTTTTTGATATGTAAGAAGCTCAAGTGTAATCTATTATTAATATTAATATCTATCATCTGTATTAGCAATTGGGGACTATCCGACTACACTTTCTTTCATGATGGCCACTTGTCTATTAGTTTGTAGTTTCGATATGTAAGATGGATTAATTGGAACGTCGTGATCGCTGGCCGTATGTTATTTTTGATATGTAAGAAATTCAAGTGTAATCTATTATTAATATTAATATTAATATCAGTCATCTGTATTTGTTTCATACTTATCACTCACTATAACTCTCTTAAGCTTCTCAGAGTACCAACTCAGAAAAAACAATTAAGAACTTGTGCTATATTTATATGTTTGTTAATTGGCGAGCTAGACTAACTCTGGTTCGTCAATCGGAGAGCTCGATTAACACGTTAACAAAGTAAATACTTCAAAAATGGGGCGAGGTCTCAAGCTAGCTATCATTTAAATTGCAAAAGTAAAAACTTGATTCATATTAACACGTGTCAACCAATCCATGAGCTACATTACTCCGCATCAGAAGTTTGGTAGCCACCGAATCACAATTACTGTAATAAATGCAGCAGTTGGGATTACTCTTCATCCTTATTAATTCCTAAGAAGCTTTGAACCTTTTCTTACTTACTATGGCTTTTTTTTGCAATTCGTGGACCCTTGAAAACATGGTTGCTTTCTGACCTCGACGATGACCTTCGCAAGTATGTTGCCAAGGACTTTAGGGAGGAGAATAGGGCCTCTACTGGCTAACTTATCCTCAATCATATGTTTAATCGTGACAGAATGCTTGGCTACTGCCTCGTCTATCTCGAATGTAATGTCGTCGCTGCCCTGGAGGATGATTTCTTCCTAAGGATTATTGATTAAACGAGTAATCTTGGGAAATTGTAGAAGTTATAATTTACTCAAGACAACACGCAATTTATAATTGAATAGATGACCTCGCGATGGTCAAGAAGTATGTAGGGGTCAGAAGTTAGATAGCTATCACACCACATTCACTGCAGTAAATGCAGCGGTTCAGGTCAGAAGGTAAAAATCCATTGCGTCACATTTACTGCAGCGTTGTAATCGAAACGCCACATTTTAATTCACAGCCTTCACTTGTTTACCCTTGGCGAGCTAGCATCATAAGTGTAAAGAATTTTGTAAGTTTACGAGACCAAAGGCCAATGTAACAGTTGATTTCACAACTCGATTAACACTATTGAAAGAGATGGTCAAATGGCAAACTACAGTAATGCACAATAGAAAACGGTGAGCTCGTAAACAGTGTGAAATCATGCACGTACAATTACTGCAGTAAATGTAGGGGTTGGGATTGGTTGTGTTTGTAATTACTCAGAATATTTCAAAGAGCATTCTGGTGACTTAAAAAACGGAGCATTTTCATCAAATCTTTGAACATTGTTTTTTATTATGTCTCAACTTCCTAATGTTGTTCCTACCGTATTACGTAGATGGTTGTATATGGAGTTAGGTGAAATTATCCAGCATTACCCAGATTATGACAAAAATGGTAGTAATATGAGTACGATTGTCGTGGTTCTTGGATTTGTTGTCCAGTATTATCACCAAACAAATGTGAACTTTCTGACATTGTGCTCTATGTTGCGCATCTACCTGTACTTCAACCCACATCGCCTGTATTTCTTCCTCTTCTACTTTTAAAAGCAAGGCAGTAGAGATAGGGCCTGTTGTGCAACCTCCATGCAGATGATGCGGCCATCCTTTACGCTTATTGCAGTTTGGGGTAACCCGACAACACTCTGTAATGAATGTTATCTTTTTTTGGGCAAGCATGAGAATGTTATCTCTAGTTTTTTGACTTCATGTATGAATTAGAAATGTCAGTGAACGGGTCTATTACTAAACAATGGGGAAACAATGATAAACCAAAAATTACATCTTTTACAGTGGCTAACAAAATATAGAACTTTACAAAAGTATAAAAAGTTCTTCACTGACAATATCATGAGATCGCAAGCAAAATATAAAAAAAAAAAACTACTTAGTTGAAAGCCCATAGATTCTCTCTTCGCATTTTTTCCTCCTCTAGTAATGTTGAAAATCCAGTGTGATGTCAAAAACCCTGCGAAAGTGCTCCGGATCCTTACCATTAATCATATCCAAAACATCTTCACAAGCAAGGTACATGCTTGCAATACTCGAGGACCTTCGTAAGTATGTTGCCAGGGACTTTAAGGAGGAGAATAAACTAACATTGCTTTATCGTATCATTGTCGTGTGTCTTGGGCCATGCCGTCTGGTATTGTTATCAAAGAAATGTCAACTTTATGACGTTCTGCACCATGTTGACCTTACATTGATTCAAGATGAAGGCACTTACCGTCTTTACCACAGGTCGCACTTCCATATCACCCACTCGGTTATGTTCCATGGTCGTATTTGATACGACATCTACTTCTAGTATTTTTTCCCAGAATGTTTGTTTTTTTTCCGCTTCTACTTTCCAGAATCGAGGCCATGGAGGCTAGACGTATACACCAATGTCTTTACCGATGATCAACCCAGTGTTATATCTTACAAAAATTGGGATATACCCAACAAGAATGCAATACAAGACTGCTACATGCTTGAATCACGACATGGTCGGGTGTCATTTCCACGATGATGGGGGTGGTCACCGGCCGGTAGATTATGTAATGTTTGCATTTTGCTATGTAATTTAGTGACCTATATTTTTACTATTAACATTAATGACTATATGAACCTATATTTTTATTATTCCCACTCACTCATAAAACACAATCAACACGTAAACATGGAAATATGCCTGATTACAGAAAAGTGAATGTGAACCCTAAACACGTCACGTTGTTAATTCTTGCACACCTCAGTTAATTATTAGTGTAAATATATTTTTAAGATGATGAGCTCAAGCTTGATTCAGCTCGTTTACTAGAACTGAGTGTAGGTAGAAATACATTTACTATTGTGTTGTAACTTTTTTTCAGGGTAAAAAAATATATATTGCTGTGTTTTTACTTAGTGTTTAATACTTTCCATTTCTTATTATATCGTCAAGAAAACAAAAATCATGATAACATTCACTAGCTTGACAAGATTAATAATGTTAGATACAAGGAAACTGTGAAGTCCATATAACTAATATTATAGACACTAAGACTTAAAAGAAAAATAACCAAGATGAGTATAGAGTATCAGCCTAAGCACTTTTCCTCGACCGTAAGGACGTCGGATGTAGGGGAATCTTGTTCGGCCAAAGTATGCGAGGAATTGATATCAACAACGACAGAGGCGATTTGCATGGTCAATAAAGAGTTACAGAATTAGCATTCTCGGCCTCAATTGATTTAGGTTTCTCAGCAACATGCTCTGCTCAGTTGATATTGGTTTCTCCGCCACCTTATTAAATTTTGAGAGGTGTCCTTAGGAGTACCCGCATGCTCGGCCACAAAGATTGAAGGTAGCTCCTCCAGTGTTGGGGAATTTTCCAGAGTGACCTCACATGTAACTGCATGCTCACCCAAATTGTATGAAGGCAGCTCACTTACTGTTATGGTGGTTTGCTAGCCTCGAATTGGTGAATCTTGCTTTGCCGCCATGTTGGGGAATTCAACTCGTTGGCCTCTGAAGTCTGGATAGGAGTATTATCAGCCATTTTTGGTGGAACATACTTTTCCATTGACGCGAAAGCTTGCTTGGTTACTATTGACGATGTCTGGTGGGACTCGATCACATCCTTACTTAAGGCATCACGTACTTCTTTGTTGAGGGATTCCCAATCATCATAAACTTCTTCTATCATTACTTTGGCAATTTATTTTTCACTCGCATACTGTGCTTTCGCTTTTCTCAACTCGTCATAGCGAGCTCGAACCTCGTCAGTCTTCCCAGCAACTCTAGAAGCTTTATCATTAATCTCATGTGAACGAGTTCTGCTATTCTCTACCGATGATTCAACAATTTTCAACTCCTTATGGAGCCTCTCAATTTCATATCTAATCTCCTTTATCCGACGGTTCTGTCTTTCATAATAATCCTTCTCCACTTCGTGTTTATTTTTGATTTCACTGAAGAAATACACCAGTTCGTTGTACATTTTTGTCACTTCATCTATAATCTGAGATTTCTCTGGAATCTTATCCAGAATACTTCAAAAGGTGCGATTATTGTAAATCATCTGAGAATTTTTCATTGTAATTTTTTGGCATATCTCCTGGTGCTCCGGAGTCACAAATTCACTTGTTATGAGCGGCAAAGCCTTAACCGTACTACCAAGCTTATCCTATTTTGCTTTGGTAGTTGGAAAGTCAATGGACCCAAAGTACTTTTGGACGTATCCAGATGGTCCGACGGTTCAACAACATTTTCTAATGTCTCATTTGCTCGAACATCATTAAATTCTCCATGTACTCGAATGGATTCGAAGCGGGTTCTGGAACATTAACATGGGAAACTCGTACTATTGAGAGTTTCAACATTAGGTGGCGAATGTATGACTTCATTTATAGGTGACGAGTTCTTGCGAGTAAGTTCGGTATTCCTGGATTTCTTTTGCTTAACAAGGAAGATGTCAATAATAGATGTTAGAAAAAAATAAGTACCTACAAACACTAAGGACGGAAAATAATACCGAAACTGGCTGTGCAGAAGAAGTATCTTCCCCATTATATGTGTTCCGCTTAGTTCGTTTTACCCTAGCTTTTTTCGGTGCTGGTATTTCATCTTCATTTTGCAGAACATGAACAAAACATATATAAATAGCTATACCAAAATAAAGTGGGTCTTAGGAAAATGTAAATAAATTGTTTATCACCAGTAATGGGTTTCACAGTTTGTTTCCTTAACTCGGCATCCGTTTGGATGATTCCAATTGTTTGACCACAGTTGACTCCTCTTCTGCCTCTCCTTGATTCTCTTTCACTTGTTGGAATGGTCTCTTCGCCCTTGACTCGGCATCTTCAGGAGAAAGTACAAAGTACCTGGAGGAAATCCTTTCCCACAATCTCAAATAGCGTTCTGTAGTTGATTCCGAGGGGTTGAACTCAATGAAGTTAAAATTAGTAATATTTTTAGTATTCTTCCTCACCTTTTTTTTCTAAGAGTTTGATTGTAGATATCTCCTCCGAGAGTCTAAGTCGCCTAGAAGCAGATTGCCAGGGATATCCTGTGTGAGTCCAAACTACCGACAAAGCATTGCGGGTTGTACGGTTCGCACGAGGGCTTGAAAAAACGTACAGACGGCCTAGTCCCATTCAAGATATCTTATGAAACTATAAACTGGGCCCAACAATACCCAACTTTGCGTGATTGTACCTAATTAAGGACTTGTCAATTAACCAATCAAGCCCCTGGTTTCGTTCGGAAAAAGGAGCCAGGATATGTGGGGTCGATTTTGCGCACTGTAGAGGTTTTAAAAGATATCGAATTTGCTCAAATCAAAATACTTAAATGCTTCCTCAAGAATAAAGCATGGAAGACGACCTTCATATTGGATTGCTACATTGTTAAGAATACGAACATTTAGTATCTCTGAGAGGTATTTGTACAACCACAATTGAATGATCCAGATGGGGCCTCTTACATTATGCGCATTCGAGTGTAATTTCATATCTTTGTAAATGTCAAACAACAACTGGTACATCATCGAAAGTGTCAATGAAGCCAGACCACTAGCCTGCCAGTTCATTATCTTGTGCATGTTACAAGAATACTCAAGAACAACTTATGTCGAGGTTGTGCAAGCTTTGTACTCGCTCATCCGCGTGATAAAAAAAAACCTTGTGCTTAGTTTCTTTTACTTCAGATTCCTCCTCACACGTTCTCACTGATAAATTTAGTTAGGTTCCCTGTGTTGAAATCTGAATGGGTAGGGGATTTAGGTGGGTTCGAAGAAAGTTCTGGAGGGATGGAATGAACACCGAATATTACCGACAAGTCATAAATAGTAGGTGAGATGATGCCAAAGGGGAAGATAAACACATTAACCTTAGGGTTCCGGAAAGGTATTATGGCAACTAGCAGTGATCTATCCGTATTAGGACGCTCCTTTGTAATGAGAATAAGGTCATAAATTCCCCAATCACGCCATTACTTGATCGAATGTTTTCTCAACCATGTCCATCCACTTGCCGTATTTTGCATTCCACTGCGGCCAGCTACGAAATTTTATAAAGAAAACATCCAAACTCTAATCGGGGTCATTCAGAAGCATATTGGACTTTTTCCAACTAGCATCATCGCCGTCAACACCTGTGGGATCCAACTTAGCTCTATCGCCATCGATGTGGATTAAATTCCTCGTATCAATATGTTCATCATTTGAAGTGATAGAGGCGAAGAGGCCATGGGTGGTTGATGTTTAACCTAGTTTTATGAGTGGTTTATCACAAGTTTTCTTTTAAAGTTCGAACCCTAGGGTTTCTTTATATATGTAGTATGCGGAGATTTATTTTATATTAAATTTAGTTTTACCATCAAAAGCTGGATTAACCAAGGTCGAATTAAACGTCTCAGTAAAAATGATTTTTTGACTGTTCATGATGAATAGTGATCGAGAAAAGCGAGCTTGCTTGGGTTCATTGTTGGCTATTTGGTTGAACGTGGTTAATTAAATACACATAGCGAGCTCGGTTCTTAAATAAAAAAAAATGTCTTATTAGAATGACATATCTGAGGTCTACTGTTATATATTCAAACAAAGCCTTTCAATAAATAATATAAAACTTGGATTCCTCCTCATCATCAAGCATTGTCAAAGTTGTCTTCCAGAGTATCGATGGTAAAACATTCGAGGTATACGAGGTGGCCAAGCAATCTGTGATGATTGAACACTTGATCGAGGACAGGTTAACCAGAACCAGTCCTGTGGTCATCCCTAATGTTTTTGGAGGCATACTTGCTAAGATCATCGAGTACTGCAATCGTATGGTAACTAAACCATCCTCCGGTGCGAATGACATTGAATTGAATTCCTTTGTTTCAGAACTGGTGAATGACAATGAGCAAACCTTCCTTAGACTATTGGTTGCTACAATTACCTCGACATAAAGAACCTTTTATCACTTACTTGTGAACATGTTTTGGATTTGATTAAGTGCAAGGATCCGACGCACATACATAGGCTTTTGAACATCACGCTCAACTTTCACCAGAAGAAGAGGAAAGGATGCGAAGCGCTAATCCGTAGGCTTTTAACTAAGTAGTGTTTTGTTGTTTGTTTTTTCCTCTGTTTTTTGTTTGTGGATGTTGTTTCTTTGTTAGTAAAGATCCCTTTTCTGTTTCTTATTCAAAGTAGCATTCAAATTTCTCGATAAAACAAATATAACATTCACATTGCTCGCTAAAACAAATATCACATTCACTACATATTTCAAATACAGATCATACGCGAGAAGCCACAAACACACAAAATGTAACTATAAAAACCAAAAACAGTATATGATAAATTTTTGGCCTCTTATATCAACCATACAATGAATCCTTGAGGAGTATTAAAAAAACTGGTATTGATTAAAGAGGGGTGCACTTTGGCCCAAGAATGGTAAAGTTGTGTTGTATATTCATTCTGACCTGGAACGCGGACGATAGTAGAGTCACGTTTCCATTCGGATTCAGTGAATTAAAAATGGAAGAAGCCTAGTCGCTATGGGTAGAAGCATAGGGTCCGACATCATTATCAGATGGCTGACATGGAAGAACCGCTTATAGTAAAGAGCGTATGAGTCTTCATCAAACAAGTTCAGGGAGACGCACAATATTATGCAAAGAAACATGAAGTTCACATTTCTTTGGACATAGTATTGGATGATGAAGCCCAGCCACACCACAATATAGGTGACATTGCTACCATTACAGTAATATGGAATTTCTTGGATAATTCCGCCGAACTCGGTTCGCAACCATCTAAGCAACGGATGATGCGCAACATCTGGTATATGAGCCACAGGGAGAAAGTTTAAATAATATATCAAGGACGAGTTTGGAAGATGAACAAACAACCTTCACTATTTATAGATAAATTTCTCAGTAGTTTGACCGATGGGATCAGTAAAATAAATTGTCTAAAATAAATTATCGGTGAAAATCTCATAGTTTGACCTTAATAAAATAAATTTTAAAAAACAAAATGAAGGGGAAAATTCATTAATTAAAATTCGCCTTCTCTGATACCCTAGGGTTAAAGTCAAATTTCACCCGCTATGAGTCCAGGTTAAATTTCGTCCGTACTAGAAATGAATATCGTCGCCGACATCGACCGCCCATGACTTCTTCATCGAGCTCAACCCGTATTAATACTCGGGTCCTAATCCACACTGATATCGTGGTGCTATTCCAGCCCGTTAAGTTGGGTCCTAACTTGATCATGAATGGAGACTTTAAATATACTACTGGTGAAGCATTGCTTGGTTCTGAACTGCTCCTACACGACCCTAGACGGAAATTAAATCTTTTGAGTTCCACATTAAGTAGCTGGCCGAAATCTAACTTGCCTTACATGGAATAGTTGTGGAGGGTAATGTTGAAATTCAGTGACACTTGGTGAAGATGGGGAATTTATAACATTACAGCCGTTACCGAGCACATACCTGAGATGAACAGTCTCAGTGTCGTTTTGCCATTTTGGGACCCGACGATCAACGGGTTTGTATTCCCTTTTGGTATGATCTCGCCAATGATTTATGACTTTCTGGTCATGTTCTACCTTCCTTCCGGCCTCCCGAAATTTGTGACAACCCAATCGTGACCGATTTTGAAACAAATTTCTCATCGAAAAATCCAACTACATACGTCCAATCGAATAAAAGATTGGGCAAGGTAACAAAAGAGGAGCACAAAGCTTTCCTCCTGCTGTGGGTTAGTGAGTACATAGCTTGCACAATGTCTTCAAAAGTTGTTCTTGAGTATTCTTGCTTCATAAAAAGGATTATGAAAGGGGAAACCCGCGATCTTGCTTCTTTGATCCTTTTGATAATGTAAAGGTCGTTGTTTCAAATTTACAAAGAAATGAAATCATTTTCGAAAACGGAAAATGTTAAAGGACCCGTGTGGATCATTCAAATGTGGCTCTACCAATACATGGTAGAGTATGGCATCGACCGTATTAAACCCGAGGATAGAGATACTTATAAAGACTATCTTTCCTACTAGAGGTTAATCTGCTTTCCTAAAAATGAAGAAGACAATCACCTAGTTTTCTTCCAATATATCTATACAAATCAAAAACAACTTTCCTCTTTGCTGGCTCTTTATTCAAAATGGGATGTCGGACCGGATTGGGTAAAACCAAAATCATTCAGTAGAAATTGCGATTATACATAGGTACGCAATTCCTGGGCACAGTATCTAGTTTCCAGGGATATATTGAATCGGACTAGGCTGAATGCTCGTTCAACCAAGTCCTCGTACGAACCATACAACCCACACTATTTTACTCACCAATTTAGACTCGTACAAGACGTCCCTGCCTCCTCTATGAAGGCCAAGGCAGATAAATGGGGCAAGATGTTTTTAGAGAAGCAATTAATTACAAAGGCGAAGCAGATTAAATAAAGGATGGAGGCGTTTAGATTTGTTGAATTCAATCTTTGCCCAAATATTACAAAAGTATATGAGGGTTGGTGAAAAATGATCTCCTCCCGGTGCTTCGCTACTTCTTAGACTGAAGTTCTCAAAATTGGTAGTGAAATCAGAACTGGTAGAGGAATCAAGTGAGAAAGATCCATCTTCCCCACACACGATGGGGATGTCAAGGAGACGACCCTCCATGGCTACTATGAAAATTACGAGTAAGAAATCCTTTCTTTAGACTTCCCTAACATCCCCATTGTATTGTGTAGTTGTTTTCTAAATTTCTTTAGTTGTTAAGCTACACCAACAAGGAGAATTACTGGGAAGCAATCTAAAAGGAAAGCAGCTAATCTCGGAAGTGCTTTTTTTTTTTCCAGCCAATTCTGGTATTAATGGCCTTCCTCAATGTTTATTGCAGTTGTAGTTTATACTAATCTCTTGTGTGTAAAATAGAGGAAGCCCAGGACAACCAGAACACCAGTAGAGATTCCAAGTCCTTCAACAAATGTAGGAGATTCCCATATTGAAGTTCTGGTATCCTATTCCCTCCAATCTAGCAGTGATATCATACATGGAAAACTTGACCAAGTCTGAACTGACTGTGATATCACCCCAAGAAATTCTCAATGTATTGAACAAATACTTTTCATCCTCATATTTTCTAGATACTGAAGAGGAACAACAAAAATTTCTGGATGCGGTTAATGCGTTTAAGAGCATACCCAGTGAATATCTATCTAAGGACCTCCAATTGATACGCGATCGCATTGGAATCCAAGTTAGCATTGTGATAGTTCAAGGTCGCGAAAGTCTTAAGACTTTGAAGGTTGCCAATAAGAAACTGGGTGAGATAAATGTCGTGACAGAGAAGCTAGCAGAATTGCAAAGTTCTTTCCACGACATATAGGCAGAACGCAAAAATCAGCTAGATAATATTTCCAAGCAAGATCGTCAGATAGCCGAGCTTCTTAAGGAATTGAAAGAGACCGAAGCATCTTCTGAGCAGAGTTCATCTCGTCTAAGGGAGTGTATAGATGTATGTGCCCGTATTGCTCAGGAGACACTAGTGAACAAGATTAAGCTTGACGAGTTGAGCATTGAAAAATCCAGTTTGATCGATAATAAAGAAGCGACTTCCGTTGCTTGATGACATAGCTCGTAAAACAAGCACGTGATGTCTTATAGGATGTTGTAATCGCGTACACTTCACCCAATGTGGACTAGCAAGCGAATTCCCTAAGTCCCTCCCAAATGTTTTCTGCGCATAATTCAACCCTCCTACCAACTTGTAAACCTGTTTGGCAGACTAGCTCGCACCAGCCTCAGATCGGCGTGGATTGTTAAGTTTTTTTTTGTCCATCAAATGATACAAGTCTTCTTTTGTTTTGTTTCTTTTGCTAAATGTCTCATATTATTAGCCTCTTATGTAATTTATACACGATTCGTACTTTAGAGCTTGTTCGTGTCCTAGTGAATAGATGAAACAAAAAAGAGAACTTCCAAACTATCTTTCTGAACCTTTTTCAAAACTAAACTGTGCAATGGCGGATTCTCAGAATACCAGACTTTTACTTCAGTAATTGTGATGTAAGCAGTTTACTTTGTCAACTTTATTAACCAACAGCCGCTGATTGACATAGTTTCCTATGGCAAAGGGAGCTCGCCCATTGTGACTAAAAAACGAAAAAAATTGAATAACTAAAAGTAGAGTTCATGCGAACTTGAGGCCAACGTGTTCTACATCTTACCTGTGTTCAATAGTGCTCGAGGTGGAGTTGAATAGGTGTCTATTGGATTCAGTGTTCCGTTTTAAAAGTTATCTCTAAAAGGTTGAGTTCCGTGGCTAGACCCTAAACCCAAAATTCTAAAATATAGTATCTACTTTATTTTATTATTATAATATTTTTTATGTAGTCAAAATACTTTATTTTTATAATGCATGTTATCAATGTTTGAAAAATAAATAAATCATAATATATCACAAAATACCGAATTTTATTAAAAATTACTATATTATAAAATTTTAATATTTTTAATATTTATAAAGATGAAGAAATCAATTTAATTAAATTAACGAAAACATTTAACCAAATAAATCTTTAACCAAAACTGGTGCGACACTTTTGCCAATAGAGTATGGGTTGGAGTCTTTTCAGGACCCTAAACGTAGAGTCTTTTATGGGTTAGATTATGGGTTGAAACTCACTTCTTTCATGAACAGAAGTAAAATAATAGAATTGGTGGTCGAAGCTCGTGATGGGGAATCTCTGCCCTTCTATCCCCCCCTTGGATCTTTCTAAAGAATACATTCTCAAAATTGCAAATGTGTCGTACTCACTTTCACGGGAGAGTAGAATTCTTGAATTACCTCTTGTCCACGTGTGTAAATCAAACAAAAAGTTCTCTTTTGAATGATTTTGTACTATTGTGAAGATGTACTTGGCTCGTAGAGGAGGTGCCGTGAGTGTTGAACTTGACATTCATGAGGTGTGCATCATGTTGATGTTTTAGGCGGCCAATACGTGAATATTGTGAGTGATATTGTGGCTCCCAGACAAGCTATTCTTCATTTCGAAAAGAGATTTCCGGGCACGTGGCAATGTCCATCTAATTTAAACAACTATAATGTCCTAAAACTTCGCGGTGATTTCGAGGCGTTGATACGTATGGACAGAGCCAGGAAGAGGAAACGAGGTGGTGATGGTTCGCAGGGAATATAGATTTTGCAAAATAGTTTTTTGGTCAGTTATTGGTAATTTGTTTTTATTGTATTTTTGGTAAAGTGTTAATGTATCTCTAAAAGTATATTTCATGTTATAGGTCAACAAATTTTGTCCGACATTAAAGCGATCAAAGCAACTAAACTTTTTCAAATATTTCAATCAATGCAAACTTGAAGTCATCTCAATTTGTGATAGCGAGCTCGAAATAGTGAGGTGCACATCGGTATAATTCATTTTTTTATTTTTAATGATCTTCAAGCTCGCATAATGAAATGAAAAAGATAAGGAGCAGAACTTAAAAGTACAACTATGTAAAACACAGGCATCAAAATTGGGACTGGAAGTTACAACTAGGGCTGTGAACGGGTAGGTCTTACCTATACTCGCGCAGGTTTATATCTATTTTTAGCAGGTAAGGTTTAAATTTTATACCCCGCGTACCCGTATCCGTACCCATATTTATTCTGTTATATGGGCGTGGATAGGGTATGATGATGTCCAAACCTGTATACTCGTATACCCGTATTAGTAAAATAATAATATATATTTATATATATTATATTATTTATATATGGGTTTAGGCCACCTGTCTCTCTTGGATCAACCTCTTTCTTGGAGTTTGAGAAATTTTTATGGGCCATTTGTGATTATAGTCCGATGCATTAATATTTAATTTAGCTGTTGGCCTACTTGACTTGAAAGTGATGTCGAGGAAAATGCTTACAGGGTTGAGCTTGAGAAATCATGACATGAGCCCATTCAATTAATTCTATATTCCTTTTTGTTCCCACTTTATGGACAACTTGAATTGCACTGCACGGACCTATCTATGTGGTCGTGGCCTAAACCCATTTGGAGAGGAAAATTAATGTGCGGTTTTTTATATTTAGCTACATATTCATAATTAACTTTATTTTACATACACTTGTAATATATACTCACTTCTATATTTCTTTTGTAGGAGACGAATAGGAGCAACCAGTATCCAAAATCCAAATGCTTTGATCAATATATTGTATTGAACTATAACTTTTGTTCTTATTGGATTAATGTACTGTGAAGATTTTGTGTGTATTTGAACTTTTAATCATTTGAATTAGATATGCTAAATGATTATATTTGTTAAAAGAAATGTTGAGGAGATTATGTTAATCATGTTAAAATTTTTATTTAAGGATTATACATTGTTTTGTATATTTTTGTTTAACACGGAAAAAAATAGAAAAATGTCACCCAGACCCTACCTTGGATCCTGGAGGGTCGGGTTTGGATCCAAACATTTTATACCTAGAGGGTATGAGTCCGGGTCTGGGTCCAAGTTTCACTATAAGGGCATTGGATTTCGGGGTACCCTGAGGATCTGGACCTGTTTACAGCCCTAGTTACAACTATATATTGCAATAATTAAATCTCTGCCATATAAGGTGCAACTCAAGAATATGGGACAACCTGATAACCCAAATTCCCAGCAGGGCTATCGAGTTCGACCATACCCAGCTACGGTAAACGAGCGAGGTACCTTCATCATGTGCTATAAGGATATACGGTCCATGATCATATATCCTTGTTTTGCCTGAGGGAAGTGAGAAGGGAAGAAGAATAGTCGAGATGGTTTGAAAACCAGATAGTAAGTGGCCCCATTAACATTACCGTTTGCCTTTGTGACTGGGTTTTAGACTCGATAGTAATGCTTGTAGAAAAGAGCGTAAGGGCCTTCAGACAAGTCGAGGTAGATTGCCAACATGTTGCAAAAGATCGTGAAGCCAACATTCATACGGTGAAAATAATGCCCGGCAGAGCGAAGATGAACTACAATACGGATGTGATTACCACTGCATTTGTATTGACGGATGACATCTCCTAACTCTTCGCGTATCAATACACTGAGTGTATGATGAACACCACAAGGTAATTGATCTATAGTAGTGGCTTAATTTTTGGTAATGTGATGGGAAGAAATTTTGGAAGAAATGAAAAAGTGATGCTTTGTTCAAGGCGTTATGTTAAATAGAGAAACATATACAATTGAAGTTTCTCAAGAATCTTAAAAATTGCAATCGATAGAGAAGCACACTTCGTTAACATAAAATCCAGACCGAGTTGCCTTTCTTCACATGATAAATGTAACATGATAAATCAAATTCTTTTTCCTTTTGTTTGTTAACAAAAAATCCCGACGGTGTCGTATTGGAGTAATATTTAAAATGGTCGAGATGGTGCAAGTTAATCGATCTCGTATTCTATAGCTCATTTTGGTTTCTGTGTCTAGCAAATTAAGTTCACACGACGTTTGGATTTCATAGGCTGATCAACAAGCAACGTTAGAAGCACGAGCTCCGTTGTGTCGCGCCAAAAAGAAGCGAGCTTGCGACACAACTAAAATGAAAAAAATTAGCTCGATTTGCATGGACGTAATGGCAAAACTTCAAGGGGAATAAACCTAACTTGTCATTATTATTACTGCATTAAATGATCGATTTTATTGGAAGTGAAGTTACATTAAATTATTCATTTTCAAATGTAATCAGCATCTTCATCTTTGTATTAGAAGCAGAGAAGGAACGTTTTTTTTTATAATACTCACTCTTTCTTCACGTGATAATTTGTTAATATGGATAAATTCTTAGATTGTTCTCATGCTCCCATGATTAACCAATTGCAAAGAGAGTTAGGCAAGGTGATCAGCCATTACCCAGATAGTAACAATAATGGTATTAAATTAACTTTCATACTAGTACGTTTGGACCTTGCTGTTCGGTATTGTCACAGAGAGAATGTTAGCTATATGACCTTCTCCACCCTTTTGCGCACTTATCTAAAAAAATTGTTTGAAGCTGATAGCCTCTACACTCTTTACTATATGCGGTTCTTCAATGTCACCCACCTACTACAAGTGTCGAATAGTAAGATATATCGCTCCATTTACTACATGAAGTTCAAGCCCCAATGCCTACACTTCTTCTATTTTTTTCTTCTCCGAGGCATTTGAATGGACCGAGGATGGTGTTTTCATTACCATTAGAGCATTGGATGCACATAACGCAGATATAATTCGAACTTCGGGTAAACGGCACAAATCAGTTAACAACGTCGGTTGTATTATCTTCCCCGAGGACTGGGCACTTTTCATGGGATTCTGAGTGTCTGGTGCCCTCTAATTATAATATGAGTATGAATAGTATAATAATATGTAATATATGTTTTTTAATAAATGCTATGGTGTCCCAGGATCAAGTTTTCGTAACCGTTAGAGCATTGTGTGAATATCTATTTCTCTGAATATTATATGAATATGAAATTTCAAGGCAAACATCTTCTGTTTCATCATTTTAATAAGCTCCATTTCATGAAGTTAATCTTATTGGACAGAAGGAACGCTAGTTCGATCTGACCTCAATTGAAAGCATCTCATCATATTTACTACAATAAATGCAGAGGTTGTGGTAAGAAGATACAAATACAGTGCGTCATATTTACCGCAGCAAAAGTAAATGCGGGAGTTGTGGCTCCTTTTAATCGGAGCGTTGCATTTCAATTCACAGCCTTCAACATGTGTACTCTTGGTGAGATGGCATCATAAGTGTAAAGAATTTTGTAAGTTTACGAGATCAATAACAATATAACAGTAGATTTCATGCTTGATTAATACTATTAAAGGCAATACTTAAACGGCAAGCTATAACAGCGCGCAATGGAAAACGGCGAACTCGTAATCAATGTTAAAGCATGCGTATAACGATTACTCGGTAAATGCAACGGTTGGGATTGGTTGTGAAAGTAGTTATATGAATATTTCAAAGAGCATTTGGGTACCTTGAAAAAATGTGCATTTTCATCAAATCTTTGATTTTTTTTAACTACCCCCTTGCGTAAATGGTTGCATATGGAGTTAGGTGAAATTATCCTACTTTACCCAATGTTTTCCTCTTTCACCGTTGCATTGCGAATTGTAAATCAAGCTAGCCTATTTACACATTGCATTTTAATTCAGGTCGCCTCTTAGTCATCGTTGATGTTTAATTCATTCGTCTACTTTAACAAGGATCATCTTTCGCAAGGTTGGAACATAACTTGCACGAGACTATTAGATTTAAATTTGATTTATAATATCATGTTTGATTTAAATGCAACACATCTTTAGGTTAGCAAAGCGACGCTTATTTACCGATTGTAATTTTTAAAGGAGGGTGCATGATCTTACCAAGAGGAGGCATACCAAGAGGCGAAAGTGAACCTCTATATAAGCAGGTGTTGGACAGAGCTCCAATTAAGAATAAGCAAAAACTATCCCTTGTGTTAATACAGAGAAAGAAGGAAAGAGATTGTAATACTCCCAAAATGCCAATGTTTTGTCCTCCTTTGGCTATATATCTTCTGAAGAATGCCACAGAACTGTCCTATTGCCACCCTTACTTTCACAATGGACAGGAGTATATTTGGATTCCACTGATGCCTGTGATCGTGAATTACGATACGTATTCTTTTGAAAAATTCATGATGATGTTGAAAGTATATCAAAGCCTGAGAAGAGGATCTGTAGCTATAGAGTTGATCTGCATGAGGTGATTCATGAAGTGGACATTAGGGAAGGCCAACTAGTGGAAACCATAAGATACATCAGCGTTCCCCAAGATGTGATAAAGCTATTCTGTAGGGTTTTCGATGGCACCATTCTTCACTCCCTGTATTTGGACAAATATGAATATCTAAAAACTTGAGCTATGTTCATGAAGCATCGGACCGAGAATAAGAGGATGCTAGAGATTCTGCAAAGAGAGCTAGAAGCTGTGAATCGTCTCTTAACGCCTAGGGGAATGGGTGGGTGGCCCGAAGAAATAGTGTGTTCTTTTAAAAATATGTTCGTATTAAGTCTATGAATAATTGGAACAACATTAGATGATTTTAAAATTTGCGTGAGAGTATTTGCATGAGTTATTTCGCTTCATTCAACAATCTACCAACTCGCCGCATAAAGCCATATCGCTAATAGGATCATACGTAGGAAGAATTTTTTACTTTAAAGATTGTAAATATGGGAGGAAGCCGGAACAAGGGTCCACTTTACTAGAAAGAGTAGTATGTGCATTAAACCAAAATGCTTAACTTTACTAATTTCTGGATACGATGCTTGGTAGTTCATTAGGTCGCAAATATTCCTTTTATTAGATCGCTATCTTTTGTCGAATGAGTGAATCAAGCTCGTAAATTACAATTATTTATGAGAGGCAGGTGGCTTGGTTTCTGTTGCGTGTAAATAGAGCTCGGCTTTTTATAGATCGTAAAGACTTGACACAAAGGGTGAGATAAATTATGTTCACCTTGCTACCTGTGTATCATCAACTTTACTAAATATGATGTGATGCACCACTTTACTAATTACTCAACTAGTTTTGGGTAGTAAATATGATGTGATGCGTCACTTTACTAATTTTTTCGATTTGTACTTAAGTAGGTCGCTGATACTCCTTTTATTACCTCACTCTCATTTCCCTATGAGTAACTCAAGCACGCCTGTTACAATAATAATTTGTTTGGGGAAATGGCGAGCTTCCTGTTGCGTGTTAACCGTTAGCTTGGCTTTGTATGGATCATTATTAGAAATTGTTAATGTTGTATTCAAAATTGTTGTAGTAAATAGTTAACTCGGTAGTGAATAGACATAGAAGGCTAGCTCGGCTAGAGGGAAAATAGTGATACAACTCAGAATTAACTGTGGACGAAAACACAATCCATAAACCCTCGCCTATCATGCGATCGCATTATTTTCGAGCTTGCATTAGTATTTATAGGATTCTTCATTACTATAAACTGTTGGATCATTATTCGTTTCTCTTTAAGTTGAAAGTTATTTTTATGCATGAGGAATTATTAGACTCATAAAGAATTAAAAAACATAGGGATGTATTATAATAGGAGGACAATCAAACTTATTACATTTAAATAAAATAATGTAATTAAATCAGAACTGGATAAGACTGAATCCAACAATATTGGATCATCTGATAATTCATATCACCCACAGGATTAGGGATTTCTTTTATACCCCAGCTACAGTAAATGATCTTGGTAGCTTCATCAGGTGCAGCAATGATTTAGGGTGAGTAATCATACATCCATTTGTTAGCCTGAGGGAAGCATGAACGGAAGAAGTTTAGTCGTTGATGCTTGAAAATTAACCAGTAAACGGCACCACACACATCACCATTCGCCACTATGATGGGGTTTTTGATGCGATAGTAAAGCTCGTAGTAAAGAGCGTACGTGCATTAAAAACGTCGAGGTATAATGCTAACGTGTTACATAAGGTCATAAAGCTAATATTCTTCCAATAACAGTACTGCCCGGCAAAGCCCAAATGCACAATAATATGGGTGACATCACTAGCATCTTTATCTTCATGTATCACACCTAACAACTCTCTGCGCAGTAACGTAATAAGTGTAAGACGAACACCACAAGGTAATTCACCTATAGGATGTAATGTGGTAGGAAGTATGCCTTTATAGGGTCCCTTGAATTAAAACCAATCCATTTTTACCGTGGCGTGTAAATATGATGTGATGTATATTTACTTTGCAGTAATTGTGATGTGATTTAATCACGTATCTACACTTTATGAGTTGAACATAAACTTAAAGAATTTCCATGTTATCAAGCACTATGTCCCGACATAAAGACCGATTTTCAGAGTGCGTGGAATGCAATCTTTGTATTTATATTTGGACATGTAAGAAAGGAAACTTAACGAGGTCGATTCAGTCGTCTGTTGTTGCAATATGGTTGGGATAGAGTTTAATCGACACTACCATTATTGTCATTCTAAAGCATTTGCAAGACAATTATCTTTATTGCTTTTTTAACAAGTCGAGGGCTGTGAATTAAGATGAGACGCTTCGATTACTGTAGTTAATGTGATGTTTTACTAACTTTTGACCCTTTTGCACTGAACCGTTGTGTGTCAATCAACTTCATATTCAAATTTTTTACCTTTTCCTGACTTGAGGAATATTCGCCTATACTTTTTTTACCGTTGCCTTTTTTTTACTGTTGGCTTTTGCGCGTTGCCATTTCACAGTTAATTATAAAACATTCCATAAATAAGCGACGAGCAATTCAACTTCTCTTACTATGGCTCACCTTCCTTACGCTGCACATGCCCTATTTCGCAATTGGCTACATACACAGTTAGGGGAGATTATCTCCCATTACCCAGATTACCCAGCTAGAAACGTTATATCCTTTGTCGTTCGTCTGGGCCTCGCGGTCCGTTATTGTCGCTAAAACATAGGTAACTTTATGATGTTTTGCACGATGTTGCGCATCTACCTCACATTATATGAAGATGAAGTCCCCTTCGATCTTTACTACGACTAGAAATTCTGCGTACGCCAACCCTTATTAATCGGATGTTGTGCTTTCCGCTTAATATACTTGATGAACTTCAAGCTAAGTCATCTATAATTCTTCCACACTTCTTTAAAGAAGCGTTGCAGTGGAACCAAAACCTCTCATGTAGCTTGTTCGCCGATGATGTGGCAACTACGCTAGATTATCACAGATGGGGTGAACTCGACACCTCTATGATATCTGACGGGCACTTTATTCAAAGGCTTTGGTTGAATATATAATAATACACCTCTGTTATATAATGTTTAAAAAAATTATTTTAGTTCATGATTTTTTTCATGTAATTCATTGAATCAACCGAGCCAAGCTCCAATCCCCTATTCAATTGCCTATGGATAGGAGTGTAAATGAGCCAAACCGCTCATGAGCCGCTCGCAAGCTGCTCGGTTCAAGCTCGCTGTTGCCCGAGTTTGACCCGGCTCTCTAAGCAAACGAGCCGAGTTCGAGCCTCATTAACACTGACTCGATAGCTCATCGAGCCTATCGAGCTAAAATATATAATTTTTTTGGCTTTATTTTAATTTTTATATATAATATCTCCTTTAAAATAAATTGAACTTAAGCCAAAATTTTAAACCTAGATCGAGCTCGAGTTGAGTAAAAAAGTATCAAGTTGAGCACGAGCTCGACTCGACTCGTTTACACCCTTACCTGTGGATACTCTATGGAAATGAATGGAACGATAACAAGCTTGATTAATATAAATAGCTAAATAGACGAGCTCGATAATAAGCAACTCGTGAAAACGCGAGCTCGACGGTTGATTGTTGACTTCGCACGAATATGCACGCATCAATCATTGGCGACCTCATTCAAAATGTTAACTACGTGACTAGGCATATATAGTTGTCAGAAGTTTGAAAGCCCTCACATCACAATTATTGCAATAAATGCAACGGTTGAGATTTGTTGTACTTCTAATTACTCTGACTTTCATTTTAAAAAGTGAAGGCTTATGGCATTTTCATCACCATCTTTGAACCTTTCTTACTATGGATGAACTTCCTCATATAGCTCGTCGTCCCATTCTTAAAAGGTTGCATAGAGAATTGAGTGGGTTCATCCGCCATAGAACAGATACCGCAATGGTAGTGCGTCTTGGGTATGCTATCCAATATTGTTATGAAACAAATATCAACTTCATTACGTTGTGCATCATGTTACGTGTCTACCTGGATGTGTTTGAAGATGAAGGCCCCTACACTCTTCACTATGAGCATTACTTCCGTGTCAGCTACCCCGTGATGCTTGAAGATTGGCATCAATGCGGAGTATACTTCATATACTTCCAACTAGAACGTCTGTATTTCTTCCACTTCTACTTTATTGAGTCAACACAGTAGAAACATGACATGTACTGCAACGTGATCGCCAATAATGCGGCAACAAGTCTATATTACCAAAGTTGTGGTTTAATGGATTGCACAAGGCTCTTCAGCTTCATGCTGGTTCATCCAAGTTATGTGCTCTATCCGTGAAAATTATGTATCGGATGTTTTAGTTTTTTGCTATGTAACCGTGTCCTCTGTATTTTTGTTTTTACTTAGGAATACTAAACTCCTAAAAAATATCAAGAACTGAACAAAAATTTTGCAATGGGGAAAATGCAACAGTTTCAATAAAAATAATGTGCAACAGACAAATCGTGGGCTCCCGACAGTCAATGTGCAAGATCCATTAACATGTAACAGTAAATGTTTTCGAATCGCTGCATCTCAATCAATATAAAATGCATCCTTATGATCATAATCTTCAAAACTATTTTACTATGACTTAACTTCCTGGTGCTACTCGTGCTCGCTTTCTTAAAAGCTTGCATATGGAGTTACGTGGCATTATCCACCATTATCCTCATGACAACCGGACTAGAAGTTCTGTGACTTCCACTGTTGTGCTTCTAGGTTGTGTCGTCTAGTATTATCACCAAAAAATGTAAACTTTATGACGTTCTGCACCATGTTGTGTATCTATCTTATCTTGTTTGAAGAGCAAAGCCCACACGGTCTATAGTACGACCTGTATACAAAGTCGTCCACCCCCTTATTGCTGGATAAATGTATTATCAACATGTCTACTTCATGTACTTCCACCCACAGCGCCTGCATTTCTTCGGCTTCTACTTTTTCGAAATGAGACGGTGGCCAATCCTGTACTACAACCTCATCGTCAATGATCCAAACAATGTGTTAGCTTACATCAATTGGGGTCTACCTGACCATACTTTCTATCAAGACAGCTATGTGGTTCTTGATGACGAGGGCAAGGTTGTGTTCTTTTCATGAATACAGGAGGGTATCCTTTGTAATGGTGATGGTTATTGTATTTTTTTACTATGTTTTATCAAATAACTTATTTGTTTTAAGGAACTTATTATTTTAAGTCATTTTATATAATAATATGGTTATATTATTCACAAAATAAATTGTTTATCGTCTATAATGTAGGTATAATTTAGCTATGTTTGTCCTCTGTTTTTAATGTATGAACTTCTCGGTCAAAAAAAATTATTGGCGAGCTATCGAGCTGGCTCTACATCACCCATTCAAGATCTATGCATTTCTTAGCTAGGTGAAATGCAGATGTAAAAATGCCAATTCAACTTCAAACGCAACGATGAAAATGCGAGTTATAATAAAGCACAATTGACTAGTGGCGAGCTCGTGACAGTCACTATGCACCTGGCTGAGCCAGCTCAGGATTTACGTCTTCTCAGAAGATAGGAAGGGAAAGCATCATAACTACTGCTGTAAATGCAAACCTAGTAAATGTTTCTTTGAATGCGACTTAGGTTGGTAGCTTATCTAATATTAAAGGAACGAAGAATACTGACGATTTTGCAAATCATAACTTCCAAAAACAAATCGAATTTCGGTATTCTCTCATCAAATACTCAGTTCCAGCTTGAGAAAGAATTATAATGGAGGGAAATCATATTTCCGAATTAGGAGGCAAGCTGATGTTAAATGATGGTAGCGGCGGAGAAGGCAAGCTAAGGGAAGGAAGCGACGATGCTGAAGAACTCCAAGAACCAAGAGGCCAAGAACAGAGCAAGTACTCCCTATAAGCATAGGTAAATGCTTCAACAACATTGATGAGTTTTTTTATTCATATCAGGCGTATGCAAAAAGTAAGGGTTTTAGTGTTACTAAAAAAATCTGATTCGAAAGGAAGAGGTCCTTTTAGAAAATATCAAACTATTAGTTGTGATAGATGCAGAAGAGCTAGCACTTACAAGCGGTCAAAAAGGACAGGATGCCCTGCTTGTATTTGTGCAATTTTGAGAGATAATGGAATGTGGCAAGTCTCAAAAGTTGTGGAACAACATAATCACGAATTACACCCGTCTATGTCTAGGTTTATGCTTCAGAAGTCTAAGTTCTAATATGAAGAGGAAACTGGAAATGCACAACACAGCTGGACTAAGGCCCATCAAGAGTGTGAGAATTTTGGAGGTACAAGCTGGATGACGGGACAAATTAGGATGTCTACCTAGATATTATAGGAACTACATCCAGAAGGTGGGAAGGTTGAACATTGGAGCTGGAGATGCTGATTACATAAATAGAATGTTCATTAGAATGCATCAAAAGAATAGTGATTCTTCCATTTAATTCGCATGGATGATGAAGGTAGTCTAGATAGTGTTTTTTAGGTGCACTCTTAAAGTAAAGTAGCTTATGAAGAGTTTAATGATGTGTATATGTTGATTCAAACTATCTCGTTAACAGATACAAGATGCCGTTTGTGACAATTGTCGGAGTCAACCCTCATGGCCAATCCATATTAAGCATAAAATTAACTTGGTGAGCAAGAAGTTAGAAAACATATGGAGACTTTGAAATAACTTTAATTTACTAAAATTAATCAGAATTAGTGTGAGAACAATAGTCAAATGTAAGATCACTAGAGAAGTAAGCCAAATCTTCACGTTGGCAAGCTCATTAGCTCCATGTTATAAATGAATTATCAACTAACTTTACTTTACTAAGAGAAAATGAAGGAGAAGATAATGAATGGTGTGGCGATGTAAGGAGGGTGAGTTAATACACTTGGAGTAGACAATGACGATTTTTGATGTGATTTACAATGAAAAAGTTGACACAATTCTGAAGAATCAGCGTCGTACGCAAAGTTTTGTTCAAATTCACCACGTGTTAAGAGCAATTAAGTAATCTTCACATGTGATTTTGGGTCATTTTGTAAAATGACACCATCCGAAGCGATTAATCGATTCGGATTCGAGGAGCCTATTACCACATTTTCAAATATTGGATACTTAATTAACATAATAGCAAGTTCAAGATACTTTTTTCTTGTACTAACCCTATATTTTTTTTTAATTTTTTCTTTTCTTTTGCATTTTCTTTTCTTCCTCTCTCTCTTACACGGTGGCCAGCCCGCCTTACTCCTACTTTAGCTCTACTCCTTCCCGATCTTAATGATGTTCACGATGTTGGAGAGAGAGAGAGAGAGAGAGAGAGAGAGAGAGAGAGAGAGAGAGAGAGAGAGAGAGGACGGTTAGACAAAAGCAACAAAAAGAGTAATTAAATATCAAATTTAGGGTGCATTTGTATTATACCTTATGTTTAAAATTCATTTATTTTTTTTGTATCGGACCCCACACTTACCCCACTCCTTCTTTCACATTAAATTTATTTTTAACGAAAATCGAAAAAATATTAACTTTTTTCATTTTCTTTCTAATCTAAAAAACTCTTATTAATATTATTATTATGTGTAAGACACATATTTATCTTTGGCAAAATACCATAAAAGTGATAGAAAGAATTCATTGTGCTACACGTAATTTGTTCCGGAAGTTTTTATGCTGAAAATAAATTTTAATGACTCATCAATAAAATCATAAATAGTTTAGAGATTTCTGAGGTTATTTTTCTTAAATTTGTTGAAATGACAAAAATAATTGAATGGATATTGAGAAATTCTCTAAAACTACACATATATTATTTATTTAAGTCGCATTATCCTATAAATTCATTTTTTGTTTTGTACCTATTTAAAATAGTGTGTAAAAAGTAGTCTGCCACCACAAAATTTGGTAGAAGTACACTAAAGATCTCACGTGCTTGTTATTACGGATGAATTTTTTAGCTTTTATTTTTTATCTTAAAATAAAATTGTGAATCAAGAAGTGTCCTTCTAAAGTTTCTTGTACGGTCGGCACTAGAGCTGTAAACGGGGCAGGTCTTGCCCGTACTTGCGCGGGTCTATACCCATTTTTAGCGGGTAAGGTTTAAATTTTATACCCGCGGACCCGTACCTGTATTTATTCTGTTATATGGGTTTGGGTAGGGTATGATGATGCCCATACCCATATTAATAAAATAATATATATTTATATATATTTATTATTTATATATATTATATTATGGGTATGATAGATTTTTTCTTACCAAAATTAACAGATAGATAGTGAAAAATATCGTGTATAAATTCAGTATCAATCTTTTTCTGTTGCCTTTGATCCCCTTTTTGCAGCAACTCTCTCCCTCCTGGAACAAAATTTTCATCCCTAGCCATGGATGCCTATGCAGATGCAGTACACTTTTCTTCTAACTTTTTATATATTTAAACATTGATTTAATTGGTGATTCGGGTCTTTTTCGTTATGGAATTTAAAGAGTTTCTAAGATTATTCTGTTTTCCTTTTTACAAATGAATGATCCAGACTAGCATATTGAGTATGAATGTGGATTTCCAAGCATGCAAGATGCAGGTGCTGGAAGTTCTAAGCTCCATATAATTGATACTCTTATGGCTTCTCGTGGACAAATTCTTGGTTTTGTTTGGTATTTGTGAATTTGCTTCAAAGCAATCATAATTTGTTGTAACGACAATAGGTGTGTATTCTATGGACATTGATTCAAGTAGAAGACAAGTAAGAGTTTGTGGAGAAGTTGATCCGAACACGCTTTTAAAGGCATTAGCAAGAACAGGGAGACATGTTGAGGTTGAATGGGCCAAACTCAATCACCCAATAGTTCACAAGAGCTATCCAGACCCTATCCTAGACACTGGAGGGATTATACATTGTTTAGGGTTATACATTGTTTTACATATTTTTGTTTAATAAGAAAAAATAGAAAAATATTATACGGGTACGGGTATACCCAGACCCAACCCTGAAACCTAGAAAGTCGGGTCTGAATCTAGAAATTTTATACCTAGAGGATATGAATCTGCATTTGAGTCCAAATTTTACTATAAAAGACACAGATCTAAGCCTAGGAATACCCTAATAATTTGGACCGTTTACAGCCCTTGTCGCCACGGATAGTTTTGGTGGATTTTGTGGTGAGAGTTCACTTTTTAGAACTCGATTTTAGTTTTGGATTAAAAAAAAAGTTTAGAGATGCTATAAGGGTCTTTTTGGGGAATTTCCCATGAATATTTATAGTTATTTTTCCTTTAACAAAATAAGACCGACCCTTTCAGGGAGTCTTCAATACAGCCGGGACCTCTCCCACCCCACCCCACCGACCGACGTGTTCCTCCCCCACAGCCCAACCCCCACTCCTCTTCCGGTGTCTCTCTCTTGTATTTTTGGTTCCTCAATCCCGAAAATTCAACTCAATTATGGTTTCATCGCCACTGGCAGAGCCTCAAAGCGAGTTATTTCCTTCACAAGCAGACGGAGAACCGGTCATGAAGTCCCCGCACTCGATGGCTGATACGACCGCCGGTCAGAACGATAATAGCAACACTAATAATACTGAGGAACAGGAACCGACGGCTTCACCTCAAACGAAACCAGTTGGGCAGTCGTCTACCGTGGTCAAGTGGCCGGGATGGCCAGGGTTTAATGTGTTCAGACTTATAGTCCCGGTTCTGAAAGTTGGGAGTATAATTGGGCGCAAGGGGGAGCTGGTCAAGAAGCTTTGTGAAGAGACCGGAGCTCGTATTCGTGTCCTCGAAGGTGCTCTGGGCACGTCCGATCGTATTGTTAGTCCCTTCCTCCTCATGCTTAACTTTACAACATTTATGTCATAGGGATGTAAAATCAATAGAGTAGTAATTTACTGAAAGTGGTTATGTGAATATACCTGCTCCTGGCTGTTGATAATGTTCTTTGTCAGTGAATATTCATGGAAAATTAATTCCCAATATTCTCATAATTTTTGGAATATGGTGGAAGAGGCTTGTGCTGGTAGTATTGTTTTCTTCTTTATTCAGAAAAGTGCAACTTTAGGCAAACTATGTGAAAAAATTGGCTTTTTGTTGATATATCATCTTCAAGTTAACTGCCAAACATTTGAACAAACTTTGATCATTTTCCTATGAAGAAAAGGAGGGTAAACTAGATTCTATTCTATTCCTCTATCTTCAGGTGTTTATCTTGTATAACTTCAGCAATGTGCACATTTTTCCTATTTGCGTTGATGCTCTATATCAGTTTCTAAGGGAGCTAAGCAGTTGTGATAAAATATTGTATGGTTTACTGGCCCAGCTTTTCTCTTTCCAGTTGTATCTGTTACCACTCTTTGCCTTACTAGGACACAGATGTAGTCATCTTTTGTATATTCCTAGCCTTTCAGTTTTCTGTCTTTAAAGAATTTTGTTTTGTTCTATGAAGGCAGATAAATATTGTCTTTAGTGCTAATCAAGTACATGCTTAGCAGCTTTATGCTGTTTGATCGGTGGAGAAAATTGATCTAAAAAATTATCTTTACTGTTATAAGAACTTCCATGGCTACCCGGAGAAACATTTTCTAAACTTATATAGTACCTGTTCAAGTTTGTAGATAAGTATGGAATTTTCTTCTATTATTTGAAAAGCAAAAAGGATAGAAATAATTTTCAAAAAACACCGTCTATACCCTACTTAGTTCTGACCTTTCAGATTTACAAGTTATTTCTTGTGCTAAAGCCCCGAAGCTTGCTGAAAGCAATCATTAGAATTTGGAACACCTAACTGAATGCTATTCAATTCTTACATTCCACAAGTTGCTTTAAGACCTATTACTCAATTTAGGTTTGTTTGTTAGGGAGGTGTAGATCATTTTTGTGCCCCTTGTTAGTTGAAGTTGAGTTCTGAAAAAATCTTGTTTCAGATATCAGGTTTTGCAAACCACTTGTCAGGTTAGCTATTCTACCCAAATTCAATTTGACTTTTCAATATGACCTTGCTATTGGCTTTGTAACATTTTTCTTTGTGTTCATAAATCTCATCCTTTTCCCATAAAGATTAGTGAATCTCATATTTGTACATAATTTTAGGTTCTGATATCTGGGAAAGAAGACCCAGATTTACAACTATCCCCCGCAATGGATGCTGTATTAAGAGTATTCAAACATGTTTGTGGTCTCTCTCCAATTGAGGGTGGCACAGTTTTGGCGACTGCTATGACTTCCTATTGTTCTATGAGGTTGCTGGTGGCATCTTCACAGGCAATTCACTTGATTGGAAAGCACGGTTCAACAATTAAATCTATAAAGGAAAAGTCTGGTGCTTCTCTACAGGTGTTGTCAGGTGTGGATTCTGTGGTTTTACATGTCTTGAGATGCCTTATGCATCTTTATATACCAATTTACTAATGTTGTGTTCAACTGCATGCTTTTTAAAGTCCGACAACATGATATTAGTTTTTGGTCTGTATTAAGTTTTAATATGAGACTGGGATCTGTTATAAATTCTTTTCTTGTTTAATTCCACGTACACACTGCATATTTCAATAATGTATGAGTGCATATCTCCAGACATCCGTGTGTACTGAGGTGATAGCATCATCATAACTTTGGCGTCTGTCAAATTTGATTCACCTATTCATATGACCAGATAAAATCTGAAACTACTTAAGATGAGCAATGGGATAAACTTCGAAGGGGAGACTAGAGAGAATAGATAGCACATAAGTAACACGTAAAAAAAATCAACAAAAAGGAAAGCTGGCCATCTTAAGTGGTAAAACATGGAACATAGTGGAGTCATTTAGTTCAGTTGTCTTTCTAGGTGTTGCGGGCGAAGGCTTCCAAAATAATTTTCAGATGATTGAAATCTATTTTTGTTCATTTATTGCCTCAGATATGGGGACAACAATCTAACTCATGAGGTCGGTTTTTTTCATAATTCAATTTTTGCCTCATTTATGTTTTGAGTTGGAAATTATGTAACCCAGATGATGTTGTTTTTACAAAAACATTTTTTAACCTTATACTCCTTTTTTCTTTTTCAATGCTCTCCACAACTCCTATAAACTTTGTGAAAAGAGAACAAAATAATGTTTTATATACTAATTCTATGACTGTGTACCATTTTTTAATCACTCTTCATCGGTTTTTTGATAATTCAGTTTTCGCCTCAGTTTATGCTTTCAGTTGGAAATTCTGTAATCCAGATGATGTTGTTTTTACAAAAACATTTCTAACCTTATACTCCTTTTTTCTTTTTCAATGCCCTCCACAACTTCCCTATAAACTTTGTGAAAAGATGAACAAAATAATGTTTTACATGCAGATTCTAGAACTGTGTACCATTTTCTGATCACTTCATTTGTATCTCTGCAGATGAAATGCCTCCCTATGCTACTTCAGATGAGAGAATTATTGAAATCCAAGGCGAGGCTTCGAAGGTTCTGTCTGCTGGAGAAGCAGTATTGAAGCAGCTGAGAAAGTTTCTAGTCGATCAGAGTGTTTTACCTGTTTTTGAGAAAACCGTAAGTGCTGATGATCTTGAATTTTCAGTTTTTTTAATATATATATATATATAAATATCCGAATTAACAGTATGACCTATGACAGTGCAATAACACAAATTCTCAAGATCGGATGACAGAGTCTTATAAATCACAATCCCTCAACATGCCACCTCCTGCACTTGCTCATGGGCCTCAAGTTGGGTTTCATTCTGATTTTTCACTCCCAATGAAGCGGGATAATTTGCTATTCAAGCCGGAAGTTCCAGTTGATTCAAAGCTCTCACATTCTGCTATATCACGCTTTGGGCAAGATTCTGGACCTGCCGATGTTCGTTCTACTGCTTTAGGACGAATCCATACTCCAATAGTTACTCAGGTCAGTCAAGTGAACTCATTTTGTGGATGCATAAATTGGATTTATTTTAGAAACTTTTTTGTTTTGTCAGATTCTGGGGACAACTCCTATCTTCTGTTTTTTGCATAGTTTGTTCTGATTATCCTTCTTATAATACCTTTGACTATAAGATCATTAAATTCTGCCCAGAAAATAAAATAAGACTTGTTTCCTATTTAATTGCACTAGATAACAAAGGTAATGCAAGTTCCCTTGTCGTATGCTGAGGACATTATTGGAATTGGTGGGGGAAACATTGGATATATTCGTCGTACAAGTGGAGCAGTTCTTACTGTACAAGAAAGCGGGGCCCTCCCAGATGAGATTACAATTGAGATCAAGGGCACCTCCTCACAGGTTCAGGCAGCTGAACAACTGATCCAGGTAGGCGACTTCTCATTTTATTAACATCTTATTTTTAATCTCCGACTTTTCAAGAAATTACTTTGAAGTAACATGTTTGAGGCCATGTTTACACAAACTACAATGTGATCCTGGTGCTGCTTCTCTTGCTTTTTGCACCTGTAATGGCTGAATGATTTTGTTGAATCTACTGCAGTTACTAGGACTTCTCAGATCCTAAGCTGCATTTACTTTAAATGTCATTGGGAGTTTTGGATGGAAAAGAAAAGAAGTACTCTTTTCTTGCTTCGAGAATAACCCTTCAAATCCTAGTGTGTGTGCGTGTGTGTGTGTGAGAGAGAGAGAGAGAGAGAGAGAGAGAGAGAGAGAGAGAGAGAGAGAGTTCCCTTCTCTTTCAATCAGATGGGTATCTGTCTGTGATTACCTCTTTACCTTACCTCTCTCTCCTCCACTCCTGTACCCTTCTACCGCTCTTGTAACAAGTCTGTGTCTCCTCTGTCCTACCATCGTTGTCATCTCCTACACTCCCTCTGCTGCTGCTGCTGCTTTCTTGTCTACCCCATTCGCTTGATTCAACCATCTTCTCCACCCACTCATCTGTTTTGAAGATGAGAGAATTTGAGAAGTTGCCAAAGGTCTGAGGAAGCAAACACTGGGCAATAGAAGTCAAATGGTGAAAAAGATAGTGGCAGGTGGTACTTTGGAAACTATGTTTGTGAAGAATCGAGAATCCGTCTTTTTTTTTTTCCAAAAGTGGAGAATTTTTTTTTCCCTTTTTGGCGTGTGTTGTGTTGGGGGGGGGGTGTTTCCAATTCTTTTATTTTCTTTCCACCAAAATCTCCCAAATGAGAGAAACTAGAGCAGCATCTGTGCAATTCCTTCCTTTCCTTCCACTTTTCTTCCAAACTAGCTCGTCAGAAATATGTCTCCTTTTTAACTGTGGGTCTTTCATGAGATACAAATTAATAGTCAATGCTGGCTTAGTTTATTATGCATACAAACTTTCCACTTTTGGAGAAATACAAATTGACAGCTTGAAATCTCGACTTTTATCGGGAGTAAGTTAGCAGCTTTCATGTTTGTTGCCTTCAAAACTGTCCTGGAACCACATTACAGGACGAGATATATACTTTGTTACCTAAAGATGGTCTATATGTTCATGTTTTCAGCTGATAAAAGTAGTAATCAAGGAATCTAAATACTTTGAACTAGTATTTCTGGAAGTAATTAATCTGCATGATTCACCAAGTCTGGATTTCTATTAATTGCAGGACTCTATAAACAACCACAAAGAACCAGCTCCAAGCATCTACGGGAATGGTGATCCCTACTCCCATTTGACTGATCTGTACTCAACATCTTCCTACCAGTCCCAGTCTCAGTCTCGGTCTCTAGGAGTTCATAGAAGTTTTAGGTTTTGAATGATCAATCAATATATTTGCAGTAAATCTTTAATTATAATCTTGTCTTAAAATTAAAGAAATTGCGCCATGATTTCCTTTTAGGGGTAATTAATTGCTCAATGATTTCATCTGTTGCTTCTTCCCAGAGTTTCTGTGGTTTAATTGAAAAGACCCCAATTAATTCAATTTGTATAATGTTATCCTCCTTTTCAATATCATTATTAGGACTAATGCCCAAAAATTACCTTGAATTTGAGGGTGCGTAACAAATGAGCACCTCATCTTTCAATTGTCTTTATAATAGGCGAGGACGAGGAGTATGATGAAAAGATAGGATCAAGAATAAGGTGATAGAAATTATGTTAAAACAAGGTTTTATATATCGTTTAATCGGTATATTTTAGCTTATTTCAAACTATAAATTGTTTTGAAATTGTTTTTAACTTTTTATTACATTTATTTTTAGTTTAAAAAATTTGAAAAAAAATTACTTTTAAAAAGTTACTGTGGAATGTTTTTTAAAATTAATTATACTTATTGATATTGTTAAAAATAAAATTGTTATATTAATTTATTTAAAATAATTTTTTATAAATACTTATTCTTAATTGTTTAAAAAACAACGTAAGCAATGACAGTTTTTGACAAATATGTAATTGCACGTTTTGGTATCAAGGTTTCGGACAAATCTATAATTTTTAAGGTTCTGAAGAAAGGGTATGGAAACTCTCCTGGGCTGGGCTGATGTGAGAGTATTGATTTAGGACATGGATATGTCTACCTTAGTAAGATTTTATTTTCTTGAGAATTACTACTGCCTGCCTTTTATCAAGAATGTAAGTCCTCTAATGAAATGTGTTAAAAAAATTTATAATTTTGATTCTCCGTACATGTGATCTCTTCAGCAGCCTTGGTTTGGGTACGTGGAACATTTTTTACCGAAGACTTCCTCATATGACTATGGGTTGTAAACCAAGAAAGGCTATAAAGGTGTATTAGACAACATTAAACGTTACCAGAGGCAAGCATGTGCAAATTAATCTAAGAAAATCTTTACTATCTCTAATTAAAAATATCAAATATATAAATATCTTTATGTGTATTTAATATTTTTTTAATACATTTTTATTTATTTCATTTGAATTGAATAGTGTATAAATTTTTGAGAAGAAAGAGAAGAAAAAGAAAAAACGAGAATTTAAATATTTAAAATTAAAAGACATTTTTATTTTAAAAATATTAATTTATATGCATAAATCTAAAAAGATTTATATTTCTTACAAGAGATAGCAATTTATTATATAAATTTACTGGGTGGGGGATACATACCATCGGAAGTTTAGTATGATAGATTGTACGTTATTTCTTTTGAATGTGAGGCTTATGACTGGCCATTGAAAAATAACTGCCTGCCCGAGGTGATACAAACGAGGCAAATGATGAAGATTATTTTTTTTTTAAATAAGAAAATATATCACTCAATGTTACAAAATAGATAATTTTATAGATTAATAAAAAAATATAAAAATAATATAATATATATAAATATATAATATAACTTTATTATAATGAATAATTCATTTGAGTATATCGTATCTTATTCAAATTTATTTAATAAAATCTATATAAATATAAATATAAATATTGATCTCCGAATATAAAATTTTAATTTTATTTATTATAAATGAGTTTAGAGTTTATGGTGTAAGTTTAAATAACACTCCCAACGACCTACCTTCGCGCCTTCACCCCCGGTCGCTGCTAACCGAAGTCGTTACCTCTGCAAGTGAGCGTCCTCCCCACCGGCGTGAGGATTCCGTCGAGCCGCAAAGATCTTCAGTTTCTTCAGGTAACTTTCTGTTCTCTTCTCTGCGCCATCTCATTCTTCCCTGCTCTCTGTTTTCAATGACTCCATCCCTGCTAAGGCCGAAGCCGTCAGTTCTGCGCTGTACCCCCTCACCGGCGCCACCTCAGGCTTCAGGTAAATTTCTTTCTTTTTTTTTCTTCTCTTCTCTACCTCTCTCTTTCTCCCTTCTTTCGTGTTTCTTTTTTTATTATCAATGTTATGGTTTTTTTCTCCTTTCCGAGTTTTGTTTTCTCCATTTTAAAAAGTAGTTTCAGCTCTGGAGTTGATTTGTTTTTTTATACTTTTGGTGACTTCCTCCTGAAATTCAGTTTATAATTGGAGAAAAAAGAGACAGAATACTTTATCTATTTTAACCTACTGTATATGGAGGAAGGAGAAGAGAAATTACCCAAAAAAGCAGAAGTCAAGATTTGAATCCCTGAATAGTCTGGCTATTTCCATGAACTCCAATTTTTAGATAATTAATAGTAATCCATCTAAAGATTGGTAAAAAGAGCATTGTCATGATTTGCAGTTAATGACAACACATTTTACAAGCAAACATGTAACAGCCATCTCTACTAAATAGCCTTGTTCTTTTTCTCCTTTCATTCAACACAATATTAACTTTTAGCTCTGAATGACTTTCCTTACAAAAAAAACTCTGAATGATTTAAAAAGTTTGAGATTTTTTTTTATTGAAAGTAAAATTTGAGGTAAAACATGAACGAATGTAGTCTAATTTTTCAGGTTAGTATTACAAACAATCTGCAAAAGTTCATTTCCATTACTATATACACTATTTTCATTAGTGTGATTTAAAAGTTGGAATATAATTTAAATGTCAATTAGGGTCCATTTGGATTGGATTTAAGTTAATTTTATGTTTTGATTTTGGGTCCCACGTTCTCTCACACAACACAATTATCTTTCTCGCAACTCGAGTAAAAACACCCCATTTTTTTCTAACTTAAATCCAATCAAAATGGAATGATGAAATTACTTATTTGGATTGGTTTTTAGTTTAAAAAGTGAGTTTATTTTTTTCCTTTTTGGGCTTTGTGAAAGTTAAATTGTTTGCGAGAGAAAATGTAGGACTTTAATGAAAAAAGTGAGTGAACTTTTAGACTAGAAACCAATCGAAATAGAGCATGGTTATTATGACTTGGATTGATTAAAGGGTTTTCACTCTGCTCCAACATTCACAACTTTCTCTTGCCTCCTGACTGATTGTTCCAGTTTCCTGTCCACTGCTTCTAATCAATGGATTTGATCTAACAGTTGGCAATAAAAAGATTTTGATCAAACGTATGTTATAGTTTGTCTGAAACTTTCATACCAATCATGTGTCTTGACTGCAGCCCAAATTTCATCAGATTCTCTTCAATCACAATGGGCACTAAAAGGAAACGTTTGTTCAGTCTTATTCTTTTGTGCTTCTGAATTCCCCCCTTTCATACTACTTTTCTTGCAATTGGGATGCGATTTTGAATTTATATGAGATTGATAAGGGATTATGAATAATATGAGCAGGAAAGAAATCCAAGTAAGAGGATGAGATCCTCGATGACGAAGAGGAAGAGCAGCAGAGCAGTGCAAGTAAGAGCCTTTCGACATCGAAAAAGAAGAAAGCTCAAGAGCATATGAAGCAATTACAAAGACTTCAAGAGAAGGTGCCATTCTTCTGGATGCATGGTGACCAAGATAATATGTATATGTAGGAGATTTTTCCTAATTTAATTAGCATTTTTTCAAATGATTTTATTTTTTTTAAAGTTTCTTTTTGGGCTTTTGTAGAATCGTGTTTAGGTAATACTTGATATGGGTGTGGACTGAAGACAGTGAAATGTGTTTCCGTTAATCAATTAAAATGTGGTTTCGGAGAAGTTTTGCATTTTAGTTCTGGGAACAAGAAGATATTGGTTACTCGAGATGAATGATGTCGTTTTTATTTTCTTCTGGTTGATGTTTAACATTGCTGTTCTACAGGATCCCAATTTCTGTGAATTATTAAAAGAGCATGATCAAGAGCTTTTGGAGTTTAACGATGAAGATATTGGTGTAAGCTTAAGTCTTTCTTTATGCTTGTGGTTCTTATTTCTTAATTGAAATGGTTTTGCAACTTTTTCTTTTTACTATCTGCAGGAAGATGCTGAAACGGTCATTAATAGCAAAGAAATAGAAGAAGATGAAGAAACGGATGGGCATGATATGCATAGTGTCTCCAATGTGTTGGAAGCAGAAGAGAAGTCATCTAAAATGTAATTACTAGTGCGATGGTTGATTCTTGGTATAAGTCAATTCGAGAGAGTACAAGTTTAGGAGCAGTACGTTCTGTTATGAGAGCTTTTAGAACTGCTTGCCACTATGGCGATGATGCTGGTGATTAATCCACGAGCAAGTTTAACACCATGTCTAGCAGTGTCTTCAATAAGATAATGTTATTTGTTTTGAGTGAAATGGATGGAGTTCTTCGAGGAATATTGAAGCTACCCCCTTCTGGGGGAAACAGAAAGCTCATATTAGATTTGGTGAGGACAATACAGTGGAAGAACTACAACAACTTGTGAAGTCATACCTTGGAAATGGTCTGCATGTTCTGAACCACATGATTGACACCAAAATGGTATCATTCACTTTGCGAAGGCTAAGATACTCGTGCATATTTTTTAGCTGCGTTTTCTGCTCTCTTGAAGAAGTATGTAAAGTTACAATTTATACATTCGTACCTTCAATCTAAATGCATAAAATCCTCTTGGGGAACTTGGAAGGAGTTGTACTTTTGTCTCCTTATGCTCCCTCTCCCTTGCCTTCCTTTCCTCTGCACTCTCAAATTCAGAGAGGGGGGTTTGATATTAGAAAAATATTATCCAATAAAGTTTCCATTTTAATTACTGATCTTTATTTTTCTCATTTTTTGTTTGGGATGAATTTTGGTTGAAATGATTAATTGTCTTGTAAAGTAAGTACTTCAGGATGTGAAAACGCAAATTGGATAGAAATTTTGCTATTGTGCTGCTCTAGAAATCAAGCGGTTATCTAAAACTACAGGTTTGTGATGCTTTTAGGTTCTTCATTTCTGGGGAACAGGGGGAGGTGCTCTACCAGTTGCTTCCTTTTCGTTTCTGAGAGATTTGTGCATGCAGCTTGGTGCTGACTGCTTTGATGATTGCATCACAGGAATGTATAAAGCTTATGTATTAAACTCTCAGTATGTTACCGCATCAAAGCTCCAGCACAATTTCTTGGTAACTGTTTCATTGAATTATTCAGAGTGGACCTTGCAGCTGCATACCAGCATGCTTTCCTCTACATTCGGCAGCTAGCTACAATTCTTCGTGAAACAATTTCCAGCAAAAAAATGGTATTTTATTTTCTCATGTTGGTATCTGTTATCGTAAACATATTTTTTTCTAAAAAAATAAATCTATTTGCATATAATGTTCAAAAAATTCTTAATTCCAGATTTAGAAGGTTAGAGTGTCTTCCCTGATGATTTTTGAACTATGTAGTTCCACTGAAAAAAGGAAAAAAGAAAAAAACCCTTAAAGAACTCATCTTGACGCATCTGCACTAACTGTAGCTGCTACTGAAATTGAATGTTTCTGACTATGTCTCCATGGAGTTTCCATTGTCTCATTGCATTCTAATTTTTGCAATAGTAAGAAATATGGTTTATGTTACATCTAGCATGTTATAAATGTTCATGTGCATTTTGTCTTGTAAAAATTGCATGACCATACTAATTGATACTTTGAAGCAAAATTATTATTTGCATCAATGAGGCCCTCATCCCCCCCCTCCCTCCTGTTTTATTTTAAACCCCCCAAGGATGTTGAACTTCTAAAACAGGAGACTTTGTTTTCCTTCTTGAACTTAAGCAAAGTACAAATGTTTCAGGTCGTTGTGCTGTTCTTATGATGTTGTGTCACTGCAAATGATTGGATCTGTTGACAGTGGTTCGTAGGTATTTGATCTATGAAGGAGCTACTAAGGAAGGTTTATGGATGGAAGTTTATCAACTGTCTTGACCTTTGGACTGATGCTATCTGTGCATGTAATTCAGAATAGGATCTCGAACATCTTGCATATCTGTTGACTCAGATTATTACTGGGGATGCTCGTTTAGTTCCAGCTGCTCAATATTTCCCACTCAGATTATGATGTATCCGGATGCTAAATAGAATTTCCTTTTCAATTGGCACCCTTATTCCTGTTTCTCTGTTGCTGTTGGACACGCTTGAGATTAAAGAATTGAGTAGACCACCTACAGGAGGAGTTGGCGAAGCTGTTGATTTTCGTTCTGTGCTGAGGGTAAACTAATAATTTTATTTTTTGTTAGATTCTTATTCTAACTTTGGTCTACTTTTCATATCTAGGTTTTCTTAGGATAGGTAAGTAAATCCGCCTTAAAAACAAAAGCATTTCAAGAGGCGTGTGTTTTCTCTGTGATTGAGGAGCTGACTGAGCATCTAGCCCAGTGGAGCTATTCTGTTGCTTTCTATGAGTTATCTTTCATTCCTGCTGTTCGGCTTCGTAAATTTTGTAAATCCACAAAGTTTGATAGGTCCCGTTGCGAAATGAGGCAACTCATTCGTCAGGTAAATCATTGAACTGGCACTAGTTTCTTTTTGTTCTTAGATAATCGAAACTTCTTGAACCATTCGCTGGGTGTTCCTTTGTTACTTTGAAAAATCACCGGGTTTTGTTAGCTAGATGAAGGAACTTGTGCTGCGGCAGAATCTAATGTTGCTACTGTTTTCCAAAGAGATGGTATCCAATTGTGAGTTTACAAACAAAAAGCGTATGACGGTTTCATGTCTACCCAATGATCCAGAAGCAGTTCTTGAGGTTTTGAAATTTGTCTTCCCTGTTTTTTATTACCAGAATAATTCTATATCTAGTATTTATCATTTAAAACAAGAATGAAGTTCCTCTTCATCTTGTATATGATTGGTTGCTTTCTAGTTGACGTTTAGACTTTTATTATTTAGGATGAAAAGGGATTAGGATCTAGCCCCTTGTCCCAATATGTGGCCATAGTCAAAGAGCACAACAAAGATATGGCTTGATTAAAGAATCCAGGTTTGTTAAATTTATTTACTCTATGGGACATTTTCTCTATATATTATTTGACATTATATGGAAACTGAAGTTTATCATGAATTAATTATCTCTAGTTTACTGGTCGGTGAGCATTCGTCAACTTTTGGAAATCAGATAATTGACAAAGATGAAGAAGATGGTCTTGCTAGTAGATCCGTATCCGTACCCGTATTTATACTACTATATGCGTCTAGACAGGGTATGGTGATGCCCAGACCCGTATACTCATAGATCTGCATAAATAAAATAATAATATATATTATATATTTTATATTAGATGGAGAATAATATATGTTGAGGGAAGTTAGTCCGAGTGGTGAAGGAGGCACACAGTATACCTTGCTGCGCAGGTTCGATTCTTGCTGCAAGCAAACGTTTTTTTCTCCTTTTTTCTTCAGTCTCTTTCTCTTTTTTCTTTTCAGTCCTTTTCTTTCTTTTTCTCCTTTTCAGCCCTTTTCTCTTTTTTTTCTCCTTTTCAGTTCTTTTCTCTTTTTTTTCTCCTTTTCAATCCTAAATAGAGTCTCTTTAATTCATGGATTTGGCCCAACTAACCACTTTCGAATTATTTATTTATTTATTTTCAACTTTATTTTAAATGTCATTTCACAAATAATTTATTTTTACTAAATATAAAAATATATTCTTTCATCCCGTGTAAAAGCAATTTATGATAATAATATTCTTGTCTTATTTTTTATTTTATAGAATTGCTGAAAATATGGATCATGACAAAAAAGACAATCTTGTTCTTTATTTTTCTTTGTCGTTTTCTATCTTATATGCTACTATTTGACTTATGTATTAGGCCACACCGTATTATTACATATACTCTTTGCTCAGAGGTTGTCCAGGAATTTGGATTACAGACTGATTTAATATAGTTAAGGGGGTCTATATCCCTATTTATTTATGTATATGTTAAATTATTGTATTTGTTGAAAGAAATGTTGAAGAGATTATGTTAATCATGTTAAAATTTTTGTTTTAGGATTATAATTGTTTTATATATTTTTGTTTAACAGGAAAAAAATAGAAAAATATCATACGAGTACGGGTATACTCATACCGTATCCTGGACCCTGGAGGGTCGGGTCTGGGTCTAAAATTTTATACCCTAGAGGGTATGGGTCCGGGACTGGGTCTAAGTTTAACTATAAGGATACAGGTTTTGGTCTGAGGTACCCTGAGGGTATGGACTCGTTTACAACCCTACCTGTTGGGAACGAGAAAGGTGTTGCGGCCTTTAATTCATCCGGGCTCCCAGAAAGTGATCCCAGGTATCTCAGTCTCTCCCTGATTCTCAATCTGAACACAATATTTCCCCCTGCCTAGATAACCAGGGTCCTGCTCTTTTGCATGATTTTGGTGTATTTGGTTTCTCATTCTGCACAAACTACATGCACGAATTTTCTCAACTTGTCTTTCCATGTCACATGTATCGTAGTACTTGTTGAACCTTAATTCAAATACGCCATGTTTGTACCTAATCAAGTAGTAACATTTTCATAGGCGTTCGCCACCTAGGGAGAAGAAAAAGAAGAGAAAGGAGGAGGGTCAGGATGAAGATATTGTGGAGGACTATGTCCCTCAGTTCTGATGAAGAAGAGCATTCAATGATTGACAACCCAGATAGTGATAACGAAGCTGATGATGAGCCAGAAGAACCAGCAGCAGCAACTGAAAGACCAAATAGCAAACGGCGAAAAGGGTCTTCCAAGTTCACAGAGGAATCAAAGAAGAAAACCAACTGTCTTCCTGTAAACAAGTCGAAAAAGAGGAAAAGAAGGAACTAAAGAAAGAGCCATAGATTGATCGCTGTTCTTGCATACCTTTTTCATTTGAAAGCATTAGGCTGGCATGCGACACTAAACCGCTACCGCTCTTTATGTGACTCGAACTCAAGACCTCTCATTTAGCATGCCATGTGGAGATCATAGGTGAGGGGGGTTAAGTCATTGGACCACACACCTCTATTCGTTCTTACATACCCTTTATTATGTTGTATTTATTGCTTATTTCTGTTGGAAATTAGAAGGTAAGTTGGGTACTCAGTCACCCATACACAGGCCAATGTGTAGAAGTAACAGAAAGTGAATGGATCATATTGGATAGGAGACAAATTTCGTGTGTCCTCTTTCCTAATTTTGTTAATAGCTTTTGTCCCAAAAAAAAAATTATGTCCTCAACGACAAATTTATACAACTTTGAGGGGGGTTTTGTCTAATAATGAGCTCATTTCTAATGTTAGCTCTAGCACTAGAATCTTATCATATTAGAGGAAGATTCTCCAGTATCGGAGATAATACACATAGGAGCTGAATAAGTACCAAAACTAATACATGTATGTAATTTTAGTAATTATTCAGCTCCTATATATTAGGGTGTTCACTATTTAATTTAAATTGATAATGGAATCAAAGTGAATGAATTTTATATTTTAATTTTTTGATTTTGAAAATGTAGAAATATTTGGTTCAATTTTTGTTTTCATATTTACAAAACCAAAATAACTGAATTAGTTGTTGGTTTTTAAAAATATATTATTTGAATTTAATTTCAACATTTTATGACATTAATGTTTTTAAATTTGATGAAATTTTTTTTGAAATCTCATTATTTCCAAACAAAAAGTTAAACTTTATTTCAAAATTTCTTGATTATGTATATGATTTATTGTGTTTTATCCAAAATTTCAATTTAAATCGAAATTGAGCCAAAATAAATTGAGAAAATTTTTATTTGTATTTTTTATTTATAGTTAAATATGATGTGGTTTGATTTTCCAAAAAAGAAATCCATAAAACCGAATAAAATGGAATGGAACCGGATTTCTACATAAAAAATTGAATCAAACATCGAATGCACATCCCTACCTATATGTATTAATCCGGGATTGGACAATTTTCTTCTATTCTAATAGAGTCCAATGCTAGAACTAGTCTATGCTTATGTAGTATATTCAAACTTACGAAAAATTTTGTCATGGAATATATATATTCCCACTCATGGAGCATATGGTCTGTATTGAACCACATCACCATTTTAGTTGTTCTAGCCTCCATAATGGAAGATATAATCAAAATCAGGGATGATATAGCTTAATACAAGTTACATGATCCATAAGTAGAGACATGAAAATAGTTCATAACAGAATTTTCTCAAACGTCAACTATTAATTATCTTTTATTGAAAAAAAAAAAAAGTTAAAAACTACCTTCCTTTTTTCAAAAAAAAAAAGAAAAAAGAAAAAAGAGAAAAAAAAGAGGAAAAGGAAAATTACCTCAATTTTAGGAATTTATGTGAAATAAAAAAATTTAGGTCCTCAATTAACATACAGCCCTAAATTCATATGAGATCTGAGAATATCGCGAGGGGCTTTACCGTAATTATGGCAAAATATAAGACCAAACACGCAAAAAACCGTCGAACATTTACTCTTCAGTCTTCAACAGAGCAAAACGCCGCCTCTTTCAGCTACGTTTTCAACTCAGCCGGGCTATCCCGCCACCGTCTTCCTCCCCCTACTTCCCCTTCCGGCAGCTATATCTGGTATTTCTCACTCCCAGGGATTCAAGTCTATTATGGTATCGTCCCCAGCAGCAGAGCCTGAAGGCGAGACATTAATGCCTTCACAAGCAGAGGGAGAACCGGTTAAGTCACCGGACTCCACGGCCGCCGCTGAGAACGGAAGTAACAACACTACAAATACTGAGAAAGAGGAACCGGCGGCTTCACCTGAAATGAAACCAGTTGGACAGTCGTCTACGGTGGCCAAGTGGCCGGGATGGCCAGGGTTTATTGTGTTCAGGCTTATAGTCCCGGTTCTGAAAGTTGGGAGTATAATTGGGCGCAAAGGCGAGCTGGTCAAGAAGCTTTGTGAAGAGACCGGAGCTCGTATTCGTGTCCTCGAAGGTGCTCTGGGCACGTCTGATCGTATTGTTAGTCCCTTCTTCCTACTTGTTAACTTCATTTTTAATTTTTCCTTTTTGGAGTTTGTTTAGCTCTATGTATTTATGTATATTCTGTTGCATGCACATATAAAGATGCAGATAGAGGCAATGCTACATACATTTCTCAAGGACAAATTTTCTATTTTGACAGTAGACATTGTTCTGTACTAATACGGTGATGGAAAGTATCCATATTCTCACATGTTTGGTTTCATGGCAAAGATGAAACGAAAGAAATTAGGAAAGAGAACTTCTCTTTTATTTAACAGAAACTCTATCAAAATTCTTTCCTTTTCCTTTTTTATTGGTTAGCTGCAAATGCTTTGGGGTGCTGTTATGGCTAACCACTCTCTTCCCTTTATTTAACCAAGCTCTGGATATGGTTTTGTTTGGAAGACAGATTTCTTATTCACGTGATAGTTATGTAAAATGGAACGAGTAGTTTACTGTGAGTGATTATGTGAATATACCTACTACTACCTGGCTGTTAATAATGTTATCTGTCAGTCAACATTCATAAAAAATTAATTCCCAATATTTTCAGAACTAATCCTTCAGGGTACCTGGCATCCGCACTGAATCCTGCACAGTGCATCATACATCTGATTTCAGCATTCAGTTGCTACACAGAAATGTAGGAGGCCATGATTCTTGTTTTCTCCAGAATCCTTACACAACGAAATAAATAATTTCCCTATGAAGAAAAGGAGGATAAGATGGATTCTATTTCTCTGTATTTGGGTGTTTATCTTGTATAACTTCCACGATGTGCACGGTTCTCGTATTTGCTTTGATGCTCTATATCAGTTTCAAAGGGAGATAAGCAATTTTCTCTTATCAATTTGTGATAAAAGGTTGTACAGTTTACTGCCCCACCCTTTTCTTTTTCCATCCCCAGTTGTATTGGTTACCACTCTTTTCCCATGCTAGCTACAGAATTAGTCATCTTTTGTATATTCCTAACCTTTTGGGCTTCAGTCTTTCAAAAAAAAATTTTGTCCCTTGAAGGCAGACAAATACTATCCTTAGTGCTAATTGTTCCTACATGACTTGAATGTGAGCATATTTACTACTTATAAGGATTGGGCAATCTTTCCCCTGTTGAGGTACCTTTAAAGTTAGACCCAACTCCAATTTTTAGCATGGTATTAAAGCCACTTAATCTATTGTTGGGCCACCCGCATATGCTTAGTTTTGCAAACTTCACGCTCCAAATGTGGACATGGGAGGGGGGAAGGGGTGGGTTGGGTGGTGTTGATAATTATCCTACATTGCTAGTTTGTGAGCATAATTACTTCTTATAAGGCTTGGCAATCCTTCACCCTTGGGGTACCTTTTTAGGTAGGGGTAGCGCAACCTCAGTTTTTATCACTAATTGAGCGACGTATAGTTCAATGGATCACAGCCTCCAAGTACATGTTAACAGCTTTATGCTGTTTGATTGGTGGAGAAAATTGATCTAAAATTATCTTTACTGTATAGGAACTCCCAATGGCTACCTGGAGGTAACAAGTTCCAAACTTATACAGCAAGTTTGCAGTTTAATTTTGGAAGGCTCTTCTATTCTTTGAAAAGAGAAAAAGATAATAATATTTGAAAAAAAAAAAAAATAAAACCTTGTCTATACCCATCTTAGTTCTGGCCTTTCAGATTTACAAGTTATTCCTTGTGCTAAAGCCCTGAAGCTTGCTGAAAGCAATCTTCAGAACACCTAATTGAATGCTATTCAATCTTATGTTCACAAGTTGCTCTAAGAGCTATTACTTAATATTTGTTAGGGACATGTAAATCATGTTTCTGTGCCCCTTGAAAGTTGAAGCTCAGTTATGAAAAGACTTGTTTTGGATATCAAGTTTTTGCAAACCACTTGTTAGGTTAGCTACTCTACACAAATTCGGTTCGACTTTCAATATTACCTTGCTATTGTCCTGGTAACATTTTGTTTTTTTTGGCCTTAAGAACTTATCTTTTTCCCATCAAGAATAGTGAATCTCTTATTTGCCCATAATTTTAGGTTCTGATAGCTGGGAAAGAAGACCCAGATTTACAACTCGCCCCGGCAATGGATGCTGTATTAAGAGTATTCAAACATATTTCTGGTCTCTCTCCAATTGAGGGTGGTAGCACAGTTTCAGCAACTGCTATGACTTCCTATTGTTCTATGAGGTTACTGGTGGCATATTCACAGGCAATTCACTTGATTGGGAAGCACGGTTCAACAATTAAATCTATAAAGGAAACTTCTGGTGCTTCTCTGCAGATCTTGTCAGGTCTGGATTCTGTGGTTTTACATGTCTTGAGATGCGCTGTGCATCTTTATATACCAATTTTACTAATGATGCTTTTAACTACGAATCTGTTATCAATATGGATCTGATATCAGCTACATAATGTACGAGTGCAAATCTCCAGATGTCCGTGTCCACTGAGGCGATAGCATCATCATAACGTTGGTGTCTGTCAAATTTAACTGACCAATTCATGGAATGACAAGATAAATCTGACACTATTTAAGATGAGCAGTGGGATAAAGTAGAGAATAGATACCACACACGTAACATGTAAAAATAATAATAAACAAAAAGGAAGACTGCATCTTAAGCGGCCATGGAACAGAGTGGAGTCATTGGGTTCAATTTTGCTTCCTAGGTAGTGCGGACTAAGCTTCCAAAGTAAATTTCTGATGATTGAATTCTGTTCTTTTTCATTTAATGCCTCAGATATAGGGACACTCTATATGAGCTCGGTTTTGTCATATTTCACTTTTTGCCTCAGTTTATGCATTGACTTCGACATTATGTACTCCAGATGGTCTTGTTTTTTCAAAAAATTTCTTACCTTAACGCTTCTTTCCTCTCTTTCAATGTCTACACAACTTGCCCCTTATATAGAAACCTACTTTTAGGGCATGGTAAATGTAGTGAAAAGATGAACAAAGTTATGTTTTCGACACTAATTCTAGAACTGTGTAAAATTTTTTAAATCACTCTTCATCTGTATTTCCTCTTTAGATGAAGTGCCTCCCTATGCTACTCCAGATGAGAGAATTGTTGAAATCCATGGTGAAGCTTCGAAGGTTCTGTCTGCTGGAGAAGCAGTATTAAAGCAGCTGAGGAAGTTTCTAGTCGATCAGAGTGTTTTACCTGTTTTTGAGAAAACCGTGAGTATTGATGATCATGAATTTTCAGTTTTTTTAATATATAAATTGGAATTAATAGTTTGATCTGTGACAGTGCAATAACACAACTATGCACGATCCGGTGACAGAGTCTTATAACTCGCAATCCCTCAACATGCCAATTCCTCTTGCTCATGGGCCTCAATTGGGATTCCATTCTGATTTTTCACATCCAGCGAAGCGGGATAATTTGCTATTCAACCCTGAAATTCCAGTTGACTCAAAGCTGTCACATTCTGCTGTATCACGTTATGGGCAAGATCCTGGACCTGCCGATGTTGGTTCTTTTGCATTAGGACGGGTCCATACTCCGATAGTTACCCAGGTCAGTTAAACAAATTCATTTTGTAGATGCATAAATAGGACTTCATTTAGAAATTGTTTATTTTTGCTTTTAAGATTAGCAAAGTTCATGCTGTCATTCTACGTACTACCTTGCTATTGTAAATTCAGAAGAAAGAAAAGGGAAACGAAGATAGGATCATTAAGACTTGTTTACTATTTAATTGTGCCAGATAACAAAGGTAATACAAGTCGCCTTGTCGTTTGCTGAGGACATAATTGGACTTGGTGGGGGAAACATTGGATTTATTCGCCGTACCAGTGGTGCAGTTCTTAGTGTACAAGAAAGCAAGGCCCTCCCAGATGAGATTACAATTGAGATCAAGGGTACCTCCTCACAGGTTCAGCGGGCTGAACAACTGATCCAGGTAAGAAATGTCTTGTTTTGGTAGCATCTTATTTGATGTCCAACTATTTGAGAAATTACTTAAAAGCAACATGGTTGATGCTTGTTTTGGTCTTAGTTGTTGATATGCTAATTATTGCACCTCTATTGGCTAAATGATTTTGTTGAATCTAAACTCACTAGGACTTCTCAGATCCTAATCTGCATTTACTTCAAATGATGTTTGGGAGTTTTGAATGGAAAAGATAAGAAGCACTCTTTTCTCTTTTTGGGAGTCCAGAGATGTGGAAAAAAGGGCACAATTTTACAAAAGGTAACCCTTAACGTCCCAGTGATGGCTTCCCTTCTCTTTCCTTGTGATTACCTTTTCGAGTTAGCTCTCTCGTCTCCTATATACTTGCACAACTCTTGTAACAAAGAGCCTGTGTATACTCTGTGCTATCGTCCTCCACATCTCGTTTGCTTTCTCTGTTTCTTCTTCCCCATCTTCCCGCTTCCTCTTGATTCAACCATCTTCGCTTCTACTTATCTGTTTTGAAGTTGAGAAGTTGCCACAGGTCTGTGGCAATAGAAGTCAAATGGTGTAGAAGATAAGGGCAGATAGTACTTTTAACAACCTACAAACTACATTTTTACGAAGAGTTGAGATTCGTGTCTTTCTTTCCAAAAGGGGGAGAGTTTTTTGGGGTTGTAGGGATGTGGCATGTTCCACCAAAATCTCCCAAACGGCATCTGACCAATTCATTATCTTTTGCAGGAGTCTATTAACAACAACAACAACAAAAAAGAAGCAGCTCTAAGCATCTACAGGAACGCGGATCCCGGATTGAGTTCCTACTCCAATCCGACTCATCATCTGTATTCAACGACTTCCTACCAGTCTCAGTCTCTAGGAGGAAGAGGTTATAGAAATTTTAGGTATTGAATGATCAAATTAACATATTTTCAGTAAAGCTTTCATAACAGTCTTGTTTTTTTTAATAAAAGAAATTGCTCCATAGTTTCTTTTTGGGGGTAATTAATTGCTCAATGATTTCATCTACTACTACTTCTTCCCAATTTTTTTTTTTCTTTTTGGGCATATTTTAGTTTACTTTTGATTAAATGCCCCATTAGATTGATTCAACCTTTTTAATATTTTTTAATTTGTATATTTATTAGGATTAATGTTACAAAACTACTTGTTACCAACTCTATTATCCCACAACTAGTTGAGTTACATTTTGCCCATGCATGTATGCTGCGAAATTACCTTAAACTTGAGGGTAAGAGTTCGTGACAAATGAGTTGATGAGCACGTGATTATGATCTTTCAATTGTGTCAAATAAATTTCTATAATGGTTATCATTCTTTTTTAAAAATTTAGAATTTTAATTTTTTTTGAGATATTAGTTATTTATAGTTATAAATTAAAAGTTTATGGCTATGATATCTCAGTTGGTTTGAAGCATTTTTTACTATTCAATAGATGATAAGTTCGATTCACACATCCCTTTTCTAAAAGGAAAAAAAAAAAAAAAGAGAAGCAAAAATAAAAAGTGAATGGAGGTCCAAATTCGAAGGCCTTATAACTAGAACTGACAGAATGGATGTCATTGTGAGTGCATGAGAGAAAATCCATTGAGAATTTACTTATCACGCTAAAGTTTGGTGGAGAAATGGTTGCCTATAAGATTTCATCCGCCATAGATAGGAGGACCTGCAACCCCAGAAAATTTTTCGAGGGAAAATACTTTGCTTGGAGACAATTAGTTACCAAAGATGATGGAGAGATAGTAATACGCCAACATTGTTTGGCGAGAAGAGCAAGATTGAAGCCTTCAAAATCCATGAATCCCATTTTCCATACTTTTGGGTTTACAAAGATCATCCCACAATTTCTAACAAAATTTTTTATTATCCACATAACTTCCCTAAAAGAATTGAAAAACCATTGAATTAAAAAACCTAATGACATTAACAAGCAACAGAAAATAAAGACATAACATAGGTAAAAATAATATGTATCATATTCTTAATAAGATTTCCTTACTTAATTTGGGACAATAGCTTTTCTTTCTATCCATTCAGCTTTTTCCAAACTTGCAATTGATTTTTTTTTTTGGAATGTTTCTCTCAAAACATCTTTAAAAAGAAAGAAAGATTAATAAATAATGAAGGGCACGTGTGCGTGGGGTATTGGTATACTATGATGAACTCTTCATATATCACCATTTCTCTTTATCACCATTTCAGGGAAACAAAGTATTATTATTATTATTATTATTATTATTATTATTATTATTATTATTATTATTATTATTATTATTATTACACAAAGATATTTCTATATACTAAACAAATATAGAAATTTTGCACAGCTACTTTCTGCTGTGCAAAAACATTTTTATCTTCTATTAGCCTCATGATATTTAGAATTATCAATTGGTTAAAGCTTAAAAATACACAAAAATATTTTCATGATTCCACAAAAAATTCGATAACATATATAACCTCCTTTTCCATGTTTCCTTGCACACAAATTTGTTTTCAAGAATCGTTAAGGAGTAACAAATGGTGGAGATAAACCACTACCAAAAAAGAAGAAAAAAATGCCAAATAGCGATGGCAACATCTGTTGCATCACCAGTGTTAATGGTAATACTGTGACGGATATGCAACAAACGTCGTTGGTTATAGTAACAGAGTCGCAAGCACAGTTTTGCGACAGATATTCGGTTGCATGATGTAATAACAACGGGTGTCGTGCCCAAATTTATACTCGACAGAATTTTAAAATTGACAGAATTGCTACGGACTGTCATTGCAAATCCGTCACAAGAATTGCGACAGGCTTTTCGTCTCAATTCTACCGCATATATTAATATTTTTTAATAAATTTTTTATTTCTAGATTAAACCATCCTGAAAATCAAAAAATAGACTAACAAACTGCACAACAAACAAATATTTCATAATAAACTATCAAAACATTAAAAGCAAAATATATACATAAAAGCCTCAAATGATTCGTCATTTACTCTACTATAGTAAACAAACAAATATATATATATATCAAATGTTCAAAATGTATGAAATAAGTAATAAAAAGCATAGCAACGCTAACTAGAAGGAGGGATCTCCTCATCCCTGGCACCCTCGTTCTCGCCATCATGATCGCCGTGACCGCTTGTTTCACCAACCTCGCGATTAGGCGTCCGTCACTCAAGAGGCAGCTCGAGAGGTGGCATCTGCGAACGATCAAGTCTCATACTACGGAAGTTCTCAACGTCCACTCATGGATGATGTGATGCTAGTAGCTAATCCTTCTCTCCCACTTTCGTCCCCACTCTCGCTCCATCATCTCATTAAAGATCTGATGACTGATGGCGGCCATATGCTCCTCATAACCACCAAGGAATGGGCAGTCTCCAACGGTATTAGTATCTCTCATTTCTCAATCATAACAAGAAAACCACGTAGATATTATATTGATATGATGCATGCACAATCACATGCTCTTTTCCATTCTCAAAACAAAAACAAGAGAGAGAAATAAGAAAAAGTAAATTGAGGGTCGAAATAGTAAAATTGTTAATTTTAATACGAAATGAGCAAATTTATATCCCTCTATAAAATTTAAAAAAAATTGATAGGACGCCAAAATGACAAAATATATTAATTTAAACACAACATAGTCAATTACATATACTATATAAAATTGAAAATATAACTTCAGTCACAAAGACAGGAACACAATTTGTCCAATTATCCTTTATATATATATATGTGTTAGACATATATTTAAAATAGGATTACTATTAATCCGAAACTGTGTATAATTGTGTTTCCTAGTTGTATTTAGTTAGGACTTCTACTTCTAATCTGCTTAGGATTTGTCACTTGGACAATCTATAAATTGTACACTATTCTCACATTAATGAAACAGAAAACATAAGATTGTTTTCCCCACTGGAAACTTTCATGGTATCAGAGCCAATTGTCTGAAATTTCTCAAAATGAGTAACGACAATATTGGCAATGTTGATAATGACATGGTGGAAGAAAGCCAATGTCACAGAATAAAGAAAGATGCTTATTATGTAGCATCCACCGATGGACCTGGATTGATTCTAACAACGGTCCAGTTAAAAGAGACAGAAACAGATAATAATTATGCAGAATGGGCAAGAGCCATGCGCATGGCCTTGAGATCAAAGAAGAAATTGGGATTCATTGATGGAATAATTCCAATTCCTGAAGGTGATCCAGATAAAGAAGAAGAATGGTGGGAGATCAATAATCTTGTAAACTCTTGGATTCTCAACACTATCGAACCCTCTCTCCGATCCACCATATATCATTCTGAAAGAGCTGATGAATTATGGATAGACTTGAATGAATGATTTCTAGTTGGCACCGGCCCGCGAATATATGAATTAAAAGCAGCATTGGCAAATTGTAAACAAGGCGGTGATTCAGTAAATGTGTATTTTTCACGTCTAAAAAAGGTATGGGACGAACTAGAAAACTATACATCCAGCACAGACACAGATCTGTTGACCTTTATCATAAAAGAAAGAGAAAACGAGAAGGTTTTCCAATTTTTAATGGGATTAAATAGTGCAATTTATGGCATTGTTCGTTCTCATATGATCCAACAAGAACCTATACCCAAATTACGTATAGTTCTTGCTCAAATTTGCAAAGAAGAACAGCACAAAAATTCAACACGAAAAGAAGACTATTCTGGAGATGGCGCCGCCTTCGCCGCCGCCTCCGCCTCCGAAAAAAAATCGCAGAAATTTTTCTGCACAAAATTACTGCACCTACTGCAAACGAGCAGGCCACGACGTCTCCGGATGTTTCCAACTTGTTGGTTATCCGGATTGGTGGCCTCGGAACTCACCCAAGCTCGCCGGCCGCAGCTTCTCACCGGCGAATAACAGCAACAACTGGCACGGCGGCAGATCTGGGTCTGGACGAGGAGGCAGACAGCAAGCGTCGGCGCCAAGACTGCGCGCCACAGATGGAGGAAGACCGTCGGAGGCGTGGGCGTATTCTGCATGAACGACGGCACGAACAGCGGCGGAGAACTTCAACAGACATCGGCACGCTGGAGACGAAGAGGAATGCGGGCCGGGCGGACCGATCTACAGTGACGGGCCGGGCAGCGGGCCGAGCTCCAGCAGCAACGGGCCGGGCCCGGGCCCCTTCCCAGCTTTGACAGTTGACCGCACTATGCAATCTGAAAAATTATCTAGTATGGAAAATTTTTGGATTTTAGATTCAGGGTGTTCTAACCATATGACTGGTAGGAAATTTTTTTTACAAAATATACATCCTATCTGTCTGCATATTATTGGTTACCTAACGGTGCCAAAACTTTTGCTGTGCACGAAGGAATGGTCTCTTTAAGTCCTACATTAAAACTCCACCGAGTGTTGCTAATTCCTGAACTCACATGCAATTTAATTTCTTTGTCTCAATTGGCAAGAGACTTGCAATGCTTTATCACACTCTCTGACAAATTTTATTTTATACAGGACCGTATCTCGATGAGGTCGATTGGAGTGGGTGAGCAGAGGAATGGGATTTTCTTCTACAAACCTATGGAATTGAAGGAATTATACACCTTTTCTAGCACGGTCCTTGATTCAAGCACATTATGGCATATACGGTTGGGACATCCTTCAGATTGTGTCGTCAATAATTTTTTGGGTAATTCTAAAGACTCTACAACTGGAAGATTACCTTGTAATATTTGTCTACGTGCCAAACAAACTCGTGATTGTTTTCCTCTTAGCATCAATAAAGCATCTACAATTTTTGACCTAATTCATTGCGATCTTTGGGGCCCATATAAATCCAAATCCACTATAGGTGCTTCATATTTTCTTACCATCTTAGATGATTATTCTAGGGCTATTTGGATATATCTACTGTCAGAAAAAAGTGAGGTTGCATCTATTCTTCAAGATTACCTTACCATGATCAAAACCCAATTTCACAAAACTGTCAAGACAATCCGTAGCGATAATGGGACAGAATTTGCACCCCTAAAGTCGTATCTTGCTAACCATGGCATAATCCACCAAACTACTATTGCTGGCACACCACAACAAAATGGAAGGGTTGAACGCAAGCATCGACATATCTTAAATGTAGCTCGGGCATTACGATTTCAAGCAAATTTACCTATAAAGTTTTGGGGAGAATGCATTTTGACGGCTGGGTATCTCATTAATCGAACTCCCTCAAAATTGTTACAAGGTAAGACTCCTTATGAGTTGCTATACGAAACGAAACCATCCTACTCTCACATTAAGAGTTTTGGGTGCTTAGCTTATGTTCATAACCACGATACCCCAAAAGATAAATTTCGCGCCCGCAGCAGACCGTGTGTTTTCCTTGGCTACCCTCTTCATAAGAAAGGATGGAGATTTTATGACCTGCAAACAGAAAAATTCCTTGTGTCCCGAGATGTGATTTTTGATGAAACAAGATTTCCATTCCACGAAAAATCAGATACTTCAATTTCTACAGACTTCACACAATTTTACAACTTTGGAGAACAAGTTTTGGGCTCCAAGCAACATAGTATGCAAGATAGGGGGAGTTTAGCACATAACACACCTAGCCCAGATCAAATAAATCCTACCCACAGCCCACCTGCAAACCCAGATCCACCAACCCCTTGCCGAAGCCCACCTCCACTTTCACACACTGATCCACACCTCTCTTCCGGCCCGCCAAATACACAACCCCGCAGCCCAATTCAGTGAAGCCCACCACTAGCCTCTCCCGCAGCCCCACTCCAAACTAGCCCAAGTAACAATCCACATCCACCTCCTTGCGACAAACCAAACATTGAGCCCAATTATAGCCTACTTCAGGATAATATTCCTGCCAGATTGCCACAAGACAATCCGCCAACTAATGCACCCAGACGAAGCACTCGAATTAAACATATTCCGACTCGGCTCCAAGATTATGATTGCAATGCCATATGGAAGTCCTCTATATCCCATTCCTCCTCTGCTCTCTCACCCTCTTCGGACCTCTCAGGTACGTCCCTTTATCCTATAACAAAATTTGTGGACTATAGTAAATTTTCTAATACACACAGGCAATTTTTAGCATCTGTAGCAACGAAATCCGAGCCTACCACTTATTCTGAGGCAGTTTCTAATCCTCTCTGGCGCACCGCTATGCACCAAGAGATTGATGCTCTTGAACAAAATGGTACATGGACTTTAACCTCCTTGCCTCCTGAAAAACGTGCACTGGGGAGTAAATGGGTCTACCGAATTAAGTACAAAGCGGATGGCACCATCGAGCGATATAAAGCCCGTTTGGTAATTTTGAGAAATACACAAATGGCAGGTATTGATTTCACAGACACCTTTGCTCCCGTTGCTAAAATGGTCACCGTTCGTACTCTACTTTCCGTTGCCACTACTCGCAACTGGCCTATCCATCAAATGGATGTTCACAACGCATTTCTACATGGAGATTTACAAGAAGAAGTATATATGCGACCACCTCCAGGATTTCGTACCTGTTACAAAGGACAAGTCTGTCGTTTAAAGAAATCTTTATATGGTCTTCGCTAAGCCCCTCGATGTTGGTTTTCAAAACTCACTACCGCTCTCCGTACGTATGGTTTTTCTCAGTCTTATGCAGATTATTCTCTTTTCACATATTCTCGAGGGAATATTTATCTATGTATTCTTATTTATGTGGATGAGTTAGTCATTACTGGAAATTCCCTATCCACACTTGAAAAATTCAAAGCTTCATTACATAAGTGCTTTCACATGAACGATTTGGGATCGCTCAAATATTTTTTGGGCATAGAAATTCAGAGAAACGCCACGGGATTATTTTTATGCCAAAGAAAATACACATTGGAAATTCTCTCTGGAACCTAATCATCAGCTGGCAAAAGCATCTGGATCATTGTTTGATAACCCAAATCGCTACCGCAGACTCATAGGCAAGCTAATATATCTCACACTCACTCGGCCCGAACTCGCATATGCTGTACATACACTTGCTCAATTTATGCATGCCCCTCGTCATGCTCATTGGGATGCTGCTATCCGAGTTGTCCGTTATCTGAAAGGGAGCCCTGGACGTGGCATTTTTCTTTCCTCTAACTCTCCTCTTTCGTTAACTGCATATTGTGACTCCGATTGGGCTACTTGCCCGATAACTCGACAATCTCTCACTGGTTATTTTATCTCTCTTGGTGGGTCTCCTATTTCTTGGAAGACAAAGAAACAACATACTGTTTCTCGTTCATCTGCCGAAGCTGAATATCGATCTATGGCTATGACTTTATGTGAACTTAAATGGTTATCTATTCTCCTGCGGGATCTTCATGTTCCTGTCACTCGCCCCATTCCATTGCATTGTGATAACCAGGCTGCTCTTCATATCGCTGAAAATCCTTTTTTCCATGAACGCACTAAACACATTGAAATAGATAGTCATTTTGTTCGTGATGCTTTTCAAGACGGTTTTATCTTTCCTGCATATATTCGAAGTGAAGAGCAACCTGCCGATATTCTCACTAAAGCCCTTCATCCGACACATTTTCATCGATTAGCTTCCAAATTGGGCATTTCTGACCTTCATGCTCCAACTTGAGGGGGAGTGTTAGACATATATTTAAAATAGGATTACTATTAATCCTAAACTGTGTATAATTGTGTTTCCTAGTTGTATTTAATTAGGACTTCTACTTCTAATCTGCTTAGGATTTGTCACTTGGACAATCTATAAATTGTACACTATTCTCACATTAATGAAACAGAAAACATAAGATTGTTTTCCCCACTGGAAAGTTTCAGTATGACATTTTTAAATAAGTTAGCTTTGCCCAGAAATGATAACAAGGCTAATGGCACAGGACGCAATTTGCCTCCTAATGCTACTACTTATAGATCCCAAAACAGTAAACAAAATGAAAGTAACAAAGGAAAGGGAAAGAACAAGAGCAAGAAGGTAAAAAAAGTAATTACTAATATTAGTTGAAAACTTTTAAATCTTCTTTGTCTATAGTTATAGTTAATCATGCTATTTCAAAACCACTTACTTCTTCTGACAATTATTATAATCAATTGAAGAATTAAGGATTCAATATATATACTGCTTTTCACCAAAAGAGATCAGCAAAGTAATACAACATCATATTCATATCTCAGCGTAATATATGTGTTTTAGAAGCTAGTCACGCAAACAAATCCACCAGGCATATTCATGTTGTTCTACTATTCAAAAAAACTCAAAAAAAGCTTATACAACAATGAAAAAAATAAACAATGGTCTTACCTTTCATTGTTCTGACAACTTGAAGGAAGAGGTGGAAATTCCGGCAGCAAAGCAGTAGCAGCAGTGGTAGCACCAACAGCAAGGGCAACAGCTGACAACTCAGGAAAGAGAGGAGAAGAGAGGAAACTAGAGAGAGAAGAGAAGATGGAGAGTAGGAAATAGGAGAGAGGAGGAGTAGGAGATGGAAGCGACGGCTATCACCGGAGTGGCAGTGACGTCAGGTGGTCGCAGGGGAGAAGAGAGAAAGGCAAGGAGTTGAATAAAATGAGGGAGGGAATGACATCTAAAATCGGCTATTTAGGTCAGATTCCGACTAATTAGATACAAAAAACTGGTCGCAATGTTTAAAAATTTTACCACCGCCGACATCGATAAGTTATCTGCCGCTGTCTTGTAAAATATAACAAATTATCACATCGATTGCAAAGTGGTCGCTCCATGTTCGACAGTTCGTATCTGTTGCAAAGCTGTCGCTTGAGATGCGAGAAAAAAAAAAAAAAGCTGACGCCAAAAGCGGTCGCTATCTCAGTGTTTTTTTTCTTATGGTAAACGCATGCAAATGTCTAGAAAGTGGAATATTCGAACATCTTCATGGTGCTGCGAAAGGATCAAGATCATACCCAACTCCCGAGTCCATATATTGAGTCCAGATTAATCAAAACATATTCTCTGAATATCGAATACCAGTCAGAAGTATAAAAAAAATGGAGATAAACAATTGTTCGATGCATCAGTACTAACTATTTTTTAGAAATCATGTATTTTCTTCAGTTTTTCAGTAACTAAAATTGATATATCTAAGAAAATTAAAGGCGGACAGAGGAAAAAATAGTCTAACCTACGTTAACTGAAATTGATATTAAAAAAAAATGAAATTGAGTATGCAATGCTGCTGATCATCAAAGACGTATGGCTAGTAATTTATCTTTTGCAAGCAAGAAATTAATTAGTAAACTAATAGCGTAAATTACAAAACAAAAAACAGACCACAAAAATTATTATGCCCTAATTATGATTATTTTATTCAAGAAGTTAAATAACTGCATCTCTTGTGGCGCATATATCAATTAATATGCATTCCATTCTCGAAAAATCAAGAATTAGGAAAAAAAAGCTTAAGTTCGTTCAAGAAATTGTTGAGATAGATGTTTACTTTTACGTAGTCTAATATAGATGGAATCAGAGCAGTATTAGAGGAAAAAGTATACACAAATTTAACAAAAATTATAAAATATTTTTACTCAGTAATCCTGCCTTTTAATTCGGTCCTTAATAGGATTTCTAATACTCGAATTTCAATCTATTGATATCAAACCAAAATGTAACGATAATGATTTAAGCATATGGTGTTGTACATTAATTAATTTATTGTGAAGTATTTAACAAGTAGTCAGCCAAACATGAATTGAAACTTATTTAGGGTTCTTCAATTTGTTTCTAGAAACTCTTCTAATTAATTAATTAATTGACAACTTAGCCATACCAACTAATTCATTCACCGTGTGAGTCAACAAAGTCTTCGTTAAATAACTACAGCTGTTATCTCATTAGAGAAAAGTGATCTGCGACCTCAAAGCTATATATTATAATTATAAAACCGATAAATTAATATAGTATAATTATCCAGTATATGATTGTTCAAATAAGCACGTAATTAAATGGACATTAAAACAATAATTAATTTCCATTAGTGATGGTAATGGATTCAAATTTTTTTGATGCATAGATTTCTTGTATGACTAAATATATGCCAACAACTTCAACAAAATCAATTCATTTTTGTGTGAATTGATCATGACACTTTAGGGGTCTCACACTAGAAGAAGAGTAATCAAGTAAAATTATATATATATATATATATATACACGCAAATTTACGCTAAGACATCAGGACACATGCTCCCACTATTGTTTCAGTGAAATCTTTATATTATTGTATAATTTTTAAATTTTTAAAGAAAAGTTTAATAATCAAATATCTAAATTAAGATTCTGTAAAAAAGAATAACGGTTGAACCTAATTTAAATACTTGATCGTTATAATTAAAAATTTATTTTATTGACAGAACCCTAATTTAAGTACTTAATTATCAAAATTAAAAGTTATAGGTATTCAAATTAACAATTTACTACAAGTTTAGGGGTGGTTTTGGAATTAAACCCTATTGTTAGATTCCTAATCTTATGAATATATTGAAAAAACCTCATTTTAAAGAATTTGATAAACATATTTATTTGGATAGACAATTTAGTTTTCACTTCACTGTTTTTACTCTGGTAGACATATTCTCTCACAAACATTTTAACTTTCATTAAATCTAATAATCATAAAACTCAAATTTTTTGGACTAAAATCTAATAATCTAATAAATAAAGTTAACAAATCTTTCATTTATCAATTTTTGAAATTACAAAAGAATAAGAAACCTAGCTAACATTGTTCAAATCTTTTCCTCCATTAGTTTTACTTGCTTGAAGATGTTTCTTCAAGGAATTAATATGGGCAAATGCAATGCTCTAGTCTGCAAATTGTTGGTGCTTCTTTTTTCTTCTTTCTTAGACCCTAACCTCATGCAATGCTCCTAATAATGTGGAACCTTCTGCTCTGTTATCATTATCCTCCTCCAAGGTTGAACTTTCAGCTCTCACATCTCTCTCCTTTCCAAGTTGAACCTTAATCTCTAATGTCACTTGTTTGGTTCATTCAATTACACAAGACATTATAATGTGGTTCACGATCTAAAAAAATAAATCTTCAATATTGATGTAATGTTTGAACAAACAAAACTATCGAAAGATACAATTCACTATTTGAATTACGCATTTACAACTAGTACACTGATTCTAAGATAGGATGTCCTATTTATAACGTCTTTATCTCTTACATTAATAATTTTTAAAAGAATATTAAAAGAAATTCTAATTCTAAAAAATTTGAGAAACAAGAAATTAACAATAGTAAGATGTTTAATTTTAGATTTTTTGTCATTTTATGTTTGCTATAAGAGTAATGTAACCCTTTGCTTAATTTCACATCTTTAGCAGCAAAGACGAAATCAAAGAGGGGCAGGAGAAGGATAATGAGTCACTTAACATTTGTAAAAATCATTTACAAGTTTTCTTTTTTTTTTTTTCTTTTCTAAATTTATTTTCAAGTTCGGTCTTTTAATATTCTAAAACTAAAGATGTGATTGCTTCTATGTTTAGCCGCTCGAACCCTAATTGATCCAAAATAAAAAACACAAACATATATATATATATATATATATAGTTTCACAGGACTAATTAATTAAGCCAATCTTGATACCCTAGATCCTCTCCAATCTTGTCTCTTCTCTCACTGTAAATAAAGCATTTCCAGTATCTCCAATATTATTCATGAAGATTTGTAGGTTTCACCCAAACATTTTGTCCTAATTGTCCAAAACATTAAATTTGGAACATTAAAATAAGTTTACCCGAATTTCGGACAAAGGCTGCATGCATGCTGGTTGCTTTATATTACTCTTTTCTTCATTCTTCATAATGAAGCCTGCTGAATTTTTAAAAAGGTCGCCTGGCAGCCATGCATGCAGGATCATCATGATAATTGTTCAAAATTTTAATAATTAACTAGAAGTGCGATACAAGTTAACACGATGGTGACTCTCTTTGATTAAAACTAGCTAGGAGGAAGCTTCATTCATTAGCCTAACAATATGATCTTATAAATTATCCACCCTAATCTTTTCAAGATCATATAATTATTAAAAACCCTAATTTATCTTGATTAATTAGGGTTCACAAAATTACAAATGTTTCCATAAATATATATATGTATTCAAAAGTTTAGACAAATATATATAAAGCAACACGAAAAGTGGTTATTATTAGAATTAGTTATATAACAATATCCAAGATTTATAAAACACTACTTCCACCCTAGCTAGCTACCTCTACAGTTATGCATTTAGTTATTTAGCTAGTTCTTTTGAAATGTCAAAATTAAAAGAAAAACCAGAATTAATTATTTTGTATAGAATACTGAAAGTGCCGAGATGATAAATAGTTAAAATTATTGTATAATGTACCAGTAAAAACTGATCTCCATTCTATTATTGCGCTATTTTTGTCGCTTTTTCTTAATGGAATTATACGATTGATGCTACTGTTGCACTCTTTTTTTTTTTTTACTTGTTGCATTTTAAACATCACATTCTTTAAAAAAATACATAATTTTATATTTTTTTACGTAGACTAAAATACTTTTCAAACTTTTCTCTCTCATTATTATTTCTACTAATTTCATATTAAAATAATTAAAAGAGGTTAAAATTTGTCCTTAATGAGAAAGTATAATAAGAAAATATCTAGTAAATATTACTTTATCTTTACAATGTAAGAAGTAAAAAAATACGAAAAATAATAAAATGTTACAAATAAAAAAATATATATAGGACTTATCTTGCAAGGATAACGCCATGTAAAATTTCAATATATTCAAACCTATTTTTCAATGAGAATTTATATATATATATACTTTTTCAAATTCAACCTCTCTCTCTTTTTATTTTATTTCCTTCCCCATATACAAGACAAATCGTATAAAATATTTTCTCAATTTTCACTATTTTAATGCAAGAAAGTTAAATGACAATAGTGAACCACATAGTGATACTTGATTTTCTTTTAATGTTTTACAAAATATTTTTTAACATTATATATTATTTTTATATAGAAAATATTATAAAATATTATCGGTTAATCAATTGACATGAGTGATTGATTATATTTTTAAGTCTAATGGAAGTTGGGTTGGGATTATATTTGAGCTTCTCCTCGTGCGGTTGTTGTTGACATAGCGTACGTGACCTTGTCGTATTTGCATGTTCACACCCTCCCACCCTCCCTCATCATCAATATTATTAGTATATTATTAGTATATCACTATTTATAAAAATTAATCTCACTTTCTTTATTAGAAAAAGAATCAAGGAATATAAACATTTAAGCATATATATTGCAGAGGATTATCCTAATCCTTAGTTTCCATATCTTTATAAATCTTAAATCTTGTATACTTATATTGCTATGATCCTAGTTGAACTTTATAATAGTCTTCTAGTTGAACTTTGTTTCCATAATCTGATAGAAAAACTTTTAAAGTATTAGACCCTATTTTGTCTAAATTCTCGTCGTGAGTAATGACAAGAAAGATACTAGTAACATTGACAACGACATGAGTGAAGAAACTCATGATCGCAGAATAAAGAAAGGTGCCTACTATGTAGCATCTTCTGATGGTCCCGGGCTGATCATAACAACAGTCCAACTAAAGAAGAATGATAAAGACAATAATCAAACGGAATAGCGAAAGCCATGTGCTTAGCCTTGCGTTAGAAGAAAAATTAGGATTTGTTGATGGAACAATTCCTATTCCAGAAAACAATCTAGACAAAGAGGAGGAATTGTGGGAAATTAATACTCGGGTAAATTCATGGATTCTCAATACTATTGAGCCCTCTCTCCGTTCTTCTATAAACTACTCTGAAAGAGCTGATGAGTTATGGATAGATCTAAAAGAAATACTCTTGGTTGGAAACGGACCGAGAAAATATGAGTTGAAAGTCGCGTTAGCGAATTGTAAACAAGGAGGAGACGCGGTAAACGTGTATTATTCACTTTTGAAAAAGATATTGGACGAGTTGGAAAATTATATTCAACTCCCAACTACCATCAATCATGGGCGGAACTAGGTGGGGGCTCGGGTGGGCTCAAGCCCTCCTCCCCCCCTCCCCCCTCCCGAAATGTTTTAATAACTTTAGATATTATGGGCTTTTTACATTCAAGCCCTCCAAAAAAAATTTTTCAATATAGCCCCAAAACTTAGGCTGCTGACTTTTGAATTAAAAAAAAGCTGAAAACAAAGTCGTGGAAGCAGAAGAAAACGGAAAGAAAAAACTCTCTCCCTCTCTCTCTCTCTCTCTCTCTCTCTCTCTCTCTCTCTCTATCTCTCTCTCTTCGACTCTCTGTCTTCCTCCTCCCTTCCTCTTCTCGGCGGTCGGAGGTGACCAGCGGCAGCAACAGCGACAGCCAACAGTCGACAGACAGAGATAGACAGGCGCGGTGACGCGAGGCGCGAGTTGCTGCTGCGACTGCTCTGCTCCTTCCTGCTACTGCTGTGTTGTTCTTCAAAGTTCAAACTTTGAACAAAAAGTAAGCTTCTTAACTAATCTATGTTGAAACATTTTTTATTTTATTGATTAGTTTATAACATTTCCTATTGTTGTCGCGGTGCTGTTCTTTAAAAAAATTTCTAGGGTTTTTTGGTAAAAATATGATTATTATGTGATTTATGTTTTAATTAATTATTATATCATAAGTGAAAGGTGTTGAATTTAATTCAAAATATTTGATTATTATATAGGATTTTACTATGAACAAATATCTTGAAAAGTGGAAGGAGGGTTCTAAACCGGTTCAAGAAGTACATGTGATTTCTTTGAGTAATACATGTGAGCGTTTTCTTATATCATTTTTCAATAGTGATTTCTTTTTCGTTGTATTTGTATGAGTAGTATTTGTTTTTATATTAATCTTCTAATCGTTCTAAATTAGTTGCAGCTCATATTGGATTTCGTCTTCTAATCGTGCTCGATCAGTTATCTCAAGATTCTGATCAAGATTCTCAACTTTGATAGAGGTATTTATCCCGTGAGTGATGGGTAATCATTCTTCGTGAGTGATGGGTGATCACTCCTCATTGATAATGGATGATTACCTATTTTTTTACTTTTTTATTTGTAAATTTGGAATTGTTTGAATAGTTTTGTACTTGGAATGCATCTATTTTATAAACGAAATTCTAGCAAAATTTTTTTTATTCTTCAGCTATCCCAACTTTTTTATCCTGGTTTCGCCACTGCCACCAATACCGCACTATTATCAACTATTACAAACAAGAGGGAGGAAGAAAAAATTTTCCAATTTTTAATGGGATTAAACAACACAATTTACGGTACTTACGCTCCCATCTAATTCAACAAGAACAAATGTCAAAACTGAGAACTGTACTTGCAAAAATTTGTAAAGAGGAGCAGCACCGAAACTTGGCATGAAAAGAGGAAGCCGTCAGCGACGGTGTCACTTTTTCCGTCAACAAGCCAGCTAGATCACCATAGCTTCACTGTCTTCTTCAACTTCTGAGTCGGCGACTTCACTGTCTTCTTTAACCTCTGCACCATTCTTCTCCCATTGCCGTCGTAGCGGCCATAACGTTCAGGCGTGCTTCCAGATTGTGGGCTACCTAGATTGGTGGCCAAAGAATATAGTCAGACGTGGAGCTTCGTCCAATCGTTGCAGCGGTTGTGGAGCCTTCCTCGCAGGCGAAGCTGGAAATAGCAACAGAAATAGAGGACGATTGTACCGAACAGATGCAGGCAACCTGCAGTAGCAGCCAGCGCCATTGCCGAGGAATGGCACTGGAGAAGGATTGCTCAACGCTGCAATAGTCCAGTGCAGCAGCACGGATCCGGTTTTAGCTCAGTCGGCAGAGAGCAGCGGTAATCTTGGGATGTCCACCTTTCCCAATTTAAGCAATGACCAATGGTCAAAATTGTTGAGCACATTAAACAACTCAAATTCTAGTCAATCCGATAAATTATCTGGTATGGAAAATTTGTGAATTTTGGACTCAGGTTGTTCTCATCAATAACTGGTAGGAAAGATTATTTGAGGAATTTAACTAATATCTATTCCTATATTGTTAATCAGCCTAATGGTGCTAAAGCAGTTGCTCTGCAAGAAGGAATATTTTCTTTAAATTCTATACTCAAACTCCTCAGCGTGTTTTTAATTCCTGAGCTTACATGTAATTTAATCTCTTTATCTCAATTGGCATGAGACTCCAAGTGTTTTATCGCTCTTTCTAATCATTTTTGTGTTATACAAGATAGTACCTCGATGAGGCCGATTGGAGTGGGTAAGCAAATGAATGGGATCTTTTTCTACAAACCTCTGCAGTTACCAAACTTATATGCTTTTTCTAATAATGTTTTTTATTACAGCACATTATGGCATGTTCTGTTGGGTTATCCTTCGAAGTTTGTGGTGAATACTCTTTTGGGACTTTCTAAGCACTCTGAACATAAGACTGGTCCTTGAAATATTTGTTTGCATGCTAAGCAGACTCGTGATTGTCTTCCTTTAAGTACAAATAAAGCTTCTACGATTTTTTATTTGATTCATTATAATTTGTGGGAACCATATAAAACTGTATCTATAATAAGAGCCTCTTGTTTTCTAACTATACTAGATGATTACTCTAGGACTGTCTGGATATATTTACTTTCTGAGAAAAGTAAAGTCGTATCTATTTTAAAAGATTATTTTTCCATGGTCCAAACCTAATTTCACAAAACCATAAAAATAGTACGAAGTGATAATGGAACAGAATTTGTTTGTCTAAAATCATATTTCTCTGCACATGGCATGATACATTATACCACTGTTGTTGGCACCCCGCAGCGAAATGGTAAGGCCAAACGCAAGCATCATCATATTCTGAATGTCGCTCGTGCCCGGGTTTTCAAGCTAACTTGCCAATAAAATTTTGGGGGGAATGCATTTTAACGGATGGATTTCTCATCAATCGCACACCTTCTTTATTGTTACACCGCTAAACCCCTTATGAATTGGTCCATAACAAAAGGCCTTCATATTCTCATATTAAAAGTTTCGGGTGTTTAGCCTATGTCCATGATCATGATCCACTTTAAAGATAAATTCCGCACCCGCAGTCGAATGTGTATATTTCTTGGCTATCCTTTTAACAAGAAAGGTTGGAGATTTTATGACTTGCAAAAAGAGAAGATTATTGTGTCTCGAGACATGATCTATGATGAGACCAGATTTCCATATAAACAAAAATCAGATGCTCCACCATATCTACCAAATTTTCCACATTCTTACAATTTTGAAGAACAACTTTTGGTCACCTCGGAACACAATATATATGAGAGGGGGAGTACAGCTATCCCAACCAACCAACTAGACAGCCCACCAACTAGCAGACCTATTCCACATGGCCTACCAGTCCAGTACTCTTCCAGCCCAGCTGCACCAAGAACATGTGGCCCAACCTCTCCTGGTCCTTGCGCCGGCCCAACTCCTTCCAGCCCAACACCTTTTCCTGGTCCCTGCGCTGACCCAAATCCTTCCAACCCAACACCTGGCCCAGTCTCATCTGACCATCCGCACAACCCAGAATCAGACCGTCCTTCACACGGACCTGCTGTGCCCCCCTCTCCTTGCATCCCAGAGACAAGTGGCCCTGCTGCATCTTCTACACCAATTACCAGCCCAGTTGCTTCATCTCCAAGTGGCCTAACTGCCCCAGACCCTTCACACAGCCCAGTAGAGTCCACCCAACTTGCTGCCCCACCAGGTACACACCCCACAACTTCTAAGGACAGCCAGCCCACTACTACTTGCACTCGAAAAAGCACTCGCATTAAAACTGTTCCTCCTCGGCTCCGAGATTATGACTGTAATGCCATATGGAAGTCTTCTATATCTCATTCCTCCTCTGCTCCCTCTCTCTCTTCGGACCTCTCAAGTACGTCTCTTTATTCTATAACACACTTGTGGATTATGAAAAATTTTTCTCCTCCCACTAGCATTTTCTAGTATCTATTGCCACATACTCAGAACCTACTACATATTCTGAAGCTGTCTCTAACCCTAAATGGCGCACTACAATGCAACAAGAAATTGATACCCTAGAAAAGAATGGCACGTGGTCCTTGATGTCCTTGCCCCCTGGCAAACGTACTCTTGGGAGTAAATGGGTCTTCCGCATTAAATATAAAGCAGACGGCATTGTTGAACGATATAAGGTCCGTTTGGTGATTTTAGGAAACCCACAAACGGCATGTATTGATTTTACTGACACTTTTGCCCCTATCGCTAAAATGGTTACCGTTTACACTTTGCTCTCCGTAGCTGCCGCTCGAAACTGGCTTGTAAATCATATGGATATGCATAATGCTTTTCTTCATGGAGATTTAAAAGAAGAAGTTTATATGCATCCTCCACCTGGTTTTCGTCCCTCTTTCCCTGAAAGGTTTGTCTTCTGAATAAATCTCTGTACGGCCTACGGCAAGCCCCTCGTTGTTGGTTCTCCAAGCTCACTGCCGCTTTTTGTAAGTGCGGCTTTTCTCAGTCCTATGCGAATTATTCCCTCTTTACATATTCTCGGAATAATATTTTTCTACGTGTTCTCATATACGTGGATGATTTATTACTTACTGGAAATTCCCTACCTTCTTTTTACAAGTTTAAGGCCTCCCTGAATGCGAGCTTTCACATGAAGGACATGGGTTCCTTAAAATATTTTTTGGGGGATGAAATTCCCAGAAATCCTTCAGGTTTATTTCTGTGCCAATGCAAGTACACTTTAGAGATTCTTTCTGAGACTGGTTTGCTCGGGGCCAAACCAGCTTCCACTCCTATTGAACCAAATCATTAATTGGCTAAGTTCTCCAGCCTTTATTTGGATAACCCAGATCGCTATCTCCGACTCATTGGGAAGTTGATATATCTTACTCTTACACATCTGAGTTTGCTTATGTTGTTCATATCCTCGCTTAGTTTATGCACGCCCCTTAGATTGCTCATTGGGATGCTGCTCATCAGGTGGTTCCCTATTTTAAAGGCAGTCCTGGTCGTGGTATTTTTCTTCACTCTGATTCTCCTCTTTTGCTGACCGCATATTGTGACTCTGATTGGGCTACCTACCTCATTACTTACTGATCTGTCATTGGTTACTTTATTTCACTAGGTGGTTCTACTATTTCTTGGAAGACGAAGAAACAACATACTGTTTCTTACTCTTTCCCTGAGGCTGAATATCGCTCTTCACATCGCGACCAATTCAATTTTTCATGAACATACCAAGCATATCAAAGTTGATTGTTATTTCGTACGAGATACCTTTTAGGCCAAGTTTATCTCTCCCTCCTACATTCGCAGTAAGTTCCAGCCTGTTGATATTCTCACTAAAGTTCTACATCCTGCTTCTTTTCATCAGTTAGCTTCCAAGTTGTGCATTTCAGACCTTTATACTCAACTCGAGGGGAAGTATTACAGAGGATTATCCTAATTCTATTATATATTAGTTTCCATATCTTTATAAATCCTAAATCTTGTATACTTAGATTGCTATAATCCTAGTAGAACTTTATAATAGTCTTCTAGTTGAACTTTGTTTCCATAATCTGATAGGAAGACTAGAAGATTTGTACACTATATAATGTAATTATTTTGACATAATAAGACAAAAACAACTGATTGTTTTTCCTACTGGAAACTTTCAATATACAACTCATTTTTGTGTTAATTATCAAAAGTTGGGGATTTATGAAGCGACGGAACAGGACGGGAATTTAAGGGTTGAACTATCTTAAAATTTTTTTTTAGAATTTCTCTTATGTAATAGATATTTTCTAAACACAAAAGTAGCTCAAACAATTCAAAAGTTCACCCTACTGTCCCTTAAAATTTCTTCTAATAAACATAGCCAGGGATGTGTATTAGAGGATATTAGTTTTAGCATAGCCATGGCTTAATAAAGAGATCATGTGTATGGTACATACCTAACCTACACAAAAAACTACTCGTTAAGTATAAGTTGTCGTACCTGTAAGGTTGTATATAGTTTTTGAGTATAAAGTTTGAAGAAAAATTTAGGTATTAATAGAAAAGTGACAATAGTTTATGGGTGTATATAGCTAATTTCTCATAGTATAGATATATATATATACATATATACATATAGATATCAATTATTATTTAACATTCTCTGGCTTTTGATTGGTTTTTTTTTTAATGAGAATTACCTCTAAAGTTTTGGGTTATTTGGAAAAAAAAGTTTTAGAAGTAGCTTGAATTGAAAATTTGAATAAATAACAAAAGTAAGCAAAATTCTGGGGCTTGAGCCCCTCGAACCTATTAGTTGTTGCCGCCCCTAGATTTATGACCCTTGAACCATCATAAGAATTAATCTTTTCTGTTTTTTAGCTTCTCTTAAAAACTTTTTCGTAAGTTTTATAGTGGAATGAGTGGTAATCTTGTATTTCATGGGGAGTTTGCCTAACCCTGCATGCTTGTTGGATATAGAAAGTATATAATCTTGTACATAATTATCATTATTAGTTTTTTCTTTTTACGTACTTTGTATATGGTAGGAATCTTTGATAGACTTGTTTTAGCCTAATTGATCTATCATAATTTAGGAAACTCAACTATATATATTCATACCATTCTAATGAGAAAAGTAAGCATTGCAGCTTAACTCTATGCCAAAATACCTATTTTCTTGACATGGTATTAGAGCCAAATTTATTTACAATTTTTTTTTTAAAAAAAATCTGCAATTGTCTTCGTCTTCATGGTTGCCGGCAATGGAGCCACCAGATGATTAATAAAACAAATGAGGAATCCTCAAGAACCAACATCACATCGATGTTGCAAAAGGCACCGTCACAGCCCAAAAATTACAACGGAAGCGATCTTGACCAAACACGGCGATGCGTTGATACAGCTTGGTCCCCACTGCTAGGAATTCTCAGAACTCCATAGACGCTGGTTTCTTATGCACCAGGAATGAGTCTATCCGGCGACTTCCATAGGTTCTCCTCTTTCCCAGCCACACTAACAAGTAGCAGTCTTCTCAGGCTTCTATCGCCGGAGTCGACATGGATGTTGATTTCTGCTCCTTGGTCCACTAGGAGTCAATGGATGCCGACAAACGGACTGGCGTGGCCAGCCACGATGTCCGCACCAATGCTAAATCCGGGGGCAACATCGGCTTCACTCTTCAGCAGCAGCGAGAGTAACAATGTTGGAGGGGTCCACTTCAGCCTAATAAGTGCTATTGCTGAAACAATTGGTATAATTCCTTCAATTAATAAACATCTTTATGGTATGAATAATCTTATTTGGTTTTTGGATTCTGGGGAATCTCGGCATATGACTAGTAGACTCGATTTTTTGTCTGATATTCATTCTATTCAGCCTTGTTTAATTGGATTGCCAAATTGGTCTAATACTGTCACGGATTTTGAAGGGACTGTGAAATTGGCTCTTAAGTTGACTATCATAACGTTCTTTATGTGTCTAATCTTATGTGTAACCTCATTTCCATATCACAGTTGTAGCATTTTTATCCTGAGTATGACGTTTATTTTTCCAAGAATACATGTGTTATACAGGACCATACCTTGAAAAGAGAGATAGGAATAGGTAGACTGGCACATAGAGTGTATAATTTTTCACAGGCACAGGCCAATCGTACTTATGTTATCTCTCTGGATTTATTGCATAAATGATTGGGACATCCATCATTTTCTGTATTAAAATACTCTCGTGGGTTTTTTAGTTCTACAAACTCTTCTCTTCATGATTGCTTTGTATGTTTTCAAGTTAAACAGTCTCGCACTTCCTTTACTAATAGTAATAAAATTTCTAGCCATCTATTTGATTTGATTCATTGTAATGTCTGGGGTCCGTATAAATAAAAATCTACATGTGGGTCCTCTTTTTTTTTTTTCTTTACTTGATAATTACTTCCGCAATACTTGGATTTATTTACTTGCTGATAAAAGTAACGTTCTTACCTATTTTGAGCATTTCTTGTTCTTGTTCAAACTAAATTTCATAAACAATAAAAAATATTCGTACCAATAATGGTACCGAATTCCTGAGTTTGAAACCTTTTTTCCTCTCGAAGGGTATTATTTATTGAATGAGTATTGTTTACACTCCACAACAAAAGGATAGAGCTAAACGCAAATATAGGCATTTATTAAATGTTGCGCGAGCTTTAAGTCTTCAAGCTTGTTTATCATCTCGGTTTTGGGGAGAATGTATTAAAATGACAGTTTTATCTTATCAATAGAACTTCCTCAAATATTCTTCATAGAAAAACTCCTATAGAAATCCTTTTTTCTAAACCCCCTGATCTTTCTCATTTGCATACTTTTGGCTGCTTGTGTTTTGCTCATAATCACACAATAGATAAATTTCAATCCCGAAGCAGGCGTTGTGTGTTTTTAGGATATCCTTATGGAGAAAAGAGATGGAGTCTATATGATCTCGATACACAAGAAGTTTTTATCTCTCGGGATGTCCATTTCTTTTAGTCACAGTTTCCTTTTTCTTCTTCACATTCTGACGATTCCAAAATTATCAGTCTGCATTCTTCCTCAAATCTAGAAGAAATATTTCTTTATAATGAGCTGCCCGCGTTCTTGGACTACCCTAGGGCATCGATTCATAATACAACTATTGGGCCATTTACAAATTCCTATAGACCTGGGCCTCCATCTATTCCGGCACAACTTACTCCACTGACTAGGCTTCTGCTTTTGGCCCAATAACATTCTTTCTTCCTCCTGCTCCAACGCCCAACATTGGGGTTCCCCTCCTGTAGATCTCCTTCCCTTCCCTAGCTCATCACCTGCTTCTGCTTCCGTTTTCGAACTGCCAGGATAGGAAATTGTGGGCTCACAGCCTATTGGTCCAGAGTCTATCACTCCAATCAACGATCCAACTCAAAATCCCACTCCTACTTCTAATAGGTCATCTATCGAAGGCCCTGTTCCTGTTCAACCTCTAAATCCTTTACCTCCAGCTCCACCTTTCCCTAAGCTTCGCCGAAGTCAAAGATCTCGTCACCTTTCTATAAAACTTCGTGATTATGTCTGCAAGACTGTGAAAGATTCTACATTCTTGACAATCAATTCTTCCTGTATCTTACCCTAGTACACATTGACTTTCCAGTGAAAATTTTCTCCGTGCCAAAAGGATTTCATGGTAGCCATCAATGTGGATATTGAGCGCTCCCTGTTCTCTGTGGACATATTATCTTTTCATTGCACGCTCTAACTTGAGGGGGGCATTGGATAAAGAAAGTATATAATCTTGTACATAATTATCACTATTAGCCTTATCTTATTATACCTATTTTGTATAAGGTAGGCATCAGGGAGAATAAAACTCAACTAATTTTTTTTATGATAATAATCAGGACGGAATTTGGAGGGCATCCTTCCGTTTTATCAGAAAAATATATAAGAATACAGAAAATAGTGCATTACCTCAAATCAAAAGAAAACAAAAGGAAAAGAACCCTGTCAATATTCGATTGCCAGTGTAGCAAATTATACATACATAAGACACAACCTGATCTGATATTAGGCAGAAGATCTAAGAAGTTGTATTGGAAGAGATAAGAGCTCCAAGAATCACCACAACATATTGGCCAGATCGTCAGCCCTCCATTAGCTTCCCCAAAGACATGTGTAACAAAGAGTAAGTTTTCTGGATGTAAAAAGCATCATAAAAATGTAAAATGTTGGAAACCCTTCTATTTTCCCTGCTAATAATGTTTACATAATATTTTAATTCATATTATTTTATTAATTTATCATTTTTTATTTAATGTTTAATTTATTACTCTGAGTTATTCGAACAACTTATATAAATTAAATCATTCCAATATGAATGAACTTCTAGCTACACAAACAAATAGACCAAACAAAGTTGAACATAATTTTGAGCTCAAAACAATATTAAACCAAGAAACTCAAACTTGTTCGAATAGAACAAAAACTTATCAAACTCAAAAATTAGGTACTCGATTTGCTCGTATTTAAATACAGTTTTAACGTATAATATTTAAAGGTATACATAGTATCCGTACTAGAGTGGATAATAATGTAATTATGAGAAAATGAAGCAATAATTGAATATCTCTAGTCAAATTTTTTTTTTTTTCTATGGCATACAATGATCTTTAAATATAAGGTCAATTCCTAAGCACCCTTGTGCCTTAAGACCCATAGTAGGTGAGAGCTTATGAAACACTCTCTTTCTTCTCAAACCCTTTCAATATAAATCCTACATTTCTTGCTCATTTCAACCAAGAAACCCCATTTCAGAGACCCTCCATACATCCCTTTTCTTAATTTTTTAGGTTTTCCAAATGATGTAAGAATTTGTACTTCCAAAAAATCCATTTTCTTAGACAACAATTTAGTTGAGTTTCTTGAACCTTAATTAAAACAAATTTTAGATAACAATTTATCTTTTCCTTTTTGTTATCTAGGTTTTAGGGTTTTCTTTCAACATGTCAGATTCTTGAGGTTTTTAACATAGTAGTTGAAAAAGACCTTAAGCTAGGTAATTATAGAACAAATAAATTAGGGAATTAGGGGTTTAGAAATGGAAGGAGATCAAGTGAATAATAAAGGCGCTGACGAGACGCTGCCACCGGGGTTTAGGTTTCATCCGACGGATGAAGAGCTCATCACATATTATCTCATAAACAAGATCTCAGATTCAAGTTTTACAGGAAGAGCTGTTGCTGATGTTGATCTCAATAAATGTGAACCGTGGGATCTTCCAGGTACGTACTTGTAGTAATTAACCTTTAATTAGATCTTGTTAGTTAATTACCCTAGCTAGCTTTTAATTAATTCCTTGTCAATAAGTTCTTATAATTCAATAATCAAGATTTTTAGCTACTTTATTTAGGTTTTTTTTAAGTAATTAGAATTAATCAGCTTAGAGAAATTAGCTATTCATAATCACAAATAATTTTATTATTTATATTCATAAATTTTTATTTTATTTTTTATATACATAAATTATTTTTAGTTTTTGACAAATTAATAAGGCCACGCCGGAATCCGGCCAATTTTTGCTGATAGGTATGCGCTCTGTCATCCATGGCTTCAAAAATTGGTCGGATTCTGCTACAAATTTGCTAATTTATCAAGACTGTGAGGTTAAAAATAGTTTATATGTATCAAAAAAAAGAAAAGAAAAGTTTATGGGTAAAAGGTGAAAAATAAAAATTACTTATGAATATGAACAGCCAATTTTCTATCAATTAATTAAGCATTCATCAAATATTTAGGATCATCTATTACATCTTCTAATACACTCATTTTTATAATAATTTTATTAACAAAATCTTTGTAGAATAAAATATAAACTCTAATCTCTAAAAAATGAACCCTAAAGGAAAAGTTACTACTAAAGAAAGTATATTAGAAATTGCATTAGAATATATACTAGACGATGTGAGTATTCATTAGAAGACAAAATATTTTTTGTGTTATTATAAATTTTTTTTTTCTTTTTTTGTTGTATAATTTTTTTAAATTTATAATTAAACAAAATTCTTATCTAAGAAATTAATTAATTAATCTATGATATATATATAGTTATGTTCATATATTTCTTTGATGTAATAATAATATATTGATGGGAAATAATTAAATAATGAAAATAGGAAAGGCAAAGATGGGAGAAAAGGAGTGGTATTTCTTCAGCCTAAGGGATCGGAAATATCCAACGGGAGTGAGAACAAACCGGGCAACGAATACCGGCTACTGGAAGACGACCGGTAAAGACAAGGAAATATACAATAGTGTAAGTTCAGAATTGGTTGGGATGAAGAAAACATTGGTATTCTATAGAGGAAGAGCTCCAAGAGGTGAAAAAACCAATTGGGTTATGCATGAATATCGTATTCATGCTAAATCCTCCTATCGAACAACTAAGGTACGTACACTCTTTTTTCTTTTTCTTTTTTTTCCCCTTTATTTTTGGTTGGGTCAAAAATTATTTTACTTAATGTTAGAAAGATCGAATTTTTATATAAAATTCAGTACTAGTATACTATTTTTCAAAGTTCCATGTCTTTTTTTGAGTTTTTTTTTTTTTTTTCTGTAATTCTAACTCATCATGAATAATTTGGAAATTTCTCTAACCTTTTTTTTTTTTTAAATATTTATTTTTTAGAAAAGTTTGTAGCAAAACTTTTATAAGATCCAAGTTAAATAAAGTATGCATGTGACATTTCATTTCAAAGATCCTATAGGATATTTTGAAGGATTTAAAAAATTTACGTCTTTGGATCTTTTGATGCTCTTGTAAAAGAAAATTTTAAAATAAATAAGCTAAATTCACTTTTTCTTTTTCTCTTTTTCTGGAAAGTGGTTTTTTTTTAACATTCATTAAAAAAAATTAAATACAAATTTGAATATGTATACTTTTCCATTTTGCACTAATAAAATGGAAAATTTTATTTTTTCCTGCAGTAAAATCATAAAATTACAATTACGTAGTCTTTACCAAATAATTATAATTGAACTTATAGCATTTACTGAATAGAAAGATAAAGGGTAGGTAAGACATTATAAAATTGCCCTTCTATTTAGGTTTTAATTTCTTGTTATCCTTTGTATATATGACTGACTTCTTGACATGCACCATATTATATATAAGACTCTGTAAGTCCCTCCCTCTTGAAATTTTTCCACCAAAAAATATATACTTTAGGAAGAATTATCTCTAATTTCGGTTCAGAATCTATAAAAAAAAAAAAAAAAATGTTCAAAATACTGGGACAGAATAAACGTGAAGAAAAAAATGTTAAGAAATTTAGAAAAATATTACAGAAAATATTTATAAAGAATGTTAGATACGATCAAGAATGCATGAATATATATATATATATATATGTCCGATATATCTTTTGTAAGAAGGCGTTTTATAGAATATAAATTGGATTAATGAATGCAGCAGGACGAATGGGTGGTTTGCCGAGTTTTCCAGAAGAGCGCTGGAGGAAAAAAATTCCCATCATCAAACCATTCAAGAGCAGCAGCACTACTTAATGCTAATTACAACATTAATATTGATCATCATCATCAAATCAACCAAAATTCAATTTCATCATCATCATCATCTCATCATCATCATCATCCTAATTTTCAATTTAACAATATTATGGGAATTAGAAACTACATGATGATGAACCATGCAGATATTCAAGAACAACAACTATCTTCCTCTTCCTCTAGGGTTTTGCCAATTCATCATCAATCCCAAATGATGAACTATGCTGCTCATCATATGTTGGCTACTTCTGGATCTGGTGGTGGAGGAGGTTGCTTTACCATATCTGGGCTGAATCTTAATCTGAACGGCGCCACCACCACCACCACCACCACCACGGCACAACAACAAGATGTTACTAATAATATTAATGGTGTTATTGGGAATAATGAGGAGGTGGTGGTTGGATATGGCACGGCGGATGGAGAGATGATGATGATGATGAACAATAATGCAATGGGAAATAGATTTCATGTGCCGCCGATGCCCATGGATCACTCATGTGCTGATTTAGACACTTACTGGCCTCCCTATTGAAAATTAAATCAATTCATGTAATATTGTATGATGTTTCTTTAATTATTTAGGAAAAAGTTTGTCTTAATTAGATTTAAAATGTTTTGTTTCAAAAACCCTATTGGAGTTTCAAACCTTGACTTCAATGGCTTCCAGACTAGATTTTCAAATTTAGGAGCTTTTTGTATGATGCTTATTGCTCTCTCTCTTTTTTCTTTTACTTATCACATTACGTCAAACTGAGCGAATAACAACTTAGCGAATGAATGTTTTTGATTGGAAATTTTTTGTTTTGTTTTTTACTTGTTATATTGTGGTTTCAAGGTAATATTTAATAATTTTTTTTCCTATTATACCCTCCCATTGTGGTTAGGGATGGGGACCGATTTATGACCGATTATGTAACCAAGAGCAATTCTAAATGGATTTGGTATGCCTTAAGGTCATCTGATAACAAAACTGATAAGTTTTTATAGGAGAATTTTACTGACAGAAAAAACTGATACCGATTATATACATTATATATAACTTATTTCTCATTAAAACATTAAAAAGTATACTTATGTTGAAGATGATGTGAATTGAACTAATTAAAAAGTTACACTTTATTTTACTGTTTGCATTATGGTTATTTTATAAATAGTTAATGCAATTAACAATATCCTTATCTTTCTACATTTATTTAGGTGATATTTGTAGAGATGTACTGAACAAATTAGCAATAGAATGTTCTATTTCAGTATCTTTTTATATTATAATCAATAATGTTTAATATGTTTTGCAATTCACGAATTTTTCCGAATTTTTGTTATGTAATGTGCCTTTCAGATTTTTTTGGCATTTTTTGAGCTTAATTCTATATTTTGAAAATAAAAAATAAAAATTTTAATGAAGTAGTAAGAACTCTAATGATAGTTAATGGGTGCAACTCAAGTTGGGCCTTGATTTTACCACATAAAGATTTCAGAAATTTTCTTATATATTTGGGTTGTGTTTGTTAATTTGGTCGCTTCTAATATTTTAGGGTGTTTGGTTTGTGGCCTCTTATCTGTAAATACTTGTATTTAGTGTGTTTTCTTTTTAGATTATTGTTCTTCTTTTCTGACGGTTTGGGGTTGGGTTGCTCCTCCTGATCTCATTTGGGCTGCCCTCGCCAATGGGTACTGCATGCAACAAGGTAAAAACTCTCAGAAACAAGACAAGATGGGTATGACCCAATAGCGCAACCCCAGATACCTCCATACATATCAGGCAAGAATCCTGAATTCGAATAACTCAAAGAGCGATTCTTTTCACTGCTTGTGCTACTATCTGAAAGCTTTGTACTGCTGCTTAAAAGGCTTTGATTCCTTCCAGATTAGTGAATAACTCTCGAACACACAGCCCTCCAATGACAACCTACTCAAGAAAGGAGGCTATGTAGTGGGTGGGTGGGGGGGCGACCCAGAATTGACAATCAGGTACTACTACAAAACAATGTTTAACTTGTGGTCCAACTACAAAAACCGAAATTACACCCCAACAACATAATAGATAAGGAGATAAAAAACAACTCATAATGAGAGTATTTCTAAACTACACATACCCCAATTTCGCTACAAAAAAGAATACTTCATACCTAACTATTGATCTTTTTTGAAAATTTTCTTTTTCGGATCATAACAGAAAAGAAAACAATAGAAAGCAGCTTCCCGTTCAACAAAATGAATACAAAATGCCCACGTAGAAGAAGACAGGCCTTTATATGAATACAAAATGCCCAGAGAAGAAAAACAGCTACCCATCTGCAAGAAATGAATCAACCAGTATGAGCAGAAATCGAGGGGAGACTTAGCGAAAGATGTTTTAGAGTCCAAAAGTAAAGATGTCCAATAATCGTATGTTACTTCTGCTGAGATTTCATATCACACAACAATGATTTCTTCTTAGTCCATATGCATACCTTGACTTTGAAGAGCATCAAGTTTCTAGGAACTATTTGTCAGGATGTACTCGTTTGCCCTTACGACGTGAATGGTTTGAAGCACCATTTCGATTGGACTTCTTAGGTTTTTTACTGCTGTATATAGGTGAACAAGTAAGCACATTAAACTTCACATAAGAAAGAGAACGTTAAGCATCACAAACCAATAAATTCAAAATATCTTTGTCCGAAAGACCATCGTGTTTCCAACATTCATGATAGAACTGGCAGATTAAGACTAACCGGAAAATGGCTGAACAGACATTAAACACGACTAGGGCAGGCAATGCCAATAGAGCTGAAGCCTAAAACAGTTGAAAAGTCAGAAGATTAGAATCCTATCAGGCTCCAGCCAAAGAAAAAATACTAATAAAAATCAATATAGCTTTAGCAACAACAAGGGAGCATATTAAAGGTTAGGCCAAAGTTGAAAAAACATACAATGAACCATACTAGTTCCTTCGTGGCAAGTGTTCGTGTAAGCTCATGCTTCTTCAATGTTTCTTGGACTGTTCCTTGTACCTAGAGACCATATACAACAGTAATGAAATGTCTGAATTATTTTGCTAGCATAATCTATGTATGCAAATGAAGAGAAAGCCATCCATTCCTGGTTCTAGTCATACAGAGTAAACTATACATATCTGAATTCAAAAACCCTCTCCAGGAATAAAGTGAAAGAATAGCTAGCAATCTCAGCTTCAAGAGGACTCTTCATCGCCAATTTCGATTTTCTTTATTATTAATAAGCTTCAGAAAGTCCAAACAGCAGCAAAGTAACTAAATAAAGCTGGATGCTCCATGATTTAGGATTTGCTTTCTCTTATGCCTCAAGGACCTCAAAAAGCTTCAGTAGCTAATTTCAATTGTCATAAAGCACTAAATTATTTAAAAGAATCATATCCAAGCACATGTACATAAGCATTTTCAATCTGCAGGTGGGAATTCAAATGGGAAGGATCTGGAAAGAATAAATAATTAAAGAACTACCCGTATCAGATTTACTAACAAATATTTTGTATGGGATCATAAAGGAAGACAAATTGGATGATAAAATAAAGTTACGCAATTGAAAAAATTTTGGAGAGAGACATGGTGATCAGGAAATTGAACAAAATAGAGAGACAAAGATCTAAGTACTGATTCATAGCCCCAAGTTTGAGTAATGTTCCAAGTGATAAAAAGAACCACATGGAAACTCCGCAAATGATATAGCCTATGAACACCATCTTGGGGCATATGAAGATAATGTCATGTGTTTCTCAGAAAAAATCTAAAACTAGTCCCTAGAAGTTCACAAATAGCTTCATTGGTTCCCACCTATCACCACCTTATGAGGTCCTGTACAGGGATTCTACACAGGAATAATCTAGACAAGTCTTTTCTCAATCTATGTGCATGAAATCAAAACTACCCACCATGCAAGTCTAAAACTGAAGCTGATATAGAGAGAAGTTAAAGGCTGCAAACCTTGTTGAGATGGGTAGACTTGACTAGGGCAATGCCACCTCCACCCCCACCCCAAAAAAAAAACCCGAAGCTCTCTCAACATCTTAGAAGCCAGCAGAGGGCCAAGATCAATCACACCTGACTTGATGCCTGCTCCCTGTTCCTCAACCAACTAGTTTACAAATTTATGACTTGCTGCTTAAGTGAATGAACTGGTCATAGACTATCGTCCCCATTTATATCACAACACCCCAAATGCAAAGACTGCAATAAATGACTTGTGGCAGGTTGTAGACCTTATTTTTAAAATTTTTTACATTAATAATGCTCAGTCACCACTCCAGACTAGGGCCACCTCAAGTCCAAGTCATACAAGAACAAAAGGACAGCCACAAGCTCCTTCTCAAAGATGATGCCCCGCCCCCTCAACCACTCTCTTTTTTACTTCTAGTTCCCTAGCTTATTTCCAATAATTTTGGAAAGGGCGCAAAACAGTTTCTGGTTTAGCAAAACGCAACCTATCGAGTTTGTGACCATATGCAAATCCCTATTCCCACAAAACCAAATGGACTGTGCAAGCCATCCAAGGACAACTGAGTGCATTTCTTTTTGAGAATCTTGAAACTCTGTATTTTAAAATCATCAGCATTCAATGCCCTTTTCAACCAACAAAAAGGAAAGAAACTTACCATAGCAAGTACATGAACCTTCCTGACCAGTAATGGAACTTCAACAGAACATAGTTATTTCCTCCTTATCAGAGCCTCCCCAATCAACATAATGTCACCACAACTCAATTTACTAATTAACAACACACCATACTGCTACTTTGCAACACCAAAAAAGGAAGTGGTCTTCTAAAAGTGAAAAAGAAGTAATGTTTTCAGTCAATAGATCAATTACAATTTACAAGGTTGATTGGAAGAACCAGAGAACACAGGCGACGTCTAAAATTAGTTGTGGTACGAAGACTGGCACATGCTTCTTACTTTTTTCTGATATTAGTTTTACAATCTTGTTCCTAGTTCAATTTCCACACAACTATTATTCTCCTCAGAAGTTCTTCACAGAATAATGCCCAAGAAACAGCCCTATGTGTGTGTGTAAATCTTCACTGGCTATTGAAAAAGAAATTCCTCACCAAACTACATCACCACCCAAAATAAATTAACACTTCCATGAAACTGTTTATACTACATGTTACTGTTAGCACAACTCTCAATGCCTTCCCGGCTCCCAGCTATACTACCACTTCAAACTAACTCCAGAATGAAGTCCATTGTATAAGTCAACATACATACATATGCAAAAAGGGAATTTACTGAAGTTTCAGAATGCGGTATACAGCCATGCTAGCTTGGAATGAAAGCAATCATGGCACTAACGAATCCTAGCATGTCCAACTATCAATATGGTTAACCTCCATCTCAAGTTAAACAGATAAATGATCAGCAAAACCTCTCACAACCAATGAACAGAACATTTCTAGTACCTGATGATGGTAGGAAGTTGCAGACTCCAGAAATTTTCCATAGAAACGAACTGCCTCCTTTGCGTAAGGCTCCAAAGTAAATTGCACTTTGTCAATATGAGGTCTTGCTGCAGTAGCAACCTTATCGATATATGGTTTGCTAAACTTCTTAACTTCCTGCAACACAATGGGGTTAACTTCAGCATGCATATTCCTGTTCCCAATATTTTTTACTTTCATAAACTTGTGCGTTGCTGTTGATCAGGTCAGAAATATGGTTTTCGATTTTTCCTATTGAAAAGGAATTTAAGAAACTTAAAGAGAAAATTTAAGCATGACTCATGCAGAATAGGTATTATAAGCCTTTCCACATAATGCATATTACCTGAAAATAAGGATCTGCTAATTCTTTAGCTTTCAAAACATGAGGAGTTACAACATCTTTGGATTTCTCATAAACCTCCTTGGTTTTGGCGGTGAGCGATTGCACATGTGGTTCAACATGAGTGGCAACGATCAACCACTGCTCTTTCACAGCTGGGACAAATTTCTGCAAATAATAAGATAAAAAGAAAAATGAGACAAGTCAAAAACTTCAATAACAGACCAGAATAAGATGACTCAAATAGCAGATGCACAAATTTTTTAAATGTCCATCCACAAGTAAATCGGCATCTACCCTTGCAGATTACTAACTTATAGATCAAATCAACTCTTTAAAGTCTCAGAATCGATCATTTGTTTAGCCAACAGATCTTGTTTAACCAAAACTACATGTTTAATCAACCACCAATTTTCTCAGATACTGAAAACAAGAGTTTATTCAAAAACTCGGTATTAGCAGGACAAAGGAAGCCAATATAAACATCCAGCTAAAACTCCATCAGATCTATACCAATGTACTTTATGTCAGGATAACCACAGATCATCATAAGCACAGAAAAGAGAAAAGTAAGAGCAGCAAATATGGGTCTAAGAAAAATAAGCATTCTTATTCTTAATATGAAATGATTTTTCCCCGTCAAGAAAGGATGATAAACGAGAAATTGTAGTTGCCTAGATTGCTTGAAAGGCATTAGATGGTAAAGGAGAGTTGTACTGTACACCAAAAATCACCCACAGAAAGTGGAGAAAATAACCATATAAAGAACTATTCTTCTTTAGGATGCTTGCGATTATGTCCTCAATGGAAGTCCCATCTCAAAAAAACAAACTGTATGAATAATGAATCATACTTGTTAGCTTACTTATGACATGCAAGTCATCATCGAAAAAAAAACTCTTCAACACTGTTTGTTATGGGAAATTGATGCTTACTGTTTTAACAGTCTCAATGTGAGGTTCAGCCCACTTTTCAGCCTGAGCCTTCTTCTCGATAGCCTGAAAAAGGATATAAGCAGAGAACATAAAATAATTAGTTCCGGGCATGGGCCACACAAACTAGTCGCGAGTAGCAACCAGTACTATCATGAAAAATGTAGGAAAACATTGCCAAGCAGCATAGCTAAATAAAAATAGGTACCTTCTGCATCAGCGTATCAGCAGCAGGCTTTCCGAGTTCTTCCCAGTGCTTCTCCAAGAGGGACTGCAAGATGGCAACATATTCAAAATCTGTGCTGCGAAAATTACCCAAGTACCTTAACTTCTCCTAAAAGTTTACCTGATAATGTGCCATACGAACTGCAAGCCAAGGAGGAAGCCATGCACCATGAACCTGATATTGCAAAATTAAAATAAGCATATCAAAATGCTAATAAATCATCGCCCACTAGACTTTACTTCCATATTAAAAGTTCTTTCAAATATCTAGGAGTGCCATAGGCAAAATTACACTTTAGAATATAGATAAAATGAAAGTCTACACTAAGCACATCAAACTGTAGACTAGGCAAAATATTAAAATTGGTGGTACCATCCGAACTTCAAGTTTGTCTACTTGGATCTCGGGTTTTGTGAAAAATAAAATTGTTTGTGAGACCCATAGTGGCAGATAGGAAAAAAAAATGGTTTTTAAATGGAGGAGTTATTCTCTTAGGAAAAGACTTTATGATCTTGATGAATAATAGTTGTGAATCATACAGCATATAATGTACCCAGCACCCCAACAAAATCCTGTCTCTGTATGCTTTTGTTTCTCATTTCAACTGTAGCCATTTCAAATCATGTAATGACATTCATGCCTTCTCCTTTATTGTGAACATGTATAGGCAAGATTTATCTCTGAACTGCAATATTTCTCTTTCCATCTCTAGTTCTTTCGGACTCTCAAGCAATCTGTCCTAGTACTATACCACACCAAGAACCGGGTTTACGATGGCAATAGCAACTTGATGAATTAACCATCAGAAAGGAAAATAGATATAAATTAAACACATGTGCATGAGCATCCAACTGCTCAAAGAGACAAGATTTGAAAGACTTGGATCACATAAGTAAAATTTTCAGACATGATCACTTTTTCCACTAGTTTTTCGCTTTACAGGTTCTTATATCTATTACAATCTTCACATGCAATTTTCCAAGACCCAAATCCAGACACAAGGACAGGCTACATAAATTTCCAAAGAATTTGTCTATACCACCATCATTTCAACTTTCACCACTTACGATTAGCGGATAAATTCTGCAGCCAAACCCAAGGAATTGCTTTTATGCCTGCCATTCCTTTTATGTTTGTATATAGCAGTTCTCGGTTTTCCAATATAACTGGTAACAAGGACTTCACAGCTAGCATTTACTTGCCAAGCCTTCTAACTATGATGGCTCCTCCATGCAGCCACTGGAAAGGTGAGAGATAAGGCCCTTCACTAGGCCTTTGCAATATCTATTGCAATCTTCATATGTAATTTTTTAACCTGATCAAAATAACCCAAAAGTATGGACATGCTTAGGTCCCAGTACAACAACTCCATCATGGCATCAATGCCTTGTCCAAGGTTAACTCCTGGAATTCTCCACTCAAATCTACACTCCAGTCAACCACCCACCCTCTATTAACTTCATTCAACCAACTCGAGGTCAGACAATTACAAAAAATATTGTGTTCCATCAGATCTTCTCACACTATATTTAGTTGCTATAAAAATGGCTCCTAGACAATCATAAACTCTCTGAGAATAATAATAACTCTATGGTCTAATGCATGAGGATCCCATTTAGAGAGATTTCAGTAAAATAACTCCATCTCTGCTGTGGGAATGATGGAGAAGCAGATTGCAAGCTTCAGTAACATCCTTCACTGAAAGGTAGAAACTGACAACAGTTATATGGACTTAAGATATTTCTAATTTTATGGGTTTGGCAGCATATCCTCTCCTTTGGGTTGTCAAGCTTGGTGGATGTTTGGTTTTGAATGACTGTGTTAGTGGAGGTGGTGGTGCTGGTTGCGATGGATGCTTAAAAAGTAAATAACCAAATAGAAGTACGAAATCTGAAAACTAAAGGTTAAAGTAATTTCAGTAATTTTATTTGTTTAACTGGCTGTATTAGTTCTTTTTGTTTCCACAAGACAAGGTTACCCAAAAAAAATTCAAATATGAAACTTTAATATTAATTTCAAATAAATCAACAAAAAAACATTTCAGAAATTTTTAAAAATCAAAAGCAATCTTAGAAAGGCAGCTATAAAATAAACCAAAAAGAAAAGAAGGAAAAACATATCCAAATGGAACACATAGCTTGTTCCAAAGCACAATGTTCAAGGCTAAATTATCAAACCAAACAATTCATATCATCAAAAGAAAAGCACAAGTCTGCAAGTTCATCCAAAAGGAAAAGTATAGGTGCTAGCTTCTTTGCTCAAAAAAACATCTTTCAGCTACTTATCATGGTAACAACAAACAGAGGAATATGGAATTAATATGGAAAGGCATGTCATGTGTGATCCCAAAGGAACAAAATCACAGAAGTAATCAATTCACAATAACAGTGTATGTAGACAGAATAGCTCATTACCTCCATTAACTCACTGATTTTTGATGTGGCTTCAAACTTTGCCTTCTTCATTTCTTCCTATACAGAGTTAATAAAAAGGAGAGAAGACATCAGTTCAATCACTACAAATACCAAAGATTAAAAGTTTCACAAGCACTTGAAGCATTGTTGTCAATACATGCCTCGGCAATTTGAAGAGCACGTTCGGTTTTACGTAATTTAGCCTTCTGTTCCTCAATAATCTTTTGTAGCTGCAAAAAAAGATGATGTAAAAGCAATTAATAGTTATCTCATGGTACAATATACATCAGAACAAAAAGTGACATGTCATTGTCTCGCTGAGATTCCATAATCCATTATTTTGGAAATCTAGGAGAAGAATGTGATTTTATGTAAATGCTGAAAGGCTTGAGTTCTTTAAGATAATTAAAGTTCTATCTTGTTTGCACGTCATAGAACTGGTGCTGTCTATCTAGGTTGTGATTGATTAGAAACATATAAATGTTTTAGCTCAAGTGATCTGCATGACCAACCAATTAGAATTTTCATGTGCATTCAAAGGAAAGCTACTGACTGAAAAAGAATCACATATAAATAGAATGTAACTTTCAAAGGTAATAATAGTATTTTCAAGCAACTTACTGGAATTCTGCTAGCTAGTAATGGAGCATACAGTTATTTATTAAAGGGAAAACCTCATATATGTGAAACTAAACAAGGCTTTAGCAGTTTTAAATTGTAATCAGGACTGAAGATATCATAGCTAATCCTGTCTAGAAAAAGAAATAAAATACTGGAGAAAAGAAAGGGGAGTTCAGAGCTATGATCACAACTATAAGCTTCAACTTACATTCTCAACTTTTGAATTCAGGTCAAGCACTTTCTTCTCTGCTTCAACTGCCTTAGCTTCTGCTGTCTCTTTCTCCTTGTTCTTCAAATCAATCTCCTTCCTAAGCTTTTCCACTTGTTTTTCTAGTTCAATAGCTCGTGAATGGGCCTTCCCCACTAGCTCCTCAGCATCAAGTGTTCCCTTTTTCTGAGACTCAACAAATCAAACTTATTGCAAAGGAACACAAGAAAGACGGAGCAATCATTTGCTCTAAAAAGTTTTCCAGTCTAAAGTAAATGAAAAAGATCAAATAACTCTGTAGTGGGAATTCAAATGCTCACTTGAAGAGAAGCTATCTCGCTCTGCAATGATGCAATGCTATCAGTTTTCTCTTTAATTGTCTTCTCTTTCTCAGCAATCAGATCATCCTTGCCTTTTAATTCTCGAGTCTTCTCCTCAACATGGGACTCTTCAAATATAGAAGCCACGTAAGAGAGAGAGCAAAACAATGCAACAAAATTGTTTATTATGCTACGTAAAGAAATATTAATAGAGTTTCCAGACTTGTAAAGAACCTTGCAGGCTTTATATGACATGCAAGATGTAACTACTAGTTATCATGCAGTTTCCAGGCTTATAAAGATCTTTTCTGCCTGTATCCCAAGTGAAATAAATTGGTAAGCTCAAACTATTAATACCATTAACTGTTCGGTTTAGGCGTACAGGCCAGTCAACAACACTTCAATAAAACTTGGCAAGATAAAAAGTTGTCAAATACGGGATCATGATTCCAGCTAACGAGTAACCCGATCATTATTAACTTCTAATACATATCACATTGACAAAATCCCCATTTGTCAATAATGGATTGTCAAATTTCCAAGTCTCCGATTGAGGAGTAAAACAAACCCATTACCTCCTGACGGAACAAAGAGTTCCCTCCTAAAATAAATTTAACAGCTCTCGACCCCTACCCCAACCTCCAGCGCCACCCGAAAAGGAAGTTAAAAGTTTTACATCAGTAACCCTTTTCCCTCCTTTGAGATTGCTCTGAGACCAATTTTTTTTTTTCAAAGAAAATATGCGTACTGTTAGCACTTCTGGTATTGGTTTATAAAAGGAACAACTTTTGCGGAACCCCATAAAAAATGGAGCTTGCAGTGAACACTAGAAAGAAAACCAATTCAATCAAACAAGCATACTATCACTGAGAATAACTAAACATATCTATCAGCAAAACCCAACAACTTAGCCACCAAAATAACCCAGTAATTTCAAGTCAGCAAGATCCCCAGCGAACTAACCGAGCGTACGGATCTTGGATTTGAGCTGTACAACTTCTTCCGAGGCTTCAGATTTTGGCACTTTGAATCGATCATCATCATCGGCTGAGACATCAACACTATCTGCTTTGATCTGAGCGAAAACGAAAGCAAATAAAGCCAGGAATACAAACAGGGTTTTCAACGAAGCCATCGATGAGGCTTCGGAGATCCAATTATGATGACCGAATGATTAATTGCAATTGATTCAGTTAGAACTATTGGATTCGACAATTAGGGCTTTTCTAATTCTTTAATGCAATGTGTTTTCCTTTCCTCTACTCCTGCGGTTCTATCACTATGGATTGTATTTCAACTTTGAACTTTGAATGGCGTGATATGTTAGGTGGAGAAGATGAAGGAAAAATAAAGTCTTTGTAAATTTAATTTTAGTCCTTTGATTTTTAATAATTAGGTAAAGCTCCCTATATGTCAAATATATGTATAATTGTGCTGTGTCAAAAGAATTTACAACCCAAAAAATATTCTTTGAAAAATAAATAATATTTTTAACATTTACAAAAAAATAGGACTCTTTTACTATTTAATATTTCTTAATATATTCTTAACTTGAAGAAAGAAAAGATTGATTTCATATATGTTAATAAGGTGATAGTTTTAGTTTTATAAAAAATGTTCATCTTCAATAAAATTTATAGATTGAATTTAAGTTTCTTTAATAGTATACACTCAAAAAATTATTTTGTGTATAATAGCTGAAATTTTTTATGATCATGATCCATTTAGTAAAAAATAAATTTTATTCTTTGAATATAATGATTGAATTATTAATATCAATGATTATTTTTTAAAAATGAAAATTTATCATTTTACTTTTCTTAAAAAAATATTAAATGGCTAGAAAGGATGCCTTCACACATATGTACAACTTAATTTCTTGTTTGTTTTCTAATTAATAACGATCCATCTTTTACTCCAAATAAATATTAAATGAGTACTTTTCTTTCTGTTCTCTTACTTATTTCTTGAAATATTTCATTAAAATACATAAAATAAATTTTAAAAAATAATTTTAACAAATCATGAATAGTGATTTTATCCATGTATTATTTATAGTTGTGATAAGATAATAGCTAATCGATAATAACACCTTTATGATTTATATTTTCTTTTTAAAATAATAGAACTTATAAATCTAAATTTTGAGACATATGTAATACTTTAATGTTTATTTATCATAAAGTAAGAAATCTCATTGCACTATAATTTCTCTTCTAAAAGAATTATACATTACTTTGCATCATTAAAATCTAAAATATATAAAAATAATATAATGATTGGATAGATAGATTTGGGAACAAGTAAAACAAATAACAAAAATCTACCAAACCTCAATATCTCAATATGGATAAGAGAAGTTAAAAGGATTTTTTTTTTTTTTTGTTTATTTCTTCTCTATTCTTTTTAAAGGATTTCTTTCTAATTAAGTAAAAATATCTCGATATTATTAATAACTAACTTAGATTAGTAAAGATTTCAAACGACAATTATGTAAATTACTTATTAATAAGAAACACTTTACATAAATTATATATCTATATATTATATATGCCTCGAGGGATGCATGCGCAATTGGATAAAGAAAACAAGGGGTCAATTCTATATTTTGAATAAAATGAACTCCTATTTGTTCAAGTATGGTATAATTGGAGTTTAGTTGGGGCAAGAGTCGTTGAGGTTTGCTTGCCAGCACGTGTCCCCATATATGATGATATTCTGCATCTTTGGATTCGGCAGATTCAGCCGGCTACTCCCAAGTACGATTCCAAAAAAAAAAAAAAAGTGTCATAAGGGCCCTTTCAAAAAAAAAAAAAAAAAGTGCGATAAGGGCAGCACCTAACTGTTCAAAGTGACCCTCAAAATTACAAGTAAAAAAATGACCTAAAGTAACAAAAACAAAAATCAAACCTTATCTATAGATGGACAAGATAATTTAAGAACTACATCTGGTAAAATAAATAAATATTCACAATCATCTTTATAATATTTTTATCGTAATCTTTAAATTATAATGGTACAAAAATTTAGATCTATCATTTATTTAAAAGTTAATAATTTAAAAATTCATAGTAAATCAGCAATCTTAAAGATAAACGAATAATGCTGAGAAATAATTCATGTCAAGTTCGAATTGATAAAAAACTCATAACGTATATCAGCAAGCAAAATGTTTAAAAGTCTATATTATATCAGCAATCTTGAAGATAGATGAGGAATAGCTCTGGTCAAGTTCAAGTTGATAAAAAGAAAAAAACTCAAAAAAAAAACCGAGATAAAAATATTACAACAAAGTATTTTATTGATATTTCTTGAAAATAAAAATTTTTATTAGTTAAGATATAGAATAATGAGGGGTATACAAGAAAATTCATGTTAACTAATATATATATATATATAGATATATAGAATGGGACCATAATTTGGGACGAAAGAAAAATGAAACTATGACCATCTTTGTGAAATTGAGAGAGTAGTAAATTGATAGGCACCTAGAGAGAGAGAGAGAGAGAGAGAGAGAGAGAGAGAGAGAGAGAGAGAGAGAGAGAGAGAGAGAGAGAGAATGGGACTTGTTTATAGGAATGGCAATGGAATAGAGTGGAAGCGGGAGGCAGGGACCCAACTTCTCATCCCTAGTCTTGCATCTCCTACCTCAAGATCAACTGAATCTAGATATATTAGAACGGATGCGTACCAATTAAATACGTCAACCTATCTCATTAATGTCCCTACCCCATTATGTGTTAAGAGAATTAATTGAAGGAATTACTACTTAAGAGAATTTCATTGAATCTTACATATTAAATCATACACTATTTAATTTTATAAAATTTATTTAAAAGATTCAAACTTAACTTTATATAATCATTTTCTAAAACCATTACGAAGTAAATGAAAGATTATAAATTTATTTCTTAAAACATTATATAAAAGACCATACACCGGTAGTTAGGTGCATCTTAGAAGGCTTTGGATAGCGTGTGTAAAATGAAATATTACAACGTATGTTATAGAAAACATTTCAATCAGTTCTAAGTGGTCTTGAAAAGAAATCTATAAATATTATTACAAAATTGCACAAAAAATTTAAGGTGTGTGCGCGTGTGACACTTTTGCCTTGAAATCATTGGATTTTTTTTTTTTTCATTTTTAGTGAAAATAGAATGTATTCCTTAAAATAAAATTTGTAAATTAAAACTTTAAAGATTCAACGAATAAATTCATAAAAGATACTTGTTGGTCTTGCAATTTAAAAAATCTAACAATTAGAGACAAGGTGATATTCAATGATCATATAGGAGGTTCTAAATTACCAAAAAAAAAAAAAAAAGAGTAAACGATATTTGAGGTATGAAAATATTTTAGGTGAACTTGTGTTTAAATAGGCTCAACTCATCTAATTATATGTATATATATAGAGAGAGAGAGAATTCTCAAATTTCTTTTCACAAACTCGTGAAATTTATTCGTGATATCAAAAGTTACAAATAGTATGATACATCTAAATAATCATAAAATACGAATATACCAAAGGTTAAACCTATCTAAAACGCCATATTGTCCGTAGCACTTCCTTGTATCATTATTTATTCAATTTTTTTATAATATATTTTTCCCTTAGAGTTTATCTTTTATTTGATAGATTTTAATAGTAAAATATATCAAATTAAGAATGGTATAGAGGATGGTATGTAACGCCTTACCCAGTAAGTACCTTGTATGACTCTAAAAATTGTGGGTTTTATGAAAGTAGAGTTTAGGGTCTGATGTAGTGGAGTAAAGTGTTTTTGACAATTAATAATATTCTTATAGATACTTAGGAATGAGAGTGAAATTTTATTACGTTAAACTTTTATTAAAGAAGTGAGATTTTTTTTAGAATACCTAACATGCATATTTTATAAATTTAAATATTTAGACATTCCCATATAAAGTTTAAAATAGTGAGTTTAATAATAAGATATTGAATTTAAGGAAAAAAATTTTACTAAATAAGATCTTTGCCACCTCAACTCCCCACCTGTCACACTTTGTTTTATTTCCTTTGTACTCCACCGCCTTTTACCTCTTTATATATATGCCATGAAGTCATTTGTTTTTCTTTTTTTTTTTTTTTTAGTTTTTTTTGGCAACCATAATCAGTAGCCATAATCAAGTTAGTGTTTGTCATTTCTTTTTTTCTTTTCTTTTCTTTCGTTTCATTTTTAGTTAGATTATATATAGTTTAAGTTTGTTGTTTTTTTAGGATTTAAATGTTTTAAGTGGATTTTAGTATATAGTTAACGGTAAGATTAATCTCTAGTTTTTTTTAAGGCAATCTAGGCACTTCAAATAAGTGTTCAAATTAAAAATTCTTGAGATTATAAGATTTTGAATCTTCTTCAGGGGCAATATATATGTATATATATCCTAACATCATAAGGGGATAATTCCATTAGCAAATAGATAGTATTTTTTTTTAAACTAATTATTTTTGTTATCATATTTGTAGGATCATAGCTCCAAATTTGCATTCAGTCCACAAACCCCCATTTTATTATTCTGTTTCAAATGTTGCTGGGGATATATATATATATATATATATGACTTCTAAGCCTATCATAAGATGTTTACTGTTTTTAGAATGATATAACTTAGCATGTTGTTTTTAATTGGAGATGTTGTCCACAATGTGTTATCATGTTCCTTAAAAATGCATAGGAGCGGTGCTCCGTATAGATGTTTTCTTTTTAAAACAAATTATTAATGTTTGGAAAAAGAATTAATCTTGTACATAGGTTTTCTAGAAATATTTATGAATTGGAAAATGCTCTAGTCTTGAAGAGTTGCATGGTTTGACATATACGAATGTAGACCTAGCATATTTGTAAAATTTGCATAAGCATGTGTTGACTGACAGATGGAAATTTTTGCTATTTATGACTTGAATTTCTTTGGACGGCCGAGCAAGCAGCCTTTTGGTTTGTAAATATATATATGAAAACCCCATTCTGACCAGGGATAAAGTTCTGGTTATGATCATGTATTCGGAAGCATCAAATGATTGCACTGTATGTGGTTAATCCCCCGTACTATGGTCTCTTCCAATAACGTGGACAGTTTACAGACTCTGGAGGGTGAATCCACTTGAGAGAGGGGGTGTAGTACCGTGGAGGGTTTGGCCCAATCGGTGTTACGTCAGACATCGCACCATGCTCTGCAATGGGACGACCGCCTTGTGAAGAGTCATGAGGAACTTGAAATTAAGGTTGGTCTCAAGACAGACTTGGTAGGTGCCCAGGATTTGTAGCCTGGTTTTATGTGAATGGAGAGTGCAGTGGCTATGGAAATGAGCACTCGTAAGATGTTTGGTTGGTATTGACTATAAGATGTCAGAACTTGTTTATGATGACCTCGTTACGGGTTCCGGACTCTGTCCGTGGAGCTCGTCTTTTGCATTACATGATCTTTCGAATTCGGGTGTAGAAGTTACACTGATGTGTCTTGATTTGCTCAACTTCCCAGTTGCGTTCGCACCCCTCATATAGGTTCAAGTGTCGGTATCTTAAGATAACAAAGGAAAAGTGTTTCTTGTAATCTTGCATGAACTGTTTTCATAAACTACTTTTTTATTTTCCTAAGAATATCACCAAAGTACACACACGTGGACTCACTGAGTGTTTGCGCTCACGTCTTTCGATATTATATTTTGTTTTCAGTTGACTCTGGATGCATAGTGGCGCAATATGCCGTTGAAGTTTTATACATGGAGATCGAGTTTTTCCGGAAGGACATGTGTTTTTGTTTTGATTTCTCTGATGCTCGAACCGTTTGTAACGTTTTCTCTTTTTTGTACGGATTTGTTTGTGTAAAATATTTTCATTCCTATATCAGAATGATCATAAGAAGTTTTCCTTAAATTTTATGAAATGAGCGTTCTATTAGTGTTCAGCTTACTTATTTGTTGTTCCGCTATGTATTATAAGTATATACTTCTAAGTATTACCCCAGGTTTTGTTTTAGATTTGGGACTTGTAGTTTAGTGCTGAGAGGTACGCTGATACCCTACTCAGCGCAGTTAACCTAGTGGAGGGGTTGGGTGTATCACATGGTATATGAAAGTGGTACAAATGATCCGAACCATTTTAAAATGTCCATTTAACCGGGCAACTAATAGGGCACGTAATAGTCAAACTATATATTACAATTTAATATTTTTCATCTACGAAACTCACTAAACCAGAAAACAAAGCCTGAATACATATATAACTTTTAGAAAAAAAAAGACCCCATCCAAAAAAACAAACACTTTACAAGGATGAGCAATTTGTAACGTCCTACCCCATAAGCACCTAGCATGACTTTAAAAGTACGGACGTTATGAAAATAGAGTTGAATCTGATATGGTGGAGTACATCGTTTTTCACACCTAGTGGTATTTTGGAGATACTTAGGATAAGAATAAATTTTTTTTTATATTGAGGTTTTATTACTAAGGTTTATAAGTGCCTTTAAGTGGATTTTATTTTTAGTACCTAGTGTGTGTATTTTAGAAATTTAAATACTTGACATTTTCATATAAGGATTTCCAAAAACCTTACCACTTAAGGAAAATGGCTGCCACTTCATGGGCCACCGTCGTCACGCCACCATTTGCTGTCTTTTTTTTCTTTCTTCTTCCCCCCCTTAACCGCCTTGTTCTCTCTCTCTCTCTCTCTCTCTCTCTCTCTCTATATATATATATATATATATATATGTGTGTGTGTGTGTGTGTGTCATCTTTTTTTGTTTATGATATTTGTTGGCAGCCATATTAGCTACTTAGAGGTTAGTAAGTTAGGTATTTTTTTTCTTTATTTTCCTTGCAAGTCCTTTCCTTTTAATCTTGTTAGTATATATATATATATATATAGTTTAGGTGTATTGTTTGTTTTTTTTCTTTAGTATATAGTGAGATTTATTTCTAGTTAGATTATATATATAAATATATATTTTAAGTTACTTATTTATTTTAGGATTAAATATTTTTAAATAGATTTTTAGTATATAGTATATAGTTAATTATGGTTTCTCGGGAGAGTATATTTTTTTAAGAGTATAGGATTTTCGATCTTTTAAAGAATTACTATAAGTATATATATATATATTATTATATAGGTATATATATACATCCTAAAGTTCATTTCATAGGATTTCGATATTATTTAGGGAATATGACTATTTGATCGGTACCTAGGTATTAAATATTTTCGTATTATTATTTTGTAGGATCTTAGCACCAGATCTACATCCAGGTGAGTCCACAAACTCCATTTTATTATGTTATTTCATAGATTACGAGACATATAAAAATGTTTTTTTTTCCGAACCATCACAAAATATTGCTATTTTTGGAATGATATCTCTCAACGTGTTTTTGGAAACGTTCTCTACAATGTGTTACGTGTTTCCTAGAAAAAAAATGCATAGGAGCGGTGCCCCATATAGGCGTTTCTTTTAAAACAGACTATTACGGTGGTGCATAAGAAGTTTGTAGTACGCAGATTTTTTTTCGGATATATTTATTTGTTGGAAAATGTTCTAGCTTGAAAAGTTACGTATTTTAACATGCATGAATATAGATCTAGCATTGACATAATTATGAAATTTACATGAGCATGTGGTGACTGGCGGATGGGAATTTTTGCTAAAAATATTTATGACCTGATTCTGTTCTGACGGCCAGACAAATGGCCTTTCTGTTTACAAATACATATAAAAAAAAACCCCATTCCGACAAGGGTGTCAATTCTGGTTACGATCTTGTGTTCGGAAGCATCAGAGGATTGCACTATACGTGGCTAGTTCCCTATACGAGGGCCTCTTCCGATGGCGTGGACGATTCAGACTCGGGAGAGTGGATCCACTTGAAGAGGGGCGTACACCACGGAGGGTGTGGCCCAATCGGTCTACATAGATACCGTATCATGCTCTGAGGTGGGGTTCAACTGCCTAGTGGAGAGTCAGGAGGGGCTCAAAACTGAGGTTGGTCCTAAGGCAGACCTGGTAGGTGCCCAAAGAGTCTGTAGCCTATTTTAACCAGTGATATGGGAGTGCAGTTGTTTTGTAATCGAGCGCTTGTATGGTGTTTAACTGGTATTGACTACGAGATGCCGAAACTTGGTTCCGATGGCCTCGTTTTGAGGATCCGGACTTTGTCCGTGGAGCCTCACTGTTGCATTACATGTTGTTTTAAATTTGGGGCGCAGAAGCTGCACTGATGTGTCTTGATTCGCTCATACTTCCCAGCTGCGGTCGAAACCCTCATGTAGGTTCAAGCATCAGTTTTGTTAAGATAATAAAAGAGAATGTTTTCTTATAACATTGCATGAACTGCTTTGTAAAACTGCATCATCATTGTTTTAAAAGAAATCACTACAGCACACACACACACGTAGACTCACTGAGCGTTCACGCTCACATTTTCCCATATCATGTTTTCTTCTTAGATTAGCTCAGGACTGTCAGGGGCCCAGCAAGCCACTGAAGTTGTAGGCCAGGAGTTTTTGGATCAAATCTCCCAGAAGGGCATATGTTTATGTTTTATCTTTCCTAGACTCAAACCGTTTGTAAAGTTTTTTTTTTCTTTTTATGTTGTCGTGTAAAGTTGTTGAAGCACGATACTTTTGTTTTTATATTGAAACGATCATGAGAAGTTTTTTTTTTAAATCTTGTGTTCTGAGTGCACTAGTAGTATCTAATTTACTTAAGTTTTCTGCATTCTTTGTGGGTATGCCTGTTAGTGTTGTTCTAGGGTTGTGTTTTATGATGGAACTTATAGTTTAGTGAGAGGCACGCAGATGCCCTACTCAGCCGCAATTGACCTAGTGGTAGGGTTAGGGGTATCATAGGTGGTATCAGAGCATCTAGGTTCAATACTAGGTTTGAAACGTTGGATTTTAGACAAGCTATAAGAGTCAACTGTTTAAACTTTAAAGTCAACCATATGATTTATTGGTTAGTACTGACCTTAAGATTTTGTTTTGTAGGTACTAGATGGCACACCCTTCTCATAGATGGACATACAGGGAAGGCACTCTCGTAGATGAGCCTAGAAGGACTACGTCATCATCATCATCATAGTTCCTTAGGGAGATCGTCCCAGAGAGGGAACCAATTTCGGTGATTGACCTTTCCGATGATGAGTCAGTAGAAGGACCAGAGATGGCACTAGTGGCACCGGGAATAGGGTTTGGAACATCGGTAGAAGAGGACCCAAGTGAGCCCACGTCAGACTCAGAGATGACGCCCGAGCTAGAGAGAGTGGCACCAGCTACCGCTGGGGATATGGGTACCTTTGTAGCAGATAGTTTGCCAGTAGCAGCATCCCCTACCCCTATTCCACCCGTGGAGTCTGTATCTTCTTTTCCAGCACTACCATCATTACTTCGGAGTGGGGTCAGGGAGCATGACATCTGTGGGTATTGTTTGTGGTGCGAGCAGCGGGTTGAGGCCGCTGGGCAGCAGATTATGGAGCTGAGAGAGGAGATTTCTGGGGTCGATGCCATGTTCTATACGGCTTGCCAAGTACATCGACAAGCAACGGTGAGGGTCGTTATGCTAGAGGCGGAGCTAGTTCAGGCGCGGGAGGCACACACGGCCCGAGTGAGAGAGAGATTATGGAGCTGATTGACGAGCGGGACTGACTTAGGCAGTTTATCGCCCAGTTCTTTGGTACTACTAGAGATTCAGTGGATAGAGTACGTGATGAGCTGGAGTCCCAACCAGGATGTTCTAGTAGCCAGTGTGCTCAGGCAGAGTAGGTGTTGGATAGAGTACAGGTAGGTGTGCACATTTAGTCACTTGGATAGGTGCGGGTAGTGTTTTTGTTGGTACTTGACACATTAGGCTTAGGATCATAGATATGAGGTCCTCGGGTTTTGGACATATATAGTAACCCGGCCATATATTTTTGGGTGGTAGGACCAGGATGATTTGACTGTATCTTGGCACTACTTGTACTAAAAATCCATATTTTGAGTTATATATATGTTTATATGTACGCATTGATGTTGGTGCCTGTGATAAATTCATGTGTACTTGTTGTATAGTATCTGTAACCTTAGATGTTTATTAGTGTTGGAACTTTTTGGTTTTTAGAAACATGTCAGGTTCACAATCTCCCAACCATGCGGACGAGGCTGTGTCGGAAAGTTCTCAAAACTGACAGTATGAACCTATAGGGAGGCCACACCTCATCCAAAACAAGCCACGCACAAGGTAATTGAGAATTTTATGATCAAGATGACAAAATTGTTAGAAACTTCAATGGCCACAAGAAGAAACAAACGAGTACCGGCCACTGGAGCAGATGAAGCACTAGAACGATTTCTCAAGTTTCGACCCCCGGAGTTCTATGGAGAAGTTGAGCAAGAAATTAAAACTGAATTGTTCATTGAGCAGTTGAATGATATCTATGATACCCTTAAGTACGAGGATGCCCTGATGGTGATGTTCGCAGCTTTTAGACTTCGAGAAATGGCAAAGGATTGGTGGCTTAGAGCTTACAAAGCTTGGACACTTAAGAACCAACCATGGACCTGGAATGATTTTCAAGAAGAATTAAAAAAGGAATACATATCTCGTTGGGTTCGTGAGCAACGGGAGGACGGGTTTCAACAATTGAGACAGGGTAACCTGACAGTTGCCCAGTATATGGCAAAGTTCAATAGGTAGGCTAAATACTGCTTAAGGTTGCTAGATATTGATGAAAACAAGACGCGAAAATTTGTGAAAGGGATTAAGGGTTGAACTGCAATGGGCATTGACTCCCTTGCCACCGATGGAATTCGCGGCGGCTTCAACAGAGATGGCTGATCAAGTGGTTATACAGAGGAAAACAGTCATTGGTTCAGCGGCGACTCCATATAAACGTCCTGGACAAGGACCATGGAAACTTAGAGATTTCAAAAGATCCCGTGGTGAGCAAAGGACTGGAAATGAAGGCCGACCCACAGAGTATGTACATACTGTGGACGAAGTGGGCATGTGGCTGAAATATGTTATCGGAAGTTAAGGTTATGTTTCAAGTGTGGAAAACCAGGACATACCAAGGACCAGTGCCTAAGATACAACAAGTACCTCCGAAGACGTCCAGAAGAGCAGGCCGACCCCCGATTATGAGAGGAGCAACAAAAAGAAGGAATAATAAGCCACAAGTAAAAGCTAAAGTTTATGCATTGGATGGATTGCCTGTAGATACTGAAGCAGAAGTAGTTGAAGGTATGGTATAAATCTTTTCTCAACCAGCAAGAGTACTCATTGACCCTGGAGCTACGCATTCTTTTGTGAGTTTGCATTTCATAAAACATATTCCTGTACCTTCTGTTAACATGCATTACTTGTTGATAGTTAGCACTTCTATGGGCGTGAATAAGATAACTGAGGTAAGTACCCTGATTGTGACATCTGGGTCAAGAGTCTGGTTTTATCCGGAGATTTAATTGCCTTACCATTAGAGGGATATGACGTGATACTTTGGATGGACTGGCTGTCTAAGCATTACGCCTAAGTAGATTGTCAACGGAAGTTAGTTAAGTTTAGCCAACCGAGTATGCTAATCCTGGTGTTCCAAGGGAAGCGAACAAAACGGGAAAATCTCTTTTTGTCTGGCATGAAAGCCAGAAAGTTATTATGGAAAGGATGTCAAGGGTACCTAGCATATTTCCTCAACAAGCCTAAGGAGGAGGTAAAATTAGAAACAGTCTCCGTAATGAGGGAGTTTGTGGATGTTTTTCTTGAAGATTTGACGACGCTACCCCCAGATCGAGAATTGGAGTTCGGTATAGAATTGGTACATGACGCTAAACCAATATCTCGAACTCCATATTGGATGGCATAGGAGGAACTAAATGAGTTGAAAAGGCAACTACAAGAACTGTTGCAACAAGGATACATTCGTCCAAGTACATCTCCTTGGAGTGCGCCAGTTTGTTTGTAAAAAAGAAGGATGGAACCCTGAGGATGTGTATAGATTATAGAGGATTGAATAGTGTGACAGTCAAGAACAAATACTCACTACCCCTCATTGATGAGTTATTTGACCAACTCCGAGGAGCGGGATGTTTTTCCAAATTGGACTTGAGACAGGGGTATTATCAAGTCAGGATAAGAGAGAAAGATATTCTGATGACGGCTTTCAACATACGATATGGGTATTACGAGTTTGTGGTTATGCCGTTTGGACTAACTAATGCAGCTGCGACATTTATGGACTTGATGCATAGAGTCTTCAGTCCTTACCTAGATAAGTTTGTGGTGATTTTTATTAATGATATTCTTGTTTATTCACCCAACCCTTAAGCTCATGAACAACATCTTCGAAAAGTGTTACAAACTTTACGGGAGCAAAAGTTGTATGCTAAGTTTAGTAAATGTGAGTTCTGGATGAGTCAAGTTACTTTTCTAGGACGTGCTATCACCTAGGAAGGAATCTCGGTGGATCCAGCAAACGTAGAAGCAGTGACCCATTGGACACAACCCAAAACACCAACCGAAGTACGTAGTTTCTTGGGTATGGCGGGATACTATCGTAGATTCATAAAAGACTTTTCAAGAATCGCTGGACCTCTAACACAATTAACTAGAAAAGCAACCAAGTTTGAGTGGACGGGGAAGTGTGAGAGGAATTTTCAACAATTGAAGAACCGACTGACGTTGGCACCAATATTGACATTACCCGATCCGAACAAGGAATTTTCACTGTATACCGATGCTTCAGGGGAAGGTCTAGGAGCTATGTAGATGCAAGACAGGAAGGTTGTTGCATATATTTCAAGAAAGTTAAAGGATCATGAACGGAATTATCCGACACACGATTTGGAATTAGCAGCCATCGTATTTGCACTTAAGAAGTGGCGACACTATTTGTATAGAACTAAGTATGAGATATTCACTGATCATAAAAGCTTAAAGTACCTGTTTTCTCAGGAGGACTTGAACATGAGACAACGTCAATGGATGGAACTGCTGGAAGAATATCGATGCCTGATTAACTATCATCCAGGAAAGGTGAATGTGGTGGCAGATGCATTGAGTAGAAAAGCAAAGATATCAAGTCTTAGCTTAATATCCACCCTACAACAGGATATTAGAAGCGCCCAAAAGAATAATAAGGAGTTCCAGGAGTTCAAAAACCGTGTGGAAGCTAAAAAATTGGAAGATTTTCGAGCATTAGAAGTTGATGGGAGCTTGTACTTTCGGAATCGGTTATGTGTACCCAATGATACTGAACTTAAGCACAAGATTCTAGAGGAAGCCCACAGAAGTAAGTAATCAATGCATCCTGGAGAGAGTGAGATGTACAAAGACTTAAAGCAAAAGTTTTGGTGGAACGGAATGAAGAGAGAAATTGCGGAGTATGTAGCAGCCTGTCTTACATGTCAAAAGGTTAAGGCGAAACATCAAAAGTCAACAGGACTACTACAACCGCTACCTATTCCCGAATGGAAATGGGATCATGTGACAATGGACTTTGTCACAGGATTGTCCCAGACCAAGGGATATAAGGATGCTATCTGGGTGGCTCATTTTATTGTCATTAATATGACATACCCTTTGGACAAGTTGACACAGATTTATGTAGATGAGATTATCTTTCCTAGACCCGAACCATTTGTGAAGTTTTTTTTTTCTTTTTATGTTATCGTGTAAAGTTGTTGAAGCACGATACTTTTGTTTTTATATTGAAACGATCATGAGAAGTTTCTTTTTAAATCTTGTGTTCTGAGTGCACTAATGGTATCTAATTTACTTAAGTTTTCTGCGTATTTTGTGTGTATACCTGTTAGTGTTGTTCTAAGATTGTGTTTTATTGTGGAACTCATAGTTTAGTGCCGAGAGGCACGCAGATGCCCTACTCAGCCGCAGTTGACCTAGTGGCAGGGTTGGGCGTATCACACCATTCCCTGAAGCCCAAGCTATACCAAGAAACTCCAGTCCACATGCTCCCAAGCCAGCAGACCAAGAAGCCAAAAAACAATTAGGAAAAACAGAAAGGAACCAGAAAAATGTCTTGACTTTTCAGCAACTTCTTCGGCACAATACCGTTGTATAACAATCGAGTCTACAACTAACACCATAACACCGTACTATCATAGAAAAGACTCTGAGAAGAGGATCACTCTCGGCACCAACTTCCCATGTCAGGTGCCGACTGCAACAACACGCCATCGCATCATCTTCCCCGCCACAAAAAACCAATCAGACACCACCATATGACCCTCAAGCAGATGTCCCATCTTGTTGCAACCTGGTCACCTCTGCTGCCCCATTAACTCCAATTCCAATTTCAAAAAAATCTGCAAGGCAAAGACTTACGGAATCCCATAACAGCAAGCAAAGGCGAACATTACCACTGCCCTAACTTCAACAATGGACTCCAATATTACCGGAGCGGAGAGTCCATCATGCCACCGGTTGGTTCAAAGAGCTATCACTGGCGAGATAGCTATCATAGATAGCAAAGTGGCTGCCAATAAACCACCAACAAAAACACAATAAGAAAAACAAAGCTAGCAACAAAAACTAAAAAAACAACCGGCCACACCCACAAAAATTATAGAATTTGCATAGAAAGAGAGAAACCAAAAACTTTAAATTCTAAAAATCTTAGACTTTACTTGGATTGCTGTGTTTTTAGAAAAGTGTATTTTTTATCTTGTAATTCGTAAAAGATAAATTTTTTGTGAGAGTAGAAGTTAGACCAAAAATGAAATTGAGTAAAACCAACAATTCAAGTAGAGCCTTATAATCTTAAAATCGAAATCAGTAATCGAGGCTCTAATCGGAGAAAGACCCTCAAATTACCATCAGCAGTCACTTGGAGTCGAAGCGGGTGCAAGTTAGCACCTCGTCTCTTTATAGATTGCATAGGGTGACAATTATTTGGAGGGAAAGGGCCTCGCCTCTCTTTTCTCATATAGGAAGTGTTTTCAAATGACAATGAAAATTCTCAATTTTCTTATTTTTTAAAAGCTGTACTTAATATTCTTCTAAAACTCAACTGGTTTTGGAATTGGAGAGTTGGTACCAACTAATTTTTTGAATTTTAAAAGCAATAATGTATTGATTTTAATATCTCAAACGTCAAATAATTCCTTATATGCACCAGTCTCTAATTTGTAGCACCCTTAAATTAACATCCTACATTTGGAAAGTCCACTAATCTGGTGAAGTGGGAGTGATTAAGAAAAAATTTACCTGTCTAAAAAAACACAAAATGCCTCTTTGAAAAGCCGTTACTTCTGTCTACCGTTGATTTCCTTTTCTTGACCCAAAAAATAATATAACAATATAGAAATGGGCAGCAGGTGAATACGTTAGCGAAGGCGATCACATTGAAAGAGAAAGGGAGACTAAACGACATCGTCACCGGTTGATTCGAGGATTCTCGTTGAAACTTCTCCACGCGTTCTCGTACAGTCTACGCTGCTCGCGCCATCTCTCTTGAACGCTTATTTCAACTGAATTGAATTGAGTTTCATTCTTCTTTTGTGTTGATTCCATTTTGCTGGCTGAATTTACCGAATTTCAGTAATTTTTTTCAATTCCAGGTAATTTTCTGGGGCTCTCAAGGAATGGATGAATGAATTTAGTGCATGAATTATATATTTGTGGATTTGTTTTGTTTTGTTCACGTAGAATTTACGATTTTTTCGGGAATATCTTTTGTATTTTGCTCTGTAAGTTGGTCATTTATTTTGAGGAGAATTGGTTAAAAATTTCCTTTCGTTGAGGATCCAAAAGAGGGGACTTGCCGGGAATTCTTACGGTTGACATGTTCTGCGAGCAGATTATGTCGGTGGCAGTAAGGAATAGTGATTTTGTGATGATGGGTCTTAGTTATAACCTGACTATGCTTAAGGTACATATTCGAATTTATAACACATGAAATAACTCTATTTGGGGATTTTGCAAGGAATGAGAAATGGAAGATGGTCATGGAATTGATAAGATGCATATTTACATCAAAGTTTGAAATCCCATTTCAGGTTGTGCATAAAAAGGCAAGCTAGGGATGGGGTGGACTCAAAAAGTTAAAACTTGTGAAGTTTGGGTATGTAGATGCCCATTGGAGTTTTAATTTGTCTAGTGACACATGGAATTTTACTGGAAGTTGCTTTATCTTGATTCTAGCTGTCTCATGGGCTGATACCGCCAAAGGCCTTCTGTAGCATATGTTCCTTTTTTTAGTATTTTAATATACTTCTGAATTTGGAGTTCTCGCCTTCAATTGTGTCAAATAGATTGGTGCAAAGTTTAATTGCAGTTGAGGATGAATCTGGTTGACCTTTACTAGAAGCTTTCTCAAGATATTGCTTTTGTTTGTGAACTTAGTCTACCCTGTTTTTTGAGACTAAAAGGAGTGCACTTCTTTATTTACAGTAGTAAATATTTCACAGATAGATGCCAGGGGTCCTTCTATATGCATAGGAGCTTTGTTACTTATCAAAGTACAAAGAGGATCCTCATATACTAGTGCATCCAGGGATGTTTCTAAGTTACTCCCATATTTAGCTAAAGCATCTGATACCGAGTTTCATTCCCTATGGCTGAAGCACAGCTGCACCCAATCAAAGCTATCCATAGGTGCTCAACATCCCAACAAAAGGTGCAAAGACCATGGAAAGCAGCATCTGAATCAGTCTTCTCCGTCAGTTGCCGTAACTAAATAATTTTGAATGAACCATGTGGATACTATCTTGTCATGGGGAATGACGAGCTGTAGTGATTTGTTTTTATTGTAAATTGTGTTTTGCAAGGTTAAAGATATTAAACGTTATGTGATTGTCTCATCAAGGTTAGTAGTAATACTAATAATTTTGATGTTAAATGCATTTGCTTGGGTTATTGAAATGAAATATAATGCAGCCATTCATTTGAACGTGTGTAAAGAGGTATTTATGCTGAACCTAATCTTAGGTGATTCAGTGTGATTATTGTCATTTCTTAAAGCTTCAAGCACTGTATTCTGATTCTCCATGAGTTATGGGAAGAAAGGAGCTTTTCTGCATGTGTGCATGTTGAACTTTCATGGTTTGCGTCTTCTAGGTTATTATAGCCTTAGCATCTGCTAACTCTTGAAATTGACTTGTATTTAACTGATAGGGGTTTCAATACAATAATTTGCCTGGCGGCTAATTAACTGAATGCAATGATTTTTATGCATAAGGTTTTCATTGTGGAACTTCTACTTGGTATATTGGCACTTTATTCAACACTGTTTGCTGTAGAATTTTTCACTTTGAAACTTACTTTTTTCTTTTTTCTTGATCAAGATTAGATATTCTATCCTTCTCGACTCTAAATACAATAGAATTGCGTCAAATGGGTTGGGGAAACATATACAAGAGGCGCATGAGAGTTTTCACTTTGGCAGTTGTAATATACCTGGATTACAAGGTATATTAATGCTATTTTTATTTTCGGAAGATTGGTGGTGCTTTGTAGTTAAAGAAGTAATAATTGAAGTTTCTCTTGTCTTAATCTGCAATACGTACTTGAAAATACTTTTGTACACACAATTGTGCATCATAGGCTTTACAGCAGAGAGAGAAATGGACAAGAAAATCAAAGCAAGCTGCACTATGGAGGAGAGCTCACGAACGCAATGCTAAGCGTGTTCTTAATGCAATGGTGGAGTTGGAAGGATTGTGGGTAAAACTTGGGCAGTATCTCTCCACTCGTGCTGATGTGCTTCCTCAGGCGTATATTTCTCTTTTGAAGCAGTTACAAGATTCACTTCCTCCTCGGCCGTTGGAAGAGGTGATATTATCATCATTCTTTCTAACATGGAGAAAAAGACATAGCGCTAGTTTTTGTTGTTTTCTGCTGAAATCTTTTTGTGTATGCAATAAATGGATGTCAATACACTCTTTGATGGAAGTGTCGTATACTTCATTAAAACATTCATGTGATTTCCCTACCTTTAAAATTCTTCTTCAAATTACTAACTAGCATTTTGTATATTCTTCTGAGAAAAAGGAGGCTTAAGTACTGGCTGCAATGATAATGTTAATTTCAATTCAGCCAATGTTGGTTCGATAAGTTAGTGATTTACTAGGATAAGATATCAAAACCTAAAAAGAAACTACTTTGAAGATAAGTAGATTTTCCGCTTGGTAACTTCAATCCTGGGAAACTTTAAAGCCAAAATCTTTGCCCAAAAACTGTTCAATTGTGGTTAAACTAATTTACTGAACTTTGAAAATTACTAAAACAACCTAGACGCTGAACCCTAGAGAAACAATCTTACAACTGTTATAAAAGACTTATCATGTTGAATTGGAAGAGATTGATTCAGGAATTCTGTCTTGAGTTTTTTAAAAGTTGAGGCTCTACTTGGATTGGTTTGAAAATAATTTTTTATTTTCTTTTCCTCTTAGGGTCTCACATTTTCTCTAACGATAGAAGTTTAGTTTAGAAACAGTGGGTATTTTTTTCTTGAAATTCGTAAAAGATAGATTGTTTGTGAAAGGAAGAATGGGCCCCAAAATTGAAAAAGAAAAAAATTCTCAAATTAAATTCTTAACCAAGTAGAGCCTCATCTTTCACGAAACCTAAGATACACATAGGACATTTTTTTTTTCAACTTAAAAACCAATCCAAGTAGAGGATGAATTGTTGGTGAGAGAAGTGGTTCCCAATTAAAATTTTTTGCATAAGTTCTGTAGTGCAACCCAGTCCAAATACTTGTTACAAGCAACTAAATGAATCTTCAACTTTGATATCATGTTTGATCTTTCAAATCCTTTGGTGTTCTCTTTGCATTCTACATGAGTACAATATTGAGATTTTTGTTTTTGTTTGATGATTGTATTCCTGCTTTGGAAAAATGAAAATTTGAAGCTGAATGTTACTTTATTCACTATTATTATTTTTTTCACAGGTCTGTCCAACTATTGAGAAAGAGTTGGGGAAGTCCATGGAAGAACTTTTCTTGAATTTTGATAAAGAACCTCTGGCAACAGCATCGGTGAGATTCTCCAAAACAAACTACCAGTAAATGAAACATACCTAGAAAATGTCACCTCAAATGCTAATGTTGAGACTTTGACCTCAAATACTAATCTTTCCTCTTCTTTCGTTTTTCTCGTTTCCATCTCTGTTCCTCCCCACACTGGCCATTTTCTCGTTTCACATCCTCTTTTTCCTTTCTCATTCTCCTTCATCTTCTCTCCCCTTACTTGCTGCTCAACTAGCAACTCATTGGCGGTGTAGGTGGTTCTCTGGCTATCTTTCTCACCCTTTCTCCTCCTTGATTATTCCATATTATTTTCTTCCTCCACGGTGCCCCAAAGCAGCAATCAACTGCCAAGGTGTTGTTGATGAGTTGGGTTTGTACTTCTGAATTTTGTTGGAAGTGTAACTTTTAATGCATTTTTGAAAACTTGTTTGTTATAGTTTGGAGGTTCAGTTAATCTCTAAAAACGACCATGGCTGACATCACTTAAATATTTTAAAAATTCCCATTTTCAATCTTACTCTGAACCTCAAATAGCAGCTTTTCTTGTCAAACAGTCGTATTTGGTTTACATTTTGTTCCAAGAACCTTTGGTGATTTTATTATAATAAATATTACTGTTCGCAGAAATCTCTCTTTAGAGGGTGCAGTGTAAAAGATCTTTATGTTGCTTGTAGAGTACTTTGGTTAACAATATTTAGTTACCCTTATTAGGGAAGTGATATCTAATGTAAGTAGTTCATTGACACCATCCATATTGTAGGATTTACAGTTTACAGTTTTTATAGATACCAAACAGCCTTAATACTGCTCCTGACACACTGCATTGAGCATTTTTAACATTATAGTTATAATTTTCTTTTCGCTGGTATTCAATAATTTAATTATGCAGATAGCACAAGTTCATCGTGCAACTTTGAGAGATGGGCAGAATGTTGTTGTCAAAGTTCAACATGATGGTATCAAGGCAATCATATTGGAGGTTATATCATCTTGGCTTTCATGTTTGGGATGTGGCAAAGTAAGAATATTAATCTTGGAATAATATGTGATTATAACGTTTGCCCTATTTTTACAGGACCTGAAAAATGCAAAGGCAATAGTTGATTGGATAGCCTGGGCAGAACCACAGTATGATTTCAATCCAATGATAGATGAATGGTGTAAAGAAGCACCAAAGGAATTGGATTTTAATCATGAGGCTGGTAGCTTTATATCATTTTCTAAATAGATGTGGTATCTCTGATGCCCTTTAATGTGTTTAATTCATTAATGATACTGTTCTTCATTTTCTAGAAAACATTCGGAAAGTTTTCAGAAATCTGTGCTGCAAAAGTGTGCATGACAGGGACATGCCAGCCAATCATGTCGATGTGTTGATTCCAGAAGTTGTTCAGGTAGCTTGGGTCTCTCTTTTAATTTTCCTATTACATTTAAAAATCCTTGTCTGTGCAATGCATCTGATGGAAGCTGAGTGAAGGGTTCCCTCTTATGTCAACAGAAGGGAGGTGCTGATCTAAAATTGGTCTCGGTTACTTAATTCTTTTGTTGGCACTATGGCGATCTGAATCCTTATGGTAACATACTGCATAACCAAGAAGATGTAATATTTTTCTCTCACCTTAGGTTGTCTACCCGCCTTAGGATTGAGTATGGCCACTCCATACTGTTTATCCAGCTCTCTTTTCTGAAGCGTCAAGTGTGTTTGTGGGAGCAAGCTAATATTTGAGTTCTCTTCCTTGTCACACTCGTTTCTACTGCACTAAAGTTATTCCTTATGATGTGTGCTTTTTTAGTTACTGTGCTAGAATGTTAAACCTTCCGACTTCAAGCATTTAATATACTGTTCATAACCGCAGAGAATAAATAACTTCTCAAAATGTAGCTTGCTTATGGATGGATAAAAAATAGATACATCGAGTATTCTCGCAGAACTCTCAGAATCTAACAATCATATAATATTTTCCACTTTCAAATGGTAAAGAGAAGGGTATTAAAAGGAAGGAAATGCACAACTGGACAATGAGCTGGACACAATACTTTTTTTTTTTTTTTTTGGGGGTGTGTTTGCGTTCTTAGATATCCTATAATTCTTTATATTCATCTGCAACTTTAATAAACTTCTTCTGTTTGTCTTATTGCAATGCCAGTCAACTGAAAAGGTCCTCATTTTGGAATACATGGATGGTGTTCGTTTAAATGACATAGACTCATTGGAAGCTTTGGGTGTAGACAAACAAAAGCTTGTTGAAGAAATTACACGAGCATATGCCCACCAAATATATGTGGATGGATTTTTCAATGGTGACCCTCATCCTGGTATAATATCTTCAAAGCTCGGTCTTTTATCTAGACATAGATAGTAAAGATGATTAGGCATAAACCAGACTCAGCATACATATGCCTAATGACTGATATTCATTTCGATGCATTGTAATTGGAACAGTCTGGATATCAGCAACATGGAACCACTCTCATTATTCACCAATTTTTTTAAATTGATTATTTTCTTTCCTCTGTTGAATCCATTCTCTAATTTTATGCTAGGAAATTTTCTTGTGAGCAAGGAACCTCCTCATCGTCCAATTCTGCTTGATTTTGGGCTTACAAAGTCCCTATCAAGTTCAATGAAACAAGCTCTAGCAAAGATGTTTCTTGCATCTGCTGAGGTTTGTATGGTTTCTCGATCTTTATATTGTTGATTTTTGTAAATGATTTACCATAGATTAGCAAGCACAAGGTAGAGCAGTACTTCTATCCGAAGCTTGTACCCAGTTGGCCATCTAAAGTAAAAGCAAACTGAGCTTTTCACTCCTAGGTGTCTTGAAGCAATGCTGATGTCCAAGCAAAAGACCTATATGCAACATTTTCTTCAGGGAATTCTGTATAATCTGTGTGAATTAATTAGAAATTTTAATGCTTTTCTTTATTTGGAAGGTTCATTCTCTAGCCTTGCCTATCCAAATGAAGTTTTGACGAGGACTTATTTCTCCATTAGGAAATTAACATCATACTTTTGTTGTGTAGAACTTTTGGGAGCATGATTGAGCTAGATGTTATGAGCATGATAGCAATTTCAAGTTTGAAGTCCGAATGTATTTTTTGGCTTGCACATCTTTTATGGTTGACAACCAATTTTGAATACCCTTCATGCAGGGTGACCATGTCGCGCTACTGTCTGCCTTTGCAGAAATGGGACTCAAGTTGCGCTTGGACATGCCAGAGCAGGCAATGGAGATAGCAACTGTGTTCTTTCGATCCTCAACACCTGCAAATGAAGCTCATGTGAGAAAATATGCATTGGTCTTTTTTACTTATCCTCTGCTACTTATATTGAACTGGTTTACATTGTTTCCTCAGGAGAATATGAAAGCCCTTGCTGAGCAAAGGAGCAAAAATATAAAGGCCCTGCAAGAGAAGATGAACCTTAACCAAAAAGAAGTAAAACGTTTCAATCCGGTAATTTTAAAAATTATTTTAAATGTTTGTTCCCATTCAACATGTAACTTTGTTCTGAATTGAATGAAGCTGAGAACATCTTTTCCAGGTTGATGCCTTCCCTGGTGATATTGTAATATTTTCGAGAGTAATTAATCTTCTTAGAGGTATCTTTTCAATCTCTTCAAACTTTATGTCTCTAATAGTTTTTCATGATTAAAATTATTTAATTTTGTGCCCTCTCAAAGCTTACTCCGACACAAAAAATAGTGTCTATTCTGATTGGTTACTGAGTTTACCCCATATGTCAAAATGTAAGTTCAGATAAGTAAACTATTAGTGAACCAATTGACAGAACAACTTTGAATGATTGTTTCAGGACTTTCATCATCAATGAATACACGAATAGCTTATATTGATATCATGAGACCTTTTGCTGAATCTGTTCTGCAGTGGTATGTTTGTTGTGCATTATGTTTAATTGTAATCCTGAGTTTATATTATATCATGAGCCTAAGTTTCAATCTATTTCAGCAATGTAAACAAAGCGCTAATGTTGAATGCACAATGGGTCTTTGATACCCCTGTTCATTCTGAAGTTGAAACCAAGCTAAGAAATCTCCTAATTGATTTAGGGAATGCCGATAAAATACTCGGAATCCAGGTGAATGATTTACATTTTTTAATATATTTGAACATTTTGATTGATGTAATTTCATTGCATTATCACCTTTAAACAAAATTGATGAAGGTAGTGAATAAGCGGACCATGAATTTATTAAACTGAGGAATGATGTGCATAGTTCTTTTGGTCGTTGAAGTATTCTGCTCCTTGAAGAATGCCACTAGAGGGAATAGCCTGTCCCTGCACCTCTCACACTACCCATGTGGGGGGTCACTCCAGATCTTTTCTTTTTGTTCTTATTTATAATTCTTCATATAATTCATAGAACTTTTAAGTGTAATGGTTTGTATTGGGATATATGTAATTCGCATGGAACAGTCAGAAGAGAGATGCTAGGAAACTTGCACAATCTACTTTTTCATGACCTTTTCGAGTTGCTGGCTTGTTGATTTGTTTGGTATGAAGTTGAACTATAAGAGAGTGTACCTTTCCCTTGGTATTTTCTCCTGAACAATTGTCAAACAGAAAATGAATTGAGGTTAATTCTTGTTGGGAAGGGCCCAGCTAGGGATATAGATACAAAAAGCTCATTCCAATGTATCACTGATAGGGAAACAACAGATTTTTAGTTAGTTATGGTCAAGCTGGAATTCCTTTTGTTGCGTCTGTTGTTTTCCCCTCCTGGCACATCACTGTTGATATTAAGTAGTATATGGTACAAGGCAAGAGGTCCTGCTTTCAATCTGCAACCTCACCCCCCCGGCCCAAAGGGGAAAAAACCAAAGTTGAACGGAACAAATATTTTGATCACAAATGAGAATCTTTTCTGTAGATTTTTTTGAGGTCGATAATGATGCAATCGAGCAATATGCTTTTCCACATGAGTTCTCGGGTCATCTTGTTACACACTTATTTGGTATCTTAACTGTTTTATTTTATTGGTGAAAGTTTCCAGAAGTTTTGACTGCTGGTGTTGAGATACAAAGCAAGAAGAAATGTACTTGTTCGCCAATTCTTTTTTCTTGTGTGTGATGGTGTGAGCTATTGCTTGTGTTTCTTTTTTCCTCATGATATGATTATGGTGACTGAATCAGATTCTTTTGCTTTCTGCATTATGCTTAGTATTGATTTCCTTTTAAAGGTATGTGCCTACAAAGATGGGGAAGTGATCATTGATACTGCTGCTGGTAATCTTGGAAGATATGATCCTCGGCCAGTTCAACCTGATAGCTTATTTCCCGTTTTTTCCGTAACAAAAGGAATAACAGCTGGAATGTTGCATTGGCTAGTTGACAACGGGTACTGAACATTTATTTTATCCATACATGGTTACCTGAAGCACATTGCATGGGAATTGTTTCATAGATAACCCATCTCCCCCGCGCCCCCCCCTCTCCCGGCGCAGGAGAGTTATTTTTACACTCAGGATTGTCTTAACATCCTCTAATACACTTTCTAGTACACTTCCTTTGGTATGGCTTTCCTTTGGTGTGTACTAGAGAGTGTACTAAAAGATGTACTTGATGATCTCAACTATCATTTTTGCATCAGTTTAGTAACACGAACGAAGTTCAAAATATTTGAATTTATTAAACCCTTCCATAATTGATTATGCTTTGGACAATAGTGTTCCTTTCCAATGAATTTAACTAAAACTGCTCCAAATGCGAAATATAGTTCATTTATTCTGATTACTTTGTGTACCAGGAAACTGACGCTTGACGAAGACATTGCGAACATTTGGCCAGAGTTTAGATCTAATGGGAAAGATCGAATACAGGTGTAAGATTGTGTGGTCTATTTCTAACATATTTTTCTGCCTATGGTTTGAAGCCAATCCTTCATGTTTTTCCCTTTTTCTTTTGTGTTGGGAAGATAAAAGAAATACAATATTGAAGTTCTCCAAACTTTCTGTTACGTCAATTTCATACTTTCTAGTCACATAAAAAATGCAAATTTATGTGATCTGTCTGTCTGTACGTGAATGCTAAACATCTAAGATATCTAGTTTATTCATGTCACCATTCAGCAATCAACTGTACCATTTTTAGTTTATGTTCTCTAACAAATTTCATGCCCTGGTAGGTTCATCATGTACTTAACCACACCTCTGGTCTCCACAATGCACTTGCCATGCTTGCTCGCGAAAACCCATTACTGATGTGCAACTGGGAGGAATGTTTGAAGTCCATAGCCATGGAAGCTCCGGAGACCGAACCTGGCCGTGAGCAATTGTACCATTATTTGTCTTTTGGCTGGCTCTGCGGTGGCATAATTGAGGTAATACTACATTTGCATGCTATCTGAAATGAGGAAATGTAGGTCAAGTATTTCATTTTTTACTTGTATATTAAGACATGAAGACACTTGGCATGTCAGGACATGCACCATTAAATCTGCCATAAAGTTGTGAATTTTGCAAGTATCACAAGTTTTGTTTAAGTCATACCACATCACAATTTGTAAAATAAAATGTGCTCAGTATTGCAATCTCCAGAACTTCGAACTCTAGCTGATTTTAATCAAGTAATCGTCTCTAAGATTTTGATCTCTAATTTATAATCAGAGTAGGTGCAGTCAAGGGGACTCCACATACATGACATAGCAAAAAGACCAAGGCTCTACTTGGATTGCTATTTTTGTTAATAAAATGTAGTTTTTTATCTTGGAGTTCTGTGAAAGTTAGATTATTTGTGAGAGGAGAAGTGGGACCCAGGGTGAAAAATTGAGTAAAAACTAAAAAAAATAGCAATCCAAGTAGAGCCCAAATGTTCATTGATAGTTTTGTTTAGGTATTTTATATAATATACATTAATAATACCCTTTTGTCTCCCGATGTCTCTGCCGGTACTAATGCATGTTCTGTGAATCGGTCAGCTAGGAAGGTTTGTCTAGTTCTGAACTTGTTATTTCTATTCTGAAGTATTCGGTGAAGGTCTACGAGAAAGACAGTTAAGAATACACCTGGCTGATGCTAACCTTTGATGCTAATATTGATTTCTGTATGCAATGGACATGCACTTCTTAATCTTTAAGGGCTTCTGCGCCATATGAGTGTCAGTGCTGCTGTTAATCCCTGTAACCTCTCCTACTAAGGACATTGAAAATATCTGTGCAGAAGCCACACTTTAGGATTATTTCTTTAAGAAAAAGCTTAAAAGATAAATTTCTGTGAATTAATGCATCTTGCTTTCCTAGCTCCTAATTCTCTTTCCTTCTAAGTGATAAATTAAAAGGCGTGCAAACCTTTGGCCTCTGCATCACCAACCCAAAATGCAATAAAATGGTTGGACATGCAGGGCTTAGCATTGCAATTGGCATGTTTGTCAAGTTCAATGGACATCATTATCTGATGTACTTAGAATCTCCCTACTGATCGATAAGGTTTACCAGCTAACAAAGTGCTTTATGGACAGCATGCATCAGGGAAGAAGTTTCAGGAAATTCTTGAAGAAGCATTTATTCGTCCTCTTAAGATTGATGGTGAATTATATATTGGAATTCCTCCAGGTAATGCTCGTGCTCTTATTTTATTTTATTTTTTATTCAGTTTCCATGAGTCACTCTAGTAACCCGTGTATACTCGTACATTTTAGAGGAAATGCCCACTCATCTCTCTGGCTCCTCGTGAAGTTAGATTAACATGAATGTCTAGTTTTGTACAAAAATCTCACGTCAGTGCTTTGTGAGTCTGGATTTGGAGTTGAAAATATGTTTGCCTTCTGATAATGAGTACAGTTTATCTGATCAAAATCAGATAAGGACTTTTATTTCGTTATTGTTCTGGGCTTTTAACCGTAATGCCCTTTTTGGTTATATTTCTGTCTTTCAACTTCTCTTTTGAACAATGTGCATGGATGAATATGATGGTAACAATTGAGTGCTGCTTAATGAGAGTATGAAGCTGTAAAAGGGAGTTAATATTGTATTCATTCTACCGCTAATCAACATTTTGTGTAAAATGAATTGTTCCTTTCAGGTGTGGAGTCCCGTCTTGCTACTCTTACAGTAGACATGGATGATCTGAACAAGCTCTCTGGTATCAGCAGCCGTCCAGATCTCCCTTCCACCTTCCAGCCACAGGATATCTCTCAGCTTGTAACAACTCTTCCTGCTATATTTAACTCACTACAAGCACGCCGTGCAATCATACCTGCTGCTAATGGGCATTGCTCAGCTCGTGCCCTCGCGCGCTACTATGCAGCACTTGTTGATGGGGGTGTCATTCCCCGGCCACATTCTTCTCTATCTAAGCCTCCACTTGGAAGCCACCCACATGTTCCCAAGTTTTCCACAAAAAAGGTCCCGAAGAAGCATAAGACGTCAAATATAAGAGATTTAATAATGAGAGCAAGAAGAAGTGGTGACACTCAACAAGCACAAAATTCTGACAACTCTAGTGATGTCGCTGGCGTGAATTCAGCTGGCAACTCCTATGCCAGAATTCCCGAGGATGGTAACTGCAGCAGTGATGAATCTAGCAGCACAGAAGGCAGCTTGACCGACCAACAACATACTGGGAAAGTATTCAACAACCCCAAAATTCATGAGGCATTCTTGGGCATCGGTGAGTATGAAAACCTTGCACTTCCAAATGGAGAGTATGGACTTGGTTTTAAGAGATCTCACTCGAAGGATGATTCTCTTATCGGCTTTGGGCATTCAGGCATGGGTGGTTCCACTGGTTACTGTGACATGAAAAATAGATTTGCGATAGCTGTGACTCTGAACAAAATGTCTCTGGGAAGTGTGACTGGGAAAGTAATTGAGTTGGTTTGCAAAGAACTTGACATTCCATTGCCGAAAGAATTGGTCAGGCTTGCCGAGGGATCACCTGCAGATGATCAGTTTAATTCAGAAAGACCTTTAATTAATTGAGGATGATTCTTCAAATCCCCCATTTTTGATGTGAAGACTAACATTAAAGCATCAAAGGAATCTATCTGCCTATTCTATGGCTCCAGAAACTGTAAGTTATACACTTTATACTCCAACATCAAATATGGTGTTGTTCATGGACCAGAAATAAATTGTATGCATTATAGGGTAAGTAATGTATGTATTGAATGTAATTTGATAAGAGGTGTATGTTGCGATGGCGCGACCCTCTTACTTAGCTACCTCCACCTAGGAAAAGTACTAAGTTTGAGTCACCTAGGACCTAATGTCGTATGATAGTCTTGTGCTGTTATCCGGAGGACCTTGTATCCTTCGATCCCTCCTCCTAGATTAGTAGATGTAATTTTTTGCTTTCATGTTCCTTAAGAAGTAAGGAAATAGAAACTTGATTCGTTTCTGAAATATATATATATATATATATATATATAATGACTAGTTGAAATGATAATCTTATTTTCATAGCATACGATATGATTGAAGATGATTCTTTTTACCATACTTATTTCTGTTTTTCCTATATCTCCAAGTACTTTTAGCACTTACTTTTAATGTTCTATTATTAATATTAGATAAAATGGCACAAGTTACATGAGGAGAATTGTGGCTGGTCTACTCCACAGTTTCATTTGAATACAAAGTAATTCGCGCTAATTGGAGTGTTGGAAATATTGTTGTTCCTTTTCATATGGGAGAAATCAATGGAGAATTATCTATTTTTGAAATTAGAGCCCCCAGTTTAGATAGGTCATTAGATTGAAAGGTAAGACTCATGACAACTCTGAGCGAGGCACTTTCAAGGTTTTTTCTCAGCTTTTACCACTTTTTACAAAAAAAATTCATTAAACAGGCCTTTTTATTTTTTATTCTTAAACAGGCCATAATGCACACAGCATGATAATGCACATGGTAATTGACAATCAATCTCCAGATTAATGTTGTTTAATAACGTGGCGATGATGTGGCAGCAGGGTGTTGAGATGGCAAATAACGCACATTGTGAATGTGTTATTAAGCATCATCGTAACAAAAACCTAGCCGCAGCAACATTCCTCTACGTTTTTTTCCTTTATTCCTCTCCGTCGCTACTCTTTTTTTTCTCCATCCTCCGCTGTGCCGCCGCCTTCCTCCTCTTCTCCTCCTCCTTCCCTCCTCTTCTTCTCTTCCTCTTCTTCTTCTCCGTTTTTCTCTTTCTTTCTCATCGTTGCCGCTGCTCGTTTTTTTCTCCATCCTCTGCCGCATCGTCGCACCGCTGCTTTCCTTCTCTGTAAATTTCCTTCCTCCCCTCCTTCCCTTGTTCTTTTCCTCTTCTTCTCCTTTCTTCTATTTCCGAAATTATTCTCAATTTTTTCTTCTTCCCTTTGTTCAATTTCTGAAATTTCAGTTTGGGTCGTCAACACCTCCTTTGGAGTATGAAGGTTTTATAGTTTTGGAGTGGCGAACAGTAGAGAAAGCTCCACCGAATAACGTTGATTTTAATTTTTTTAAATTCTAGGTAAATTTCTTATTGTCTATGATTGCTTTAAATTTTTTGTACACTATGTGTTAATTTTTATTATTGTTTACATGAAAATTATTATTTATTGTGGTTTGTGAATTATTTTTATGAATTTTATTTGGATTATTTTTCAATTTTTTGTAATTTATATTTATACTTTTGAGTTTTATGATTATGTTCAAACTTGTTGTTATTGATAAATTTGTGCATGTTTGATCATTTCATTAAACTAGTTGTGTTTTTTATTGGGAATATGATTTGATGAAATACGTGATTTGATATAAGTTATATAGTTTATTTTGTTTTTGTCATAAATCGTGATTGTTTATTTTTTAGCATGTTTATATTGTTCTATTAATTTTATATTGTTAGTTGTTAGCCCTAAGGGCATTATTGTATATGTTTTTTATTATGATTAACATATGTTTGTGTGATGAGTATAGCTTAGTCTCTATAAAACAAAAGAAGCATTTTTGGAGTCTCAAGGCTACACTACATAAGAAGTAAAAGATCTTAGCAATTAAAACATGATGAAAAAGGAGAGATCAAGCCATTCCAAGATCAAGGCATTGAAGACGTTGAAGACTTATGTTTTAGTTAGGGATATGCTAAGGTATTTTGTAAAACTTCCTAACTCTCATCTTTGTTTGTTGATCAAGTGTGAAGCTCCTTGGATGAATTTCTTTTTATAAACTATTCTTGAAAAATCCAAGTATTCTTGATAGAGTTTTTGATGCCTTCAAAAGTTTTCTTATCAAAAAGAGCTTTAGAATTCTTTCACAAACAAATTGGAGGTTTATCTTTCTAATCACACAAAAGATTTTATGAAAATTAGCCAAAAACCTTATTCACCCCCCCCCCCCCCCTCCTCTAAGGTTTTTCAGTAGTATTTATATAATTTTATGTTATTAGCATTTAAATTTGTTTTGAAGTTTTATTTACAAAAAAAGAGAATATAATCTTCTCTAAACCCTAACTTTGAAACCTAAATCCTAAAACCCTAACGCCATAAAATCCTAAACTATAAACCTTAGAAAGTGTGTAATCATACTTCACTCTAAATATTTTACTCTAAACCATAAACCCATAAAGAATTAAATTTGTAAAGTGTATAATGGTATACCTAAAACGTAAACCCATAAAGAATTAAATTTGTAAAGTGTATAATGGTATACCTAAAACCGTAAAACCATAATATTGAAATCCTAAATCCTAATCTTTATCTATTAAACACTAAACCCTAGAACCCTAAAACCCTAAACTTTTTTAGCCTAAACCCTAAATCATAAACATAGTGTAATAATACTTTACTTTAAATATTTTACTTGAATTTTTAAACCCTTGAAGATTTAAATTTATAAAGTGTATAACCCTAAACCCTAAAACTCTAACATGGAAAACCTAAAACCCTAACATTGAAACCCTAAAACCTTAAAATCCTAAACCCTTGAAATCCTAAACCGTGAACCGTAAAACCCTAACCTTTATCTATTGAACACTAAACTCTAGAACCCTAAAACCCTAAGCTTTTTTAGCCTAAACCCTAAAACCCTAAATTTAGAAAGTGTATAACCCTAAAACCCTAACATGGAAAACCTGAAACCCTAAACCTAAACCCTTGAAATCCTAAACCGTGAACCCTAAACCCTAACCTTTATCTTTTACACACTAAATCCTAGAACCCTAAAATCCTAAACTTTTTTAGCCTAAACCATAAACCTTAAAAAGTGTGTAATAATACTTTATTTTAAATATTTTACTTGAAGTTCTTAAACCCGTGAAGATTTAAATTTAGGAAGTGTATAACCCTAAACCGTAAGCACCCTAAAACCCTAACATGGAAAACCTAAAACCCTAACATTGAAGCCCTAAAACCCTGAACCCATAAACAATAAACCTTAGATAGTTTGGAATAATACTTTACTCAAAATTTTATACTTTAAATTCTAAACCCGTAAACATTTAAATTTAGAAAGTGTATACGAAAACCCTAAAACCCTGAAACCGTAACATTGAACCCTAAAACCCTAAACCCTACACCTTAAAAAGTGTGTAGTAATACTTTACTGTAAATATTCTACTTTTAATTGTAAACCCTTATTGATAAATGTGTCTAATATTGTACATAAAAAAACCCTAAAACCTTGTGATATAATGTAGATGGAAAAAGTCCCAGCACATGTACATCCGAGTCCTATTGTCAGTGATGTATTAACGAGGCAGTATGAATATAGGTTTGGATTGATAAGGAGTGGGGATCGCGAGACGTGTATTACTGCTGTTTAGTGTGGACGTTTCAGTCGCAATCCATTTCAGGCTTACAGTACAGCTCCCCGTAGGTTAGTTGATATTATTGATAGGACAAGTTTAGGGGGAGTTTCAGATGTAGTTACGTTGGTCTCGACCATGCACTTAGTACTGCGTTAGTTGAGCGTTGGAGGCCTGAGATTCACACATTTCACATGACTTGTGGTGAGGTGACAATTACTCTACAGGATGTACACGTGTTATGGAAATTATGGATAGAGGGGTTGATTGTTACACGTCCCAGTTGGATTGTACATCAAAAGCAATATTGGATTGAGATGATTAAGACTTATTAGTGTGCGATTGTCCCTTACTCATTTTTTTGGATACAAAGTTAAGAAGTAACCTTTAGAGGCTTGAATCTTGAGAGAGTTTACCGGATCAGAGAGTAATGATAACCTTATCTTGCGTGCCCATGGATTTTTTTTCTTACTTCTTAGAGGTTATATAGTCCCTGATATGTCGGGCATCTTGATTCACATCTAGTACATTAGTTTGTTGGAGGATTTTGATTCCATCAACACTTACAGTTGGAGTAGTTGTGTATTAGGATTTTTACATAGGCATTTGTGCATGGCAACTTTAAGGGGTGTACGATAGAGCCGGGGAGCTCTAGTGCTACTTCAGATTTGGGCTTGGTCGTGTATTCCTGTATTGCGTCCTCAGCTAGATCAGCATGTTCATCCAGACCCTCTTGCTCCACTTAGTGCTATGTGGTGTACATCATTTGATCTCAGCCAGCTGCCTACACACGTCCTGCTTACTTATAGAGATCTTATAGATTTTTATGCCATCCGATCAAGTTTGACTTTAAAATATTTTTTTTCTTTCTTATTATATTTTTTTGGTTGATTATTATTTAAATATTTTAATTTGCTGAACAGTTTGTATGGCTACCCTATCTTGACCGTGCTCTGGTTCCATTTGAATTGTGGCGGGCAGAGGTGCCACTCATATATTACAAGATAGTGGAGTATCACCAACCCGGATGCATGATGCGATAGTTTGGACGCGGTCAGCCTATACAGGCTCCCTGTGGAACTCGGCTTGATCTACATTGACTACAACTCATATGAAATGATCAAATATATTGGGCGACACAGCATGCTAGTCATGTGGAGGTCTGGCATCAATGGAGACAACATATTAGGGATGACCTTGTTTTGCATGTTGAGGATCTATCATCACCACGAGGTGATTACATTAGATGGTATCAGGATATCACGCGAGTCTACATCGGCAATCTAGCACGTCGTGATACTCGAACTATTAGATACCACCTTGTTGGGGTCGACAGACGAATGATGGTAACAAAATGTTTATTTGTTTTTTATGCATTTCATTTCTTTATAATTCACATCTAACTATTATTTTTTCTAGACATTTATGCTGCAGGAGGTAGATGACATGGCTACAGGGTGTTGGAGGGACCACCATCATCTCCAACACAGTATGCTAGTTTTGCAAAAAAAGTGCAGACCGTCGTCCATAGGTGCATGATTTCTATTGGTGGTACCTTGGGTTGCACCCCCTCTCAGCATGATATTCAGCAACATTTCCAGTACAGCCATCACGTCGTTGTCCTTGGGAGCCTGTAACAGAGCGTGGTGCTCTTGGAGTTAAGAGGGACGTTCGTAGATTTCCCGGTGGCGAGGCCTGTGGAGGATACGCTCCTGCCCCACCACATCCAAGAGGACGAGGATATTTCGACCCTAGACGTGGAGGAGAGATAGGTGTTCCATCTGGAGGGTCGTGGAGATCCAGGGTTTGATGTTCCAGGTGACCTGTTCAACAGCCCAGACTTAGATGTTCTGACTTTTAGTTTGGGTTTGACGCCACCTACTCAGTCACATCCGAGTGGATCAGGCACATCATACGTCTCACCTCCGAGTACATTCGGTACATCATATGCGCCTCCACCTCTGGGTGCAGTGGGGTTTAGATTTAAGGCACCTCCACCTCCGTGTATAACAGGTTTATTTGTACCGCATATGCCTGTATCTCGTGCATCTTCTACCAATTCAGATGAGGAAACTGATGAGCCAACGAATATTGTTACACTAGCACAACAACTTGGGTTTGAACATCGTGTTGGTAAAAGACTACTAGATTTACGCCATCTGATTGGCACTAGAGTTTAGGGTTTATGATTTATTTTTTTATATTATGATGTAAATTATTTCTTTATATTATGATGTAAAAAATTCTTTTATATTTTATTATAAATTATTTATTTATAATATGATGTAAATTTTTGTTACTTGGTGTAAATTTTACTATAATAATTTATATTCGATTTAAGTAAAAGATTTATAAAGTACTTAGAAGAAATTCAAAGAAGAAATAACATTAATAGAAACCCTAAACTATTACAACACTTTGAAAAAAAGAAACTCAAATATTGTTTGAACTGAGATTATTACAATTTTTTCTATAATGTCTGGGCATTTGACATCTGCTACATCTTGGGGGAGAATCCAGATTTCGATAATCCATTTCTCCCCGAAACCTTGTGCCCTGTTTTCTACCCCGTTGATTGTTCATGTTTGGAGGATAGAATGTTAAATTGTAAGGAGCATTTCTCCAAAAGTCCTTGTGCCCAATCAGATAAAAATTGGATTGGTATGTTCTTCTGTAAGTTTCCCATGAATATATATCCGGCACATAAACATCTGGTTTTGAACCATTTTATCTACAAACTGCAAGAACATGAGAACATGACAATGTATATTCTCGCCATTTGCCACAACTGCATGATTTTTCATTCATTTTCAAAGTATAAATGTTGTTGCGGTACTATCAAGGCTTATCGAAAATTTGACCATGCCAATTCCTTCTCGTGGATTGTACGTTGTAACTGTGTGGTCTCTTGATTTTAATTCAATCCGAAGGAACTTGTCAAAAACTCTTGTTGGAAGCGGATGCACATAGTTTTGGGCCTCTTCACGGTGTTGGTTAAAGTACTTAACAAGTTATTTGAATATTAATTCAACTAGGGCTTTTAAAGGTAAAATCCTAATTTTTTTCAACACACTATTAAGTGCTTCTGAAATGTTAGTTGTCATAATTCTGTACTTGTGCCCACTATCATGCAACAGTGACCATTTCTCCAGGTCTAGCTTTGCTAAATAAATGTAAGCATCAACAATTTTTTTTTTGGATTTCACTCCTCACACGCTCAAATTTCCACTGCTTAGCTTCCATTCCAGCCTGCCACATTAAGCTTTTTAATTCGCTGTTCTTGAAAGTCTTGGTAAAATATGCCTGAATGTGGCGTAGACAATACCTATGAACCACGAATGGAGGTTGCCACAAAGCTTGATTTTGCGTAGCAAATAAAATCCTTTTGTGGCGATCGAAAATAAGACAGACATGCCGATCCTTGACAACATGTTCCTGTAGAAGCTTGAGAAACCAATTCCAACTTTTGGACGTCTCTTTATCAACGATTGCAAATGCAAGTGGGAAACAAATGGTTATTCGCATCTCATATACTTACAATTAATAGTACACCCTTATATGATCCCTGAAGATGAGTGCCATTCATAAAAATCACCAGTCGACAATGTTGAAATCTATTTATACAAAGCGAGAAACACCAAAAAAGAAATTTGAAAATATAGTCTGGGGGACTGCTCATTCTGTGATTCAAGAACTTGTACACAGTTCATGGGTTTGAATATTTGATTGCCCGAAGATATTTTGGTAGAACTGAAAAAGTTGTCTCCCAACTACCGAACACCCTCTCTATTGTAAATTTTTTAGCATACCATGCCCTCTTATATGTACATCCCGTCTGAAGTTTTATTTGCACTTCTTGGATGACGTTCGAGACAGGTATCTCGGGATTGTTGGCAACAAGATGTGATATTAGTTTTGAAACAAATTTTGAAGTCATATTCGATGCTTGTTTTGATGAACCTGTACAAGGCATATGTGTTCCTTGGTAAATCTGGTTATTTCCCAACGACCATGAGTTGCTTTCTTCTTTATTCGGATGTACCATGTAAAATAATTAGAGTCACTGTGATGATAACATTTCGCCGCCCATTGATTGCTCTTACTTTTAACAACTCTATCCACTCGTTCTATCCGAATAAACCATTTCTGGACTGCACTAATTGCTTGGATTTTGTCAACAAATCTCATGCTTAATTGAATATCAGTCATTGCATCGTTTCAATCAAGTAATAGTGTCTGATTCGACGAAGTTATCTATCTGCTCTCCTGAGCCCATATCTAGGAATGCTCCAGACTGTGTTTAATCATATGGAGCGTTACTGAACCACTGACTACTCTGCCATTGATTCACTGTAGTTGAAAATAGAGGGTTTACGGGAGTGCTAATGTCATCTTCTTCATCATTATCATCATTGTTGTCATCAGATTTACTTGATACGACATAATCTTCATTAGTGTTGTCATTGTCTTCATCATCTTCCTCTACTGATGAGTACAACATTGACGGTTCATCAGAAACCATCTGTTTATTGCGTGACATGTTGAGGAATGTCTGGATAATCCTTTTCAGTTGATACATTTGTGTGCTGGACTTCTGAAAATATTTGTGATTGGGTCGGTTCGAATTGAACTAGTATGTGAATTCTTCCCTTTGATATATTACGGTTTATAGTCCATAGGTAACGCATCTCATCATCGTTGTTCATGCTGTACAGAGTAAAATTAAATATTTGATACTCTTCATATAATGAAGGAACCCTCATTGTCATTCGAACCTGTCAAAGATTTGGATTCATTCCTTGATGCTTCAATATTTTTCTAACAAGCTCATCATGTATTACTATTCGGGTAAAAGTCCAAGTTTTCTTTGCTGCTCCAGTGAAATAAGGACCATACGCATCTCTTACATGCTTTGAATCCTAAAATAATACAACTCTAACAGGGTTAGTTGCATCCATGTTTATTCTTTGTAAGAAGTGTGAAGGAAAGGGTAACAAAGATTCGGAAATAGAATAGGAAGAAAATGTTGTGAAAATTGTTGTGTGATCTCCAAATTTGGGTTAGGAGTCCATATATATAGGGTTTTAAACACCTTTCAAAACTGGTTAAATTATTTTGATTTGTCCATTGATCACATGGGGTTGTTGGAAATAATTCAAAACTGTCGAAATTATTTCCGACTTGTCAAATCTTCATATGGGCATGTCGGGAAATAAAACAAAACAGTTGTCAAATTATTTCCAACTTGTCAAATCTTCACATGGGCATGTCGGATGTCAAATTTTCACATGGGCATGTGGGATATAAGATTAACAAGTTGTCAAATTATTTCCGACTTGCCACTGCACATGGGCATGTCGGAAATAAGACAAAAAAGTTATCAAATTATTTCCGACTTGTCAAATCGGCAAAGCCGCGGAAGGAGAAGAGGAGTGAATAAGATAATTATTAATGATATATGCACATAAGGTGTGCATTACAATATGAAGGACAAGGATTTTTGTGGTTTTGATAACGCACACAGCATGTGCATTATCATTAGAGATAACGCACATGCTGTGTGCGTTATGGCCCGATGAAGAATTAAAAAAAAAAATTATGACCACTTTAGGGACTATATTTAAAAATAAGGCCAATATATCAAAATACCCACGGTCAATTAATAGTCTTCTTAAAAAAGTAGAATATAAGATATACTTTTCAGTGATGTCCCAACACTCACCATAGTCAATGATTACCTTTAGAACTCCCTACTCCATGGAGCTCACTCTTGTAGGGTAGGAGCAGGTGCTATAATGGTGGTCCGGAATTAGTCTCTGGTTTAGAGTGATGAATTTCTAAATATATTCAAGGCTCATAGCAACAATAGTTTCGTTCGAGCATTTTCCATCTTGTGAGCTCGTTAGATGAACCGAGTGCTGATAGAAAAGATAGATTACTATATCATATATATTGTCCTCTACTTGTAATCTCAATGCACACAATATTTTCTCTTAAAACCCTCATTTCATGAGGTACTTTTCAATTAGGGAGCAATGTCTGAAGTGGCTTTTCATGGAAGCATTCTAATTTTTTGCTAGACTGGAAGACTGACTATAAATGAATTCCTTAAATCTAATTTCCTACTCATATTTGTACTCACTCAGATTTAATCGTATATATCTCATTTGACATGAAATTCCAAACTATTCTGTTATTCGGCGACATAGTAGGATCAAGTGTGATTTAAAGAATAGAATCCACCTGTTGGGAAAAAATCTCCCGTAGTACTAATTATGATCGATAAGTTCAATTATCATTCATTCGGGTCCAACAGAATGGAGAAAAAAGATGTAGTTCAGAAGAGGGATCCATCCAGTTATTTGAATAAATAGATATGACCTAATGAGACGACCGCAAAGTTGCCGAGGGAACACTTGGTTTGGAATTAGCTACCAAAAATGATACCCGACATTGCTAGAAAATTTCGAAAGCTCATACCCTTCTTTTATTGACCGCTGCGCTGCTCAACTCCTCCCATCCAAGTGGATTATAAATTGTCATCACTTTCCTATGCACCCTTCTAAGTGATTCAAATTTATATATATATTTTTTATCACTTATTGCTTTTTATTCGGAACAATATGTGAAGTAAATTCATAACCTAGCCCACCCCATAATAATAAAGAATTATTTTAATTTAATTAAGCTATCAACATGGCATGAAAATTCCATAAATTCATTTTTTTTTTTAAAATTAAAAAAATGATAATCTAATGAAACACAGTAATTTAAGTTGAAGTGGTCCTGGTGCTTAAGGAGCAAGTCTTTGAGGGTCGCGTGGGAAGAGTGATGTTTTCCTGATATTGTTGAGGGCGCAGAAAAGCATGACAACTCTTTCCTTTCCTACTCCAAAACCACCATGAGGTGGTGCTCCATATCTGTACAACCAACCAACCAACCATATTCTATTATTATTATACATAAATCAGAAAACATTCATAGGAGTTGGCATGTGGGTTCAGAAACATTCTAAAAGATAAAAAAAAGTATTATAACACAAGATGTAAGTAAAGATGTCTACGATTTGAGCAATGAATGCTTGGGTAAAATTAAATTCCATGAACTTGGCATAATACGACACTTAGAATATGTCTGAGGGAAACAAATTCTGCTATGTGAACAAAAACGGATCAGGGAAAAAAAAATTAAGCCAATAGTTACCTGAATGAATCAATATATGTAGATATTGTTTTCACATCTATACCGCAAGCTGCTGCTCGTTCTGCCAAGAACTCAGCTACATGAACACGCTGAGCTCCCGATATGATTTCTTCACCTGAAAGGAAAATTTAGAGAGAGAGATAGATTTAATTTAGTGCCCCATTATTTCAAGAGAAGCTAACATCCAATTTTGGACATATGTACTAATCCTAATGCCACAAGATGAAACATAACAGAACATCCACAAAGTCTTCAACTGCAGTATCAGTGAAACAAAGTCAAGCTAAGCATTTCATAATATATTTGTTTAGGGCACTCCATACCCAAATTCAGTGGTTTTTAAGATCAAGACAATATATTAGGCTGCAAAAGGTTCAGATTAGTACAACTTATGGTGTTATGCAGCACTTGAATCAGCATAAAAACATCTTTACTCGTTCTTGATCACTTCTTTGTCCCAAGTAATGGAAAAATTACTGATTATCATGTCCAAAATTCACGGAAGCCATATCAAACTAAAAGACAGGAACAATGACATGTATCCCCAAGATTGTGAACAGCTTATTCTACCTGTCAGTCAGTACTAGACCAAGTAGCCATTAGGAATTAAGAGCTATATTTTTAGGATGAGATCAGTAGGCAAGTATCAATCTCAAGAAACTCCACACAATCTGATTTAAATGAACATATGACATAATCCAAGACAAATTACTTTGTCGCTCACTGTACAGAGTTCATCTCATCCTCTAGGCAAATTGTAGTTGTGGACCAACAAGACAAATATACAAAATGACCCACCATTGCATTTTCCAATCACTTCTAAGTTGCGTAACTAGAATAGCAATGCCTATCAGAAAAGGATAAAAAAGGCAAAATAAGTGCAAGATGTTTTTTGTGTTTACCTCGTATGAAAACGTCAAAAGAATTACTGTACTTCGGATTGTCATAGCATGGCATAGTATAGAATGGTCGAACAGCTAGAGGATAACGGTGAAGTATGTAGAACTCTGTGCCATACCTGCAAATTAGGACAGCAAAAAATGTAAATCATCAAAATATTCAATAGAAGGCTGAAGTAAATGAAAAAGAAAGACCATAAAACGCCATATGAAATTTACATACTTCTCAAAAACAAGCTGACCGAGCTTTCTCTCTGATTCAGTGTTCAGGTCTCCAAGAGGATCAACTTCAACACCAGCTTCCTGTGAATTTGGAAGTGATTAGTTGCATCAAGTACTAATTAGAAATTCACTTGAGGTTTTAGAGTTTTTTTTCTTTTTAAATTTTCTTACACATCAGTAAAATTCTTCAGTATAATCACGTGACAAACTTTGTCTCAAGCTATAACAAAGGGTCGGAGGAGTCTTGTTAACTATATAATCAAAAGTCTAGGAGCTGTTAGCTGGTTGACTGAAAATACTACGACACCAAAACAAATCACCAATAGCAACAGAAATGGATCTGCTTATGCATACAAACATAAGAAAACGCATAAAACAATATACTCGAGGGTCTAAAAGGTTTATCAAACATTAATGACATGTGAAGATATATAAGGAAGTAGTTGCTTAAAAATCAACAAATCTCATGCGCATCATTTCACTTAGAAATGAGGCAATAGCTGCCAATACCAATTATTTTTGCAAGAAAAAAACAACAAGAAGCTCTAGGAAACTAGATTTATTTGTAAAGGAAGAAGCAACAGGAACCAACTACATCACTTAGTATTGAAATAAAGATATATTTATTCCTTCCATTTATATTTATGGAATCTATAACAAGTAGTATCTATCACAAACATCTCCTAGTTCGGCATAACATGTAAATAACTTCTGCTAGAAATAGATGTTGAACCCCAATATTACTACTTTTATAGGATGCACTGAAGAATGTTTAGACAATCAAAGAGATTTGTACATATGAAAAAGAATGAAAAGAAAATTTCAAAATAATCAAATAAGCATTCTAAATGAGAAGGTTTAATGTGTTCTTTATTCTTTTGAAAAATTCAAGAGAAGCTTAGAGTCGTACTTGATGGGATTTGAAATCAATTGTCATTTTAACTCATTTTAAAACCCTCCATTGAAATGCTTTATCAAATCCTTCCGCTATCCGCAATATATAAATCTAAAGTTAAAAATTAGTTCAGAGTTTGTCAATACCGAATTTATAACTATTCCTCAAGCCAAATATCCATTTTCAATCTAGGGATAGGAAAATTTCCAAGAAACATCAACTAACACGATGACTTGACATTTCTTTTTCCCCTACCATGCATCAATCATCATGTCAAAATAAACTCAAAAAAACTTAAGCTTGAATTATAGAAATTCCTTCTCATAAATTAAAGGTCGGAAACTTTGAGCAGAAGGATGCACTTTCCTTTTTTAGACATTGACACATTTTCAGTACATAACACCCACAATTTGCCTTCAGTAATATAGAAGAATATTTCTCCTTTCTTTTCGGCAAATAATTCATTTACAAAATTCCACAATACTTACGTAAAAGCTAGGAATTCCAAGAAATATTCACCCTTTAGTTATTGACACATTTTCATAACATAAACCCTCAATTTGTCTTTAGCAATACAAAAGAATATTTCTACTTGCTTTTCAGTAAATAATGCATTTCTACTTGCTTTTCAGTAAATAATGCATTTCTACAATTCAAATATAATTGTGTAAAAGACAGGAAATTGCAAGACATATTAGTGCCTCTATTCTTTTGTACATACAAGCAACGCCTTAAGCAAGAGGAGAGTGGTCTTGATTACCGAAATTTGGAAGCAAAAGATAAATTTGAATTTGAAAGAAGTTTTTAGCCTTGCACTAGAAGTAATAATAATACAAACAAAAAGCCAATTTGATTTTGAACTCCATATCTAAATGTATGCACCAACTATTACATTGTTTCCAGAATGATACACAAGGTCAGCCAGCATATGCTAATGCGACGCTGAGCAGAAAAATGATATCTAGATACTAGAATCCAACTGAGACTTATGTCTTTCTGAGAAGGTTGGTAAAGACTAAAAGTCAGAATTTTATAACATGCATGCTATAATATGCGCATAGTGCAAGGAAATTTATCAGGTTTCCTTTTATTTCCACACCTTTCTCCACCAAAGTTATATTGTATAATAGGTTGATGCAGAAAAGGCTTTAACTCTAGATAAAAGAACAATTTTCAAAATACCTTCAGCATTTGAATTCCTTCCTCAAATGTAAGGCGTAAAGTGTTGCGTAGGTACTGCAGATCAAGTCAGTAACATGAAGTTAGAACCAACTCAGAACAATTCATGGCAAAAGAATAACATTAATTCAGTATGATTGACAGAGGCACAAGAAACGGAAATAATAATGGCTAAAGTTAGCTTATGACAATAACTACAATTTTCAAGTAAATATAGCGGAATGTACCTTCAAAGGCTGGAAAGGATATTGCCTACCAATAGCTTCAAGCTCCTTTTGACAATGCTCATTTATACTATCAAAAATAGTCACAAATAAACGATCAACAATATCCATCACCTGCATGAATAAGCACACATGTTACAAGAAGCCAATTTACTAAACTCAAGCTTAATAACCAAAAGATTGCAGTACCTCTGAGTAATGTTCCTTTATTTCCATTTCAGCATCAAGGCCTACAAATTCACACAAATGTCTGTGTGTAAATGAATCCTCTGCTCTGAAAACAGGACCAATTTCGAAAACACGTCGAAAATTCCCACAAATTGCCATCTGTTTGTGAAGCTGAGGTGACTGGGCTAGACATGCAGGTTGCCCTTTGTATTCCAGTCTAAATACAGCAGAGCCTCCCTCACTAGAACCAGCCATCAGTTTTGGTGTGTTGATTTGAACAAAACCTTCAGATAGCAAAAATTGCCTAAATGTCTGCAGAGCAAGCATCAGTGCTCTTAGCATAAAATATATAAATCAATTATTTAAATTAGAAAGGTTAACTAAAAAGGCAACTCCCCAGACATTATACATGAAACCACAAACATGCCTATGAAACATGTTCCTTAATAAAAAAGGACAATGGTTACTAATGTATAAACATGGCTAAACAGATGTAGAAAGTGTCCACAAGGAGTTTCGTCTACAAGAAAACTCCTAAAAGAATAAATGCATAACATCTGAACATAGATTTCTAGCTCAGGGAAAACAAATAATAAAGAAAGCCCAATAAGGAATTTTCTTAATGAAAGAACAGATACAATTTTCAAAACCAGTTGGAAAGATAATTCACTGAATGAGAAGTAATAATAACACCAAAAAAGAACTTCTAACAAGATTCCGGTGGAAAATAAAACAAAATATCAAAACATCAAATGACAATAGAGAATCCAATAAAGAGCAACTCACAGTTTCAACTTGACAAGCAATGCGGAAAATTCCTTGGTTAGCAGGTGTTCGCAGGTCAAGAACCCTATTGTTTAAACGAGTGTCCTGATTCACACGAACAAGTTTTTCTCCAGCCTGCATTTATACAAACACTAATCAGCCAAGCTCATTGAGTGCGGAATTATATGCAATAGGTCACATTCACCATGCGCAATCAACACAGGAGAAAAATAATTGATTGTCAATTAACCAAGATTTGGAAAAACACTCAATATATTAATAAATAAATACATTTTAAATATGTTTATGAGAAGTTAAAATAATTCTATACCTGCTCGGCTTTTTCTATTTCAGCCTCACTTCTTGCAGCATCTTCAATATTTATAGGCAGTATGGGTATAGCCTTGCTGACGCAATAAAGTTTCCTCACTTGCACTTCCACCTTCAACAAACCCATAAAAATTTAAATCATTGAATACAAGTTCTCCTATAAAGAGATTACAATAACATAGATGTCATTATTGCTCCTTTTCCAAATTTAATTCCTTATTTTCATCCTCAGTATTCCCAGAAAGCATCTATGGATCTAAACTCAAGAAATACAAACTTTTTAAAATTGTAATGCCAGAGACATTTTATATAAAATATGTTTCTCAGACTCTCTATGGACATCTCATAGCCAATTACACAAATGAAAAAAAATAGAAAATATAAAAGTTCCACTGAGAATCTAATAAGAAGAACACTCTTCAACCACATTACTTGTCACATAAATACCAATTATTTATCAAAAACTATTTCCCAATTCATCAATTCATGAAAGCATTCACCCACTTATTTTCAGCTGAACACTTATTAATTCAGAAAACATAACATCAATTATCTTTTAAAGTGTCAAGATCATTTTTTTAGCATCCATCTCAATTGCAGTTCTTTTTTGAAAAAAAAAACCTTGAAACTAATGAAAATTTCATTATACCTGTTGAGTAGCACCTTTGATTGGGACACCAGGCACTGAAACAATACCTTCAACATCAACAATGGATTCCCTGCTCAAACTGTTTGCATATTTGACCATCTGAGGGCTAACGACTTCCGGGGTCACAGTCAACACGCACTGCACTGTGAAACCCATCTCTCTAACTACAAGAAACGCCATCTTTTTCCCCACTGCTCGAATAGTTTGGGCGTTACCCCGGATAAGAACAACCTGGTCCTTCAAATCCTCAGTCAAAGCGCCCACCTCTGTCCACTTACGGCCCGTAACAGGCTTTGATTGGAGATCGATGAGCGGTACATCGCCGTAATTGGAAGATAATGGATCTTCTGCATCAATTGAGACAGAAGAAACGGCAGCGGATGCAGCAGCCGCCGCCTGCTCAAGGCGCTTCTGCTTTCTTTCCAGCTTGGCGGCTTCTTTCTTTGAGATTTTCTTGGTTTGGTTCGCAATTTCAATGTTGTTTTCTTCTTCTCCTCCTTGGTCTACTGGAGGAGCGTTGCTTAGGGAGGGTTCCGAAGACATTGATTTGATTAGGGTTTTGAGTTGAGAGGTTTAGAAATGACCGGAATTAGAGAATTGGAAGCAGAAGAGAAGGAAGCTCACTAACTATATAGCGAAGAGAATAAGGAAACTGGTTGCGTTGCCGCTGGGTGGGATTCCTGTTTGAGAGAATAAGGTGTGCATTAAACTGGTTTTGACTTTTTTTTTTTTTCCCCCCAATGGGGGCGCAAACTATATCGTAACCTCATATGCTTAGTGTCACGGCCTGCTTGCAAGACATGAGGTTTTTCCACATTCTAGACAAGCCCACAAAGTTCTAGAACATTCCAAAAGGTTCTAGAATCCTCTGGAAGTCTCTAGAACCATGGAGAAAGCATCATGTAAACTAGTAGAATTCTCTAGAACATTCCTTTATGTAGAATATTCTAGAATGGTAGAAGGCAACCGTTAGATCGTTGCCACATGTACTAATCTTAGCCATCCATTGAGGAGGTGCTTGCCTATAAATAGGCTCACCCTATTCATTTGTAAATCATCACAACACACACATCACATACACACTAGAACTTAGAGTTCCAAGATTTGTAAGCTCCTTTCAAGCAATATAAGCTTCTTTCATCCACTCTTTGCCTACAACTTGTCCTACGTTCCCGTCTAGCCTCTGAAGTTTGAGCAAGTTAAGGCTTTCTTAGCATTGCGGGAGTGCTAAGGCCGCACGACTACTTACAAGAAAAAGTAAGTGCGTGACAAGTGGTATCAGAGCTTTGGTTGGAAGCCATGACGAAGACCATCCGAGATCAAGTGGCGGGATCCGACACCACCAATGTGGAGTCATCGCAACAAGGCCGGGGGCGTGAGGAGCAACGCGACCCCGTTGTACCAAAGCCGAGGGGGAAGTCCAAGGACCGCACGACTAGCTTTGAGTTACGCCTAACTCAGGTGGAGGAAGGCATGGGCGCCGTGGACGCACACATGGAGAATCTAGACCAACAGGTGGAAGGTCTAGAGGCCGACGTCGCCGAAACCCATGAAGAGGTGCGTGAAGCCCTTACCAAGCTAGGTGAGTCTAATCGAGAAGACTTACAGGCCCTCAGGGACGAATTTAGGGCCGAGGTAGCTCGTTTGCCAGACGTCCATCAAAGGGAGATTAATAGCTTGCTAATACAATTGGAGGAAGCTCGAGGGGATCTAGCCTTATGTAAGAAGGCGGTTCTTGCTGGTTCAACCACATCCACGGTGGAACCCCGACGGGTCGATATCCCAAAACCAAGGAGTTTCGCGGGAACTCGTAATGCTCGCGAAGTGGACAACTTCTTATGGGGGCTAGAACAATATTTCGATGCTGTAGGCATCATAGAAGATGAAGCCAAGATCAAGAGCGCAGCTTTGTACCTCACCGATACAGCCATGCTTTGGTGGCGCCGACGGCAGGAAGACGTCAAGAGAGGTACGTGCTCCATCGCTACCTTTGATGATTTTAAAGGGGAGCTTAAGAGGCAATTTTGCCCGGAAAATGCCGAAGAAGAGGCACGTGGTCGCCTACGAAGACTTAAACATCTGGGAAGCATCCGAGATTACGTGAAAGACTTCACCAACCTCGTGTTGGAAATCCCCGACATGCCCGATAAGGACTCACTCTTCTTTTTCATGGACGGTCTACAAACTTGGGCTAAAATTGAACTTAGGCGTCGTGGTGTGCAAGACCTTGCTACTGCAATCGCTATAGCCGAAAGCTTGATCGATTACTCAAGCAAAAAGGAGCCATCCAAGTCCAAAGAGAAGAAGGGTGGTCCCAACAAAGGTGGGGGAGAACATTGGCGAGGCAACCGCAAGGAAGAAAACCGAAGCCAAGGTCAAAGTCCTTGGAAGCCGAAGGATAAAGGCAAACAAAAGGAGAACTTTGACCGTTCCATCCCTAAACGGGGATGTTTCTTATGTGGCGAGCTACACTGGACACGAGATTGTCCAAAGACAAAGGCACTCAATGCCTTGACGGCCGATATCAAGGGGCACGAATCAAGTGGCAACAAGGAAGATGCTCAAGTCGGCTCACTACAACTCCTCAATGTCATCCAAAGTACTCCGAAGACTCAAGCCAAGGGACTTCAGTTCGTAGATGCAACTATCAACGGGAAGGAGACAAAAGCTTTACTTGACACAGGTGCGTCCCACAACTTCATCTCCGCGAGAGGAAGCCGATAGACTAGGCCTTCGGATAGTTGGCGGCACTTTGGGGTCTATGAAAGCCGTCAACTCTATGGCCAAGCCAATACAAGGCATCGCTCGAGGCGTCAAGACCACCCTTGGTGCGTGGGTGGGCTACCTGAATTTGTCCGTAGTACCTATGGACGATTTCAAGGTAGTTCTCGGGATGGAGTTTCTAGATCAAGTGAAGGCGTTCCCCATTCCTTTTGCCAACACCATGTGCATCTTGGACGAAGGAAAGACTTGTGTAGTACCAACACTACGATCTACCAAGTCCGATCCGCAAGCATTGTCAGCCATGCAGTTCAACAAAGGCTTGAAGAGGGACGAGGAAAGCTACCTAGCCATCCTCAAGGAGCACGACGACGAGGAGATACCTCCCCAAACCAAGCTGTTCCAAAGGAAATAGAAGGCGTTCTTCGAGAATTCAGGGATGTCATGCCTGACGAATTACCAAAGAAGTTGCCACCAAGAAGGGAGGTCGATCATCAAATCGAGTTAGAGCCGGGAGCCAAACCACCAGCCATGAGCCCCTACCGCATGGCACCACCAGAGTTAGCGGAGCTCAAGAAACAACTAAAGGGCTTAATAGATGCCGGTTTTATTAGGCCCTCCAAAGCTCCTTTCGGTGCCCCAGTTCTTTTTCAGAAGAAAAAGGATGGTTCCCTACGAATGTGTATCGACTATCGGGCTCTCAACAAGGTCACCATTAAAAATAAGTATCCCATCCTACTCGTAGCGGATCTTTTCGACCAACTTGGCCATGCACGATATTTCACCAAGTTAGATCTTCGCTCGGGATACTATCAAGTCCGTATTGCCGACGGTGACGAGCCCAAGACTACATGCATAACAAGGTATGGCTCTTACGAGTTTTTAGTCATGCCTTTCGGTCTAACAAATGCACCTGCAACTTTTTGCACCTTAATGAATAAGCTATTCCACCCTTACCTCGATCAATTCATGGTAGTCTACTTGGATGATATTGTGATATACAGCCAAACACTGAAGGAACACAAGGAACACTTGAGAAAAGTGTTTCAAGTTTTAAAGAACAATGAGCTATATGTGAAAAAGGAGAAGTGCTCATTTGCCCAAGAAGAGGTATTGTTCTTAGGGCATAAGATAAAAGGTGGAAAGCTCATGATGGAGGATACAAAGGTGCAAGCCATACAAAGGTGGGAGCCACCCACTAAAGTTCATGAGTTAAGATCCTTCCTTGGACTTGTGAACTATTATCGTCGCTTTATCAAAGGCTATTCAGCTCAAGCGGCACCATTGACAGATCTTCTTAAGAAGAATCGACCATGGGCATGGAGCGAAGATTGCCAACGTGCCTTTGAAGATTTAAAGAAGGCCATTTGTAACGATCCAGTTCTCAGCTTGCCTGATTATTCCAAGCCTTTCGAAGTGCACACTGATGCTTCGGACTTTGCTATTGGAGGCGTACTCATGCAAGATGGTCACCCAATAGCCTATGAGAGCCGCAAACTTAACGAGACGGAACGCCTCTACACCGTGCAAGAAAAAGAGATGACAGCAATCATCCATTGCCTAAGAGTTTGGCGACATTATTTGTTGGGTTCCAGGTTCGTCATCATGACCGATAACATTGCTACTAGTTATTTCCAAACTCAAAAGAAGCTTAGTCCAAAACAAGCCCGGTGGCAAGACTTTCTCGCGGAGTTTGATTATAGCTTGGAATACAAGCCTGGGAAAGCTAATGTGGTAGCTGACGCCTTAAGCCGCAAGGTAGAACTTGCATCCATCAGTCGAGTTGATAGCCCCTTACTCAAGCGTATCAAGGAAGGCCTACAACAAGACTCCCTAGCCAAAAATCTTATAGCACTTGTAATGGAGGGCAAGACAAGGCGCTTTTGGCTAGAAGAAGGGATGCTTTACACAAAGGGAAACCGACTCTTTGTGCCCAAATGGGGAAATCTTCGGCGTGAGTTGATCAAAGAATGTCACGATTCTAAGTGGGTTGGACATCCAGGTATGAAACGCACCCTTGCTTTGCTGAAGACCACATATTACTGGCCCCAAATGCAAGATGAGGTGGAGTCTTATGTAAGGACATGCCTCATATGCCAACAAGACAAAGTTGAACAAAACGCACCACCGGGACTACTTGATCCATTGCCTATCCCTAAGAGGCCTTGGGAAAGTGTTTCCATGGACTTTATCACTTCCTTGCCAAAGTCAGAAGGATTTGGCAGTATAATAGTGGTAGTTGATCGATTTAGCAAGTATGCCACCTTTATTCCAGCCCCTACAGATTGCACTGCCGAAGAGACAGCCCGACTATTCTTGAAGAATGTGGTCAAGCTTTGGGGAGTTCCCTCCAACATGGTGAGCGACCGAGACCCGCGCTTCACGGGACGATTCTGGACGGAATTGTTTAAGTTACTTGGCTCAGATTTGAACTTTTCCACCAGTTTCCATCCTCAAAGTGATGGCCAAACCGAGCGGATCAATGCACTCTTGGAGTTATACTTAAGGCACTACGTGAGTGCCAACCAACGAGATTGGGCAAAGTTGCTTGATGTGGCCCAATTCTCCTATAATCTCCAACGGAGTGAAGCAACCAACCAAAGTCCTTTTGAAGTAATCATGGGGCAGCAGCCTACAACGCCTCTTACTCTTGCCACAAGCTATGAAGGTAAGAGCCCATCAGCATTTAAATTTGCCAAATCATGGCATGAACAAACCGAATTAGCACGGGCGTATTTGAACAAGGCTTCAAAAAGGATGAAGAAATGGGCAGACAAGAGAAGAAGACCATTGGAGTTCCAGGAAGGCGATCTTGTCATGGTGAAACTTCTTCCCCAACAATTCAAGAGCTTCAGGAAAGTCCACAAAGGCTTGATCAGGAGATATGAGGGTCCTTTCCCGGTCTTGAAACGTGTTGGGAAGGTCTCCTATAAGCTCCAATTGCCTTCCAGGCTCAAGATTCATCCGGTCTTTCATGTGAGTCTTTTAAAACCATATCACGAAGACATGGAGGACCCCACTCGAGGAGAGTCTAAGCGAGCGCCAACTGCCGTGGTCACCTCCTTTGACAAGGAAGTCGAGGCCATACTGGCCGATCGCCATATTCGAAGACGAGGTGTACCAAGTTATTGGGAATATCTCGTAAAGTGGAAGAACTTGCCCGAAAGTGAAGCAAGTTGGGAGCGCGAAGATGCCCTTTGGCAATTCAAAGACCATATCCAGCAATTCCACAATGAAGGCGCGATGAGGGCATCGCGAGCATAGGTGGGGGAGAATGTCACGCCCTGCTTGCAAGACATGAGGTTTTTCCACATTCTAGACAAGCCCACAAAGTTCTAGAACATTCCAAAAGGTTCTAGAATCCTCTGGAAGTCTCTAGAACCATGGAGAAAGCATCATGTAAACTAGTAGAATTCTCTAGAACATTCCTTTATGTAGAATATTCTAGAATGGTAGAAGGCAACCGTTAGATCGTTGCCACATGTACTAATCTTAGCCATCCATTGAGGAGGTGCTTGCCTATAAATAGGCTCACCCTATTCATTTGTAAATCATCACAACACACACATCACATACACACTAGAACTTAGAGTTCCAAGATTTGTAAGCTCCTTTCAAGCAATATAAGCTTCTTTCATCCACTCTTTGCCTACAACTTGTCCTACGTTCCCGTCTAGCCTCTGAAGTTTGAGCAAGTTAAGGCTTTCTTAGCATTGCGGGAGTGCTAAGGCCGCACGACTACTTACAAGAAAAAGTAAGTGCGTGACATTAGGCTGTAAATAGGGCGGGTCTTACCCGTATCCGTTTTTAGCGAATAAGATTTAAATTTTGGTGATGTCCAGACCCGTATACCCGTAGACTCGTATTAATAAAATAATAATATATATTATATATTATATTAGATGAAAGATATTAAAGATATATAGAGAGATCTGGCTGAGTGGTTAGGGAGGGGAAGTTAAAATCATATTTTCTTGGCAGTGCAGGTTTAAATTTTGCTGCTGCCAACCTTTTTTTCTTTATTTTTCTTTTTCGTTCTCTATTTTATATGCTACTATTTGACTTATCTATTAGGCAGGAATTTGGATTACAGACTGAAATTAATATAGTTAAAGGGGTCTATATCCCTATTCATTTATTTATATGTTAAATGATTGTATTTGTTGGAAGAAATGTTGAGGAGATTATGTTAATCATGTTAAAATTTTTAATTTAGGATTATACATTGTTTTATATATTTTTGATTAACAGGAAAAAAATAAAAAAATATCATACGGGCCCTGGACCCTGGAGGGTCGGGTCTGGGTCCAAAATTTTATACCCTGGAAGGTATGGGTCCGGATTTGGGTCCAAGTTTAACTATAAAGGTACGGGTCTGGGTCTGGGGGTACCCTGAGGGTCTAGACCCGTTTACAGCCCTACATATGCCAATGCAATCTACTATCTTACTTGGAATAAAATATTAGGATTTTATACATTTTATTTTATGCAATCAATCACTTCTTCCTTTCTCAAATTTTTTATATTGTATTATATGTGAAAAATTCATAAAAATTTTTAAAAAACGTATGAAACAATCTATTTTATTCTCAAGAAATATTAACACACAATTCATGAAACATTATTACAAAGTAAACATAGTATAAAAATTATAAAAGTTCGTGGATAATCGATAGAATAGCTATTATATTCTCATGTAACTACAATTTCATATTTTAATTGCTAATGTTTAATGGAAATCCGTAAAAATTCATGGGACATCAGTATTATATTTCAATTTCTAATGTTCTTGATTACATGAGTAAGCGTTTAGTATATATGGGTGATAAAGTTATATATGTTATTGGTTTCACGTAAACATAATAACATAGAACAACATTAGAATAAAACAAGTAACATGAATGCATAACTTAGCGTCACTTACTTTCGCTGCGATTGGGATAATTTTTTTTGCTTTTTTGATTGTTTTAGTAGGATGACATTATTTTTCAGCGGAAGCATAGTCAGTTATCGATTAATTTCGAAACACTGGTGAAATTTTTGCCATTATCAATTACATACATATACTTTGAGTATTGAATGTTGAATTTAGGATTCCATCCACAAAATTTATACGGTAGACAATGAAAAGAGAAAACGTCTAAAATGCCATTAAAAATGCACATCTCTTCTAATATCCAAATCAAAAATAGCATTTTATGTTCTTTGTGAGGCCTTCCTCCTCCTTGTCACTTTAAATCTCATTGTTGTTGTCATCACCTTCATATATCTTCCTTTCAGTTCCATCTTCACACATCATAATTGCGAAAGGGGAAAGAATTAATTAGATGGTGTAACTAGAGTTGGACGCTCATACAAGGCATAAAGAGAAGAGAGAGAGCTCCAGGGAATGGCTATGGCGGCCGAGCAATGATCATGGCCAAAGAAAGAGGAAGAATAAAAGATATAGTGGTGGTAGAAGAAAAAAGAGTCTAGAGAATTGGTGATGGCAGTATTACGACTATAGTATTGATGGTTGCAGATGATGAGGGTATCCCCCTCTTCCTTATTTTTTGTAACGATTGAAGATAATGATTTCGAAAAAGATGATTATGGAGTCATAGCTAGAGCTTGGGAACCAATTGATTTTAGGATTGGGAAAGAACAATGAATAATTTGGAGGTATTTTAGGAAACTAAATTTTTTTATAAATAATATAGCGGGTTTTTTCTTTATTTGTACCATTCTTAAAATTCGGCTACTAAAGTAGCCCATTTTTTTTAGTGCTTATTGTGGCCATAATGCATAATGGTTGTGCGTTATCATTATTGATAACGCCTAATTATAATTAGGCCAGGTAATCTGCCAATGTGGCGGATAATGCACAACCATTGTGCGTTATGACCCAGCAATAACACACAGTGGTTGTGTGTTATTTGCCACGTCAGTTATTTTTTTTTAATTTTTTTAAGAAATGAAAATTTTTTTATATTTTTGTCAAAACTTATAATTGTATAATTTATTTAAAAAAACTGTATATATAATATTTAACTTATTTTAAGCGTATTTGTTATGATAATATTTATATAGTTTTCTTGGAAAATATATTTAACTTTTAACCATTTCATCTCAGTTATTCGTGTTGGAATCCGTAGGCAAAAACAAAGTAAAATAAAACTACGGAAATCCACTAACAGGATCTGCACATACTAGAAAAACCGATTGGATAAAAATTACCTCAATGTTTTGATTGTTCGTTGTGGAGGCGTTGCTTTGTACGCTTCGCCCTCTACTGGTATCCACGCGACGAACTCCTCTGCAAGCGATCGGGATGCTAGCCCCTTCTGTGTTCTGAAAACTGTTTAGAACTGATCCTGACTATCTAGTAATCAGTCGTATTTCGGAGAGAGGAGGCTAGATACTATATCGCCGTTCTAAGGTTTAGGGTTTTGTTTTTCTTTTATCAGATAAAGGACAGCCACCAAGAAAAGGTTAACATAACCTTTTATAGCTGTCAATTTCAAAACCCTAACTGTCATCTAATGACAGTTTAATCTCGTCCGTCTATTCCTATAATCATCCAACAGTTGGATGAGTAATATTAAGTAATTAATTTCATTTATTCGATTAAATAAAATTAATTACTTATTAACTTACCAGAAAATACAATATGGAATCTAATTCCCCTTTTGTATACGTTCAACGAATCTGGACACAATTTAGATTCATTGAACGTGGACATTATGCTCACAAGATCGTCTATGCGTGTGACCCTGTAGGTTCACTTAACGTTGGTAGTGAATGAAAAATGTCCTAGACATTTATTCACAAAACATAAGCGGCCTCTAGCAAGATATTATGCTTACCCAAGTAAAGTAAATGTAATAATAACCTAGCATCAGGTTTAATATTTAGTCCTTTTGTCACACGATATCCTAATTAAGTATAAGACATGGATCAAGTCATCCTTATAAAACTTAATTAACCATTTACTTGATCACCAGGCAAACTGTTCCAACAAATAATATTAATAACACCTTATTAATACTTATTTGAGTATGGCCATGCATATTTTTTAGTCTTCCTTATCAAGGGGCCCATGGATATCTCTCTCTAAAAAGAGAGGGACAAATCCCTTTCACTATCTCCAATAGTCAAGCCATGACGAGAAAATAAGCCAACCAATAGTCATAACGATCACCTAATTAAAAGTGATGTTTGACTATGTCAAAACATATTTTCTCCCCATGCAAGAAACATTAGAAACATTAGGTCAAAGGACACCAAATATAAAACTGAGAAGAAATACTTATAACTTAAACCCATGCAATATTTCTTCTTCACTTTGGGTCATGTCCAATACAATATTCTCAATATGTATTTATGAATTGATTTTATATATCATATCCATGATCAGTAAAACTTGACCATCAATCAACTTCACACTAGTTTACAAGATGTAATAAACTAGGGACAAATAAGAATAGTATTTTATTAGCTATAAGGGTTTTACTATCAAGTCACATACTTGATGACCAAGAGCATAAAATACAATTAAAAAAATACATGCTTCATAAATCATAAATGTGAGTCAATTGGTCTTAGGGCATATACTAACAATTCGAAGAAGTAATACTAAAGATATTGTAAACATTTAGAGCAATGATGTAGTAATTAGAAGAAATTGAAAGAAAAATTTCATTAATAGAAACCTGTTTTATTACAACAATTTCAAGAAAACAAACTTATACATTGCTTAGACCGGGGTTATTACAATTTTTTTATTATGTCCCGGCATGCGACATCTGCTACATCTTGGGGGAGAATCCGAATTTCTATAATCCATTTCCCCCTGAAATCGATTGCCCTGTTTCCTATCCCGTTCCTTTTTCATGTTTGGAGGATAGAATGTTAAATTAAAATAAACATCCCTCCAAAAGTTCTCACTCAAGACCGGATGAAAATTCGCTTGGTAAGTTCTTCTATACGTTTGTCGCGAATATATCTCCGACACATAAGTATCTGCTCTTGACCCATTTTTTCTCTACACACTGCAAGAACATGAGAACAAGACAATGTATGTGTTTGCCATTTTCCGAAACTACATGATTTATTATTTATTCGCAATGTATAGACGTTGCCCGTACCAGAAACCCGGATTGGAGATTTGACCATGTATATTCCTTCTCGCAGATTGTAAGTTGTAACTTTGTGTTCTCTTGATTTCATTTCAATCCGTAAGAACTTGTCAAAAGTTCGGGTTGGAAATGGATGCACACAATTTTCAGCCTCTTCACAGTGTTGGTGAAAGTAATTAACTAGTTTGTTGAATATTAGTTCAACCAGCACTTTTAAAAATAGGACCCAAGCTTTCTTCAACATACTGTTAAGTGCTTCAGAATGTTGGTTGTCATGATAACGTGTCTGTGCCCGCCATCATGCAACAGTGTCCATTTCTCTGGGTCCAACTTCATCAAGTAAATGTAAGCATCCACATTTCCTTTTTGAATCTCTTTCATTACACGGTCAAATTTTCATTGTGTTGATTCTGTTCCGGCTTGCCACATCAAGCTCTTTAGGTTTGTGTTGTTAAAAGTCTTGTTGAAATTTGCTCGAATGTGGACAAAACTGGTGAACTGCAAATGGAGGTTGCCATAAAGGTTGACTTTGAATAGCAGAGAAAATACCTTTTTGGCGATAAGAAATGAGGCATACGTGGCGATCTTTGACAATGTAGTCTCGTAGGTTTTTAAGGAACCAATTCAAACTTTCGGAGGATTCCTTATCAACAATTGCAAAAGCAAGTAGGAGCAAGTGATTATTGGCATCCCAAGTACTTGCAATTAACAGTACGCCCTTGTATGGTCCCCTTAGGTATGTTTCATCCACAGAAATCACCGGCCGACAATATGGAAATCCGTCTATACATGGCGAGAAACACCAGAGAACAAATTTGAAAACATAATTAGGGGGACTGCTTGTTCTGTGATGCAAAAATTCGTATACAGTCCCCGAGTTTAAATCCTGTACAACTTGTAAGTATTTCAGAAAAATATTGAAGGTTGTCTCCCAACTACCAAAAACCCTCTCTATGGCAAATTTTTGAGCATACCATGCCCGCTTGTAAGTACAACCCGTTTGAAACAATACCTGCACTTCTTGAATGATGTTTGACACAAGTGTCTTAGGATCGTTGGCAACTAGGTGTGATATTGACATTGAAATAAATTTTGAGGACAAGTTTTTGTGCTTGTTTTGTTTAATTTGAATAAGATATGTGTGTTCTTTTACGAATCTGGTTATTTCCTATCGACTGTGCGTTGCTTTCTTTTGTATATGTATGCACTATGAATAGTAATTATGATCACTGTGATGGTAACATATTGCGGTCCATGTATCATTTTTACTTATCACAACTCTGTATTCACGTCCCACACTGATGGACCACTTATGAACCGTACTTATTGCTTGCACTTTGTCAACGAATCTCATACCTAACTGAATGTCAGTCATGAAATCGTTCTAATCGAGTAACCGTATGATACCAGATTCCACAAGGTCATCTATAGGAGAACCTGAGCCCATATCTAGGAACGCTCCAGAATGTGTGTAGTCATACCTATAGCTGTTGAACCATTGACTGCTCTCTAATTGGGGCACTATGTTTTTAGTTACTGGGTTTACAGGATTTATAGGGTTTACAGGAGTTTGTAACTCTCCTTTTTCCGGGTCATTATCATTATCTGATTCAAATTGACTAGAAACGACATCATCTCCGTCCAATTGGTCAACCTTATCGTCGTTGTTATTGACGGTAGTGTACAACATAGACGGTTCATCAGAAACCATTTGTGTTACCGCTGTAATATGTTCGGTCATGTTTGTTGTATTTATGTCCTGTGTAATTGGAATACTATGTTACTAGATCTGCTCGAATTCAACGAGAATATGAATCCCTTCCTTCGCCTGGTGAGGTGGAATAGTCCATAGATAATGCATTTCTTCATCGTTGTTCATGCTATATAAATTAAAGTAAAACATACGATGCACTTCATAGTATGAAGGCACCATCATTGTCATTCGAACAATCCAGAGATTGGGATCCATATCTCGGTATTTCAAAATTTTCCTTACCAGTTCGTTATGTGAAATCATTCGGGTCGTTGGCAATGTCCAACTTTTCCGCTCTACTCTAGTAAAATAGGGACCATATGCATCCCATGCAATTTCAGAATCCGAAAATAGCATCACTCTAACAGGGTGGATTACTTCAATTTTAAATTGTTTTAACTAGATATATCTAGGGTAAGGGAGGATGAAATGTAAAGAAGTTAAGTAATTTGTGAACTGAAAAAGAAGTTAAGTAATTTGTGAATTGAAAAAGAATGAATGGGGAATGGTTGAGAAGTTGGTTTGGCTGAAGCAGTAGGGTGTGTGTATGTATATATAAAGGTTTAAAGTGGAAGTGCCGGGAGCGAAGACAAACTCAAATGAATTATTTATCTTGCAATTTCACATGCGTTCACATGGTATTATCGACCAATTGGTACAAAAGTAATGGAAAAGTAGCGGAATGAAATGACAACACATGGCATGCGGAATGAATTATGCAGAATTATTGAAGATAACGCACAATGGTTGTGTGTTATCTTGAATGATAACGCATTGCAGTTGTGCATTATTGTTAAGATAACACACAACAATTATTATGGTAAAAATGTGGTTTTTTTTTTATTTACACCATTTTTAAATTGTTAAAATACAACCGAAGTAAGTAGTAGAAATACTTTTATTACATAAAATACCATATTATTCAATAATATACATAAAACAAAATAATCAATAATATACATAAAACTGAATATTCTATATTGAAATTTAATTTGCATATAATAGAAAATAAAACTCTAGAATGCTAATTACAACTATGGCCAGTCGGATGGCGTGAACCTCATTGTCTTTTTCCCAATGATGTTCGAATCCAAGATGTTGTACATCATCTGTGTCATCCGTCCGCTCCTCTTCATCAGATGAAGATGCCTGCGATATAGGCTGATCTGTGTAGATGAATTGGTTGTGCCTGGATGAGGAGGTGCACGAAACGATGAAACCCTAAAGATGTATGATCTGGTGATTGAAATGGGGTAAACTCTAAACCAGGAGGGGGAGGCGCGCGCAATGTCCCTAATCCACCTAGAAGTGACTGGGAAGGTGGCGTCAAACTCAAACTAAAAGATGTTATATCTAAGTTTGGACTGTCAAATGGGTCAACAGGAGGACGTCCACCTCCAGATCCCTCACCTCTCTCCACCTCTACATGACCGGGGTCTGCATGTCTGTGCCTGGAAAAGGAGGGACAAGAGTGCACCCACCTCCTGCTCTAAGACTAGGTTGTCTACGAGCATCCCTCTTAACTCCACGAGCACCCCGATTCGATACGGGCTCCCAGGGACGGCGACGTGACGGTTGTACTGAAAATGTCTGTTAAATATCGTGCTGTGATGGAGTGCAGCCCAATGTACCGCCAATAGATACCATGCACTCCGAATGATAGTCTGCACTTTCTTCGCAAAAACAGCCATCTGTAACGGAGATGAAAGTGGTTCCTGTATCACCACTGAAGCCATGTCATCTACCTCCTGCAACATGAAAGTCTTAAAAAAAAAAACATTAAACCGTTAGAAGTCAATCATAAATAAATGAAATGCATACGAATACAACAAAAAAAAAAAAAAAATGAAACTCTAGAATGTACCATCATCCGTATATCGACCCCAGCAAGTTGGTATCCAACCGAACGGGTATCACGATTAGCTGAATTTCCGATGTACACCCGTGTGGTTCCCTGATACCATTTAATGTACTCGTCATTGGGGTATGATAAGACCTCAACTGCCAAGGCAGAGCTATCTCTAACGCACAGTCGCCACTGATGTCAGACCTCTACATGGCTAGCATGTTGTGTCGCCCAGTAAGTGTGGTCATTCCCTCTAAGCTGGATTCGATACAAATCAAGACGAGTATCACATGCGTCCGGTATATGCTGAGCCCGTGCAAATTGACGCATCACACGCCCGGGATAGGGATACTCCACTATCTCATAACAAATGAGTGAGACCTCTGCCCACCACAGGTCAGATGGAACCAGACCACGTCATGATAAGGGAGCCATACAAACTGTGAAGTCAAAATTCAAAATCATTAAAGTTAAGCGCTTAAAAAATTAGAGTTTACACATAATACAAAGTATTTTAAAGGAACCTGATCAGATGGCATGAAATCTAACTGGTCCCTGTATGTAACTAGGGTGTGAGTGGGCAGTTGATTGTAGTCAAAAGATGTGCACCATATAGCACCAAGCGGAGCAAGAGGGTCGGCCAGAATATCCGTCATCAGCTGAGGCCGCAATACAAGGATACGCGACCACGCCCAAACCTGTACTATGACTGAGGCTCCCCCTATCTATCGTACAACCCACAAAGCTGCCGCGCACAACTGCCTATACAAAAAACCAAGAATGCAACTACCCCATCTATATGTTTTGATGGCATCCAAATCCTCTAATAAACTGAGGTAGCACACCCTGGGAAATCGGGAAGCATATGACCGCCAAGAAGTAAAAAATAAATCCACGAGCGCGCAAGATGAGGTTATCATTGGTCTCTGAACCAGTAAACGCTCTCAATATCCAAGCTTTCAGAGGTTCCTTCTTCACCTTGTAACCAGAAAAGTGACTAAGAGACAACCGTATACCAATAAGTCTCTCGATCATCTCAATCCAATACTGTTTCCAGTGTACACTCCAACTGGGACCGGTAACGGGCAAACCCTCAAACCCTAAACCCCATAATGCCTGAACATCCTGAAGGGTTATTGTGACTTCACCACAAGTCATATGAAATATGTGAGTCTCTGATCTCCAATGCTCAACTAATGCGGTAATAAGAGCGTGTCGAGCCCAATGTAACCACATCGGAACACTCTCTCTAAACCACTCCTATCAATAAGATCTACCAACCTATGGGGAGCCATACTGTAATACTGGAATAGATTGCGACCGAAATGCCTACACTAAAGATCAGTGAAACACGTCTCATGGTCCCCATTCCATATCAACCTAGACCTATGCTCGTGCTGTCTCGTCAAAATATCAGGGACTATGGGACCCGGATGCACGTGGGCTGGGACTTCTTCCATTTACATTATTTACAGTTTGAGTTACGGTCAATATCTATAAATTAAAGTAAAAAATTTTAAATAAATTATAATTCCAAACTTCTTAAGGTGTGTTTTTTATGGTACAATTATTTTAGGGTTTGTATGATTTTTAACATATCAAGTTTAGTATTTTTAGGGTTTTTAGGGTTTGTATGATTTTTAACCAATCAAGTTTAGTGTTTTTATAATTTACGATACAGGATTTTAATATTAAGATTTTGTGTTTTTAGGGTTTAATGTTACAAAGTTTAGAGTTTTACGGTTTAATGTTTAAAATATCAATTTTTGGGTTTTTAAAGTTTACTGTTAAAAAGTTTAGAGTTTTACGGTTTAATGTTTAAAATATAAATCTTAGGGTTTTTAGTGTTTACTGTTAAAAAGTTTAGAGTTTTACGGTTTAATGTTTAAAAAATCAATTTTAGGGTTTTTAAGATTTTTATAATTTACGCTATAGGATTTTAATATTATGATTTTGGATTTTTAGGGTTTATTGTTAAAAAGTTTAGAGTTTTACGGTTTAATGTTTAAAATATCAATTTTAGGGTTTTTAGGATTTTTAAGATTTTTATAATTTACGCTATAGGATTTTAATATTATGATTTTGGTTTTTAGGGTTTACTGTTAAAAAGTTTGGAGTTTTACGGTTTAATGTTTAAAATATCAATTTTAGGGTTTTTAGAGTTTACTGTTAAAAAGTTTAGAGTTTTACGGTTTAATGTTTAAGATATCAATTTTAGGGATTTTAGGGTTTTTAACATTTTTATAATTTACATATAGGATTTTAATATTATGATTTTGAGTTTTTAGGGTTTACTGTTAAAAAGTTTAGAGTTTTACAGTTTAATGTTTGATGTAAAATTTAGGATTTTAATAATAGATTTTTAAGTTTTTTATTATTTAAAGTTTAGAATTTTTAAGTTTTTTAGGGTTATTGATGCTATATTTTATAACTAAGTATTTCACTTGGTAAATTCAATATTAGGGTTTAGTCCATATATATACATATATATTTTTTTAAAATAAAAGTCTTCATATTGATAATGGCATATAATTAATTACTAAATCCTAAATTTCCAAGTTTTGGTTCTACTAATTACAAAAAAAAAAAAAAAAATGAAGATAAAAAAAACCCAAATTCCAAATCCCCATCTTTTTTACTAAAAAACTTTTAAGAAAGATGCAAAATAATTATCTAAATAAATAAAATGATTCAAATGATCATAAAGTAAAGTAAAAAAAAGTACCTAATTATCCTAATAAATTCATCAAAATAATTCATCACCCTAAAATTACTTTTGCAATACAAAACACAATTAAATACATAAAATGATCAAATTTGTACAAATTTATCAATAACAACAAATTTAAACATAAATCCAAACCCCACTTGCACAAAAATAAATTAATTCAAATTAACAAATAATCCAAATAAAATTCATAAAATTAATTCACAAACAACAATTAACAAGCCCAAATAAACAATAATTAAAGTTAATACATAATACACTAAATAATTTAAATAAATAAAAACTTACCGAAAATTAAAAATGCACCTTCGTACCGATAAGCTCTGTCTACCATTTTCCACTCCAAAACTCTAACAACCTTCGTACTCCAAGGAAAGTCTCACCGATTCAAACTTGAATTTAAAAATTGAACTAAATTTTTACTGTAAATTTTGAAATAAAAATACAAAAGTATAAGAAGAAGAGAAGATACAAGTATAAGAAGAATGAAGAAAATAAAAGGAAGAGGAAAAGGACTTACCAAGCAGCGGCGGTGGGTGGCAGCGGCACAAAGAAAGAAGAAAAGAAAATTTTCGGGGAGGAATAAAGTAAATTTTCAGAGAAGAAATAAGGAAGGAGAAAGAAAGAAAGAAAGAAAGAAGAAAGGAGGCGTTCGGGGAAGAAATAAGAAAGAAGAAAGAAGAAAGAAGGAGGCGCGGTGGGCGGGTAGAGTTTATAACGCGATAACACACGATCATTGTGTGTTATCACTAGTAATAACACATAATGGTATTGCGTTATACTTACTGATAACTCACAATCGCTGTGCGTTATCGATAACTCAGTGCCACATCAGCAAACGGTTACACCACGTCGTTAAACATGATTTTTAATGCGGGTTAATCCGCTTATTAGTGATAACACACAACCATTGTGCGTTATCTCAGGTAATAACGCACAATGACTGTGCGTTATGACCATTGCAGGATTAAAAAAAAAGGACCAATTCAATATCCATTTTTTGAAAATGGACTAAACACAGAAAAAACCTAAAATAGATAACTTGTCATGAGATTTACCAAAATCTAATTTAAACATTTGAATGTAAAAATTAAAAGTGAAGACATCCAATTGACAATTAGCAAAAACTTTGTAAGTATTTTGAAATTATCATGAATTAAATAATTAAATATGTAGATATTCAGAAAAGATAAGAATATTTTAGATAAATATATATGAAAAGATAAATATTTTGAAGATAGATACTTTGAAGAAATAGAATTTAATTTTGAAAGATAATAGTAGAGTTTTAATCTTATGTTAGATATGATAGAATCTATCTTATATTCAATCTTTATCTCTTGTATTCTCTAAGCACTATAGGGTTCTTGGACTTCAATTGTTATAACACTTAAAAGAGAAATCAATAAAAGCTCTATACTTTTCTCTATCTCTTTATTCTAGTTATTCCATAATTTTTTCTCCTTATTTTCTCTCCTTTATATTATACATTTCATATTGACTATTCTATTGTGCCAACAACATTACGGAAACAAGTTTCATAACACATTATGAGCACGAGACTCTACCATGAGAAATTTTTTTTACTAATATCTCGATTATAAAACTTGAACTTTTGACTCATGATATTTTAGAAAAAATTTATTCTTTTGTCTTGTAATTATTTATACAAATTCATCTGAATATATAATGGGTTTGGAAGACACCATTAAAGAAATATATTTGGATGCAAGTGTCTTGAAGACACAAACTATAACATTAAAGCCACCTGCATTATGAACTACTATAAGTTAGTTGTTATTCAATTTTAGATCAACTATGCAACTACCAAAAGTTGGTCATTATATTAACACTAGTTGTGTTTGGTTAATCAATAGCATACTTCTAACACATTTAGAACTTTTCCTCAATCAAAACTTACGGAGAAATAATATTGGTGGGGATAAAAAAAATATTCTACCCTTATCTTATATCAAGAATACTCCTACAGTAGAAATATCGAAAAATATGTTTTTGATCATTTTAAGAAATTAGTCTCAACCTTCTTGAGACTAAATTGAAAGTAAGTCATTAATGATACTGGCCGACCAATTGATTATATGTCATTCCCTGAAGTAGATGCATTAAGCTTATAATTTATTTATAAAATATAGATTTTGGTCTTGACCACAACTAGATATAAATATTATTATAGTTATTACAATGACTCAACAAACTCTCAATGTATAAATTTTCACCATAAGTGAAAATAGTGACAAGGAGAAAGAGAATATATATTTCAACACTTCATAAAATAGTCATCGATGCAGTTCGTTGCGTATCTGAAGTACACCATTTGAATTATTCTTAAGTATCGTCTAAGAAGCGCTATGAAATTATTGTTTGCTTTCTAAAATTATGCTATTGATACTAATGATACTATTACTAATGACATCAAAATGGCACACACAATGATGTCAAATTATTCAAAAATATCCACATGCTTTTTCTTGATATATTTAATGATTTTTAAAGTATCAAATTATTTTTCTTTGTATTATTTGTTTTAATGTTGATTATTAGTATTTTATATAATAAAATGGTGAGATGAAATATCTCTGATTATGGTGCATGAAAACATGTTGCATAAAAGTCTAAAAATATATAAATAGTAGTACAAAGTTCCAGAAGAACTCATCGTTTAAAACTCCAAAAGAATTAAGCAATTAAAGACTCCAGAAGATCTAATATATCTCTGCCAAAATTATCAAATTTGTAAAGCATTCTTCTGGACAAAGTGTTGTAAAATATTAATTTTAGTCTCGGTGATATTTTCATCATTTTAAATGGATAAGAAACATGTATTACTATTATTGATATATGAAATAAATACTACCACTTATTTGTATTACATCAAATAAATAAATTTGAGATACAATGAACCAAAAGTTTATTGTGTTAAATAATTTATTATTGGCATGAACGATTTGACTATCTCGAATAATTAAAATACGAAGAATATTTAGGAATTCATGAAATAATTTGGAACCATAAGTTTCCTAATTTTATGAGTTCCATGTGCTACTAATTTGAAATGCAAATTATTTTATAAATATCACCAGTATTACTTTAGGGTTGAATGTGTTACTTTGGTATGGCTATAAAATTATTATTGATGCATCGATATAATATAGTGGTATTTATATATATATATATTATATTGACTCGTAACATACAGTTTAAGATGTCTTACTAATGAGTTCATAATTTAAATTCTCCTGTCCTATTATATAAGACTCAAGTCCTATTATACTAGTTATTAATATATGTATATTGACTTAGTATTGAACATCCTGTAGAATATGTTCATACACTAAATTGTCCTGTAGACCATAAATGAATAATAATACTTGTTTCGTATTTTTGCTGATAAATTATTCTATATACTCCTTTTTGTAATTGGTTGTGCTAAAAAACTATATATTCCCATTTATAAATTAAAATTGTGGTATTGTTTTTATTACTCCACCAAAAGATAGATAAACTTATATATGTGGGGTAATGAATATCAAAAGAGATATTCATAATTTATTATTTATATTTAATGTCCCCACATTAAGAGGAGAAAACATGTAGTTCGATGAAAATATTAATTACTTGTGTCTAATCTTGATATTTATGTGGATTTGAGCCAGAAGTTTAAAAGAAGATAGCCAAGTATGTTTTTTTACCAATATTCGACTAATAAAGCTCCTAATATATTTGATGTTGCAAAAGGACGATCTACCACGACTAATGTATTTTGAGATACAACAGAAATGTGGTAGATACGCCGATTGATGAACTCCTCGCATATGAAAGGAGGAAATGTCAAATGGTCATACGAGAAGTTGAGGAAATAAAATTCCAAAAGAATTTTCTAAACATGACCAATATATTATTTTCTGAAGAAATTCAGAAACTTGAAAATTGTGATATTATGAGATATTATCATAATAAGTCATGATATAGAATGGATAGAATCACAAAAGTACAATAGTATTTATGCACATAGTTGTTGAATTAGAATGATTCAAAAGTCTGCAAACTCAAGATAATATAGAGTTTGCATGAGAATTATAAAAGTTCATTTGGACAATTAACAAGTACACATAAAGTGTACATAATTCCTACAAGGAATTATACACTTGGAGTGTAATTGCATAAGGATAGTTTTGAATAATTATATATGATATGCGAATTATGAAATATGTATTAATTATGACTTTTCGTGAAGGTCTAACATTACTTATGGAGAAATATGATTAGCTTTCATAATAGCGCCCAAGACAATTGAGATATATTTGTGTATGTAATCATTTGATAATACATTTATATGAAATCTCTGGTAGACTTGGTACGCTTGATGAGTATAAAAGTAAATCGTTCTAGAAAAACATAATGTAAATGCCTTAGTGAATTATCATTGAAAATGATGATGAGAAGGTCGAGTATGTCCATGTATGAGGAAATATATACTCCTCTTGGTTAATTATACTTACCATATATATTATTTTTTTAAGAGATATCTTTATTATGCAATTTGCTAACTAAAACTTTGATGAACTAGTGTGCCTCATATTAGGGGATAGCAATAAAAGAATGATCACATCATATGAGAATATCATCCACCCAGAAGAATAAGTGAACTAGAAGTTCATAAGATTTGGTCATTTTTAAATAATTGCAAACCAAGTCTATGAGAGATTTCAATAGATGCTCTTATTCGGGTAGATATCCTAGAAGGACAATAAATCTCATAAGTTTGAATAACGCTTGAAGCGTGATATACCTCTTGACTATACAGATATATATCTTTAAAAAATGAGGATTATGTGAGCAAATATTATTCCTGAAGAATAAACAAAGACAAGTGTAATGATCAAGGGTTTTAAATCAAGTTATTATCTTGATTCACAAATTGAACATTGTGAAAATGTTCCACATGGACATGTCACATTATTTCTATTGCGAGTAATTAGATATTTATGAAGATCTTTAATAAAAGAATATTGAAAACCATAATTTTGCGCATCTACAGTGCATGAATATACTTGTTTCATACAAGTTGATGTTTATTATAGTTCTTGTCCAACCAATAACTTTGGAATATACATTAAACTTATTGTTTGATATCTCACTCCAATGATTGTCTCGAAATTTGAGAAACAATAACTCCTACAGATATGGATATATGTGATATTGATTATTTACCTGATCCACACAAATCAAGTCATGTATTGGCATACACTATGATAATGTATAGTACACATATATATATATATATCAACTACTTTTTAACTTGTATTTACGAAATAATTAATTCTGATGACTTATTATAATTTGTGTGATCAAGATGAATAAATTATGATACTTGAGATATTTATATATTCTTTTAGATGAAATTCCAATTATATTGTTGGAGATAGTTATAAAGTTTAAGGATATACAAAAGGAGATAAGACAAATATATCTATTCATGAGCTCCAAAAGAGATACAACAATTTGGAAGAAATATCCACTAAGACATTAGTGATAGTAGCACTTGAGATGGTTTTTTACTGCATAAGTTTATGAATCTTAAGTGATTATCTCATCAGGACAAGTAATATTTGACATAGAGAATGATATACTATTTTTCTTTCACTAGAGGATTTTCCCATTAGGTTTTATCTATTAAAATTTTAACGAGGCATATTCTCTATCTAACAGACATTTAAGAGTGAGTGTTATGAATTAAATAATTAAATATATGGATGTCCATAAGAGATAAGAATATATGAGATAAAGTCTATCTCCTGAATAGATAGATATTTTAAAGATATAGATATCTTGGAGAGATAGATATTTTGAAGAAATATAATTTAATTAAGATATAATGATAGATATTTTGAAGAAATATAATTTAATTAAGATATAATGATAGAATTTAATCTTATATTAGATATGAATCTATCTTCGATTCCATCTCTATCTCTTGTATTCCTCCTAAACACTATAAATAGGATTTTTGGTCTTCATTTATAATCACACCTCAAATAAAAATCAATAAAAACTCTCTACTTTTTCTCTATTCTTCTCTATCTCCTTTCTAGTTATTCCATATTTTTTTTCTCTTTATTCTCTCTTCTTTATATTATACATTTCATATTGACTATTCTATTATGCCAACAATGTTGTGGCAACAAGTTTCATAACAGAAATAACCTTTATTTAATGCTTAAAGTTGTTTGACTTTATCCATTGGTTAGATAAAATTTTGGGTTAATTACAATTTTTCCCTTTGAGATATGTACAAATTGCAATATCATTCTTCTATTTTATATAAATTACCTATACATCCTTATTGTGCATGTATTCATAACTAGTTAAAATAGAAAAAAATGATTAAATTGAATGTGTGAATAGTTAGAAGTCATGGACCTATTGTTTTTTCTTTCAGGATAAAAAATATTTAAAAAAAAAAAAAATGGAAGAGTTTAGGAGGTACTGACACTTTTTGCAAAAGATGAAATAGTTCTATCCATTATCTATCACTTATTATCTCTTATAAGCTTTTAGACCAATTCTATTCTTTCAATAAGAAAAACACCAACAAACATACATATATTGCAAAGATGAGCAAATAATATTAACTAAGGATATGCTTCAATAACAGACTGAGTACTATGAATTCTTCTCACAGTATAGTGACTAAATCCAGCTTCATTTAAAACATAAGCCCATTCTTTAGAAGTCCTTTCTTTTCCATTTGTCGTGTGAGCCATGATCACCATGTCTAACAACAAAACAATATCTTTGAACTTGTCTTCTGAATCTCCTTCATCAACCACTGCTTCTACGATTATCACTTTTCCTGTCTCCTTTGGAATTGCTTGTTTGCAGTTCTTCAAAATCTGAATGCATTCCTCATCTTCCCAGTCATGCAATACCCTTTATAGGTATGTATAGAATAAAGAAACATGAAAGATAATCAATTGGAACAACTATAAGTTTCTAATGTATAATTCATGACATCAATTATAACCATGTTGTTCTTGATTTGAAATTTTTCTTACTTCTTGTGAAAAGTATTATTAATATTCTAAAAGCTAATATTTTTCTCTTGAAAATTACATATATGTATATATATATATCTATCTATCTTTTTATGCAAAATGAATTGAAAATGGTCATTTAATTTTGAACACGAGCAATACAAAAGAATTGTGATTGGAGTTAGTGTCAAAATCTACATTGTATCTCCTTCTTAAGTTTGCTATTGTAAGGATGGTAATTTCTCAGTGAACTTTAGAGAATTATTAAAACTTGTTAACAAAGTTGCATTAATAAATAGTGGCGCCATTGTAGTTTAGTCATAGAAATATTATTTACTAAGCCAAGAGTGCCTAGGAGTGTTAGGTTCAAAACACATCCCTTACCCTATTGTATTTTTTTAAATATTAAATCATAAAAAGATAATTAGCAATAATAATAAGATTTTTTTACTTAAAAAATAAATTGTAAAAATCAGTTGAAAGGAATTGAAAGGTATAAAACGTTGAAAATTAAGATTAATTTGAAGAAGGGCATATTTTTTATGAACACTTAGTGTAATTTTCTCGATAAAAAATTAATCAAAACTTTTAAAAAATCAATTTTTTAAAAAAATAACTCGATAATTAGAAAAAATGACATAATTTATAACTATAAATAACTAATTTGTCATAATAAAAAATGCTAAATAAATAAGAATATTATATAAAAATGTTAGTAACGCATTAAAAGAAAGAGCATATGTTTATGAATCTTTACAATAATTTTCTTTATAAAAACATAAATTAAAACTTTTAGACAACTCAAAATCGGAGAAAGTAAAAATAGATTTAGATTATAAATAACTGATTTCTCATAATAAAAAAAATGCTAAATGAATAGGAATATTATATACAAATTTTACTAAGACGTTAAAGGGAATGATTAATTACATTTTCTCTCTTTAGATTTGCGTAAATTATAATTTTATCCTTTATAAAATTATAATTTCATCTCTTTATTTAATATAAATTACAAACACAATCTCATGATTTATATATTCGTTACTAATTAAATTATACTATTAATTTTAGTCCAAAAAATTATTAGAAAATAATAATTTTGTAGATAAATGTTTGAAAACTTTATAAAATATAGTATCGTACACATAGTTCTCATTCTCTTTAAGAAAGGGTGTGTACCTATTTCATATTACTACAATATATTAAAATTATAATATCCTTCTTAAAATAAGTTTTTCCGAGTTCTAATTCATGTATTGTGAATGATATTATTGTTTTAATATATGATTAAACAAAAATTGGACCAACAAAATTATACTTGAAGAAAATTTTAAATTTTTTACTGCAAAATAATTATTTTCTAATAAAATTTTATTTTATTAATAGTAGTAAGAAGCTTTGGTTAGTTAAGTATATACAAATGATGAAAATATATTTGTAATTTATATAAAATAGAAGAATAAAATTATAAATTAGTAGCAAATCTAAAAGGATAAAATATAATTAACATTTTTTTAGAAAAAAGGTTAATTACTTTTTCCTCCTTAAGGTTTGTCCAAACTATAATTTCATTAATCTATTTGTATAAATTACAAATACATCATCATCGTTTATATTTCCTTAACTTATTAATCCCTACTACTAATTTTAATGAAAAAATTTTACAATAAAATAATGCTTATACAGTAAAAAGTTTAAGATCTTTCTAAAATATCATTTTGCAAGATTAGTAATTATTTAGTATCATATATATAGAAAATAGTACCTTTGACAAAATTTTTTTAATTAACCTAATTTTCGTAGTGAAGGACATTATTATCTTAATATATGATAATAAAGAAGAAGTAAACTTTTAAACTATTATTAAGAAAATTTTAAATTTTTATCACATTATCATTGCTCATCCAAAAAAGAAACACTCTCAATGTGTATTAACTACCTTGAGAAAAACAACGTCAGCCCTTGGAACACTTTTAAACATGTCCCCTCCAACATGCTCAACGCCGGGCCGTTCCGGGGCTACGGCGACGACGTGAGGGAGATCAAAATTGATCCCTCGGCAGATCCAAGGACAAGCCTCAATTAATTTTTCCATCGTTGCTCCATTTCCTCCGCCAACGTCCACCATTGATTTAATCCCATTGAAAACCTCCAGACAACCTTCAATCATTGACGAAACTCCTACTTTAGCGTCGCAAGCCATTCCATCGTCGAACAACTTTCCATGACCAGGATTCTTTTCTGTGTATCGCCATATATCGTCACCTCTGTGAGAGGCGTCAAATGCCGGAGATCCGTCGGATAAAACTCGTCCGCGTAGACGGATTAACGGATCTAACATCACAGGACTACTCTCTAGCAAAATCAGATCCGCCATGCTTTTCTCGTTGTTTCTCAATAAAAGGCGAGAAAGCGACGTTTGGTCGTAGGTTTCGGTGGCGATTTCTTTGAAAATTCGGCGGTGAGTTAAGAATCTCATGATTCGATAGAGTGCCGACAGGGAGCAACCGAGGGAAAAAGAAAGATCGGTAAGTGTCACTGGAGCTTTATGAGTTTCTAATACATCAGCTATTCCGAGCTCAATTGCACATTTCACTACAGCCATTTCGGTAAACCCAAGCGCAAATCTCCAAATATCTATTTGAGCTTGGGCTTCTTCTTCATCTTGGTATGTTTTTCCCTTATTCATTTTATGATTTTCTTTGATTTTTCTCTCTTTCTTTGGAGAATGAGCTAGGACTGAGGCTTCTGAGCCTCTCTATCTGGCTATTTATAAACTTGAAACTCTTCATTCATATGATATCAGTCCACCCCATACAACCACAAAACAGAGTGGCTTATCATCTCCTTTTAGGGCTACCTGAAGCTCACAGATACACCCGTAAAATGACTTATCCACTTACATTTACGAGGCATGTATTTGAAATTATATTTATACTTTTGGTCATAAGTAACTTCACAGTAAAACTCTTCTTGCTAATAAAATACTATGGATTTAAGTAACAAATATTTTTTATTAGTTATATGTTTGGTGTATGGGGTTTAGGGGTTAGGGTTTAGGATTATGAGGAGAAAATATGTTTTGACATAGTTAAACATGCTGAGTTATTTCAACTAAATTCAACCATGTTTACTTTTAATCAACCATGTTTCTTAGGAAAACGACAATCAGAAGACTTGTGACATAATTTACCACAGTTAAAATATTTTTCTTTAAATTTTTGTTTCGGGTTTGGAAATACCACCGGATGCACCGATCTTGCCCTTAGTTTTGTGATTATTGAACTTGGTTTTATTTTTCAAATTTTTACCATGTTCAATAATATTAACCTTCGGAGATCGGCATTTCTGTTGTCTTCTTCAATACGAAATCTAACAATAAGATCTTCCAAAGACATTTCCTTCCGTTTGTGCTTGAGATAGTTCTTGTAATCTTTCCAACTAGCAGGTAGCTTTTCTATCACAGAAGCAACTTGAAAGGCTTCACTTAAAATTGCAAGTATTTCATGCAAAATAATCTACAATTCTTGCACTTAACGTATTACAGTTTTAAAATCAACCATTATATAATCAAGAAACCGTCCGACAACAAATTTCTTTATGCCAACATCCTCAGTTTTATATTTTCGATCTAATGATTCCCATAGAGCTCTAGCAGTTTTATATGCACAATACACAGTACATAATGAATCACTTAATATATTCAAAATATAATTACAATACAAAAAATCAGAATGATTCTATGCATCAACAGCAGTTACCGTTTGTGTATCATCATTACCCTCTGCCACCACAGGAGCTACCTCTGTTAAGAATTTTGCCATGCCATCTTTTAAAATTAGAACCACTAAATTTTTCTGATTTTTTCAATTGACTGGCCGGAATTGTTGCCAGAGCAGCAACAGCAACAGCAACAATCGGGACATTTCCCGAATCAGAAGTAGCACTATTCACATTAACAGTGTCTGTTCCAATTGCCAATTCAGCAGGAGTAGCAAAGAGAATCTGTTTTAATATTATTAACCACAACTATTAACACAGTGTGATATATATATATATGTATATATATAAAAAAAACAAAAATATAAACAGAAATACCAAAATAATAGTTAGGAAATGGAAATCAAACTCAAGTCTTGAATAAATTTTAATTTCCTTAAAATAGATTTGTTATCTCTACCGGAAGTGCAAGAGATTTGTTAGAACGTCTGTTTCCCAAGATAAAACGGGCTTCGGAAAACATTTTTAGTACTTGAAGTTGTTTTCCCTTCAAACTTGAACAAATTAATAATGAACAGGAAGAAGATATATGTATGTAAGTTAAGAGAGAATGCTAAAAATTACAAAGAAAAATTTCTTATGTCTTTTGCTGTGGAAAACAACAGTATTTATAGATGGAAAAAACCCTTCAACGGTTACATTGAATTAGTTATGTACACTGAATTCACCCAAATTAGTTATGTACATTGAATTCAGCTATTAGAATTAATTATATACATTTAGCAGCCAACATTGAACTCAATAGAAATGAATGTGGCTGTTTATTAAACTCAACCGCCATTGAATCCAGACGAAAAGAAAAATTTGACAAAACGTGGGTCTGATAAAGTCCCTATTATTTTCCAATATGGGATTCAAATCCCTTACTTGCCAACCTTTTCCTCTTTAATTTTTTTTCATTCACTTATTTTTTTCAATTATTTTCCAACAACTACAAAATAGAGTGGCTTATCATTTCCTTTTATGGCTACCTGAAGCTCAAAGCTACACACGTAAAATGATTGATTGACTTATATTTATTATTTACAAGGGTATTTAGAATTGTATTTTATGCTCTTGGTCATCAAGTATGTGACTTGATAGTAAAACTTTTTTGCTAATAAAATACTATTCTTGTTTGTCCCTAGTTTTATCACATTTTGTATTATTAAACTAGTATGAATTTGATTGATTATCAAGCATGAATATATGATATAAAATCAATTCGTAAATACATATTGAGAATATTGTATTGAACATGATTCAAAGGGAAGAAGAAATATTGCATAGGTTTAAGTCATAAATATTTCTTCTCAATTTTATGTTTGGTGTCCTTTGACCTAATGTTTCTAATGATTCTTGCATGGGGAGAAAATATGTTTTGACATAGTCAAACATTACTTTTAATTAGGTGAATGTTATGACTATTGGTTGGGTTATTTTCTTGTCATGGCTTGAATATTAGAGATAGTAGTGAAAGGGATTTGTCCCTCTCTCATTAGAGAGAGATATCCATGGCCCCTTGATAAGGAAGACTAGAGAATACGCATGGTCTATCAGAACAGTCTGTCTGGTAATCAAGTAAATGATTAATAAAGTTTTATAAAGATGCCTTGTTCCATGCCTTATACTTAATTAGGATATCGTGTGACAAAAGGACTAAATATTAAAACGGATGCTAGATTATCATATATTTACTTAACTTGGGTAAGTATAATGTCATGTTAGAGGCCACTTATGTTTTGCAGATAAATGTCTGGGATATTTTTATTCACTGCCAATGTTAAGTGAACCTACAAGGTCACACGCATAGGGATCTTGTGAGTACGATGTCCACATTCAATGAATCTAGATCGTGTCCAGATTCGTTGAATGTATACAAAAGGATAATCAGATTCCGTGTTGTATTTATTTGGTAAGTTAATAAGTAACTAATTTCGTTTATTTGATAAATAAAATTACTTAGTTAACATTATTCATCCAATCGTTGGATGATTATTGGAATAGACGGATGAGATTAAAACTGTCATTAGATGACAATTAGGGTTCTGATGTTGACAGCTATAAAAGGTTATGTTAACCTTTTTCCTGTAGCAATCTTCATCTGATTAAAAATAAAAAGCTTTAAACCTAGAACATCGAGAATAGTATCTAGCCTTCTATCTCCAAAATTTAACGCATTACCAGATAGTTAGGTTTGGTTCTGAATTATTTTCAGAACACCGAAGGGGCTAGCATCCCGATTGCTTGTAGAGGAGTTCGTCGCGTGTATACCAGTAGAGGGCAAAGCATAAACAGCAGGGCCTCCACACCTAACGGCAAAAAACATTGAAGTAGTTTTCTATCCAATTGATTTTTCTAGTATGTGCGGATCTTGTTGTCGGTTTTTGTTAATTTTTCTTATGTTTTTGCCTACGAATTTCAACAGTAGTATCAGAGCCTCGTACATGCTAGTTTTACTGGTTTTATCTGTTATTTGCTTTGATTACATTTGTTGTTTTCAATCGGCCTTATAGTAAGGTTTCTAATTAGTGTAATAATCAGACTTAATTGAATTATAAGATTCGCATATGTCATATTCTGTTATACATATTAATGCAATTAAATAAACAGAATATTGCTACTACTAAATTGTTTGGCGTATGCAGTATAATCTATGTAGTTTAAATATTAAACTGATATGCAGAATCACATAATTTAATGTTTAACGGCTAAAACATAATTTTTGGCGGCATGATTATTAGGGTTTATGACGGCAACAACTAATTCAATGAGTTAAAAAGAAAAAAAAAATTTCCGGAGGCTTCGTCCCCAGAAATCTCCTTGTTTTTGGCATGTTTCTTTCTATCTTTAAATGCATGGTGTATAGCATGGCCCTTTACCTCTTGTGATTAGTTGGTTTATTTTGTTTACGGGTTGTAATATTTTTAAATACGGCCTCTGTGTCGTCGTTTTCATTGATGTCTCAAAGGCGATGGTCATACGGGCAACCAGAATTACTACAATCCTTTTTAGAAAAAGAGGGATTAACTAACGAAAGAAAGATAGAACTTTTTTGGCCACGATTCCTCTTAAGCAAGGGATGACGTGGTGTCTGACTTGGAAGGCTCTTGAATATTATCAATTGGCTTGAGGAAAAAGGGAAGAAGAAAGTGAAGGGAAAAAAATACATAGATATATGCTAATGTAGGGTTAATTCCAAAAACATTGCTATATTTATATTCAAGTCTCAATTGCGTATTTGAACTTTTAAAATCGACAATTAAGTACCTAATTAACTAGAATAGTCAGAAACACCAATTATCTAAAATACCATTCATATACATTGTACTTTCATAGTTATCTCATAAATGCAGGGAAGTTTATCATGTCTAATTTCTAAAAAAGTAAAAAATAAATAACGGTTATCATTGAAAATAGGTTATTATGAGGGGTATTTTAGAAAATAGATTTATCAACGCTCAATAAAATACAAATAATTGATTTTTTTCAAACTATCTATTGTAAATTTTGTTATGGAAAGTTAAAATAAGTACTTAATTGTCAATTTTAAAAATTTGGATACTTACTTAAAAATTTTTATAAGTAACCCACTAATTTATTCATAGAAATTGGTATGTTAATTAAATAGGAATATTATATACAAATATTACTAAGACGTTAAAAGATAATATGGCTTATTGTTATGAACCTTTATATTAATATCCTGTATAAAAAAATAAATTAGAAACTTTTAGGACTTGGTTGGTAAAATTGAAGATTGAATCTAAATGCTAAATTAATTAATAAGTGGTAATTATATATTAAAAAAATATAATAATTTGATAAACATTATATATATTCGAGTTTTAGAATTTAGAGTTAAAAATTTCATTTTAAATTTATAACTGCAATAAAACAAATATTAAACAATGTAATTTGAAAAAATTATTATAAAGAACACTTAATTTATTAAATTCTTAACTAATTAGTGTTAAGAGGTGAATTAATTTCATAGAAAAAGGCCGACAACTCAATAATAGTTGTTTATAGTAATTTTTATATAAAAAATAAATTAAAACTTTTATATAACTCGAAAAAATAAACATAATTTATCATAATAAAAAAATGCTAAATAAATAGAAATAATATATACAATTGTTACTAAGACTTGAAAACAAAAGGTTAGTTACATTCGCTCCATAGGTTTGCGTAAATTATAATTTTATCCTTTTATAAATATAATTTCATACCTTTATTTAAGTATAAATTACATACACACTCATATAACTTATATATTAATATCTATTTGAGCTTGCATTCTTCATTTGGCAGGTTTGATCCTTATTCATTTTATAATTCTCTTTGATTTTTCTCTCTTTACTTTTTGCACAATGAGGACTGAGGCTCGGGGCCTTTTTTTTTTTTTTTTTGTTTTAAATACCAAAATTGCCACACTAAATGAAAGGAGAATAATTCTTGCATTTAATAGGAATCAAACTCTTAATTTTTCAATTAAGAGGCCTCAACTCTTGTCACTCAAACAAGACTTCATGACGTGAACTTCTCTAACTATTTATAAACTTGGAACTCTTAGGAAGAAGATAAGAAATGCATCAATTATTATCAATGAAGAATAGAGGAGCAGATCATTTTTGTCTTCAAAATAGGACCAATTTTATCATTTGATTTCATAATTTTTTTTTTTAACTTGTAAAACATGTTCGGTATGTGACTTAAACTAATCAAAACTTAACATGTAGGGTGCTTTGCAGATATTGTCTGATATTTGAGATTAAGGTCTAACGTATGTAAGAGGACCAAACTTGCAAATTCACGTTGATATCAGGAGCTGCTTAGTTCACGAGTTTTGTAGTATTTTTTTTGTTGAAGAGGAAGATACTTTAAATTAAGTAGAATCCAAGCGGAAAAGAAAAAAATTGGGATTATATCATTGTATAGATGAATTATTTTTTTCTTTGACTATTCGAATTATCAATATCAATGGGACATTGATCCAAAAGATTGCTGTTCCTTTGCACATGTAGTTCTGGAAATAGACAAAATAAATTTTATATATATATATATATATAGGACAGAATAGAGAAATAATGGTGTTTGATTACATATTGATGGTTTTCTTTCCAATAAATGTTGAATAATTTTAACCCTTGAATCGACCTTAAAAACAATTGACATTCTTTTATAAGTAAATAATTATTTTATATACAAAAGATAATAATTAAATCATAAAAATTTTACAAACATCTTAACATTCATAAAATACTTTTAAAAACCATCCTTGTCAAATTAAAAAGTAATCTAATTAATAAAGCCAAATTTTACCTTAAGAATGATAAATCAATTCTAAAGAAAAAATGACTAATAATTTGTCAAAAAAATAATTAATTAATTAATAGTGAGAGTGAGATAACCCTCTCTAAAAGATTAAATAGTTTTTTGAGATAACCCTATGAAAGATAAAATCATTCATATCATATGATATGATATCAGTCCTCTGCACCCATACAAGTAACTAACAAGACTGAGGAGGAGTGTAAATGTATCATTTTATATACTATTTTATATATTATTTTATAATATATTTATTTAAAATTTATTTTTTATTTATTAAATTTTATTAATAAAAATATATTAAATAAAAAAATGATAATACACACAATGATACCAAAAATTCGAGAGCGGGAAGAGGAATGCCAATAATTACTACTATGGCCAAGTATGAGCTTATCTTCTTCCTCTTATAGTTGCATGCATGCTCCATAAAGCTCAAAAGTCACAACAACCGTCAGTGAATGAATGATCGAAAATATATCAGTGTGGTGTGGGACTGACTCATCAATATTAGATACCAAAACAAACAAACAAAATCATATGTCTTGCATTCTTCTTTAGGGAACCAAAATATCTATCTATATATATGTGCAGTGTTTTGCGCATGCAGTTATCCCATCCCATGACCAAAGGGAAATGTGGTTCTAAATAAGTCACGTATACTTTTGCGATAATATTATTACTGGGACATGCAGGATATATGCTTATTTTTCATTATTTTATTCTTCATTATTTAAAATAAGTAACTCTTAACTTATTTTAAATTATATAAACTGTTTTAAAACTGTTCTCAACTGTTTATTATATCTGCTTTTAGTTTAAAAAATATTGTAAAAAGTTATTTTGAAAAAATTACTGTAGAGGATGCTTTTTAGAACTGCTTCTGCTTATCGATAATGTAGACAATGAATTTTTTAATTTATTTATCTAATCAATGACTAAAATAAAATAAATATCTTTAGTCTTAGTTATTTAAATTAAATTAATAAAAATAAGTTTTTTGGGCCATAAAGATTGGATCATTCGAGTTGAGCTATGAAGATTGGATCATCCTAGTTGAGTTATGAATATTGGATCATTCGAGTTGTGTTATAAAGATTTGATCATTCGAGTTGGAGCATGTAAATTAGGTCATATTTGGAATTATTTTAAATAAAGCTCAATATAATAAGACCTATGCCTTTGGACCCAAGTAAATTTAGCCTGAAGTCATTTTAAATTACATCCATTAAATAATACGTTAAACTCATTGGACTTCATCCAAATAAGGAAATGGGCCGACCTAACACTGTTGATGGGCCGCTTAGTGGCCAAGCAACCCAATGCCCTATTTTCACCTATAAATAAGGGTATTCCCAAGGTTGAAAAATCTTTCAGAAGACACCAAAGCTCGAGGCAAGTGAGAAGCTCTACAACAAATATCTTCTTCAAAGTTTAAGCGTTTCCTCGCAGCATTCTTCGTCTTCTTCCTCGCAAAGATCGAAGAAAACTCCAGCGGGCTCTGGAATATATCAAGCATCCTCAAAGTCTGTTCGATTTGAGAAGAAGCTTCCAAGCACTCAAGTCAACACTTTGCCGGCCGACGAGAAGAATGAGGATTATCGTACAAACTAAGAATTCCCTATAGATTTTGTAACCACTACTATATCATAAATCAAATCACGTTATTTGTTATTTATCTTTAGCTCAATTTTCAGACTTAAGATTTTGCTGCATAAATTTTGGCACGCCCAGTGGGACAATCTCTGCCTCCTATCTCTTCTCCTCCAAGTTCAAATCATTCAACTTCAAGTCTTCAAAGATCAAAACATGGCTCACAAGAATGACAATTCAAAATCTACTCGTTCCGAGGCTGTTGCTGCCAAAGAAACTGCCACTGCTTCCGCCATAGCTTCAAATGGTGGGATGATAACGAGAAGTAAAACAAAGGCACTTTCTCAAAAGGAAGTCTAAAATACACTGGCTCCAAAGACATCATCATTTACAAAACGAGATGATGAATCCTCAAGAGCCGGTTATGAAGTTCACTATGAGAATCCAATGTATGAATCTTCGATGGCTGAAGATTCAACTGCTTTATCAGTATGGCCAGTTATGATGACTGGAACGCTTAGCACTGAAGAACGACTGGCAAATCTCACAAGACAAGTTGAAGGCTTAGCAAAGCGTACCCAAGAGCAAGAGTATTCTATTGTTCAACTAATGAATCGCTTGGTGAGAAGTGGCGAGACAAGTCAAGCTCCACTCAAGAAGCCAAAGGTTCAAGAAGAAGTGGTCAACTCCAAAAAGGACCATGATATCCAAGTGTCTACTGATGGTTTAATCCCTTCGACCAATTGAAAGATTTTATCAATATTGCCATCAAGGAGAAGTATGAGGAGGGAACCAAGTCGATCAACACTTATACCAAGCTCTATTCCCAAAGAATTGATAACATGAGAATGCCTGCTAGTTATCAACCACCAAAGTTTCAACAATTTGATGGGAAAGAAAATCCAAAGTAACATGTGGCTCATTTTGTGGAAACTTGCAACAATATTGGTACCTATGGAGATCTTCTAGTGATACAATTCATGCGATCTCTGAAAGGTAATGCTTTCGGTTAGTACACGGATTTAGAGTCTGGATCTATTAATAGCTGGGGACAACTTGAACAAGAATTTCTAAATCGCTTCTACAGTACCTGTTGAATTCTTAGCATGCTGGAATTGAATAATTCCTGTCAATGGAAGGAAGAACCAGTAATCGATTACATCAACAGGTGGAGGAATTTGAACTTGAACTGCAGAGATCGTCTGAGGGAGTCTTCTACTATAGAGATATGTATTCAAGGCATCACTGGGGACTTCAATACATCCTCAAAGGAATTATACCTAGAACATTTGAAGAACTAGCAACTCGTGCACATGACATGGAATTGAGTATCACTGCAAATGAGGAAAGGCAGTTGAGCAGGATTTAAACAAAGAAAAAGAGAAACAAGACTTCAAGAAACAAAGTAAGGCTTCTTCTAGGAGCGAGACAAAAGAGTTAATAGCCACAAATGCTAGTCCAATCGAGGTATCTACCAAGATTTCTCAAGAAGTGACCAAGAAGATCGATTCTCCTTAGGAGCGAAGGAAAAAGATCTTGGAAGAAATGAAGGCCAAATAATATCTCTTCTTCCATTTCGACGTCTCTTCAATGTTTGATGGACTTATAGCTGCTAATGCTATAGAATTGCCAGACTCAAAACTACCAAGCGAAATCGAATGCAAGGATGATCCAAACTATTGTAGATATCATCGCATAATTGGTCGTCCTATCGAGAAGTGCTTTGTATTCAAGGATCTAGTGATGCGGGTAGCTCGCGAAGGACGTGTTCTCCTTGAAGAGGATAAAGTGGCTACTCACGTAATATCTTAACCACCGCCTCTGTCTAACTAACTGCTTCAAAAGAGATAGTTGGAGAAATCAAGTTTGGAGAGTTTGATGCTGTGAAGATTGGGGTTGATGGATCCATCAATTCCATAAAGGAATATCAAGCATATGTTGAAATAAACCCAACAAATGAAGAGGTTATCTCAACTGATGATGAAGGTTGGACCATTGTGACCCGCAAAAGAAATCGCACGAAATCCATCAAATAAAGGACTATGCTGACAAGGAGCAAATTAATCAAAAGAAATGTGCTAAAGTCAAGTAGTCAAAAAATCAGGCACTTTCCGACCTATCAGAAGATTGTCCAAAAAGAACCCCGCATCCCATCACCTTAGGAGATTTTCTACCTAAAGATTTTGTAAAAATAGATGTGGCCCCATGCTATACCATTCATGATCATTTAGAGGGAGAAAGCGACGAAGAAAAAGTCGTAAATTGTGCTCAAATCACTTTTCGTGTTGACGATTTTTTGCTTGCCGCAACTCCTCATAAAAGGGCATTATTTGTCTGGTAGGATATGTGAAAGAACAAAGTGTCAATAGAATATTATTAGATGGTGGATCTGCAAACAACATCCTACCCTTGCAGACATTGAAATAATTGAAAATTCCTACTGAGGACTTGTCTCAAAGTCGTTTGATGATCCAATGATTCAACCAAGGTGGACAAAGGGCAATTGGGACTTCGCAATTGACCTTGATGAAGGATTATATGAGTACAAGTGCTTTTTTACATGTAATAGATACTAAGACTGTCTACAACATTCTTTTGGGAATGTCATGATTGCATAAGAATAGTGTTGTTCCATCTACCCTCTATCAGTGTTTCAAGTATTGCAGGAATGAAGTTGTGAAGAAGGTGGTTGCCGATAATAAACCTTTCACAGAAGTTGAAGCTTAAATTGTTGATGCCAAGTACTACATCAGAAAGAAAACAGAGTCATCCAATATTTCATCATCGATAGAAAGAGAAGTTCAAGAAGCTAGCTCCTAAAAAAATCCTTCAAGTAAGAAAAAAGTTGGCAGTCGAATTCACAAGCCAGGATGAAAAGTTGCCTCTAGAAGATCTAGCGAAACAACAAGATCTCACTATGCCCCTTACCAAACTTGAGCCTGTGGAGGCCTTAGGCACTCCTTTGAAAGTATTTGTCCGACCCACAAAAGATGCCAAGATAGAGGGCAGTAAGATGTAAAAATCCTGGGTACTTCTTCAAAGGATTTTGATAAGCTTCCAAACTTCACGTATAAGAGATGGGTCTGATCCCAATGCCTACAGACTTCTTGCCAAGGCAGGATAAATTCAAAAAGTCAAAATTTTTTGGGTAACCTGCTCAGGAAGCTTCTAAAGAAAATAGAAATACTACTGGACTTGGGTACAAATGTGCATCTCCCATACGTCTTAAGATCAAGAGAGCAACTACCTAATACATCACTACAGAGGACGAAGTAACCTCAAAATTTAAATTGAACATCAAAGCAAAGGCAAACACTCGAATTTCTGTTTTTGACCGCTTGGGATCAAAAGGAAAGTTTTCCCGTGTGTTTGTCTTCAAACGCCTTGGGGGTAGTACCATATAAAAGATAAATAGGCAAGAGAAGCATCCTCATGGGGTAAGATGTGTGATCAAGACACCCTCCCAAATATAGGTCAGAGTGCACTGCAATGAAGATTCAAAAGCTAAGGTTCACACAGACATACATGCCATACCTCGAGTCAAAGAGGATGATGAAAGTGTAAGATTATTCTACCAAATTTCAACCTCAGAAAATACCGTAGTCTGCACCTATTAGCGAATAGATGCATTAACTGGGGAGGTTGCAAGATTAGTTGGAAATGGATACATTTGCAATGTGAGTAACTAGGACATTCGCTTACATAATGTGGAAATAAGAAATGGAGTATTCCGAAAAACCATCGCCTTTACGAGACACAACCCCACAAATTAAAGAATATGATGGAACTGAAAATGAAGTTGTTGCAACACATCATATCAATATCATGGAAGAAGAAACTTTTGAAGAAGATGTTGAAGATGCTCTATCAGAACTTGAAGAGTGCATAAAAGATATTGTGTATGAATTAAAGGAAGTCAATCTTGGCATGATTGAAAATCCCCGCCCTGTCTATATAAGTGTCCTTCTCACTCTTGAAAAACAAGAAGCTTATGCCAATCTATTGAAAGAATACAAAGACGTCTTTGCATGGACGTACAAAAAAATGTCTGGTTTGGACCCAAAGATAGTCATCCACCAATTAGTTGTCAAAAGTGGGGCTTGGCTAGTAAAACAAACTCAAAGGCATTTTCGACCGAGTTGCTTTATTAATTGAGATAAAAGTCAACGAATTAATTGAAGCTAGATTCATCCGCAAGGTCAAGTATCCCACATGGATTGCAAACATTGTTCCTATGAGGAAGAAGGATGGCCAAATTTGCATATGTGTTGACTTCAGAGATTTAAACAACGCATATCCAAAGATGATTTTCCATTTCCCATCCCACAGATAATAATTGATGCTACCACCTGGTATGAAGCCTTGTCTTTTATGGATGGTTCATCTGGCTAAAATCAAATAAAGATGGCACCGCAATATGAAAAGCTAACTGTATTCCGCACACCTAAAGTCATTTATTGCTATAAAGTGATACCCTTCGTACTGAAGAATACTGGCGCAACATATTAAAGGGTTATGCAGAAAATCTTCAATGACCTGCTACACAAAATGGTGGAATACTATGTTGATGATCTTGTAGTCAAGTCACAAAAATGTGGCGATCACCTGAAAGACTTTAAGATCACTCTTGGGCAATTTCGTAGATATCAATTAAAGATGAATCCCTTTTAGTGCTCATTTGGTGTTACCTCTGGAAAGTTTCTTGGCTTTATTGTGCGTCACAGAGGAATTGAAATTGATCAATCCAAGATTGATACAATCTTGAAGATGCCTGAGCCTCGAAACATTTATGAGCTAAGAAGTTTGCAAGGAAAGTGTGTCTATCTCCGAAGATTTATCTCAAATCTTGCTGGACGGTGCCAACCATTTAGCCACTTGGTAAAGAAGGGCATACCTTTATAATGAGATGAAGCTTGTAAAAATGTTTTCAAAAGCATCAAATCATATCTCATGAAACCTCCTGTGCTAGTTGCGCCTACTCTTGGAAAACCATTAGTCTTGTATATTGCTGCTCAGGAACGTTTTGTGGGGCATTACTCACCCAAGAAAATAAAGATGGGAAGGAAAATGTCTTGTATTATTTGAACCGGACAATGGCCTAATGATTTGAATTATTTGCCGATAGAAAAGCTCTATTTGGCCCTAATATTCGCTATTAAAAAACTGAGGCACTACTTTCAAGCACACACAGTGCATCTCATCTCCAAGGCAAACCCAATTAAATATGTAATGTCAACGCCTGTGTTGTCCGATGTCTAACAAGATGGTACTTGCAAATTCAACAATTTGAAATTGTTTATGTACTCTAGAAAGCTGTTAAGGGGCAAGTGTTAGCAGACTTCTTGGCTGATCATCTTATACCTGCTGAATGGGAGTTGAATGATGAGCTACCTGATGAAAATGTCTTGGTGATAGAAGTCCTTCTTCCGTGAAAAATGTTCTTTGATGGTGCATCACACCGTGAAAGGGCTGGAGCTGGCATAGTATTTCTTAACCCCGAAGGTGATGTACTACCATATGCCTTTACTTTAAGTCAACAATGTTCTAAAAACATGGCCGAGTATCAAGCTCTCATACTTGGGTTAGAATTGGTTTTCGACATGAAGCAACTACATCTTGAAGTATATGGAGATTCTCAACTAGTGGTCAACTAATTAATTAGCATCGGTCATTTATAGATTATTTGAAACAAGGAAAGTTACCACATGATCTGCAAAGAAGAGCTGATGTTTGGCGCCGAGCTTCTCGTTTTATATATTACAAAAATACATTGTTTCAAAGATCTTTTGAAGGCATTTTCGTAAAATACTTGGGCGACGAAGAAATTGTTCAAGCAATAGAGGAAGCTTATTCTGGAATTTGTGGAGCTCATCAATACGGTCCGAAGCTTCACTTTCGTATTAAGAGAATGGGTACTACTAGCCGACGATGGTAAAAGATTGCATGGACTACGCACAAAGATGTCAAGCTTGTCAATTCCATGCTAACTACATACATCCACTTCTTGAGCCTTTGCATCCAGCTGTAGCTTCATGGCCTTTTTCGATGCATGAGGTCTTGCCAAAGTCATCTGCTGGACATTTGTACATTCTAGCTGCTATATATTTCTTTTTCCAAATGGGCGGAAGTCGTAGCATTGGAGGAAACAAAGAAAGAGAATGTTGTGGACTTTATTCAAACAAACATTATCTACCGTTATGGAGTTCCAAGATATATAATCACTGATAATGGGAATCCATTCTGCAACAGTCTTATGAACAAATTGTGTGAGAAGCTTGGTTTCAAACAACACAATTCCTCTATATATTATGTTCCTGCAAATGGACTTGTTAAGGAATAACAAAACCTTATGTAAACTCTTACAAAAGGTTCTAGATAAATCTAAAAGAGACTGGCACATTCAAATTGAAGAAGCGTTGTGCGCTTATAGAACCACTTATCGCACTCCAACCTAAGCCACTCCAAATGCTCTCGTCTATGGTGTTGAAGTAGTACTTCCATTGGAGCGACAAATCCTTTCTTTGAGGATTGCTATTCAAGAGGGCTTGGCGAAGGAAGAAAATGCTCGCTTAAGACTTGAAGAATTAGAAGCACTTGATGAGAAAATGTTGGAGGCACAACAACATTTGGAATGCTATCAAACTCGCATCTCTAAGGCTTTCAATAACAAGGTTTGGCTTCGCTCCTTCCAAGGTGGAGATTTAATGCTTGTTGTGAAGAGGATAGACACAAAACCAAAAAGTTCACATCAAAGTAGGATAGCCCCCTTCATGGAATGAGTCATTGTTGTCTCTGGTGGTAAACCCTTCATAGAATGAGTCATCATTGTTTCTGGTGGCGAATCCTTCATGGAATATGTCGTTATTGTCTCTGGTGGCAAATCTTTCATGGAATGAGTTGTCATTGTTGCTGGTGGCAAATCCTTCATGGAACGAGTCATTATTGTTTCTAGTGGTAAATCCTTCATGGAATGAATCGTCATTGTTTCTAGTAGCAAACCCTTCATGGAACGAGTCGCCATTATTTATGGTGGCAAATCCTTCATGGAACGAGTCATCATTATTTTTGCCCTTCATGGAATGAGTCGTCATTGTTTCTGGTGGCAAATCCTTCATGAAATGAGTCGTTGTTGTCTCTAATGGCGAATCCTTCATGGAACGAGTCGTCATTGTCTCTGAAGAAGGAGTACTTCTAAAGTTGATCAATCTTTCATGGGATGAATGGTGGTCGTTTTGGCAATAGGCCCACATATCTGCTAGGAACCGCATTGTAAGTCGTCAAAATTATTGCCGCTTTCATTGGATCATTGGAATTGGAACGAATGACTAGGTCATATTGGTCGAATGAAGACTTGGAGTCTATGAAGTGCATCATGGTTGGTCTAAAAAAAGTTAGTCTTGTTAAAAAAAGAAAAAGAAAGTGTGTGCATGAAATAATGCGCATGGGATCAAAATTCAAGAGAAAAAGCATGGCTAAACGCCCAAAAATAATAATAAATAAACAAAATAAAAAAATCAGCCCTCTTGAACAATAACAAAAGCTGAGGTCATCCATTCATGAATCCTTCTATTGATTAAAAAAAAATTCTAAACTTTGTCTCGGCAAATACAAGAGAGGAAGAGATTCTTGAATTGGGAGGAAGAGAATGATGGAATAAGCTCTCTATATATAGGAACTTGGAAGGTAGAGATTGTCTCTATAATCCTACAAAGACTCTAACTAAAGTTTTATAAGGATTCCATATTAAAGTTTCACAAGAATTCAATTCTTTCAAATCATATGAAGATTCAAGTTCAAAATTCACAAGGATTCAAATTTTATGAGGAGTAAAATCCTGAGTTTGAGATGAATTCAATTTCCTTGGTAATTCAACCTCCTCATATCTTCAAGGATTCTGTCCTTTAAATTTGATTGGAATTCAATACTCCAAGTTGGTACCCAAATAAAAATTTAAAAAAAAAAAAAAAGAGAAGCCTTTTCGGAATTTTGCATGACCAATACAGCAATTGGCATAAATATTCATAGGACTAGTTTGTTTAAAATTGGAGGATGTTGGCAATTTAAAAAAAAGAAAAGAATTCCATTTAAGTACTTCAAGTCTTGTCTTTAAAGTTTTAGCCCCGTAACTTTTACCCAAGTCATGAAGTAGGGGCATTTGCGGACAATGAATGTTTTTAATTTATTTATTTAATCAAAGACTAAAATAAAATAAATATCTTTAGTCTTGGTTATTTAAATTAAATTAATAAAAGAAATCTTTTGGGCCATGAAGATTGGATCATCCGAGTTGGGTAATTAAGATTTAATCATTCAAGTTGGACTATGTAAATTGGGTTTGGAATTATTTAAATAAAATTCAAACCCACTTTAAATAAAGCCCAATACAACAAGACATATGCCTTTGTGACCAAATAAATTTAATCCGAAGTCATTTTAAATTAAATCCATTAAATGATGGGTTAAACTCATTGGACTTCACCAAATAAGGAAATGGGACGACCCAACACTGTTGATGGACCGCTTAGTGGCTAAGCAACCCAATGCCTATTTCTGCCTATAAATAAGGGCACTCCAAAGGTTGAAAGATTATTCAGAAGACACGCAAGCTCGAGGCAAGTACAAAGCTCTCCAGAAGCTCTTCCCAAAAATCTTCCTCAAAGTTCAAGTATTTTCTCGCAATGTTCCTCGCCTTCTTCCTCACAAAGATCGAAGAAAGCTTCAACGGCTGTGCAATCCATCTATCATCCTCAAAGTCTGTTCGATTTGAAAAGAAGCTTCTAAGCCCTCAAGTCAACACTTTGCCGAATAGAAGAATCAGAGAATTATCCTACATACTAGGAATTCCCTAGAGATTTTGTAACAACTACCATATCATAAATCAAATCACGTTGTTTGCTATTTATCTTTTGCTCGATTTTCAAACTTAAGATTTTACTGCATACAGATATTATTAATAATAAAATTATTATATTAATTGATTTAAAACAACTTTTGTATAAACACTTATTTTAATTGCTTAAAGCAAGTATAAGTAATGGAGAACCAGGCCTTAAAATAAGTAAATTTTAACTTATTTTAAATTATAAACGGTTTTTATACTGTTCTTGATTATTTATTATATCCTTTTAGTTTAAAATAAGTTGAAAAATCTATTTTTTAGAAGTTATTGTGAGTGCTTTTTTAAACTGCTTAGAGTTATTTATGTTATAAAAATTAAAAATGATAAATTGAAAATAAAAGTTGATAAGCAAACACTTTGAGATAAAATTAGCTGAGGAATCGATGTTTCTTACGATAAGCAAAAATAATTGAACAATGAGAAACCAAACTAGAAATTTACTTCTCTTGAATATGAAGGTTTTATCATTGGAAGAATCGTATGATGAAATTGGTAAAATGGGGAAGAAAGACTGAAAATGAGAGAATATTCAATAAGGGCAAATTTGGATTATAGGAAATTTAGAACAAATCTATGAATTCTCTTCTGGGGATATGTAACCTCTTCAGTTTCAATTTTTTTTAAAAAGCCATAGACAAGAAGGCCACTATTTCTAAAGAGCTTAATGCTAAGTAGGGGAGTAAACGGGTCTAAACTCTCTAGATATTTCCAGACTCAGATCCAAACTTTTACAGGGAAACATAGATTCAAATCCACAACTCGTCCTGTTTACAGCCCTAATGCTAAGCACACAAAGATACTTTCTTTTTTGTAGATTTTCATTTCCTATTTGATTGATTTGTATTAGTAAAAGTTTAATTATAAGGGTTCGGATTCTTCTCTATACATCTCCCATGTTTAATTGTTTCCCAGTTTTGATTAATATGGGCATACGGTAGCTTTTCTTCATGTTAACCTTTGTTAAGATTCGAATTTCCCTATTGGCCTTGAATATATATATTCACTGACCTTTGATGCTCGAAATAATATCATGATTCCATCCAATTTATAGCACAATGAACAACTATCAAATTCTCCCTCTGCCCACCAAAAACATAACAGAGAGAGGGCTACCAAATTCTTCCTTGGTGCACCAAAAACATAATAGCGAGAGGGCTAAGTAGATTCACTTTAAGTTGCTATATTAAGTGTTTTTTTTTTTTTTATATCTTCATACACCTCAAATTGTGCTCCATTAATCACCGAATTCAGTCCTCCAACTTTGCCTAGATAAATCCCCGATGCTCCTCGTATTACTGATGTATTATGATCTAAACGTTGTACTTCTTTATAATTCCTTTTTATCTCAATGTTATTCATATACTCTTTTTTTATTCACTTGTTCATTAACTCATCTTTGTTGACTATACACAAGCAAAGAAATATCCATTTCCTCTCTTTGAATAGTAGTTCTTGCATAGGTAGTCCTCTCTTTTTCTTCTATTCTCTTTTCTTTTTCTTTTGCTCATCTTGCATGTTGATGGAAGACAATCATTTCTATAACTTTAATCAGTTATTACACAGTTATATAGAAAATATTCTCGAGCGAAATTCGGTCACAGAAACAAATTTAAAGAATAAACAAGGACAAAATAAATTATTTAAAAAGAAAAAATTAAATAAATATTTAGAAAAATTGGTTATTTATAACTTTAAAATATTTTTACTTTTTTTATTTATGTAAAAAATTTTTATTTTATCTTTTAATAAACATTGACTATTTGATATTATATATATATATATATATAGAGGTTTAAAGATTTTACGATAGAATTTGGTTCATTTTGACTATAAATTCCACATTCTACCAATTGAAAAGTTAAAAATTAACTAAAATTTTCAAGTTCTGCTAAAAAAATGTAAAAACACATCGAATTTTTTTCTACGAAATCATTAAATTAGTATAAGCTTTCTATGTTAAAAATAGTTCATACTTACAAAAAAAGGAAAATAAAATTTTTTTTGCTATAAACATATAAAATAAAAAGTATAAGTTACAAATAAAACAAAAATAATTCAAAGCTACATATAATGTGAATTTATCTAATATTTAAGGACCAAATCAATAAATCTAAATTGTTTAGGCTTTAAAATAAAATACTCTTCTTTAGTCCCAAAAATCAAATGAGCTGCACCCAAAAGAATCTTCCTTCTATCAGTAAAGGGACAGAATCGAAGGAGAATCTCAACATTCGAACCACCACCAATGGCGTCAACAGCTCCGCAGGCAGCCCTGCACAACGTCTTCGTGTACGGTAGCCTCTTGGCTGACGATGTCGTCCACATCCTCTTGAATCGTGTCCCTCAATATTCTCCGGCCATCCTTCATGGCTAGTCAGTATCCCTCTCTTGTCTCGATTCACTAGACATTTTAGATTAACTGAATCTTAAGCTTATTAATCTTATATATACATTCAATCTTAGATGTTCTTGTAGGAAAAATTGAAAGCTTATTCCTGAATGTTATCCTTACATTCTGTGTAAAAATAGTAGTTAGTTCTCGCTATTTCGTGGTTTTGGAAATGTCAATAATTGTTTATTTTGATTTGTTAAATTTTATGCTCAATAAAAGGAATATGATAAAATCTCCACGCGACGTGTTGCTAATTAGCATTCTGCTGAGGTATGATTTTATTGTTGGCCTTGTCATGATCAGCAACTATATCAGGAGGCAAAAGGGGATAGAGAGGAAAATTAGGTGATTATAAAAAGTCCGAATTGTTAAGTCTATGTGTTACCTAAAACCTTTTATTATCTGTTAATCCCATCTATTTGTCAAAGCCTTCGTTAATGATACATGGCATTGTGGATGTAAAGTGGTTGGTTTAACATTCCTGAATTTTGGCATTTCCAAACTGCTGCCTTTTTGTTGGTTGGATTTCATTTTTAGCGTATACTAGTTCTGATTCATGAGAGAAAGGTTCGGGGAATAAACTGCGCTTTTGTGTAGTTGCTCAATGATATATGATTTGGTTGGAAAGGAAAAAGATTTTTTCTCTCTGTTGTAATTAAATATGAGAATCTTCATGGCTGCACAGATCAGGATGTAAGAGAAGGGTGATAACTTATAGCTGAAAGCTTTAGATTTGACTTTGAAATCAATAAGGACAAATTGCAAGCATTATATCTTTATTATTCTCATTTTATATTGGAAATTTCTGTGGCTGATATGTAGTTGACATGGACTATGTTGTATGCTTGAGATGAATAATTTTCTACATGTTGCCTCACTGATTTGTCAATCGAACTGAAATTGGTCATTATAAATCTATCATGCAGAAGTGTGGTATCATGGTTTAACACATTGTATTTTATTGACTTAAAGCCATAGGTTTAGCATCAAAGGTCGTGTTTACCCTGCAATCCTGCCACTGGAGAATAAGAAAGTCACTGGACGGGTTTGTTCATGAACCCTATTATGTTGTCTTTGTGCAATATACCGCTCGTTCTTGACTAGATTGTGCCCTGGTCACTTTTTATATAACTTAAGGCATCATGTGGTCGTGAGCTTCAAATGGGGGAATAGAGCATGCTTAATTTTATTATGGTAATGGTTGTAAAGTGTTTAACATCTCTTGAAAGCCAGTTTTCCATTTCCTAAAAAATTTGGCCTCTCTCTTACTCTCTCACCTCAAACTTGTATACCAGACTTTTCATATGCAGTTGGAAAAGTTTCATAACAATGAAGGATAGATCATATTGTAGGCTTTCAATTTGAGCTTTGAATTTCTCATTTTGGGTTATCCCATTTTATCAATTCTCTTCTTTTGCCGTGTTGGAGAAAGAGTTTGAAGATTAATTTGGTAACAATAGCCCTAACCATTTTCTCATTAATAGATCATCTCTTCTTTAGCAGGAGAAAGAAAAAAAAAACTATTTACATCACGTCTTGATCATATTCTTGTCATTGTTTTTTTTTTCAAAAGTTCAAATACCTTTGAGAGATTCCCTTCAAATTTTCTGATGGAAAATATGCAAAAGTAATATAAAAAAATGGTTCCTTTCTACAAATAAGATCGTTGAAAGTTTAAGAGAGAATGGCTGGCTTCTGATACTCCGCATTTTTTTTTGTTTCTCTTTCAAATTTCTACTCAGGTTCTCTTGGGCATTACCCCCCCTGAATTGTTTATCTTGGATACATTTGAAGATGTTGAGTATGAAAGGAAGGCAGTTGAGGTTCAGTTGATGGTATGTCTGACCTGAATAATTTAGTTGGGCTTCTTTTGATTATGCACTAACTAACTGATGACGATATTTATCCTTGTAAAGGTAAAAGAGGAGATATGTGGGCACATAATCTATCTTGGCAAGTGTAGCTTCTTAGATAAGATTGAGAGAGAGACCTGAAGCAGTAAAATTACCAGGGCAAATCTATGCTAGATTCTTGAAATATAAATATGCAAGTTTAGTTCTTCTAGCAGGGATGTTATAAGTATGGGTAATCGATACATTTAAATCTGTAGGTGCATGTGATATGATGATAAAGCAAGGATTTTACTGCTAAGTTATGGTTTCCAGTAACTGAAATGCCATTCATCAACTCAAAAAATAACAAATTGAAAACACGGTCGGCATAGATCTGAATATATATATATATATATATATTTCTGAATTCATAGATCTGAATATTAAGATAGATATAAATGAGGGAAGGTTATTATTCAAGAGGATGATATTCATGGTAGAGATAGTTGGTTCCTAGACAAGAAAGATCTATGGAACGTCAGTCAATATGGTTTGGTCATATTTAATGAGGATCTCCAGATTGGTGTATGGATTAGAGTAAAAGTACAATTTAGAGGAAGATAGGGACTAAATATGGTTAAATCTGAAAATGAAAAGTAGGTGGGAGCCTGTATTACTGAACTGGAAAATTTCTTTAATGGGGCAAAAGAGGAAAGGAAGATATGCTTATCCAATCATTGGTGGTAGAGCAATAAGGATATGAATTAAGTCTTGTAATCTTTTTCTATTGAGAAACAAAATTGTGTCAGATTATCAATGACATTCAAGTTTACAAAGGTAATTTAAATGATTGTTGCAGGATAGCTCTGAGAAGTTGCTTGCTGAAACTTATGTTTGGAGCAATATGACAGATCCAAATTTATATGGCGATTGGAACTTTGAGGTTATATGCTATTTCTTTAGTCGTTTTTTTTCAGAGTGCCATTTCCATTTATTGGGCTCTGCATTTGTATGTCATTATTGTGCTGAGAATCTTTTGTGTTCCTTTTCTTCCAGAAATAACTCTGTGTAGGTTATTCTTTTCCTACCCAAAAAAAAAAAAAAAAAGAAAAAAGAAAACAAACAAACAAACAAACAAAAAATGAAATGGGAAAAAATAAAGAGGAAGAAGAAAGAAAGCTTCTGTTTCTCTTGCATTTTAAAGCTTGATTTGTGGGATTAATTTGGTACAATTGTGCAACAACCTTAGACACGTAGAAAGGTAGGATCTATGGAGCATATTCTGATATATGTGGGTGAGTTATTGGTATGGGGCCACTATTACTGGAGTAGTGAAGAACTGCCTTGAGACTTAGATCGAACGAGGACTTTTGAAACAAAATTTACCTTGGTTTGAAATCATCTGCAACAAGTAATTCCCATAGGATTTTGGTCTTTTGTTTCTCATTTACCAAAATTATGTTGATCAGGAGTGGATGATACTATAGGAATTTCATTTAGTCCTTTTTGCCTGAGGCAGATAGATGGCTCGGTTGCTAAAATCCTCTAGAAGGTATGTGTTGGAAGAAAAAGTTCAGCATAACTCACTGAATTCTAATGCTATGAAATTGATGAGCTTCTACAATTGAATGTAATCAGTGGTTTCTCCAAGAGATCTTTTGGAGTTTCCAGATTATTACCTTTGGAACTATGATAAGTTTCTACAAATGCTGTAGCATGTGATCTTTTACTTTTTTTGCTCCAAATAATGCAGAACTATTTATGGTCCCCTTGTGCCTATTGCATTTTCAATTGAATGTCTATACTTGGTAAAGCACATTGGTCAATACAATAGTCATGAATCTTTTGGCTTCCAAAAAGAAAGAAAAGTTGACTTCTCATTTTTCAGGAATGGGAACGATTACACAAGGAGGAATTCATGAAGATGTCAACGGGTTTCATGGAGGAACTGGAGATGCCTGAATCAAAGACTAGGGTTGCAACTTACGAGGAGTTCTTTCAGCAGAAAGATTAATGATTCTACCAGATGTTGATGTTTTTTCTCATCCTCAAAGCGCAATACAAGGCCTTCTTAGGTGAGCTTTATAAATATGGAATTGATTTGGAAGGTGACAATATCATGCAAACAATTCATTAGATCAGAAGGATAAAGGAACTTTGGCTTCTCAATTGCAACTCCAATGATGAATAAGGATTCCTCTCTGGTTGCTCATTTTTTTAGCAGATTTAAAGTTTTAGATGTGCCTACATTCAGTAACTTATTGTTTGCACGCAAAAATTGTCCTTCGGGCCAGCTCTTTTTGCAATTTGTCTGTGAATATATATATATATATATATATATAAATGTATTATAGTTTACTTCGTTCGCCTCCCTCTATCATTGTGTTCATATGACATTCAAATTGCTCTCCAAAATTGTCCTTGTACAAGTTGTATAAAAAACTGTGAGGTACTCCAAAAATCCTTCAAAATGAAGGAAACAGTTATTGATTAATATGTTTTTTATGTTTTGAAATTTGTTTTAAAGAACTTTACAATTAGAGGTTCTTAATTGACAAATTTTCACATTTCAATGGCCAATTTGAAATTTATCCAAAATTATTTTGGACAAAAAATAAGGATAAATAATTTGGGTTACCCTTTAAAAATCCAGCTTTTCCCCTTCAATCAAGAAGTTGCATCTCATGTGAATCCCATGCATTGTGGGGGAAGAATCCATAAAGTTTCCGAGATAAAAGAATCCATATAGGAAGTGGAACCAGTGTTGTGTAGGTGTAGATTTGAGGAGAAAAATGGTTGAGGGTATGTTTGTGTGGTGTAACTCTAATTTGGAGTTGAAGGTGAGATTATCATATGCTTTTTAAATGCCAAACAAATACTTTCCATTCGTATATATGTGGCCTAATATGTTATTTGGTGTTTCAAGGCTGCTGCTCATTCAAAGATAAAGAATGCAAAAGAGGGACGGAGCTAGATAGAGCTGAAGCAACAGCAGCCAGTGAGAGAGGACCCACCCAAATTCAGAGATTGGCACCCGAGAGAGAGAGAGAGAGAGAGATCAAAAACCAGAAAAATCGGTGGTAAATGGATTGCGCCAACTCTAGCATCTATCGGTCGAGATAGATTCTATTTATGTCGTTTAATTGGTCGAGATAGATTCTATTTATGTCGTTTAATTGCAACGTAAAAGTAGAAAAGAAAACATTTTCTCTTTACGTCAGTAAATTAGCCCCTCCATCTTCTTACAAATTTATTCTAGACTAAACTCTTAGTGGAGAAAGTAAATGGTGCCTTCTCCCTCCACAAACCAAACTAAGGCTAAATTAGAGTTAAATCTTTATAAAATTAATAATAATTAAAATACGAGAATTCGATTGAATTTTATTAAGAATTAAAAAAAATTAAAATAAGTAAAAAATTTCAAATAAACCCTAAACTCAATCAAAACGGACAAGCTGACAATTCTTCGATCTCCACTTTTGGAGACAGGAGTGCTTGATCGATAAAATTTTTTTTTCTTCAACTAATTCGGTTATGCCAGTTTGGTCTAACATTTTATTATGACCATAAGGCGTACACATCCTTAATGAATTAACTAACATCCACAGAATCTAATGCAATGATTCTAATGAAATGGGCAATGTTTATACATTTTTACAATTTGAAACCCAAAATTCAAAAGAGTTGGGAGACCGGGACTTTTCCTTACCCTTAACTTTATTTGTGCCAAATCCTTAATACAATCTTCTCCGATAATAGGAGAGAAAAAAGTTTCTGAAAATTTCTAAGAAAAATGCCCATGAATATATATATATATATAAAAGAAAACATAACTTTAATAATTTTCTAGGGACATAAAAGAAATTGTTTCTTAAGATTAATTTTTCCTAAAATATTATTTAGAATATTTCCAATCCCAATCAGAGGTTGGAAGTAAAATATTTGAGAACATTCTTCTCCATTTGTGTTTCTCAACAAATATGCTATAAATCCCTCATAGAGCTATTATAGACAGCCCTCTTGGCAAATGGAGATTTCATAAGTTATTTTATTCTATATATAATTCGTATATTACTTATACCATATCTATATATCAACAACTTTTTTCTTTTAGAAGACCTCAAGATCCCCAACCATCTCGATTAAATATATCTCAACTAAATATATCTTGTGGTCTGTATATCAGGCTTTAGTTACAAGGCATACGGCGTCGAATTCTTAAGTGTCCAAACTTTCCAGCACCTGGTGATGAGCCCTCAAAAATTATTGGCAGATATCCAGTGGCTGATCTATACCTTTGTTGAATCTGCAAAAATTCAAAAACTCAATTTCAGTGTGTGATTCTCAAAGTTATTCCAAGTATTGAAACTTGTCAGATTTCACCACAAAAAGGGTCGCGGGTTAAGAATAAATAGTTTTTGGACTAAGTTAAAACAAACTGAATAGTTTATACCGGAAACTAACATAAACATTATGTTTACCGTTCTGAATTTTTCAGAAGAAAGTTGAGTAAAAGGCCATCATGCTTCAGTGCAGAATTTTACCTCAAGAATTTGTTCACTGCTTCTAATGCAATTCTTGCCAATGACACAGACAGTTCCACCAGATCCACCACCGGTAATTTTTGCGCCGTGCAAAGTTCCTTCTGCAGACTTTGATATTTTACTGTGCTGCATTTCTTGCACTAATTGAACAAGCCTATCTGTACCATCAGACCCAAGTCCACAGGCACTGTAACTAAAATGGCACTGCACAACAAGATAAATTTAGAGAACATGTTCCTGAGATGAAAATATCGTATACAGAACTCAAGTGAAACCCGAACGTCCAGTATACCTGATACATTAGCTCCCCTAGAGACGTAAGTTGATCGTCTGAAGCCGTGGATGTCAGTAGAGCTTTGAAGGCCTGCAGAACAACATATGTTCATAAATAATCTATGATATCTCTACTTTCCTTTTCATCTTTTTGTTCATGATCTCAAAATTTGTTTCCTGCTTTATAGACTAGATTAAGGGAAGCATTGCTAGAATAAAATGATTATACACGATTTCAGTTTAGGAGAAAGTCTACATAAAATACATACATACAGAAACCAACACCTCATCAGACACAGAAAGAAGTTGTTTGAAGAGGGAGAAAGTAGGGTATTAATGGAGAGAAGCCCGGTTAAAAAAATTTGGAGCAAATTTGTGGCAGAATTGTTAGTATGACATTCTATTTTTGTATGAATTCAATTGCACAAGTTTGAAATGGAATCTCTAACCTTGACTCGGAAATTCTCATATATAGGGTGTCTTGCAGCTGCTCTCAGTCCATAATTTCGCTTACTATCTATCGCTGTAACTGGATCATTGTGGTCAGCATATTTCTCCAAAAATTTCTCCCCAAGCATAGATTCTGGAAGCATCTTGGCGTAAAGAGCTTCATATCTAGAAAAGCAGAAATAAAAATATGAATTACCACAGCCACATGACATAATTCAAGCTAATACAAAAGATCAATCTTTCCAACAAGCTAACATAATAACAAAGGAATAAAACAAAAAATAAGAAAAAATCATGAGGGGCTAGACATATTTCAGAAAAGAGATGAGAGATTCATGCAAGATAAAAAGAGATGAAGCGAGGCACTCCACTAATGTGATAAGCCTTCTTCTGGTCCTTGAAAAATGACATTTCCTTACCTATGCGGTGACAAGTTACAAAGATAATCTAGTGAAGCTTCCTCTTCAAGTAGTTCAGTACCATCTTCCTCGGCATCATCTGGAATTATACCATTCGGTGATAATGATCTCGACAACAATGTTGAAGCAGTAGATCTGATGATCTTTCGACCCATAAAGGCTCCAACACGTACAGATCCATAATCTGTACCTCCAACGCTGCAAAACATCAAATTCGCTTCAATTTTCTTGTTTTTTTTTTTTTTGGCGGGGGGTTTGAAATGGTTGTAGTATAAGCATTTGGTAAAGCGAACTACCTGTGTCGTATCCCCGAATCAATTCCCCAAACTTTTATATGACTGGGTATATCCACAAGACCCAATACCTCCGCAGGCTGCATAAGATATAGAGTTATAACCCCAAATACTTCAATTCAATAATTATTCGGCATCTTCTTCTTCAAAATAGTCAAATACCTGGCAAACCATAGCGAGAAGTTTGTTGGATTCTCCACATGCAGAAGTCATTTGATCCATTACACCACAAGGAGCTCCAACGACGTGATTCTCTACCTAAGAACAACATGAGCAAATAACAACAAAATATTATAACTGAAAAAAAAGTTAAAGAGGAAATATCATTCTTCAGAAATGCATGGAATCAAACCTTTTGGCAGAGTAATGCAAGCTCTCTGGGGGTGATATTCAAACCTACAAAGAGCTCAACAATAAGAACTTATTGTAGCTATGAAGCAACCAATGAGTGAATCACCACATTTTCAGCACGAAAGCATCAAAATATAATGCAATGAGTAAGACATATCAAAAGTAAAGGATTTATTTACCAAAACTCACAGAACTCAGCAATAAACATCATATCTATAACTTCCATGGACTAAACGACAATCTATTAACTTGTAAACGCATGCAGCAGGATAACCAGAAGTACAAGGTTAACATAAACAATTAAAATGTTTTACCATGTGAAGCAGCAATTGCAGACATGCTGGCTACTTCAATAGATGCAGATGAAGATACACCTTTTCCTTCTGGGACAGCAGAAGAAACCTGAAGTAAAAACGAGAGACATGCAGAAGTTTTCAAACAATTATGATTCGAGCTTAATTTAGGAAAAGAATAAAGGGTAGAAAGCGAAGAAGAAAGAATCAACACCACAGAAGACCTAATCTTCCCATTTGCTCTGGCATTCTCCAAGTGGAAAATTCCATTGTAATAAAAGCTTTAACACGAAAAAACTGTTAAGGAGGTTTCTCAGAATCAACTTTTTCCAAATTTTTGGGGAAAATACTTAAGAAGAACACCTTGGGAAGCTCTTGTGATATGAAAAAAAGGACATAAGAAAACGGACACAGTTCCTTTTAAGCAAATGAAAGCAAGACACAGAGTAGGTAACATTTCATTCATCCCAATTCATAATTAACAGACGAACAGTGCAAAATAACACAAAACACTTGGACAAAATAAATGGTGTTTACCAGCATGCTAATGCTGTGTTCAAAACGTACTCCTAGTTCTTTCATCAAAACCAGAAATGTCCCTGCAACATATGCAGCCCATCTAAGACAGAAATGACATTAGTATTACATAAACAAACTCACCCCAAGGAAAAGGGAAGAAGGAAAAAAAAAAAAAGTTACCAACCTCTGGGATGGATCTTGTGCAAAATATTTTCTTGCCTTCTCATATGATATAGGCTGTTCTCCATCCATGAAATCTGAAAAATCCATGTCAAAAGTTGGGCCACGATTACTTAGTTCTGACCCGTAGGATACCTAACAACCGCAGAACGTCAGAATGTTATGATTGAAAAAGGATACTAGAGTATATAAATTTTCAGATTTCTTTCTTATGATAGATAATCTATCTCTAATACAGGATATCATGAAAGAGTAATTCAGTACCAAGTTATCAGAATTCTTAGAGGTCCATTTGAAACAATATACATTCAGAAAATTATTTTATTTCCTTGAAAAGCAGACATTTTCAGAAACCCATGATCGACAACAGTATAGTGAATAAACTTCAAAAAGTTGAATATCCAAATGTTGTAATGAGGATGGCCAGAATTCATTTAGGTATATTTCAGATGAAGAAATATTACTTATGGAAACCATAATATTATCAGTAAAATCATATCTATCATTAAATCATAAGTTCGGATTCTAAAAAATATGCTTCTTATGAACTCAGGAATCTGACAAAACCATTGATAGTAACATGCTGAAACATTCGAAATCATGGAGTGTGATAATAGAAGAAAAGCAACTACTAAAATAGAAAATTAGAAAAGAACACCATTCCACATTTAATTGATCATTGTCACAGAACAGAAGGGTAAAAATAAAATTCAGGCCAGTTATTGAAGAAACTGTCCTCCAGAAAAAAGGAATGCAGATAATAGCCCCATCGTTTAAAACAAGTGTAATCAACAATAGGTTAACTTTCCATACACAAGTACGTACAATTTGTAATACAGGGGCTGAGGCTTGTCCTTTTGCAAGTCGTCGAGCTTGAGCATGTTTCCACAGCCTCTGTTTACTCGGATGAATCTTTTGTAAAGCAACATGGCAAGCTTCTCTGATTGGCATCTGTTGGTCATTTTCAAGGAAATTATATTTAAAGCAACCAAGTATGCATGAACAGTCCCTAAATAGAGTACAGCTCCCCTAATATAATTTCCACCTCTCTCACTCAAGCATCCCATCCCCACCCACACAAATGTGCACACCAACAGACATACAGAACTCTTCTCTCTATCAGATCATGGAAATTTGGACCACAAGAAGCTTACAGAATGATTCTTATTTCTACTTCAATGGCTTCATCATGTGTGAATATAGAGCCTAGAGTCTGAGACAAAGTTTTAGTAACTATGAATAGATAGCTAGAGATAGTCGGGTCCTTATAAAATATCAGGGAATAAATAAATTAGATGACAAGTACTCCCAAAGGAAGTAGGATGAGCACAGTATACTATTTAAATTATTTAGGCTAAACATCTAGATATCACTACCAATTTGTTTGAAAGAGCCATTAATTGGTTTCAGATTGAAATGTCAAAAGAGTCAATTAAAGCAATAGGATAAATGAAGAAGGGAGAAGCGCTGCAGGTCAAAACAAAAAAATAAATAAATAAATATTTGAAAGAACTCGGGATAAATTGAAGCTACCTGTAAAACAAGGCTTCCTGAGTAATCAGCTATGCCACCCATGACATCCAACCTTCCAGGTGCTCTTGTCACAAATATATCTTCCTACAAAAGTTGAAATACAAGGTTAAAATGTTGAAACAACTTGGCACCTTCATCAAGTAAATTTTACACGTAGCAAAGATCAAACATTTGGAAACATACTTCTATATATTCCCAAAACATGGAAGTTTGAAATTGGTTCTGAAATAAATACTAAACTTCTCAATTGTGCTTTACATGCCAACATTTAGCAACTGAAATATGTATATGGTGATATACTGGAAACCATTCAGCAGCCAACCACAAGACATGTTTACTGCCCTAACAAGATGCTCAGGAAGATATTTAATGACATATACATTACCAAAAAGGTCAGTTAATAGTAGCAATAAATGATAAGTACCTCTTAGTACCAAGTATGTACGGAGACAAAATCAAATTTACCAAGACATTACCAATCTTGAGAAGAGAGTTAATCCATATAATAAAAACCATTACTAAAATCAATTGAAAATATCTTGATTTATTTTATATTCAAATAAAGATTTAGTTTCTTCCAAGATGAAAACCCCCAGAGAAAATCTTTCTCCATTGTTAAACTTGCGTAGTAAAACACATAGGATGACATGTTTATGACGCCAGCACGGCACTGAGATGGCAGGAAGATATTAATGGAACAAAAATTATCATTTACAGCAGGAATAAATTGAAGGATCCCAATGAATTCAGAATCTTTTTAAGATAAAATGAAGCGAACCTGCCAGTTGAAGAGAGCAGTGGCAGCCTTTCTTTCCCTGATCCGGCTTTTCTCAGTGGCCTTCCCAGAATCATCCACAGTATCTAGTTCTGCCAAGCTTTTCAAGAAAGTGACAGTGTCTGGGAGGCCCAAAAGATCTCCATGAAGAATTTCGAAGTCCTCCAGGTATCTACAAGTAACAATGTGATGATGTTTAAACGTGCAAGTAGTAAGCAGTTGGCATAAAACAATCCCTAGGAGCCTGGTTATCAAAAGTACTCACGAGGCTGTGAGGAAGCTATCCTCATTCATTTCGGCAGTTGGTGATCCTGTGCGAAGTCCTAGCTCATTTTCAGCATTGGCATACCAATCAGGAATACAGAGATCTCTTCCAGGTGCTCTTTGCAGTTGATATCCAAGAACTATGGCATCACGCAATCTTCTGGCCCCACTAAGCTAAAATCAGAGAACAGCATGCAGGAACTGGTTAGTGGCTGAAATTATGTCTTGACATGGTATAATTCATGTTATTTTTTGCAAATATTTATATGGTAATTGGAGCTAATTTTATTTTATACAAGTTCAAATCTGGTAAAAGTTTATTACACAACAAACAGGCCATGCACTTCTTGTGCTTCCTAATGCATCAATAGAGCAGCTCCTCCAAAAAACAGAAACTAAATGGAAAAGGTTTTAAGAGTTGGACTCAGTGTCTAACAAACTATGTGCTACAAGTCGCAGAAACTAAGTTGAACACGTTCAAGCCCTCTGAATAAATTAAAAAATACGACTAACAAGTTAGTACATATAACCGGGAAGTATTCAAGAAAAAAAAAAAAATTAAATGGAGAACAATGAATGAATGAGTTTGTAACAAGCTTTTATCCAATAGTTGTTTGACGCATGTCTAGACATAGAATGCAATTTGTCTGGACCAGAGAATTATATTAAGAAATAAAGAATAGCAATCTTAGTTTACCTTGTCTGATGTGCAGTTTTTACCAGCAGCGGTATCTTGCAAAATCCGAGCTGCAACCTGAAAGATTGACAGGGATTAATACAGATTATCCAATGTTAGGTTCCCAGTGAGCTCTTACAGAGGCCTCTAAAATCAACAACCTCATGCTTTAAAACCACAGAGCCTTAAAACTGGAATAATGAGTTGAAAATTTATGGTGGACTTGAATCTGAACTGTCAGTAGAACACACAAGAAAATATCTCACTGAAGAGAAAACAAATCATGCACAAAAATCGAAGTACGGCATAGTTTTCTAGCCCCTGCTGGAGAAAAAATAATTTACCAAAATAAAGCCCATAACCTGCACCAAATACTACATACCAATCTAGCTGATGCAGTAATAATTTATTAACCAAAGTATGATGTCACAGGGAAGTAGTACATAATGCAGATCAGACAATAAAACACTTCAAAGAATGAAAGGAACCCATCAGATTGAGTTTCTGATATGACTACAGATTTATAGTGAATACGGTACTCCTACTGGCCCATTTGACAATTATTCTGGAAAGCACCTTATTAACATCAATCTCTTCCTATTTTAAGTGAGACCATTTTCCAGTCTACCACACAATTTTTCCCCTTGAATAGCATAAGGATCCTTTAACCAAAAAACAACATAACTCAGGTTCCTAATTTCAACATAACTACAAAGTCTTTAAGTTTAATAGGGGTGTCTCATTGAATTAAAATAGGAAATGAGAAGTATATCAGTTGAACATCTCTATCAAATATTGGTTTTCATCTAGTTGATTCCATTGTGATTCTATTGAAATGGCAAACAAAGCAATGGAACAAGAATCTCAAACTCCATTTGAATTTTAACAATCAGGAGGACAATATAAGTAGAAAGTTTATTATGATTCCCAACCAAAAACACTTCCCCTATGTCCACTCCTTTTTCATTCAGCTGTTTTCTCAACAAAACTTTTCAACATATAGTTTCAACACTGTAAAACCAAAGCGCATATGCCACACTCATATAATAATTGCTTGGAGAAAACAGATACAGATGTTCTTTGAATTAAACAAGTCATCTTTTAATCTACCTATAACTCCTTTCATTTTACTGATTTTGTGACTACATAATCAAATCACTAACTGACATGGGAACTAGTAAAGAATTCTTCAAAACAACAATAACCGAACATTATATTAGTTTTAAACTTCAAAACTCATCTAGATTAGTGTTAAAATGAAAGGAACAAGATGGTACCTCACCACCATTGATGCCTCCCTCATAACTTGGCTTCAAAGTAATTGCACGTTCAAGGTATGGTGTCCAGTGTCCGGTAAGTAAATCTCTTCTGATCATTTCAACACCACTTTGATAATACTGATATACCAATCAGTAAATTTTAAAACTGAGCACTCAAGACAAAACAACTATGGGTGAAACAAGCAGAAACTAGAAGAGAGAAGGAGATAAAGAAGCCATTGGTTCTACCTCAAGCATATTTCTTAAAAATGGTTCTTCATTGAAGTAATCTCTACGCACAAAAACAAATGGTAACTTGTAAGCTAGAGCCTCACTGACTGTCCCATATCCAATTTTTCCTGAAACAACAACATATCAGTAAAAACTGCCATGGAGACTGCACTATTACTGCTTACGTAATTCAAAATTAGACCACTCAACATTGAAGAAATGAAACTCCAACTAACCAAGCATGCAATCGGATGCAGCAATTACATCAGGAGTATAAGTATCTTTTGCAAGCTTTATGAAATTTGGAGGAAGCTCCTGCCTATCAGAAGCACCACAAACCTGACGAAAGAAATGAAATAATATTTTTTAAACCCGAGGATGCTGACACCTAGCCAGATTGTGTAGGAGTGTAAACAACTAAAGCAGATGCATAGGTACTATACCAGACAAAGCCAACCAGAAGGTAAGTACTCCTCCTTCAGCTTCCAGCCAGCTGGCTGCATGCAGTAAATCATGATTGCAGAATTAAGCAACCAAGAGATAATACTGTAACGTGACAGTAGTTGGCAAAAAGAGAAGCTGATACATACACAAAAATTGCATAGAGATCTTAAAGTACAATATGATTCCAATTGAAAATGACAATCAAAATTGTAGCACTAATATTTTACCATGTATCAAGTCCGGAAAACAAACATACAATCACATTGTCATTACATAACTACCTGCATAAGTAGCACTGGAGATGTTTATTTACCACTTTTCAGTTGCAAGTATTCGCTCCTCCAAGCTCCAACATCAAAATACAGAAAAAGAAAGAAATGTATAAACTGCGAGTAGTTCATCTCATTACTCCATCAAGAATTAGGTTTACTATAAACGGTCATAGTTTTGCACATCTATTACAGTTATTCCCAATATTCAAGTAAAAATACTAGCAAGATCAGAATGCAGACATTCCGTACAATAAATAAGGCAATCCAATACAATTGAGGGTGAATTTGGACACAAGGCCCCAACCAAACCTTTCTCCACTTGGGACCCACACTCTCTCACAAAAATTTACTTTTCACAAACTTCGAGAAGAAAAAACTCACTTTTTCACACCAATCTTCAATGCAAATACAACCTTAATCTCTTTAGGAACAGGATGAGTCAAAGCAAGAGAAAGCAATGCATATGCTGAGAGCTTTATTAATGTACAAAAAACAAGTTAAATTCACACCGTGAATGAATTGAATATTGAATAGACATTTATGCAGAAAGCATGTGGCTAGTAGGATAATCACCTGCCCACCAAAGTTGAGAATAACAACTTTCACATTTTCACCAATTCCAAGCTCTTTCCTCACCTGGATTGAAAGAAAATGGATATCACTAACAATTGAATATTTCAAATGATTTCAATCACAACAGTAAATGTACATGAAATCACCTGTTCCCGGGACTTGTGCAACCTTCTTACAACCAAAGGCACATCAATCACATCCCGGAATGCAGGCACTTCAGTCCATTTTCATATTTAGGAGGAAACAAACAAACAAACAAATGTTAGATTTTCAGCATTTATCTCTAGCTGATGAGTTGAAGTAAAATAGATAGAGGGGAGTTGCACTGAGCCAAGCAAAACCACATACTTGGACAGTATCCTGGAAGGCGGATAAGGAACTCACAATGTGAATAATCCTCTGCAATCTGTATTAGTTTTCAAACACAAACATTTTCATTGAATAGGGTAATTATTTTTAAAAAAACAATAGATAAAGACATGGTGGGAAGTTCTAAACAAGCACTGAGGAAATGCAAGTCACCTGACACAAATACATATAGGCATGCAAAACATTTCTAAAAAGTGTAATATTCAGATAACTGGCAGCATGACATATACAAGAGTAGAACTACTTGGTATTCCTGCATCAACATTCAGAAACAATTATTATTCAATGGCTTCGCGCTACCCTTTCCCTGTTGCATAACTAAGCACTTTTTTAATCTTTTGAAAATAAATTTATCTCTAAAATTTTCCCTTTAGTAAATTTAACATAACCATATTCGTGAAATCTAGTCTTAGGTCACAAGCAAGCAAGCATGGAGCATCATGCTGTGGACAAATAAACTCAAGCGGACAACCATGAGAAACAATTCTTGGTTAAATGTCTGAGAAATGAGAATAGCTTACCTGCCAAACTATAGATCTATAAAAGATCCCTGTATCCATGACATATTCTGCGTAGATGAAATCCCAACTACAAAAAGAATTTATGGAAGTGCATAATTTTCAATTAGTTTAGTTGCAATATGAATTGAGAATGCAATAGGAAAAAAAAAAAAGAAAGAAAAGAAAACCAGAGCGGAAGAGCCAAAAGGAAATGATAGCTTACCTGAAATTGGTGACACAGACAGAGCGAATCCCAGCATCAGCTGCAGCACGACAGGCAACTGGCACAACATCAGAGACCTGTTTTTATACAAATCTATCTTTAGCCTTCTATTTCTTGCCTTCAGAAAATCCAATTTGCAAAAGGCAAATCCAGGTGCCTAGCATATTGGTTGGTAGGTCGGGCAAACGTGAGAGATGGTTTGGGTAGAAGCAATGAAAATCTCATATTTTTCAATTTGGAATAAAGGAAATGAGGAGAAATCACAAAACAGAAATTTCAGTTTCATATTCCTCTTTCAATGATAAGAAGAGAGAGAGAGAGAGAGAGAGAGAGAGAGAGAGAGAGAGAGAGAGAGAGAGAGAGAGAGAGAGAGAGAGAGAGAGAGAGAGAGAGAGAGAGAGGGAGAGAGAGAGAGAGTTCATCTTTTTCATAATTGAAAATGACATCAACATCCAATCAACAGACACAATGATATGATTGGAAAAAAAACAGATTTTGCTAATCAATTTCAAGAAATAAACAGTAAGCAAAATAATTTTATCCACCAAAATATTCAAATTTGAAGACAATAAATATTGATGTTCCCCAATCACCATCTTTCTCAGCTTCCAAACAAATTTAGCAAGGGAGCCAGAATAATTTGTCTCAAAATGTGCAAAGAATTAGCTGAAATATAAGCAAATTGTTATCTAGAACAATGATGACTAGCACTATTGTCCAAAATACACGTTTAGGAAGAAGGCAGAAGCAAAATCTTACCACTAAGTCTGCTTTAATGGAATTCAACCACTCCACTTCAGTTGCTAGAATAGAATCACGAGGCACTACAGCAGTATCGGAGTACTAAAACAATGCAAAGCAAAGGTTAATGAGTCCATGCTGTTGTATCATTCTGGACATCATGATACATCAAACAAATAGCTTTTAAAAATCAAGAAAGCTTTCACATTGTCATTTATCAGAAACTCAGCAAACCTTCTGCAAGGAAGCAAGACGATCCACAGTCAGAGCATCTGCTTGAACTGCGCCACAATCTAACAGAACCTGTAATTTCAGTGATTTTACATAATTTCAGATCAACCAAAGAATGAATACCTAATCCAGAATATCACTTCCAAAAACTTGACTCAATTAACAAAGAAGCAACCTTGCGGAGGAAAAGTCTAGGGGACTGTATCTCAGTGGTAAATACAAAATCAGGTGCACCAGTGACAACATGAACATCATGCCCTGCATTAATGAGATGCCGAACCACCTAAAGCAATGTCCGAAATGCAAGTTAGTAACCCATAAATGAAAGCATTATCTCTGACTAATTGAAAACAATGTATGGGATGCAAGTCAGGGGGCAGCAATCGAAAGCATCATCTATGATGAATTCGTCTCAACAGGCATAGACAGGACGAGACCTTTAACTGAGTTTAAAAGGGGGAGAATGGCTAGAATTAATATAAATAAAATTTTCAAAATCTTGGAGCTGCCAACTTAACCAAGAAAGATGGATACTTAGTTTCTACAGATGTTGGGAGGAGTCGGCTGCCCCGGCTCCCCTTTTTAGGTCTGTCCTTGACAATACAGAAAAAGCAGCATCATTGTTGTCGTCACTAGTTATTTTTCTTTATATAAGATAATTAACAATTCACATTATAGTTTATTGGATATCGTATAGGGATTCCAGAAAAAGAAAAAAAGGATAGCGTAGAGGGCAGCCAGTCACCATACAATACTGCAGAAACGAGTAGACCAAAATAATCCTGCTACCCAGGAAAAGCAAATGGGAATTGCGGGTCACAAGATGCAGCATAAGGGGGGTAAATAAACGTTTCTTAATCAAAGGTTACTGAAACAAACATTTTTCTTGAAAGAAACGAATTTCATGTCTTCCCCAATTCAGCAGTTTCTGAAATGTCTGCCTCTCCAATCTATTCCTTTAAAGAAAAAAATTGGTTCTTTTAAATACTAATAGATTTTCCAGCTCAACAACGAATACCCATTACTCTAATTCATCACAAAACAGTCTGAATGAAGCCATTCCATCAAAAACAACTTTATTTCACAACAACCCACAAGAAAAATCCCAAGATCATGGAAAACCCACAAGAAAAATAAAAACATAATGGAGGGAGTATGTACCTCAACTACGCGAGTAGCATGGCCAAACCCGTGGCCAGTTACATAATAAGCAAAAACTAAGGAATTCTTCCTCTGTTCTTCCACTGATCCCATTATGTCTTCTTCTTCCGTTCCTTCCAGCAAGGTTAGAGAGACTGTTGGAGGTTCCTATGTTCTTTGGGAGTTTTGAGAGAAATGATCATAGAATAGAAGCAGTTACGTTTTATACGTAGTGTGCTAAGAACGATTTTCCAATTATCGAGGCGAAGATTTTGGGATAATTTGTCTGTATACGAAGAAGGGAGGGAGGGAGTAACAGATTGATGTCAATCTGATGTCAGATGAGGTGTCAACCTTACCCAAATCTGTTTCTTTGTTATCTTTTTGTTTTTCAAAGAAAAGTCAAACTACTAACTCATTATTGACTTTAGATTAGGGATGGCAAGAGAGGCGAACTCCAACTCATCTCCACCTCCATATTTTGATACCAAAAGAGAAATTTTCTAAAGGTATTAGTATGCATTAAAAAATTATTCCTTACATTGTACAGATTAAAATTTCAATATTGTCATTATCGGGATTTGAGTCTTGATTCTTGGTACTAACTCTGTAGTTCCAAAATCAATTAAGTTACGCCTATGTAGACTCCACCTTCATATTTTATTTTTATTTTTAACCTATTATATGTTTGGGATATAAAAATTATTTTTATTCTCAACTCAACCTTTTCTAATTAGTTTCAAAATTTTTCAATTTTCTCTACTAATTTTCTCTCTCTAAACCTGTTCTCTCGAACTTAAACTAATTCAATCTTAAATCTACGGACATCCAACCATTAAACATTACAAAAAGATTAGTACATCGATTTATACTCATTTATTTACAATTTTATCAGTTTAAAATTCAATAAAGAATTTTGCCAGCCTGGGCGAAATTCTACAGTTTTCTGTTTTTTATATGTTAGTTATGTTTAAATTTATGTGTAATTGTTTATGTTATTTAGTTTTATGTTTATAAATGTTTAAAATTATGTTTATTTTGTTTATGTTGATTAGAAAGAAAGAATTTGTATGGATATTTGGAAAACTTGAAACATGAATAACTATGTTGATCGGAGGTCCGTTTAATGCATAAGAGCTAGACCGAGGCTGGTACTCTAGTTCAGCCAGCAAACTCCTGGATGCCAAAGAGACGCTCGAACCGAAGACTGCCATGCCTTTCTTGGTTAGACCAAGCCAACCAGAAAACCTCCATGTTTCAGTTGCTGAGTCTGACCTGTTTGGTTCCACATCACTTCACTATGTGGTGTGGTATGCAGCAGAACAGGTTTACCCAGGAGTCAGTTCACTGACTATGCGATCTTAGGTGACGACTTGGTCATCTTCGATCATGCAGTTGCAGAGAAGTACATGGACAATCGGGGGAGCGACCAGACTACCAGCCCGAAAAGTCAGGGAATTTCATGCCACGACGATCTACATGGAAGGGCAGTTTTGTTGATGCATTCCTCTTGAGAATGAAGAAAAAGAGAGATCTTCTTATTAAAAGGGGAAAGGGGAAACCTATCTTACTAATAATAAGAAAGGGGGTGAGATAGGTAAGAGGTAGCTTGCTTCCAAGCCGGCCCGGCCGCGAGGAATCAAGAGATCTTTGTCGGTGCTGACTTGGATCTCGGGTGACAGAATAAGGCGCCCAAAACCGACGAGCAGTCGCGGTCGAAGCTTGGCTCTAGCTGATAGGCAGTAAATCATAGAAAAAAAATGACGAAGGAGCTGATAAAGCATCTGCTTCGGTTGGCGCGTCAGTGAGATACCACTTTGGAAGAGCTATAATTCTAACCTTATGTCAGAACCTACGGGCCAAGGGACAGTCTCAGGTAGACAGTTTCTATGGGGCGTAGGCCTCCCACTTTGATATCTCATTACTTCCGATCAGACTGAATCTTCCTATGATCTGCCCTCCTGTTGCTTGGAAGAAAATCCGGTCATCTAATCATACAACATTGTCGGATTTAACGGGAGGCTATTTAAGTACACCTAGTAGGGGGTGATTGTTTGATAAAATCGCTATCTTAGCCACAAAAAGCCTAGTCTTTAGAAGGAAGGAACGACCCTTTAGCCCAGTCCTAGGGTCCGAAGGAGTAGGCAAAGTGCAGTTCACGAAAGTACTTCTTTTGGGAGACTATGAAACGACTTACTGTGTTGTTGAACCACATATTTGGCAAGGTGCTCCTGGTGCCCCAATCGTACGGAACTTAATATGAGATAGTTGTTCTAGTCGTCGTACAGGATTGAAATTGGATCGCCTTCTCTCAAGCCCGCAGTCTTCTACTTGTAGTCGACTGCTCTATGACGGGCTTCCCTCTTTCCTGGGCTCTGCTCGCTTGTCTACGCTCCAACCCAGCAAGTAATAATTGAAATAAAAATTTCCTTGCCTGCATTAAGATTTCAAACTTGTGGTAAAAATAAAGGCAATTAATTAGAATCAAGAAAAAATAAGAAATAGTAAATCAGATGGATTCCTATCTTTATCGTAAACGTAGGTATAAATATATTGTTGGCCAAACAATTGTTTACCACTACGGACGCAAATGATTTATCAAAGAGATACATCACTGTATCATGCATGAGAATCAACGGCCACCTATTCGTGGCTGAAGATAAATCATACGAGAAACAGTCCGTTGCACCAACGAGTCGTTGTAAGAACCTTTCTAACTGACACCCCAGTTATAATGCCACTCACGTCTTTTTTTCTTTTGAACCAGCCCAAAATTTGCCTTCGGGGAAACCAACCAAACTCGGCACATCCAATTCCATTCCGATCAACAACTCCCTTTCAGTGACCTGATGACAGGGGAGCCGGCGACCGAAGCCCCGGTGAACGGCGTCCGTAACGATCTGGGCACTGCTTGATTAGCACTAACTGACCATGAAAAAGAATCCTATCTCATACCGTGCAGAGAAAAAATGCTTTTTCCGGTTTTTGCTTTTTTTTGAGAGCATAGAATCCATTTGGACCCTGTGTGCCATATCTAGGTTGTCTAAGCCATTATACTTCTAGAGGAGGATGAATCTTTTTAATAATTCCAGCTCTCGAATGTCTTGTGCAGATGAATTGAATCCGCCTAAAAAGCGAATGCTACTAGTTGGTTTTTTTCAATTTCAACGCGAGAATCAACTGCTCCCTCAGCCGATCCTCTATTCGAAGAGTTTTCTCTTTCGAGGGTTGAGGACAAGAGAAGAGTAGGGGCTGGCTTGCTTCACATATGTCGTTACTTGGGTAAGAATTTGCAGATCACTCTGAAAAAAGGAATGGGAGCAAAGGATTCAAAATCATTGAGATAAACTAAGCACAGGGTTTCATTTCTTACTGAGCCAGGATAAACTAAAAGTCTTATTTCATACACTTCAAGGCGATAGGAGCTCTACAACTTTTAGTACCATATCTTCCAAAACCAAGTTGTGTACCGTCCAGTTTGCAACCCTTACTACATCTGCCTTTACGATATTTACTAGATTTCGTACGTTTCGGATATAGCACGTCCCCTTTTTTTTTACTATATGAAATCCACACTTTGACACCCTCTGCATCCCTTACTGCTAGTCTTGTTGGAGCTGCGGAAATGATAGGACTCATCAGTGTCGATGTCACCGCTTTAAGGTGAGTGATCCTATGCAGAGTGATATTAGCAAAGCAAGATCTTTACTTGCCTAGATCCTGATATTCCTTCTGCAACTCCTGGACTGTACGTGTAATTGGGTCAAGGGCGCGTCGGAACGATCGGTAGCTGCTTAGTCTCATCCGAGAGTATAATCTCTTTTTACTGAGAAAGGGCTTCCAGGACAATGAGATCCTTATTGTCTTGCATGGGCTTGGACTTGCTTTGATGATGGGTAGGCTTGTTGTAGTCATTACGTGTCCAGCATTTCACACACTTCCCTCCACTACAGGTCTGCTTTTAACGGGAATCCAGGGGAAGTCGAAAGAAAACTGACAGGCTTTCTGCCAAGCTCACAACTAGCCAGTTTTGATTCAAGCAAGAAAGGCAAGTTTTGGGTACTTTGCTACGCTTGGACTCTTCTTGTCTTGTTGACTAGCCTCTGAAATCTCCAATATCTGCCCAGTTCGGAAGCTTGTTCAGTCCAAGGTAGCGAACATAGACCAAAAGAACCACTCGTTTTGATGGTTCTCGTAAAGATAAACGCAACGGCATCGTCAAAAAAGCGATCGGGCGTGTTTCGGGGCAAAAACTTTGTCCCGTAAAATCGAAAACTTTGACAAGGTATAACCACCAAGTTTAAAATTAAACAGACGAGCAGTTCTTTTTTTCTCTAATTAAAATTTAAATAATTGAAGCTGGTAAAAATTAGAATACGTAAATACGTTATTATTATATAAAAATTCCATGACTAATTAATATAAAGTTTTCTATTAGTTTTTTGATAAGTTTATTTTGTCATTTTTCGTGAAGTCAATGGTTCAAATATTACACAATACTGTTTTTTTTTTTTTTTCTAAATCACATCCCATAATTAATAGAACATATATAAATATGACTATGGTTTTTCTAAAAAGTGTAATTTGAACCATTGAAAGCGGGGAATCTATTTGTGGAAGAATCTCCCGAATAAACCAACCCGGGATTATTTGTCATGAAAATCTTTTCTTCAAAGTTGTTAAATCCAAAATAGATGACCTGTTTTGAAACGAATTGAAAAAACTTAAAAAGTGAATTAAGTTGTATGACAAACTTATAAAATTAACAAGATAAAAGCACCAAGTATATAAATAAATAAGAGTAGAAAGAATATACAGTGATCCGACTCAATCAAATGTCTACATACACTATCTTGGGCTCAAGAAAACGAATCATACATAAGTGGCTCACCTAAATGGGTTCTACAACCTCAACCAGAATTATAAGGTTCGCTTACATACCTCGGGTTTTATATCTTCACAACATTGTACAACAAGATACAGAAGAATAAAATAGAAAATTACACAAAATGTGATCAAATTACAACTCAATATTACAATATAATTTCTTATCCATTTATCACACTAAATAAACCCCCATAAAGCTCAAATTTTGAATATGAATTGACTTGGAAATGTTAGGAGATGTTTATACTTTGTTTATAAGCGCTTTCAAATATTGAACTAGTATTTATAAAGAAGTTTCAAATAACTAGTTTGACTTGTCTCTTGACAGGTTCCACCAAGAAAATATTGCGGACATCTGATTTTAGCCCTCATATTCCCGCAAAACTTCTGTTTCAAAACCAAATAATTTCGGATGTCCAAACTACTTGATCTTCACACTTCCAAACTTACACTTAGAAAATATTTTGAAGTATAAATCAAATAATTTCGAAAGTACGAATGCTCAACTCTAGACTTTTTAACTTGAAGGTTCGGACGTCCAGACCTTCAAGACAAATCATCCGAACTTGAAGTCCATCAAATCAAACTTTCAACTCTCAAAATGAATCATTTAATATGTAAACATCAAATTGAAAACAATTTGGTTCAAAAACGTCATCAAAACTTTTTAATAAACATTTAAACTCAAAAATCAAAGATTTTTAAAACAATTTTTGTACTTTTGAAAATTATTTAAAGACTTGATTGTTATTACTTATTAAACTCAAAAGGATATGACATTAGATAAGGGTTTTAAAAAATATAACTATAGACACGAACCTTAAGATCTCTATGTCTTCAACATTTCATCAAAATCAACATTATTCTTGAAATATATTATTGAATCTTCTCACTTTTAATACTTTAGTTCTAGTGTGAATACTTTTCTCCCAATTCAAAAATTATGTCATATTAAAAGTAACTAGATACTAATGTATTGGTTTGGGGGAGATATTACAGTTTTCTTATTAAGTTTTAGTAGCTATATTTAGGGTTGGCAAAAATTCCCGCCAAGAGTAGGGTTTCACCCCCACTCCCCCCCATCCCGAAAGGGATTCTCCGACTTCAATTGGGTGTGGGACGAGGGTGGGATTTCATTTTGTTCCATCCCCATTCTAGTCTCATCCCAATTCTATTACTATAAATATTTAATTCATTTATTAGTATTATTACTTTACCTATTTCATAATAAAATATTTTTGCAAAACTTTTTTAATTAACAATATAATTATAAATGAGATTATGGTTAAAGCCAAAATACCCCCATAATTATAGGTTAGGACCATTTTAGCCAAAAGTAACAAAATATCCACTTACCCCCTAAACCTTTAGTCAACCATTAAGTTCTTTTTTGACCAAATTCATAAGATTTGGTTGTTATTGTCTCTATCCAAAAATTCTTGCCACAAATTCTATGCTCTCATAAATAAAAAGAATACTATTAGTTTTTGTAACATCACCAATGCATATTCTCTTTTTGCATAAAAAACATTCCACATATCCAACCATAAATCACACTCTTGTGAATGCTCTCAAATAAAAACCATTATCCTCCACACCTCACAAGCAATTGGGCATAAAATAAACAAATGCACGAATCGATAGGCGAAAGTTAGAAAGCCATGAGAGAGAGAGAGAGAGAGAGAGAGAGAGAGAGCAAAGAAAGTTCTAGATATTCTTTCCATTCTTCTCTCCAATGTAGGGCTATTTTTTGTACTATAAATTTGGTCAAAAATAATTTTACAGTTGACTAACGGTTTAGAGGGTTAAATGGACATTTGTAACTTTTGGACTATAATGGTCCTAACCTATAACTTTAAGGGGGTATTTTGGCTTTAACCCATGAAACTAAAATTTCACATGTTCTAGTGGGATTAAATGAAGATTTTTAGTCCCATTTCCCCATGGGGCTAATCGGTGATTTTTCGTCCAGTTTCTCCGGTTGCGGAAGGAATGGAGATAGGATTGATTTTATCTCCACCGAAATGGAAATAGAGATCCCCGACATAATTTTAAACGGAACGAGAATGAGATAAGATATAAAGTAGTGGGACAGGGATGGAATTCTTGATTCTCGTTCCATCCCGTTCCAATTGCTCTCCCTAGCTATATTGTTAGGACAAGATTAAAAGGACTTGAATATGAAGTTTAAATTTTTCAAAATTTTAAGGATTTTTTAGGTGTTTTTTGGATGAATTTCTTTATTTTTGCGTCCTTAAGTTGGTTTATATAAATTATTTTGGCCTTCACTAGTAAGTGTGTAAATATATGTAGTTATTTGAACAAGTCTAAATGATTTTTTATTAAATTAAATAATATTACAGCCTTTAATTATTCAATATGAATTTTGACCTCTACAAACTTTTATATCTAGTGCTTCGCCTAACAATCTAAAAAAGATGGGCTATGTCCTTCATAGCTTATACTGTTTTAATCAATTAAATATAAGTGCTTATAAAAATTATTTTAAATCAACTAAAGTTCTAAAAAGAAATCCCATAATAGCTTTTCTAAAATAGCTTTTCTAAAATAGCTTTTTTCAACTTTTTTTAAGCTAAAAGCAGATATAATAAGTAGTGAAGAACAGTTCCAAAACAACTTATAACTTAAAATAAGCTAAAAGCTAAATTGTTATACAATACACTCAGTTACACCGTGCTAGGTGTAACCAGTACAAAAACGACGACGTTTTATTAAAGAAGGAATATCAAAACTCAATCTCACCATGCGCAATTGCACAGCATGCATCTTCCCACACGAATCAACGATTCCCCTCCCAAAACTATCCAACTTCTAAAAATTAATCGTGCTTGTTGTTTCTGTGAGATTTTAAGGCGATTTTCAAGATTCCACAACGTATTTCTTCTTTTATATTATAATTTCTTTGATCACTTCTATATCTTTCTAATTCTCTTCTATTTCTCAACCAAAACGGGAGAAAAATGAGTTCTTAAAGCTACAGTCCTTTTAGGAATTCTTCAGGTAGTTCTTCAAGCACTAATAGATAATAACACTAGTTGCAAATTATATATTAGATGTTTTATGATATGTTTTTTCTGTGTTTTAAATATATAAAATTATGAAAATTGCTTGAATTATGAAATATTATTTTATAAAACTTTCAATTGCTAATTTTCACACTGAGAATGCCGAGTTTTAAAACTTAGGAATCCTAGTTTTAAAGCTTAGAATATCTAGTTTTAGAACTGCGAATGCCTAGTTTTAACTCTAATAATGCCTCGAAATGCCTAGTTTTTAAGTTAGGAATGTATAGATTTTTAACTCATAATACCTAGTTCTATAAACTACTCATTTCTAGTTTATAAACTTTGGAATGTCAAAGATTGAAAACTGGATATGCAAATTTTTAAATTGAAGAATCTCACGTTTTAAAGCTAGGAATTCCTAGTTTTAAACTTAAGAATACCTAGTTTTAAAGCTAGGAATGCCTAATTTATCACTAGAAAACGTCTAGTTCTAAAACCTAAGTATTTCTAGTTTTAAAACTTTGCAATGCCTATGTTTAAGACTGGAAATACCTAGTTTTAAATATAAGAATGCCTAGTTTTTAGAACTAAACATTTTCTAGTGTTAAAATTGGGAATGCCTAGTTTTGATTCTAATAATGCCAAGTTTTCAAACTGAGAATGGCTAGTTTTAAATTAAAGAATCTCAAGTCTTAAAGGTAGGAAATGCCTAGTTTATAATCTAGGAATACCTAGTTTTAAAGTTAAGAATGCCTAGTTTCAACACTAGGAATGCCTAGTTCTATCACTAGGAAATGCCTAGTTCTAAAAACTCATTTCTAGTTTTAAAACTTTCAATACCTAAGTTTAAAACTAGAAACACTTAGTTTTAAATATAAAAATCCCTAGTTTTAAATATGAGAATGCCAAGTTTTAGAACTATGAATGCTTAGTTTTTAAAATTTTGCAATGCCAAAGTTAAAAAACTGGGAATGCATAGTTTAAATACTAATAACACCGAGTTTTGAACCTAGTTTTAAAACTTTTCAATACCTAGTTTTAATGCTAAGAATGCCTAGTTTTTTAGCTATGAATGCCTAGTTTTAATCTATTAATGCCTAACAGTGACAAAGGAGACAAAACAAGAAACATAATGAGATTATGAACCAGCTAATGATGACATAATTGCCACTTTAATTGCAAGGTAAATACATGAACAAACATAATATAATTGAATTCTTCCTTTCTAATTTACATGGCTACTCATTTTTTTCAATTATTTATTTACTTATTTATTTCAATGTTATGTAATTCAGGATAAGCCCCAAAAAACTACCGCAATCACAAAAAATAGATCCTGTCGGCATCATAAGTAAGCTTAAAAGATCAAGACAAGTAGAAGAAGGAAATATGGTATTATCAAAACGCCTAAGATAAACACTAAAAAGCAAGCAATAATGATGGGAACAGTATCCGTCACTGAATACAAACATGACAACACCAGGTCTCAATGCTGTTGTACAAATTTGACAGAGGGACAAAAAAATGCAGTGAGAGATATAGGTTTTGGATCATTACTTACTGCCCGTTTCACAAGGCTCCCTAAAAAACTTGCATTTTATCTTGTACAAAGATTTAATGTCCACGAGATGAGTATAAAGCTTGAGAATTCCACAATAAACATTGACAAGGCTGATGTAAACTTGTTATTGGGAATACCACATGGAAAAATAGAGGTTGAGGAGTCTACCAAAGAAAAGCATTGAAACAGAAGAGTATAAGGCTTCATAAAGGAGATGAAAGACAAATATACCAAGTTCCCCCCTCCAGTATCGGCTGTTCAAAAGAGGCTACTTGACAACAAAGATAATGGGGAGTACTTCAAGATGGAATTTATCCTCTTTTGCATAACAAGCTTTATACATCAAACTTCATTGAAGACCTTGCGCACCAACCTCCTGAGAATAGCAACAAACAGTAATCACATTTGCAACTAAAACTGGTGCAAGTAAACACTTGCAACATTGATAGACAAATGCAAGACACTCTACAAAAACCTCTCAATCAAGAGCTACTTTACTAGACCTATCACATTCTTGGTGATAACCATTTACTCTAATATGTCTTGCTTTTATAATTTAATAAAACCATTATTCCTAACTTACTCTAAACTTGCATAGTGCAGCTCTACTATATTATTAGGATGAAGTACAAGCTTAGGGAGAAACAAGCAATCCTAGTGATAAGTTGTTGGGATGATGATACTATTTGGAAAAGACAAAAGCAAGAGATAGCAACGGGAGGTTTTGGGCTGGGAAGGGTGCTTGAATAGCTACAGGAAGAAATTAATCAAGAAGAGAGTTCACGAAACACCCTAGCATTGTGACAAAACAAAGGTACAACACAGAAAATTCTTTTTTTTTCTTCTTAAAACTGGGCACTCTTACTATTAAAACTCGGTATTTCTGTTTAAAAAACTTGGCACTCTTACTATTAAAACTAGGAACTTATGTGTATAAAACTTGACATTGTTAATTCTAAAAGTATGCACTTCTGTTCATAAAACTTGGCACTCTTGTATATAAAACTTGGCATTGGTAGTTTTAAAATTAGGCACTTTTACCTATACAAACTGGGCCCTCTTACAGTTAAAACTAGGCACTTCTATTCATAAAACTTGGCTATCTTACTGTTAAACTAGGCACTTCTATTCATAAAACTTGGCAATCTTACTGTTAAAACTAGGCACTTTGTGTATAAACTGGGCATTGTTAATTCTAAAAGTAGGAACTTCTGTTCATAAAACTTGGCACTCTTGTACATAAAACTTGGCATTGTTAGTTTTAAAATTAGGCACTTCTACTTATACAAACAGTGCACTCTTACTGTTAAAACTAGGCACTTCTGTTCATAAAACTTGGCACTCCTACTGTTAAAACTAAGCACTTCTGTGCATAAAACTTGGCATTATTAATTCTAAAAGTAGGAACTTCTGTTCATAAAACTTGGCACTCCTGTACATAAAACTTGGAAGTGTTAGTTTAAAATTAGGCACTTCTCTTAATAAATTAGGCACTTCAATATAAAAGTGGGCATTGTTATTGTTTAAACTAGGCACTATTAGTTATAAAAGTAGGCACTTTTAGTTATAAAAAGTAGGCATTGTTAGTGTTAAAACTAGGTACTGCTTGCTTAAAATAACCCTTTTGTATGTTACATATAATTGGCACTAACAGTTACATGTATTCTTTTATGAATGTCAGGCTCTAATTGAAAAAGTAGCAACAACAATGAATATATTTGGTAACATTGTTGTCAACTTTTCTTAGACTTGTGAAGAGTTAAAAGCTGACAACATAGACATCACAAACATATTCAAAAATTTACGCTCTGGAATGCTTCCCATCTTACAAACAGAGAAAGAATTGCAAAGCTCACAAAATGTTCCTACTTCATCATCTAATCAACCCACTGACAGCCAAGATGACCAATTCTTTGAAGGTCCAGAATTCTTAAATGCATATGAGGATTTGAAAAGAACATGCTGAGGCACAGAATTTAAGAGACAAAACAATGCCTACTTTTATCTGGGGTTGTACGATGATACACAGACACAATGCGCCACCACTCCTACATAACAAAACCAAAAAAAAAAAAGACATATTGTATGCTGACTTGTAGATAGAGGACATTGCTGATGTAGCAGCGGACATTGTAAATCTGAGCACAACAATTAAAAATGAGCAAATGGAAAAGAAATAGAAACAAGAAGAAGACCAACAAAAAGAAAAAGAATAGCAAGAAAAGCAACAAGAAGAAGAACATCAAGGCCAAAAAGAATAGCAAGAAGAGGTCTGTGATGATGTTCAGTAAGAAGAAGAGGCCCACGATGATGTTGATAGGATTACATACAAAACCCTAATATAAAAAGAATAAAATACATGTTTAATACACCTATAATTAACATTTCTCTCCCCCCTGCAGTTCCATTAAAGAGACTGATAGAGAATTTGATGAGGAAACAAAAGTTGAACCAAGTCCACTACACAGGATTAGGAAAGTTCCCAGTAATTTGAAGTTGCCTTTTGAACAGCACAGCATAAAGATGAATTTCAATTGTCTATAAAAGCGATGATCTAAACTAACTTTGCATTTCTTGATGAAATGCAAGAACATAACATTTTGAGCAGGTATATATTTTCTTCTATAGTTCATGTCATATCATATAATATGACAAGTCATAAAACTAGGCATTCATTGTATCAAAACTAGGCACTTCAACAATGCCAAGTTTTACGGCTCAGAATGCCTAATTTTAAAGCTAGTAATGTCTAGTTTTAAAACTCAGAATGTATTTCTAGTTTTAAAACTTTGGAATACCAAAGTTTGAAAAATTCAATTAACTAACTTTAAAGTTAAGAATGCTAAGTTTTAGAAATATGAATGCTTAGTTTTAAAGTTAGGAATACCTAGTTTTATAAGACAGAATGCCTAGTCTTAAAAAACTAGGCATTCTAAAACTGGAATGCCAAATTTTTATAGCTAAGTTTTTAAACTTTGGAATGCCAAAGTTTGAAAACTGGGAATGCCTAATTTTAAAGTTAAGAATGCCTAGTTTTTTAAATGTGGGAATCACTAGTTTCAAAATTAGGCACTACTAGTCATAAAACTATGATTCTTGGTTATAAAACTAGGCACTGGCTATGAAACTAGGCACTCCTAGTCTTAAAACTAGGCACTTCAAGTATAAAATAAGGCATGACCAATTTACTTTGTTTTAGTTATTAAACTTTATATATAATTTAATCTATTTATTTATTTGTATTTCTTTTTCTCATTATTTTCTCAATGACATCATATTCGAACACTCTTCACATGATACAATATGCAGTATATCAAGAACAGATGCAAGGTCTTTGATGAGTGATCAATACATAGAAACAATCTTCTTGAAGTTTGGGCAATGCATATGAACCAGGTTATAAAAAGACCCAAGCTTAACAAGCCAAGAAGAATAATTTTCTCATCAAATATGTTTGTAAGTTTCTTTACATTAATCCCTTACATTAATCATTTCCAGGACAACAACCACCAAAATCCTTTTCTTTTTTTTTTTTTTTTCCCTTACAACAAGTTGTTTACAGTGCCTTATGGTAAACCATTAGAAGAACAAGAACGATGTGAAAACTTTATATACAGACTCAATTTTTTGAGTTTAGAATTTCTAGAATTAGTGAGGATTACTGCCGAGATGCTGACCTTGTAAGTAATTTTAATACTTACACAATGATTTCTTCCTATATAACTTAATATTTTTATACTAATTTGAATTTTGTGCAAACTGTAGCTGTTCTTCCCCGTGATACTTTTAGAATACTTCTACCTTGTTATCTTAAACTCAATTGACATAAGTGTAGAAGTAATTGACAACAGGCCACTGCCAAAACGAATAAAAGCAGCAAACAATTACCCAGGCGTCGCGATGTTCTTCGTAATTATAATTATGCATAATAAACAACTATATACAACCATCTTTTAACACAAAAAAAAAAAAAAAAAAACATATGTGCATCCTTGTGATTGACAGAAAAAGGCCATGAAACAATACTTATCAAAGCATGAGGGGTCATTTGTCAAACACAAACATATCATTAAATACAAAGCAAAGGTGAGGGCAATGACATGGCAAAATAAAGACACCTTTGTAAATTGTGGCGTTTATTGTATAAGACACATGGAGATGTATAAGGGCCAACGAAATTCAACTTGGGATCCACTGCTAGCCCAATCAAAAAAAGATACAAGCATCCTCTCAAAACTTAGAGTAAAATATATGTACACAATCATAATATCTAACATGAATGATCAAAGGGAGAATGTACCAAAAATGGCAACAAACTTCTACAAGAACCAACATCCTTGAAAATATTTGTAGTTGTATGATACAATATTTGAAATGAAAATCAAATACATTTGTATTTGTCAATCTTTATGTTGATTATATTTTAAATATTTGTATTTTAATTTTGAAAACTAGGCACTGTCAGATATATAACTAGGCATTCCTAGTATTAAAAGAAGGCTATATAACTAGGTATTCCTATTGTTAAAATTAAGCACTATTAGTTAAAAAACTTGGCACTTCTAATTCTAAAACTAGGCACTGTTAGTTAAGAAACTCGGACTTCTAATTCTGAAACTAGGCACTGTCAATTCAAAAACTAGGTACTTCTAATTACTAATTGTAATATTAGGCATTCCTATCGTTCGAAAACTAGGCATTGTCAGATATATAGCTAGGCATTCCTATAGTTAAAACTAGGTATTCCTAGTATTAAAAGTAGGCTATATAACTAGGCATTCCTATTGTTAAATCTAGGCACTATTAGTTAAAAAAAATCAGCACTTCTAATTCTAAAACTAGGCACTGTCAGTTAAGAAACTTGGACTTCTAATTCTAAAACTTGGCACTATCAGTTCAAAAACTAGGCACTTCTAACTATTTACTGTAAAACTAGGCATTCTTATAGTCTTAAAACTAGTCAGATATATAACTAGGCATTCCTCTATTTAAAACAAGGCATTCCTAGTGTTAAAAGTAGGCTATATAACTAGGCATTCTTATTGTTAAAACTAGGCACTATCAGTTAAAAACTAGGCACTGTTAGTTAAAAATCTTGGCACATCTAATTTTAAAACTAGACACTGTCAGTTAAGAAACTCGGCACTTCTAATAGTCTTGAAAATAAAGAATGATGAATAAGAAATTAGTTAATGAAGTAAGCACCCTTACTTGTAAAAAGCCGGCATTATCAGCTATAAAACTTGGTACTGTCATTTATATAACTAAGCATTCCTAGTATTAAAACTAAGAATCCCTAGTTTTATCATTAAATAATATTAGGATTATAATTCTAAAACAAAGCATTCCAAAAGTTAAAGCTAGCATCCATATATTTAAAACTTAGCACTTGTAGTTTTAAAACTAGGCACTGTCAGTTCAAAAATTAGGCACACATATATACATAAAACATTTGTTATACAAATAACATCACTAAAAATTAAAAAATAGAATATAATTAAAAAAATAAAGTAATGACATTAGAAATTCTACATAAAATTTATGAACTGCTGCAAACCATCACAGCTTGATGCTCCTAAACTAATATCACATTCACTACTTGTAAAATTCAAATCCCTCACCAAAACTTCATTGTTTATAGACAATTGGACAACTGTTTTAATTCTTGAAACATGTGTCAAAGCACTCTTTCTCTTACCGTTTGCTTGATTGTACTTTATCTCTATAATGCTCTTCTTCCTTATATTATGTTCTGCTTTTGCACACCTTCCAACTGGATCTTTAATTTTGGAAGAACCAACTTCATTTTCTGAATCATCAATATAATAATGTCCAACTTCAAAAGCAATCTTGTTCTTCAACATCCTAAACCGTTCTTCTACGTATTCCCTAGCATTTATGTTCGATTTGCTAGCGGATATCAAATCTAAAAACTTCCTTAACATTTCTCTCCTTCAAGCACTATAACCAAGAATATTGTTCTTGCTAACTTTCCTTACATCACTAACATTGCTACTGCCCAAACTTAAATCAATATCCTTTGTCCATCTCTTCAAAATATACTTATGTGGAATAGCTTGAACACAAAGAATGTTGAAGATACACAAGCAATAAGAGCAAAGAATCCCAACTTCATTGAACATCTTACATGTGCATAATGTGCTCTCATTATAGACTACTGTATGTCTAAAGGCAGTTATGTTAAGACACCAAACTTCGTACACATACTCACCCTCATTGCATACCACAAGCTCTTGGCAGTAATCTGGAAATCTCATGAAGTGTTCTTCAAAAAGCCTATATTCCCCAATAATATATACTTCATTAGCATGCTTAAGCAACTTTGATTCAGTCACCATCATCTCAACAAACCCTTCCTTACAACAAAAAAATATTCCATGTTTGCATTGCTCCTCCATTCAGAAACAACTTCATCAAAAATCCGATAAAAGCCACACAATGTAGTTATTTTTTAAAGCCTCCTGGAAAGAGCATGGTTAGTTGCCTCACTCCTTTGAGATGATAGAACACCCCGAGAAAAAAATCTTCACGAAAACCCGAGCTCCACTTCTCCCTTAAATTGTACAACCTATTTAACCAACTGTCATTGTGACAAGTAAACTTATCCAACAAACATCAAAATAAAAAAAGTAACGATATATCAATTTCATATAATAAAGTTAATACACATATAGGCACTGTCATGTGTAAAACTAGGCATTGTCATGTGTAAAACTAAGCACTCTCATATATAAAAGTAGGCACTGTGAAAATCAAAACTAGGTACTGTCAAAATAAAAATAAAAAAAAAAGTAACAACATATCAATTTCATATAATAAAGTTAATGCACATATACTTGTAAAAACTAGACACTGTCAAAATAAAAAAAAAATAACAATATATCAATTTCATATAATAAAGTTAATGCACATATACTTGTAAAAACTAGGCGCTGCCATATATAAAACTAGGCACTGTCAGTTATACAAAATAGGCACTCTTAATTATAAAAGTATGCACACATATTTGAGGATGCCTACTTTTAAAGCTAAGAATGCCGAGTTTAAAAATTGATAATGTCTAGTTCTAAAACTAAGCATTTCTAGTTTTAAACTTTGAAGTGCCAAAGTTTGAAAACTGGGATTGCCTAGTTTTAGGTCTAACAATGCCAAGTTTTAGAGTTATGAATGCCTAGATCTAAAAATAGGCATTTCTAATAATAAAACTAGGAATGCCAAGTTTTAAAGCTAAGAATGCCAAGTTTTTGAACTAGAAATGCTTAGTTATGAACCTAAGAATGCCAAGAGTGAAAACTATGAATGCCTAGTTTTTAAGCTACCAATTCCTAGTTTTAAAAGTAGGCACTGACACACAAAAAAGTAGGCACCGTCATGCCTAAAACTAAGCACTACTGCATATTGAAACATAAATTATCTCTTTCAATGAAACTCAAATTTAGAAACTGTATCTGTGTTCTTCAATACATGATTAAACTGCTAAACAAAGTCTTGTTTGGACCTTAACCCAATAGTATGTTTCTTTGAATTTTCCCTAATATGCCAAATACACAAAAGATGCCGTGTACTTGGGAAAATTACAGCAATAGCAGTAGACTGGTCAGTCATCAATGTAATAGGATACTTATTTCCCATAGATTTCAAGAAGGTGTTAACAACCATGTGAACGATGTTGTTTTCTCATTCTTCAAGAACCATAACCAAACATAACATTTCTACAGTGGTTATCTATCCCTAAAAACAGGCCACAAATCATCGAATATTTGTTCGTACGATATGTTGTATCATGCACCAACAGATCACCAAAAAGATCATACTCATGCCTATCCGACTCTCCATCTAAAAGAAACAACATAATGAGCAATCACTGTCAATCTCAAAATCAAAGTAGAAATCATCTTCAGTTTATTTCCTCAATCTAAAAATTTGTATAAGTGAATTCACGTCTCCCCATCCAAATTCTTTGATCTTATAATATTATACACATCTCTTTGACGTAAGTCCAACAAATAGTGAACCCCCAATCTGCTTCTTCAAAACCCTCAACCCAGCAGCAATGGACACCCTACTATCCTTCAACTCTTGAAGATAACCAGCAATATTCTTTGTAAATCGCCTCTGAGAACGCATATAGTGTCTCTGATTCATATCACAAAAACCATAATTATGATTCACATCATGTCTGCTAACTGTCCAGCCACCCTCATCATTCAACCGAAACTAAGTAATTGCCTTGCAACTTGTACGAAAATCAACTTTTGTATATGCCTTTTCCCCTTCCCCTTATTAGACTTCATCCCTTGTTTGTAGCAATAAAACTGCTTCAAGTATTTCGTCTTATATTCTACCTTAAACTTTTGATTTTCCTTGCAAACACTAAACCCCAACATGAGTGCATGATCATTGTACAATTTGATTCCATCTTCTTCGGATGAAACAACACTTCCAACCCACGAATCTTCAATTGATGTTTCAACAACAGTTGCATTCGAAACTAGGCACTTCTCTTAATAAAACTTGGCATTGTTAATGTTAAAAGTAGGCACTGTCCTATTTAAAAACTCGGCATTGTTAGTTTGAAAAGAAAGTACTGTTATATTTAAAAGTAGGCGCTTCTATTTACAAAATTAGGTACTTCTCTTAATAAAATTTGGCATTGTTAATGTTAAAAGTAGGCAATATTCTATTTAAAACTTGGCATTGTTAACGTTAAAAGAAGGCACTATTTAAAAGTAGGCACTTCTATTTATAAGAGTATGCACTTCTCTTAGTAAAACTTGGCATTGTTAATGTTTAAACTAGGCACTCTAATATATAAAAGTCAGAACTGTTAACTAGAATTGTTCAACTACATAATAATAAACTATGATGAAACCATTAGCAGCTTTGTTATAGTTAAAAATAATGATGAAAACACAAAAATTTAAAAATAAAACAAACTATTAAATCATCTAAATACACAAACACAACTAGACACTCACAATTCCAATGGTAAATAAAATATAGGCGCTCACAATTCAAAACTAGGCACTCCTATTCATAAAACTACGCACTCTAATGTATAAAAGTTGTTATTGTTCACTAGAATTGTTCAACTACATAATAAACTATATTGAAACCATTAGCAGCTTTATTCTAGTTAAAAATAATGATGAAAACACAAAAATTTAAAAATAAAACAAACTATTAAATCATCTAAATACATAAACAAAACTAGGCACTCACAATTCTAATGGTAAATAAAATATAGCACTCACAGTTCAAAACTAGATACTCCTATTAATAAAACTAGGCACTCTAATGTATTAAAGTCGTTACTGTTAACTATAATTGTTCAACTACATAATAAACTCTAATGAAACCATTAGCAGCTTTATTATAGTTAAAAATAATGATGAAAAAAAATAAAATAAACTATTAAACCAGCTAAATATACAAACAAAACTAGTCAACTCCTAAGTCCAATGGTAAATAAAACATAGGCATTCACCATTCAAAACTAGGCACTTCTATTCATAAAACTAGGCACTCTAATGTATAAAAGTCGTTACTGTTAACTAGAATTATTCAACTACATAATAAACTATAATGAACCCATTAGCAGCTTTATTATAGTTAAAAATAAGGATGAAAACACAAAAATTTAAAAATAAAACAAACTATTAAATCATCTAAATACACAAATAAAAATTAAAAATTTGAAATTTAACTGTTCATAATCATAGGCACTTCTAGTTGAAAAACCTGCACTCTTATTTGAAGAACTAGGCATTGTTAGATGAGAAAGTCGGCACATATACACTCAAACATACAAACACTGAATAACAAAACAAAAATCGAAAAACGACATTGTTACCTATAACTTCTTCTTCCAAGCATTCAAGAAGCATAGAATTAACACCAATGTACTCAGAATGATTGATAACATCACAATTGAACTCTTCAAGATCACAATTCTCCATTGATTTCACGATATTGAAGAGAATAATAGATGATCAATTGAATGAAATAAGAAATCGTGAATTTATGAAATATTTGTTTAGAGTAGAATAACAAATCGCGCAAAGCAATCGTGAATTGAATGAAAAAAGCAATCGTGAATTCATGAAAGACAATCTTGAGAGTAAAAGAAATCGCACAAAGTAAGAAGGAAAAGATCTTTATTTTCCCGAAATATTTATTTTAATTCATTTTATTAGGCGCGCTAGTTTGTAATAACTATAATCGATTATATACAATAAATCGATGTCGTTTTCATAAGTGATTACACATGCAAGGTGTGACCAAGTGCATAGCATAACTTGTCCTAAAAGCTGCTAATTTTAAGCATTGAAGAACAACCCGAAATAGTACTGCTAGCGCATCACACTCCAAAATATGGTGACAGTCAATTTCATTTACTATAGATTTTTTTGGTAAGAACAAAGAAAGGGGGATCAAAGTATATTCTCATTAAAAACCAATGATACATAAATATAAATACTATACGGTGAGATCATTACAGTGATGATAAAGAGTTTTTTCCTCAAATCTATACTGAACAGACAGATTGGTCAATCAAACATTCATCACATACCTTAAAAAAATCATACAAAGTCCGAATCCCCACCATTTTCACGATGTTCTAACTTCCCCTTAGGATCACTAGTGGTACTAGTAATGACAATATCAAGATTATAAAGGACTAAAACCAAAGAAAGAGAGCTCAAGAAAACAAGAACAGGCCCAAAAATCCAAAGCAACAGAGGAAGAGCAGCATAGAACAATCTGTTCCCAACAGTGTTCAAAACAAAACCCTTTTCAAGTAGTTCAGAAACATAATCACAAGTGACAATTCCTGTTTCATCAGGTGGGCTATTGATGAGGAAATTCACTTGATTTATGAACCTAATTGAAAGTGAATGGCAAATGAAAGAGAACAAGAAAACCATTAGAACTGAAACATATTTTAAGGCCACCATGAAATCACCATGTCCACCAAAAACTGTGTCGTTTAGTGGCTTTTTCACACTGTACGTACTGCTTATTATAGCAGCTAAACCAGAACAAAGAAGAATTGATGTAGTGGCCATCAATGTTGATCCCATTATTGTGTTCCTTAGCGTTTGTACTGCTAATATGTTTTTCTTTTCATTATCCTGCAAATTTTTAACAACAATCATTAATTAAAAAGAAATATCATCCATAAAATTTTTTCTTTTATAATAGTTCGTTATTTGTTTTTATTTTATCATTTAAAATTTAAGTATAAGAATATGCAATGAAAAGTTTACGAAAAATGTGTTACACAAGAGGTTACAATTTTTGTGTATTCCTTCTCATGTGCAGATTAATGTAATACACGGCCGTTAACAATTTCTTTTTGTAATACCTTTTTATTTAGAATTTATTTTTTAATATTTACAGTTTATTAAAATTTTATTAATAAAAATATTTAAAAAAGAGTATTTGTGTGTTTTTTTTTTTAATACAAAAATTAGAATATATATATTGAAAGATGTTCGACGTTTATTATTTATACCCAAAAAAAAAACTTTTGATAGAGATATGTAAATTCAGCATTTCATGTTGCATGACACGATGGAAAACAAAATGGATGCCACATATGGTTATGGAAACACATTTTCAATATTCCACAAGAATCGTGAGTGCAGAATTTCCATGGGAATATGATCGCAATTTCAGCAACATAAAAAAAAATATATATATATATACTTCATTAACTTTTTTTAAGAAAAAATTATGGAAAATATTTGAAGAGTAGTGATATATATTTTAATATTGTGGCAATTAATTAGTTGAATCGTAATAAAAAAGTAATTTGAAACAAAATATATACTTATACCAATAGAAAGACGAGATTAATTTTTTTTTGTATTTCTAATTTTGTTCCCATTGAGTTGGCTCAATATTATTATCAAAACTTTTTTTTGTATTTCAATATAACTTATGTAGAAGCAAGTAAACAGTTACTTGAGTTCCCTTTCATACTTTTTAGATAAAATAATTAAAATATCAAAAACACGTTGATGGTCCACCAATTTTTGTTTTAAAAACAAATTTGTTATGGACTCCTTTTATGAAATGTGTGAAGGAAAATTCGGTTATGACATATCTCTCAACAAAAAAAAAGACTTGAGATATGACGAAATTAACCTCCTCCCCCCAACAAGCAAGTGTTTTTATACGGGTTTTCGGGCAAAAAGTAACTTTCTAAGCAAATAATTTGGCTTTAATTTGAAAAAAACTATAAAAAGAAAATAATGTTTCCGTTACGTATATAACATGGAAAACTTAAAAGAGGACAAAAAAAAAGACATATATTAGATTGTCACTTTTTTATGCTCCTATTCTCCCTTGTTTATATTCTTTTAAGGTAATTAAAAATAAATATTTATAAAAAATTATTTTAAAATATTAGTATAATAATTTTATTTTTAACAATATCAATAAAAAAAATAGTTATAAAAAGTACCTTTGTAGGAACTTTTCAAAAATAGCTATTTTCAACTTTCTTTAAATTAAAAGTGGATATAATAAATAATCGATAATAATTTTAAAATAGTTTAAACTTTAAAATAAGTTAAAAATGTTGATTTTAAGCCATAGAGAACGGGGCTATTTAAAAAATTAAAAAAAAAAAAAAAGGAGATTGTGACTTAATTAATTATGATAAATCATTTAAATATTGTTAGGATATAATTCCCTTATAAAGAATAAAGATATTCCATCCCATGTGGATTGCATATTCTGACTATGCATCACACGCAATATTATCTTTTCTTTTTTACTTTCTTTTTAATATATCTTACCCAAAAAACTAGTATTTTTGTTAGTAATTTATATAAAAAAATTATTATAGTTACCTTTAAAAAATTTGCTTTTGCATTTTGATAATAAACTTCATCTTATTTTTTACTCACAAATTATTATCAAGTCCTTCTCAAAAAAGAAAATATTATTGAGTCATTCATACTAATAAATACTTTTATATAATAATGTTTATGTATTATTATTGAGTACCCAACTCCTACGGGTGTATAAGAAGAAGAGATCACAGAAGGAAGCACACATTCAAATGTTGGGATAGTGAATAGTTACAGTATGTTTTGTCAATTTAACTGATTTAAAAATGATTTATGGGTATAAAATGATAAAATAAAATATTTTATTAAACTACGAGAATAATAAATTATTTATGTGCAACTATATTTATAGTGAATTTCTCATAATTTATAATAATGCAATTAGAGAATGCATTATCATTGCAAGAAATAGTATTTTTGCGTGCAAAAGTTTTGAATTTTGTTAAACAAAACAACACAAAAATGTCATTCTATTGAAGAAGAGAGAGAGAGAGAGAGGAAATAATATGTTATGAATTTATTTACCTTCATCATGGCGGAAACCCACAAGCGGCGGCCTCTGGCATTAGTTCCAATGATGGTGGTTAACGGATCGTTTCGGACTTTTCTCCAAAGCCAAAAATGATAACTCATACATATTAAAAAGCCTAAGGGCACAAGCATAACATCAATATAACATTTCCTCCATTCCATTTTTTTTTCTTTCTTTCTCTCTCTGTTTATGGAAAAGTTAGTGTGAGAGACTGAGTTTTTATGGTGGAATTTCTGGCTTCAATTTTATTTCCTAACTGGGCTGCTTGGGTTTGGGTTGGAGTTGGGGTTGAGTGTGGATGTGATGAATATATAAGTGCAAGAGAAATGAATATAGACTTGTTTGAGTGAAACATCCTATCTTGGAAAAGAAAAGAGAAAAGGCGGGGAGATATAAAGGCAACTCCCACTTTCTTATTGGAAATAAAATTTCTATTTTATCAAGGAAATTGTTCTAATCATGTGAGACTTTTTTGATCTTTTCTTGCCTCTCATGTTTAGTTAATTATTCACACCTTTAGGAATAGGTTTGTTTTACCAAAACGCAAAATTCTTTGTCATCAGGATCTCTACTAAATTGCTCATATTCACGTGAAGTATATAAATTATGGTGACTTAACGGCTCTACAGACATGAGGTCAGGCCTTCGTGTACACAAGGAACCGCCTACTACATTAGAAATGTTGAAATTCTTACACTGCCGCTGCCAGGATTTGAATCTTAGTCCTTGTTACCAACTTTGCAGTCCCAAAACTAACTGAGTTACGCCCATACGAACTTTAGGAATAGTTTTTTTCTAATATCGGGTGGTTTCTTATGTGCACCAAGCCTGAGCAGGGATGAGCTTATAGGGGATATGCAAGGACCATGGCCCCCTCAAAAAAATTTCTTTTGTTTACTATTTATATATATATTTTATTTATATATATTTCATGTTGAACATAAAAATGTTTATAAAGTTTTCCCCCTAAAATTTTTTCACTGATTTTTTATTTATAAAGTTTTCCCCCTAAAATTTTTTCACTGTTAATAAAGGAGAAAAAAATTTTGACCACCCCAAGATTAAGTTTCAAGTTCCGTCATTGATCCTGAACCTTCAATCAACATAATAATTGAGTTACCATGATTTACATTCTGCACCTCAGCCTCAAGCAATGTAATGGCAGTAACCCTTTGGTACCAAGAAATAGTTTTTTCTTCTTCTTCTTCTTTTTTTTTTTTTTTTTGGTAAAAGGAAATAGGGACAAATATGTAAATATGAAAATTCAGCAGGGAAAAATCTTGAGTATTCGGGCTTTTTTTAGAAATATAGGGAAGGTTTCAACGACAGGCCAAAAATAGAGAAATGAGAATAATTTAGTTAGGGTTGTAAAAGATAAAAGTAGGCCAAGGCCATAACATATAAGGGTAGAAGAATAATTTGATTATTTTCTTCAAGGCAATGACACAAGGACCATGTTTTTTGTGGGAGTTGTTCGTTTTTTCTTTTTTTACGATGCTTATACAAATAAAAAAATATGATATTAAAAAATATATGATATATTAAAAGTTGTTTCAAAATTAATCAATATGATATATTTTCATTGTTACCAATATCCAAAAGCAAAAAAAAGTTTAAAAATTATTTATATGATAACTTTTTGAAAATAGCTATTTTTAGTTTAATAAGTTATAAAAATAATATAACAAAAAGTCGTGTTACAGTTTATAAAAAAACAACTTATAATTTAAAATAAGTTAACAAAAATAGTTTAGTTTACTATAAGATATGCATGTTAAATAATTGGTTTGAGTGTCTTCTAACTTAATAAGAGATCGAGTTTAAATATTGAGAACAGTATAGTATGATATGACTCAAAAGAATCTTTACGAACTTCTGAAGATATTTCATGGTGTGATAAAAAAAATTATATTAATTAAGCAATATAAGAATAGACAATGTAAAGAGAAAAAAAATCAGGAAATGTTGAGAATGAAAATCCTACATCGGCTAATTAAAGAAAATAATTACTACTTATAAAGACTTGAGCAGTCCTCCCCTCTTGAGGTACCTTTTGAGGTGAGTTAGACTCAAAGCTCAAAAATTTCTAACATGGTATCAGAGCCAATGATGTTGGGCCACCCGCAGATGTCCAATCCTGCAGAATGCCACGCTCCAGGCCCAAAAATGATCGGCCTGAGCGTGAGGGGTGTGTTGAGAATGAAAATCCCACATCGGTACCTTTTGGAGTGAGTTAGGCTCAAGCCCAAAAATTTCTAACAAGAAAAGAAATCTGCATGAGCGTAGCTTAGTTGGTTTTGGAATTATAGAGTTGGTAACAAAGATTTAGGTTCAAATCCGAGAATTTCAATATCTCTAATGTGGGAGGTGGTTCTTATTTGTACAAGGATCGAGTCACCATGATTTTTACATCCTCTACTTGAATGTCAGATAGTTTGGGTAGGGATCTTGAGGACCAAAAGTTTCGCCTCGAGGAAAAAAACAAAAAAAAAGGGACTTGAAAATTTTGAAACTTTTTAGGGCGAACTTTCCAAACATTTCACATCTTTGGCATGCCACCAAATTGGCAGAATCCCTTGTGGTTTCATATGCAACAACCACTAGTTTATAATTGAGAATACGCAACCATTCTCTCTTCTTTTCCATGTCTCTTTATACATCCATATAACTGAAGTTTATCAGATGCCTAAAGTAATCTTCAATTAATCTTCTATCAATACTATAATATGTATATGTGATAATTCAACATATTAAAATCATTTCTTAATTATTATTTAAATATAATTATTCTAATAATAGTAAATATCGGTACATTTGAAATATTGTTTCTTAATTTTTTTTAGAATTGTCTAAAGCGTGCGTGCCCCAAAATATACAGTAATGTGTAAATTATAACTTTTCAACCTGAAATATAAGTTTGTGGTAGAGTGGTGATTTTTATGGTATGGTGGGGGTGTGACGTGCTTTTGGTGGTGGGTGTGGTCACGCAACTCGTTCTGGTTCGGGAAAGGTACATTGATCGATAATGCCCTCTTCCTTAATAATTTTTTGGACGCTTCATGCATGGATTTCGGGAATTTCTCGTCATTAGACTTTGAATTAGTTGGCATATTATTTTTCATTATAATACTGTCGACAACAGTAATTTTTAAAGTTTATTTGCATACTTCTTGATAGAATACGTACCTTTTTTTCTATAAAATCATGTGTGTTTTTGTATAATATTTTCAATACTCTAATTCAGCAACAACTTTTCTATATATAAGTTCGACCCTAACAGACTCACATAATCTGCCCCCCTTAATGTGTATATTTTGACATATGCTCTGGCATTATGCCAATTACCTCTTCTTGCATTTGTAGTTTGTACCCACAATGGAGTTTGGATTGATCTGGTGTTTTTTTTGGGTTTGGTCCAGTTTAAAAAATCGCGTACTGAATTGGGTCATTTTTTTTTCCAGCTCTAGCCATAACGCACAATGGTTGTGCGTCATTGTGCGTTATCTGTAATGATAACGCACAACCATCGTGCGTTATCAGTTAATTAATCAAATCAGCCTATGTGACTGGTAACGCACAATGGGTGTGCGTTATGACTAGACATAACACATACTCGTTGTGCGTTATCAGCCACGTAATTATTTTTTTAATTTTTATAATTTTTTATTTTTTAACTTTTTTTTAATTTTTATAATTTTTTTATTTTTTTAAAATGTTTTTTTTATTTTTTATTTTGTTTAAAATTTGTTATTTAATTTATTTTATTTTTTTGAATGAACATTTTTTTTGTTTTTAATCAAAATTTCTTTTGGGAAAAATTACAATTGTATAAGTTTCTTTTAGTAATTTGTTTAATGAATTATTTTTTTTAATGAAAATTTATTTTCCCAAAAACTTATAATTGTATAATTTTTTTAAAAAGACTGTATTTATTATATTTAACTTTTTTTGTGCTATTTATATCATTTTCTTGGAAAATATATTTACATTTTGACCATTTCACCGCAAGTTATTTGAAGAAGTAATACTAAAGAAACCGTAAAATTTCGAGCAATGATGTAGTAATTAGAAGAAATTGAAAGAAAAATTTCATAAATATAAACATGTTTTATTACAACTATTTTAAAAAAATGTCAAACTTATACATTGCTCGGTCCGGGATTATTACAATTTTTCCAATTATGTCCCGGCATGCAACATCTACCACATCTTGGGGGAGAATTCGGATTCCTATAATTCATTTCCCCCTGAAATCGCTTGCCTTGTTTCCTACCCCATTCCTTTTTCATGTTTGGAGGAGAGAATGTCAAATTAAAAGGGACATCCCTCCAAAAGTTCTCACTCAAGACCGGATGAAAATTCGCTTAGTAAGTTTTGTTGTATGTTTGTCGCGAATATATCTCCGGTACATAAGCATCTGTTCTTGACTCATTTTCTCTACACACTGCAAGAACATGAAAACAAGGCAATGTATATGTTTGCCATTTTCCGCAACTGCATGATTTATTATTTAGCCGCAAAGTATAGACGTTATTTCCCATACCAGAAGCCTGGATTGGAGATCTGATCATGTATATTCCCTCTTGTAGATTGTAAGTTGTAACTTTGTGTTTTCTTGATTTCAGTTCAATTCGCAAAAACTTGTCAAAAAATTCGAGTTGGAAATGGACGCACACAATTTTCTGCCTCTTCACGGTGTTGGTGAAAGTACTTAACTAGTTTGTTGAATATTAGTTCAACCAGGGCTTTTAAAGGTAGAACCCTAGCTTCTTCAACACACTGTTAAGTGCCTCGGAAATGTTGGTTGTCATGATACCGTGTCTGTGACCGCCATCATGAAACAGTGTCCATTTCTCTGCGTCCAACTTCATCAAATAAATGTAAGCATCCACATTTCTTTCTTGAATCTCTTTCATTACACACGGTCAAATTTCCATTGTTTTGTTTCTGTTCCGGCCTGCCACATCAAGCTTTTTAGGGTTGTACTTTTAAAAATCTTGTTGAAATTTGCTCGAATGTGGTGTAAGCAAAACCGATGAACTGCAAATGGTGGTTGCCACAAAGGTTGAATTTGAATAGCAGAGAAAATACATTTGTGGTGATTAGAAATGAGGCATACGTGGCGATCTTTAACTACGTATTCTTGCAAGTTTTTAAGGAACCAATTCCAACTCTCGGAGGATTCCTTATCAGCAATTGCAAAAGTAAGTGAGAACAAGTGATTATTTGCATCCCACGTACTTGCAATTAACAACACACCCTTGTATGGTCCCCTTAAGTGTGTTCCATCCACAGAAATCACCGGCTGGCAATATGGAAATCCGTCTATACATGGCGAGAAACACTAGAAAACAAATTTGAAAACATAATTAGGGGGACTGCTTGTTCTGTGATGCAAAAATTTGTATACAGTCCCCGGGTTTATATCCTGTACAACTTGTAAGTATTTAGGTAGAATAGTGAAGGTTGTATCCCAACTACCAAAAACCCTCTCAATGGCAAATTTTCGAGCATACCATGCCCGCTTGTAAGTACAGCCAGTTTGAAACAATACCTGCACTTCTTGAATGATGTTCGAAACATGTATCTTAGGATCGTTGGCAACTAGGTGTGATATAGACATTGATATAAATTTTGAAGACAAGTTTCTGTGTTTATTTTGTTCAATCTGTACAAGGCATGTGTGTTCTTTGACGAATCTGGTTATTTCTCAACGATTGCGCGTGGCTTTCTTTTTTATACGGATGTACCACGAACAGTAATTATCGTCACTGTGATGGTAACATCTTGCGATCCACGTATCAATCTTACTTTTCAAAACCCAATACTCATGCCCCACACTGACAGAGTACTTACGAACCGCACTTACTGCATGCACTTTGTCAACGAATCTCATGCCTAACTGTATGTCAGTCATAGAATTGTTCTAGTCGAGTAATCAGACAGTACCAAATTCTATAATGTCATCTATAGGAGAACCAAGGCTATATCTAGGAATGCTCGAGATTGTGTGTAGTCATACCTAGCGTTGCTGAACTATTGGCTGCTCTCCCATTGTTGCATTGTGTTTTCGGTGACCGGGTTGACAGGGTTTACAGGATTTGGGGAGTTTGGAACTCTCCTTCTTCCGGGTCATTGTCATCATCCGATTCAAATTGACTAGAAACGACCTCATCTCCGTCTGACCCGTCAACATCATCGTCATCATTGTTTACGGCACTGTACAACATAGACGGTTCATCATAAACCATCTGTGTGACGGCCGTAATATATTCGGGCAAAGTTGTTGTGTTCCTGTCGTGTGTAATTGGAATATTTTGTTGTTTGATAGGCTCGAATTCAACAAGAATATGAATTTCTTCCTTCGATATGTCGGCCGGAATAGTCCATAAATACCGCATTTCTTCGTCATTGTTCATGCTATATAAATTAAAGTAAAACATACGATGAACCTCGTAGTACGTAGGCACCCTCATTGTCATTCGAACATTCCAGAGATTGGAATCCATATCTCGATATTTCAATATTTTTTTTTACTAGGTCCGAATGTGAAATAATTCGGTTCGTTGGCAATGTCCAACTTTTCCGAATTGTTCCAGTAAAATAGGGACTCCCTTGCAATTTCAGAATCCCAAAATAGCTGTACTCAGGGTTTATTGCTTCCATTTCAAAATACAGTAAAATGTAAGTGTTTAGGGCAGATGAATATGAAGATGCTAGGAACTTCGGGAATTGAAAAGAGAATGAGTGGTTTGCTAAGGTTGTTTTGAATATGTAAAGAATAATGAATGTATGTATTTATAGATTTTCAATATCACTGCATTTTGGGGGTAAGTTGTAATGGAATGAATTATTGTTCTTCAATTGGTTGAGAAATTATTGTAAGTTGTAAGGTTCACGGGTTGAGAAATTATTGTCCTTGGAAGCTGAGAAAGAGTGAAATTATTGTCTTGGGAAGCTGAGAAAGCTGAGAAAGAGTGAAATTATTGTACGTAAAATGGCTGGATATGAGTGAATTAGTGTAGCTGGGAGCACACAGATCAATGCCAGATAGGATCCACGTCAGATTTTTACGCGATTAACGTGGTGATTAGGGATAATGCACAACGATTGTGCGTTATCATCAGTGATAACGCACAATCGCTGTGCGTTATGGCCAGAGCTGAAAAAAAACAGCCCAATTCAGTACGCAATTTGTTAAACTAGGTCAGACCAAAAAAAACCGATTGATTCCCCTACACTACACCCCCAACAAAAAAATAAAAAAGAAAAGAAATCATTCAGTGTTGCCCTCAATCAATACTATATTGGGAAGCATGCATCCTATGTGGGAGCACACAATTGGATACTTTTAATTTCCATGTCCGGAACTTCCATATAGGAAAGTGGAGTTGGACCATAGTAGCGTACATGATTTTTATATAGACATTTTTAGGTAGCTATTAAAAAAAAAATAACCTTCCATTAAAAAAAAAGAAAGAAATGCCAAAAACATAGTGAGATATGACCCAATTATCCACTGATCAATGTTGTGTACTAGTCAAAAGTAGCAAACAACAAAGGTTTACGAAACTTCCTCATTTCAATGTGAGGGTAATTCTTTATGTGCAATTATAATTTGACTTATAATTTGTTAATTTATAAAATTACTAAGTTATTATATATTTATATTTTTTTTTTTAAACATCAGACAATTTAATGAAAATCTTGAGAGTGGAAAATTTCGCTCTCTAATAACACTAACGAGAACGACGAAAAGGTAAGTGTGTGTGGGGCGATGGATGCCGGAATATTACAATTGTCCGCTTCTATAATTAATATATAAATCAATCATATTGCATGCGTATTATTTCCACTACCCACCTGCGTATTCCCAAACTATAATACAAAATTTGTATAGTAATTAGTGGCCAGCCATTGGACATGCATATATATATATATATATATATTATATTAATGTGGAATATTATACCATCAACAGCTAATAGAATCACTCTGCACAAGAGGTACGTACGATTGTCTTCAATACCTTCATTTGACATATTAAGTAAGAAATTTCGAATTCGATCACTTAGAAAGTGATTTAATACTTCATATCAATCTTATATTATTATTTGCGGATTTTGTGTCTTTTGATCTCTTCTAAATTAGTCGATGACTCTCGAATACAGAATTACCAAAATCATTCTTATTAGATCAGAAGTTTTGAATTCAAACCACATTCTTTTCCCTAATGTATAAAATGAAGTAAGCAAAAGTACAATGACTATTAAGGGAAATGTCTTTTTTGTTTATATAAATGTCTTTCTTAGGGAATAATAAATTGTATCACCGGGATTGTCTAGTACATCTTATAATACACCTCTTAATTCAAAGTTTTTATAGTAATTTTATTAATATAAATTGTATAGAATAAAATATAAACATTAAATTCTAAAAGATAAACTCTAAATGAAAGTTATTGAATAAAGTGTTATAGAGAGTATAATAGAATATATCCCAGACAATCTTGAATGAAATTATGTTTTATTAAAATTAAATAAGAGAGAGCACGAGCTATATCATGTGAGACGTGTCTAATTCATTGCAGAGAAATATGTGAATTCAAAGCAATACTAAGTATTAGGCGTGGGAAAAATTTAGAAAAATTCTTTATTTGATAAGTTACGTAGTGCATTAACTTATGAATACCATATATATGGAGATTATCTATAATATATAATCTCTTTTTTCTTAAAAAATAAGTATATATGGATTTTATATCTCATAGTGTAAGATATCTCTGCTACTTTATTTTTTTTTTTGGGGGGTGAACAAGATATCTTTGCTGCTTAATTAAAAATATTTATATAATTAATTATTTAGTATATTATGCTTCTTCAGGAATGTCATTTATAACAAGAATATATTGAGAATCATCTAGCATACTATAAGTCAACTATTGCAACCCAAATCCCATTATAATGTGATTTCATCGTGTATATATATATATATATATTAATAAAACAATTTAAACATGATGATATGGAATGAGCTTTAAATTTTTAAATAAAAGTGGCAGTCAAGTTTAGTGTGATTTAAAGCCAATTTCTTTAAAGTGGTTTTGGAGATAGAAGAAGTACAACACCTCTATCTTCATGTTTTACATTTATTTTCCTATTAAACTTAATTAGGGAATATGTTAGGTATGATGATCCAAACCAAAGCAATCAAATTAATATTACTAATTAATGTATACAACTAATGAGGCAAGAAAAGATGCTGTTGTAAAGATGATATGAAAATATCTTAACTCAAATCCGTTTATATCATTTTGGGTATTATTTACTAATTTTAGTATATTTATTAATAAAATTTATTAAATAAAAGATAAATATTAAAGAAAAAGAATAAAATTAAGAAAAATTATAAATAGAAATAGCACAAGACACAATTCTGAATTATAAAAATGTAGAAGGCCTGCTATTGAATCATGAGGAAGGGGTCATTTTGGCCTTCACAAAAAAATACTCACCAGTAGCCCTTCAATAGAGAATGCCGAAACGTCGGCTATTCTAGAGGACTTCACAACCCGATCATTTTAGTTATAATAGCATTTTTTCGAAAAGTAATAATAAAAGTATAATAAATAATTTTTTATTTATCGAGACTCTTCTTAATATGTTAAGACACATTGACCATTAACATTTTGAATAGAAGTGACTCTTACAGTCATCTGTTCTACTCTTCAAATATAAAATTTTGAAGCTAATCTTGAATGAATAGTCAACCTTTAATTATTGATAATATTTTCCTCTTATCTTTGTGATAATACGTATGGATTGGGTAATTATGATTTAAAATTCTTATCTAACATCATTCCAAGTGTTTAAATTGAAAATAAAGATTGGATTAATGCAATCACGGGGCCATAAGAATTTTAAAATTTATCTTGCAATTTTTTTTGTTTTAAATCTGATTCGCTATATTATTTTAGAAGTTTTGTTGAGTCAAACTCATAAATATATACATCTACACGGAAATAAACATTTGACTTTTAAAAAAAATGTAACTGAAAGAAATAAAGGGGCCTTCACTTGGACAATATAATTAATAATCTCTTATATTACCTCTTTTTTAATTTTAATACAAGGGATATTAGAAGGTTACCACGTGACACTTGATTCGGTGCTAAATAGCAAGTCATTTTAATTTTATTTTAATATATAGAGTTAAGTCTAAAACTATTGAAATTAAGGAATTTAGTTAATTAAACTTCTAAACTTTTTTTAAACAAATAATTGCTAATCGTTTCTTAATATTAAAAAATTGATGAAAGTATACATTTGTATTGAAAATAAGAAAGAAAAAATTTTGTTTTTAGACTCTATAATTTTTCTCACATAAAATTTAACTTTTATGAAAATCAAGTAAGAATTATCAATTTCTTTGCATTTTAAAATCTAATCTAAATGCTAAGTCTATAATTCTTAAAACACGACGTAATACAATGAAAAATTTTAGAAAATTAAGTTCGAATAAGCAAAGATGCATACTATTTGCTTAGGGTTTTTTTTAAATTTACTTGTCAAATTGAGGGGGCAACAAATAGACAATTTAGGGCTTACTGGGCGGAAGTCTCCAAGATACACTAGGGATATGATAATATAACGGGTTGATTTTGAAAAACTCCATGTACTTATACTCAAGTGTCAATTGAGTATTTAAACTTTTAAAATTGACAATTCAGTATATATTTTAATTTTTTAGTAAAAAAGTTATAACAATATCTTGGAAAGAATCAACCGTTTGTGTTTTTTGACCAATGATGAACTTACATCCCTACCCTTCCTAATAACCTAATTTGGTGGGTAACCGCTAATTATTTTTTACTTTTTTTGAAATTGAACACTGAGAAGCTTTCCTCCATTTACAAGGTAACTATTGAAGCTTAATGTATTTGAAGGAAACTTTAGACAATTGGCATTTCTGTCTATTATTGTTAAATTTTTTTTAACAGAAATCTAAAATAGGTATCTGATTGTCAATTTAAAAAATAAAGGTACTCATGATATAAGTAGAGGAGGATTTTTGAAATTTAACCCTAATATAACGCCAACTTATGCTAGAGCCCAATGTAAGTGGGTGGGTTGTATTGGGCTACGCAGCCAAATCTTAATCATTTGCAATGGGCTCGGCCCACACTATCTATCTTTCATCTCCTTCTGCTGAAATAAACCCTAATATTTTTTTATCAGTAACATATTACAGCAGATCCCATACAGCGGTCTTCTTATTCAATCGCAGAAGCAGCAGCAGGAAAAAAATGGTACCGTTCTATCTCGTTCTCTTCATCTTTGATTCTCTCTTGGAAGCTAGTTTCTTGAGTTTGTATTCGTGTAATCGTCGATTATTGTTTTTGCACTTCGGTTTTTCGATTCTTTCTGGTTTTACGCAGCAAATTAACTTGGTTTCTTAATTTTTTTTTTTGTTTGCAATTCTTTTCAGGTGAAGTACTCTAGGGAGCCGGACAATCCCACCAAGTGTAATTTCTGTCCCCCGCTCTCTAATTCATGTTTTCGTATAATGAATGATCTAGTAGATTTTAGCTGGTCAAGTTTCTTTTGTAAAATTATCTGGGACGTTACTGTTGATTTAGTTTTATGATTATATTTGTCGCAGCCTGCAAGGCCAGGGGTTCTGACCTCCGTGTTCATTTCAAGGTACTTATTTTCTTTATATGTTTCTATTGCATTTTAGATCCTGTTAACACTTTTTGGTGTGGATATATGTTTTCCTATCAATTGAGTTGTTTTGCTGCCTAGGATTAGGAATGTTTGCAGTTTTTGTGGCAAACTGCATTGCTTGACATTGTAACCTGATGATAAAGCAGGGTCCTGTTGCCTTTATTTTGTGAACAGGTCTGTCGGAGACTTCAGGGAAATTAAATTTGCATTGTTATTGGGTGAACCTCTTGATTCTTTTAATGATTGAAGGTTCAGTAAACGATGTTACATGTATTGTTTGATAACCAATTGTATACATTCATTAAGTGTACATTTATTTTTTTGTCAAATTTACAGTTTATTTTTGAAGTAACTATAGTTTTTTAGATCACTTTCTGTTTGGTGCATAAATATATCCTTTAAGTTGAAGGTATATATGCTCACTGATAAGTATTATACTGATTTTGGATTGCATTTGCTAATTTGGGTAAAATAATGCTTGCATTCGACATAATTATTGCCATACATGGAATGCAGGGATTGTGTGTATCGGCGTTGTGCTAATTTGTATGTGCACTATGTTCGAAAGAGTTCTCTGCAAGATTGAATTACTGGAAGATGGGCAGTTGGGTTTCATTTGTTTTGTTGAAAATACTCAACAATCATCTTCCTAACATTTTTTTAATCATGAGTTGACAAGATATTCATAACTTTGATCCAACTAATTAGAGTTTGCTTAGATCATGGATGTTAAGAAGAAATGTAGTGTTAATTTATCACGATGCATCATTCTAGCTACCAGAAATTAAGTATCCGTTGATATTTTGGAAATGAATGTCTGCCACATGAGCTTCATACCCTTTCTGACGCTGAATACATAGACTTTGATATGCTTGGGAATTTTGGAATTCAGATTCTACTACAGTCAACATTTCGTACTTGTAGAAAAGACTTTGCATTTATGGAAAACTGTATTTTGCTTGTTCCTGCTTTTTGTTTTGTTATGGTTTGATGATGCATGATTCTGCAATGTCTTTTGGCTACTCAAATATCAAGTTGTGTTCACATTTTCTCATGTTTCCCTGTAGAACACTAGGGAGACAGCTCATGCCATCAGGAAGCTGCCTCTAGTAAAAGCTAAAAGGTATCTGGAGGATGTTTTGGCCCATAAGCAGGCCATCCCATTCACTCGGTACTGTGGAGGTGTTGGCCGTACTGCTCAGGCTAAGAACAGACACTCCAACGGACAAGGTCGATGGCCCGTGAAATCTGCCAAGTTCATTTTGGATCTACTACGAAATGCTGAAAGTAATGCCGAGGTACTGGATATGAGCCCCATAGACACAGGAGCGACTAACTTCTTTTTACCTAAAATTGTATGTTTGAGGGTTGTTATTTTTTTCAGGTCAAAGGTTTGGACGTGGATTCTTTATTCATCTCTCACATCCAGGTGAACCAGGCCCAGAAGCAAAGACGCCGCACATACCGAGCCCACGGAAGGATAAACCGTATGTTACTTTTAATCTCTAATTACTGTACCAAGATATATCTTACATTTTACTGAATATGTAATTATATTTGCAGCATATATGTCCTCTCCGTGTCACATTGAATTAATTTTGTCTGAGAAAGAAGAGCCAGTGAAGAAGGAGGTAATCTATGAGCTAATCGATGTTTCTTTGAAGATGACTCTGTTTGATTTGAACAAGAAAAGGGATTAAAGATATATACCTATCTATTGATCATTGTATTATTCTTGTTGTTTTTTGCAGCCTGAATCACAGTTGGCGACCAGCAACAAATCCAGGAAGGCTTAAGGTGGTGTGGAGTTTTGGGTTATAATATTAGGCACCTGGAAGAGTCGATTAACGTTGCAAGTTTTGATTTTTTTGTGTAATTACTTTGTGCCCCTCGGATTGGAGACAAAGTTATTCTAGTGTTGTCATATTATGTGAACCTTTGGCAAGCGAGACACAATTTTGTTAATTGAGGAGTTTTTCATTTCTAAATTCGACTGAGTTATTGTGGTTCTTCTAACTATTCAAGGACTGTCAACCACTTGATGCAGTTTCATGGATAGTTTTGGTTGATCGCTCGAGTAGTCTAAACTGCATATGTAGTAGTAGTAGTGGTAGTATCTTATTTGTAATATATAACGGTTTATTAAAAAATGGAGTTTGTAAAAGTTAAAATGGATTACAGATTTTTGTGAAGGTCAAGAAATGAAGTTCCTAAATGGATTTTGTCAAGAAAAGCTCTTTGTTTTTCATCGTTTAGTGTATTTATTTAAATTCTCATTTCATCCAAAATTTCATTTTTCTTCCTTGAGTTCTATATTTGCTACTCCATCCGATTTTTTTTTCATACTTCGTCACATTGTGAAAATTTTCATATTTATTTTACTTATCATTTTATTAAAAATAATATAATTTTAATCAAAATCTGTTTATTATTCTCTTTTAATAAAGTAACATTTCTTTTAATCCTCATGTTATGCAAGAGTGCCATTCTCATCTTACCAATCATTTTTATCATTTTCAATACATATTTCACTCATTATTTATTATTCCATATAAATTTCAAGTTAAATTAATGTTAATAAATTAAATAAAAGATTGATGTTAAGAGTAATTTAGTCTTACAAAAAATATCTTTAATTAAAAAACAAAGAGAGTATTTATTAATTTTCTCAAACAAGATTTTATGCTCCTTAGGGTGTGTATATATTGGACTCATTTTGTGTATATATTCTTTCTCGTGGATTCTAAGTGTTAACTTTGTGTTATCTTGACTTCATTTCAATTCGCAAGAACTTGGAAATGGATGCATACAATTTTCGGCCTCTTCACTGGTGAAAGTACTTAACTAGTTTGTTGAAGATTAGTTCAACTAGGGCTTTTAAAAGTAGGACCCTAACATTCTTCAACACACTATTAAATGCTTTAGAAATGTTGGTTGTCATGATACCGTGTCTGTGCCCGCCATCATGTAATGGTGTCCATTTCTCTAGGTCCAACTTCATCAAGTAAATGTAAGCATCCACATTTCTTTCTTGAATCTCTTTCATTACACGGTCAAATTTCTGGCCTGCCGCATCAAGCTTTTTAGGTTTGTGTTCTAAAAAGTCTTGTTGAAATTTGCTCGAATGTGGCGTAAACAAAACCGGTGAACTGCAAATGGTGGTTGCCATAAAGGTTGACTTTGAATAGCAGAGAAAATACCTTTGTGGTGATCAGAAATGAGGCATAAGTGGCGATATTTGACAATGTATTCTCGCAGGTTTTTAAGGAACCAATTCCAACTTTCGGAGGATTCCTTATCAACAATTGCAAAAGCAAGTGGACAAGTGATTATTGGCATCCCACGTACTTGCAATTAACAACACGCCCTTGTATGACCCCCTGAGGTGTGTTCTATCCACAGGAATCACCAGCCCACAATATGGAAATCCGTCTATACATGGCGAGAAACACTAGAAAACAAATTTGAAAACATAATTAGGGGGACTGCTTGTTCTGTGATGCAAAAATTCGTGTACAGTCCCCAGGTTTAAATCCTGTACAGCTTGTAAGTATTTCGGTAAAATATTGAAGATTGTCTCACAGCTATCAAAAACCCTCTCAATGGCAAATTTTCGAGCATACAATGCCCGCTTGTAAGTACAACCCGTTTGAAACAATACCTGCACTTCTTGAATGATGTTTGACACAGGTATCTCAGGATCGTTGTCAACTAGGTGTGATTTTGACATTGAAATAAATTTTGAGGACAAGTTTATGTGCTTGTTTTGTTCAATTTGGACAATGCATGAGTGTTCTTTTACGAATTTGGTTATTTCCCATCGATTGTGCATTGCTTTCTTTTTTATACGAATGTACCATGAACAGTAATTATCATCACTGTGATGGTAACATTTCGTGATCCATGTATCAATTTTACTTTTCACAACTCGGTATTCATATCCCACACTGATGGACCACTTACGAACCGCACTTATTGACTGCACTTTGTCAACGAATCTCATGCCTAATATGTTAGATTGCGACCGAAACGCCTACACTGAAGATCAGTGAAACACGTCTCTTGGTCCCCACTCCATATAAACCCAGACTGGTGCTCGTGTTGTCTTGTCAAAACATCAGGGACTATAGGACCCCGATGCACGTGGGCTGGGACTTCTTCCATCTATATTATTTACAGTTTCAGTTTCGGCCAATATCTATAAATTAAAGTAAAATTTTTTAAATAAATTATAATTCCAAACTCTTTAAGGTGTGTTGTTTATGGTACAATTATTTTAGGGTTTTTAGGGTTTGTATGATTTTTAACTTATCAAGTTTTGTGTTTTTAGGGTTTTTAATGTTTTCATAATTTACGGTTAATGTTTAAGCTATTAAGATTTTAGGGTTTTTAGGGTTTACTATTGCAAAATTTAGAGTTTTACGTTTTAATGTTTAAAATATCAATTTTAGAGTTTTTAGGGTTTACAGTTGAGAAATAATTTAGAGTTTTACGGTTTAATGTTTAAAATATCAATTTTAGGGTTTTTAAGATTTTTATAATTTACACTATAGAATTTTAATATTACGATTTTGGGTTTTTAGGGTTTACTGTTAAAAAGTTCAGAGTTTTACATTTTCATGTTTAAAATATCTATTTTAGGGTTTTAAGGGTTTAGGATTTACTGTTACAAAGTTTAGAGTTTTACGATTTAATGTTTAAAATATCAATTTCCGAATTTTTAGGGGTTACTGTTAAAAAGTTTAGAGTTTTACAGTTTAATGTTTAAAATATCAATTTTAGGGTTTTTAAGGTTTTTATAATTTGCGCTATAGGATTTTAATATTATGATTTTTGGTTTTTAGGGTTTACTGTTAAAATGTTTAAAGTTTTACGGTTTAATGTTTAATGTAAAATTTAGGATTTTAATAATAGATTTTTAAGTTTTTTATTATTTAAAGTTTAGAATTTTTAAGTTTTTAGGGTTATTGATGCTATATTTTATAGCTAAGTATTTTACTACTTGGTAAATCAATATTAGGGTTTAGTCCAGATCTATGTATATTTTTAAATAAAAGTCTTCATATTGATAATGGCATACAATTAATTACTAAACCCTAAATTTCCAAGTTTCAATTCTACTACTTACCAAAAAAAAAAAAAACAAGTGAAGATAAAAAAACCCGAATTTCAAATCCCCATCTTTTTTACTAAAAAACTTTTAAGAAAGATGCAAAATAATTATCTAAATAAATAAAATAATTCAAATAATCATAAAGTAAAATAAAAAAATTACCTAATTATACTAATAAATTCATCAAAATAATTCATCACCCTAAAATCACTTTTGCAATACAAAACACAATTATATACATAAAATAATCAAATTTGCACAAATTTATCAATAACAACAAATTTAAACATAAACCCAAACCCCACTTGCACAAAAATAAATTAATTCAAATTAACAAATAATCCAAATAAAATTCATAAAATTAATTCACAAACAACAATTAACAAGCCCAAATAAACAACAATTAAAATTACTACATAATACACTAAGTAATTTAAATAAATAAAAACTTACCGAAAATTAAAAATGCACCTTCGTAGCGATAAGCTCTGTCTACCGTTTTCCACTCCAAAATTCTAATAACCTTCGTACTCCAAGGAAAGTCTCACCTATTCAAACTTGAATTTCAAAAATTCAACTAAAATTTTTCTCTAAATTTTGAAATAAAATACAAAAGTATAAGAAGAAGAGAAGATATAAAAGTATAAGAAGAAGGAAGAAAATAAAAGGAAGAGGAAAACGACTTACCAAGCAGTGGCGGCGGCGGCACAAAGAAAGAAGAAAAGAAGAAAGGTTTTCGTGGAAGAAAGAAGAAGAAAGAAGGAAGCGCGGCGGCCACAGTAGGGTTTATAACATGATAACGCACGGTCATTGTGCGTTATCACTAGTAATAACGCATAATATTACTGCGTTATACTTACTGATAACGCATAATCGCTGTGTGTTATCGACAACTTAGCGCCACCTCAGCAAACCGTTACGTCACGTCATTAAACATGATATTTAATGCGGGTTAATCTGGTTATTAGTGATAACGCACAACGATTGTGCGTTATCTTAGGTGATGAGATAACGCACAATGACTGTGCATTATGACCATTGCAGGATTAAAAAAAAAAATTTTGGACCAATTTAGTATTATTTTTTTATAATGGACTAAACAAATAAAAAACCCATTTTGCGAGTAGCGAGTCTCCATCTCCCACTGATAGTTGATTCTTGTTATATTATAGGCTTATAGTTGGAGGGTCTTCTCTTGTCTCTTCCAAAGTGTCTTTCGTTTGGAGCCTCAAATTCTTTCCATTGCAGAATACATTTTCATATTTTTTGGAGAATAAAATACATTTGATGGTTGGGGTTGTGGATTCCAGCCACAGTCACCAAACATAGGATGGTTGGTTTGGCTTTGGCATATTCCTTCCTTAAAAGAATAATACATTTGATGTGAAAGTACTAGTATTTCACAGCATTTGTTTGTGCATTTAACAGTCAGCAAACATACTTTGGGGTGTGTGTGTTGGGGGGTGGGGGTCATATTCATATACTTAGTTAATAAAAGGGATTTTTGCTGAGAGGAGGTATGATCCAATGACTTGACTTCTCACGTAAATCCTCTACATGAAAGGTTATAAATTCAAATCATGTAAGAAGCGGATAAATGATCTTATACTAACTTAATATTGTTATTTTGAAGTTTCTGATCCCTTCTAAATGAGTCGATAAGTCTTAAATATTGAGTTACTACAAATTTGGTAAATTTGGTGTTGTTCCCTTGATAGCTTATCCCTTTTTCTTATGACGTTTTGGTTGTATTTTACGCATGACGTGGATTCATCATTCATGTACACGATTATTAAAAAAAAAAAAAAAACCAAACACTTCAACAAGTGACTACAACTACAAGGACCATGTAGGATCTTAAAATATTCAGCCAAAAAAAAAAGGCAGGGTCTTATAATATAAGTTCACCAACCAACGAAATCTTGAACAAAAATAATGAAGAACCTTAAAAGGATAAATAATATATTGCTGCCATAAACTTTTGAAGAGAGAATGCAATTTTGACACAATCTCATATAGCCATGAAAGATCATATATACTAAAGAAATCATATATCAGCCAAGCAGGCAAAATAAGAGAAGAAATAATTAGGCTTCCCAAGTATTTGAAAGGTCAAATCAATATTGAGTGTTTATACAAAAAATAAAAATTTACATAGGGCACAAGAGAGAGAGAGAGAGAGAGAGAGAGAGAGAGAGAGAGAGAGAGAGAGGGAAATCAACAAAACTTGGTTAACTTCTTTCCTGTTCATCATCTACCATAAGAGTACCTGAATTCCCCACTTAGAGAAATAGTTCCACACCATCATCTTTATCTGGAAAGGTAACACATTTGAAAACTTTGCATTTTGAACACAGGATGTAACCAACCTACGTGAAGAAGACAAACACAGATTCAGCATAAGTTACTCCGAGCTATCACCTAACTAACATCCTAACTAGGGGGGGGAAAAAAATTAAAAAATAGACCCATAAACGTGCAATAACCCTGAACAAATTCCAGAAACCTTTTAAGTCACTATCACTGCAACATAACTAAGGGATAGCAAATTCGCTTTCATTTTCCAATTGGAGGATGAATGAGGTACCAATAACAATTCACAAAGTGGTATTTTCCAATTGACAAGTTTTTCATGCATAATATATATGCAGGAATGCTCGACTGAACACAACAATGGCACTGTATATTTGGGAAAGGAATCTCTTTGCTGTTTTGAGTTCTGTGTAACAAATGCCTATTCAAGAACTTCTAAGTTCTAACCAGAAGCAGTTACTGATTTACTTGATTTGAAAATAGGATTATGGGCAATGGAAGATTGGAAAATGTGGCACACACTCACAGCTCTGCAAGATGGACAACGACGATATATCCTATTAGTCTCAGATCTCACATTGGTCTTCTGCCCTTTACAAAAATCACAAATTATCCATCCCCTCCCACTGCAAGGTTCACACATAATTCCTGAATCAACCTGTTGGAGAAATAGAAAATGCATAAAGTCAATAGTTTAAGTTAAAAGAATTAAGTTCACAATAATCTTGCCATGGAATACAGCATAGAGAAGAACCTGTCGGACTCACATTCAAGAAAAGGACATGTAACATGGGCATTTACAGTTTTCTGAAATATACCGAAAATAAAATCATAAATAAAAGAATGGGCATTTAGATCCAGTAGTTAGAAAATGATTCGGTTTAGCTATGATCAAATGCTGAAAAAGAAGCTGGGCAACAGGAATATCCTAGAGGTTGGCACTCCCAGGATCCCACCTTTAAGTAGGTTTTTAGTTTTTATTTCATCTGTCCCATTAACACTACATTTTTCTTTCCCATTCTTCCCACCCCAAAGAACAAAAAGAAACAGTACAATCCTAAGGTAGGGTCAGGTAAGTAAACTCTTGAGCAATTTGCTTATTTGTGTTTAGAAATGATTTGGTAGATTGTATAACTTCTATAAGTTTCAAATGATTCCGGAATGGTCTTAATCATACTCTAAACTTGATTAGTAAGTTTATTTGGAAATCAATTTAGGTATTCACAGACAGTAGTACAAAAGATTTTTTATGTAAGCCCTCTGGGAAATCTTTACATTTTTCTGAGAATGTATGCTTCATATGACACAAAGCACTTTACATTGCATGAGTTTGTGCCTCTATGTCAGAATACAGGGTTGAAAGAAACTAAGGGTATTTGTCTTCAAGATAGTCTAGATAGAATCTTGGACCTTTCTTCTTCTTCTTCTTCTTTCACCTCCCGATGTTGTAATTTCAGATCAGTATTTTCCTCATTCAGCCAGATTGAACTGAATCTCATCAATATTTCTCCAAAAAAACGCCACTTATGTTATGATAGTTTTCCACCTCTACGAACCAGAAGTGACGCTCACAGAACTGAATCAGTCAGATTTTGTACAAAGTTTCATCAGATCAATCATTCTTTTCCATTAAACCAATATGGCGTTTTTGTTTTTGCATCATTCAATATAAAATAACCTATTGGGTTCATGGAATGTGAATCAGTCACGGAACAACTTTCTTAACCTCAATAATCTGCTTTCACCCTAAACAACCCAAACTAGATTCCCATCTGTTACCAATCTTAGCTATGATTGTTGATTTGAGAATGCATGGAACCCCCTTGGTGCATTACTTTTACTTTGTCACTTACTAGATACTCATCCATTGGACACTAATCTAGCTATGTACTGTTTTCTTTTGTCACTTAGAGAGTCAGACGCCAAACTAACTAAGAGATTCACATGTTTTAAGTGCATAGCATTCCCCTGGTCCACTTGTTTTATTTTGTCACTGCTTATCAAGACTAGAAGAAAACAAGCCTCAATGAAAGGAACTTGGTTTAAACAAAAGCTTGAAAATGAGTTTTGATTTCTTGGTTGATGTGTCAGAAAAAATGATAAGATGACAGGTAATAGAATCATAGCACAGCCTATATTATGCACCAGCAGAGTTGCCATATTCACAATGAGCTACAAGGACAAGACTGATTTTTATGTTTATGGTGTCACTTCCCAGGGACGATTCAAAACAAGAAGAATGGTCCTGATTATTAGAAAGAAAAGTTAAAAGCTAAAACACGGAAAGCTTTCAATCAATTCTGCAGTGATGCTACACAAACTGATAGTGCCCATTTATATATAACATTTTCGAAATGATGCATCATCCTGATGACTAAAAAGATCAAGGAGAAGCAGATAATAAAGAAGAATATCAAGTAACATTTCCTTAATTGAGCGAATACCCAATCCAAAAGTTAACCAAGAAAGAATTAGCGTCCTCCAAAACACATTTACTAGGACACTGTTAACCTAGTACAACAGAATAATGGAAACAGCTTACGCGTCTGATAATGCCTTTACAAGGACACCTTTAAACTAGTACAACAGCATATGGAAACACAAACTACAGTCTCTGCTTACAAATAATAAGGTTCCATAAATAATGCCATAAACCATGCAGCAGAAGATTTCATTAAAATTAAAGCTCATTAAACTGTGATAAGGCTACCATCATTAGCATGCACATCTAATAACTGAAAATTGACATCTTTCAACATATCAAAGGACCCAGTAACGTAAAGTTTAAACTAGATATAATCTGTAATAAAAGTAACCCAGATAGTCTCCATTGCTATGTCCAACTGATGCAAGAAAAAATCTCTGAATTTTCACGCAAGTATGTGCAGCAAACTCTTCTAGCCTAAAGTAGCAAACTAGGTTGAAATGGTTGGCTTTGCATGAAATTTTGTATATCATTGAGATACAAAGTTATCTAATACCAATTCTACGGAAAGGCAAGTTATAATTGTCGGTAAATCATGGAGAGAGAGAGAGAGACCTCCTGCCATTGCTTAAAGAGGGAGAGAACCCTAGGAGTGACTCCTAAGACCTTCAGGTGGCTTAGGCTATGATTACATCATGCAACCTCAATCACAAAGGAAAAGCTATAAGATTCTATTAATGACTGAAGATAAACCATCTTCTTATGACAAGAAAGCTACATTACCTATATACTCAAGGCCAACTCCTACCTAATAAGAATTTTACCCCTAATAAGTCTCTTAATATTGCAATTTTAATAAATCAACTAAATTGACAAAAATTATGTCCTAGCAAACCTGATAATGTATCAAAAACCCTTGAACAATAAAGACACTCTAAGTTGATTTAAAAGATATATTCTGCAATAAAAGATTTTAACACATTATCAATGTTTGACCTTGAATTCACCAGCTCTGGGACCCTTTCATTATCTGCATAACTCTTATGCAATCACCACACAGAAGATGGGTTCATAATTCTACTTCCTAATGTGTCATCTCTCTCGCTCTTTCACAAACACAAAAGAAACAGCAACAGTACAAAACCAGTCTTGATTGTAGCTCCATCTCAATTACAATTGTGATTAATTTCTCTTCACCTTTTGTTGGTCTCCTATTCGATGGATGATTCAGTCATAATTCTTCATGCCTATTTGCTTAGATAACACTTGTGAACACACATGAATGAGGAGAAAACGTTAAGTTCCAAATATGAAGAAATAACTCTGGTTTAGGTTCCTGTCGCATAAAATGTAGCCTAAAGTTCCAGCTATCTATGTAACAAAGTTGCTGGTTTTCAGAAGACCAGCATCAGTAGTTCCTAGTCTTACAGTAGTCCAGTAGAAATGCCGTTTCCAAAATCTCAAACATATTTGTAGCTGAGATCTCTTATGAATGGCCATTCTTTAATCATTCTGTTCATTACTTATCATTTCGTGCATTTACAATAAAGTTTATCAGATGCAGCTAATTCTTTAACTGGTATTATTGCATAAAATCTCTGCCAACCTAACTGCTAAAAGTTGCCTAAACCAAAACATAATAATGCCTTAACATCTAAAACTCTGCATTACTAGTAAGTTCATCTTAAAGTCTTCCATTTTATTGTGACGCATTCACCAAACATCCGCAACGATAATAATATCAAAACTGATATAATAACATCTGCATTACCTGCTGCTGCAGCGGGACACAGCACACTGGTGGCAAGAAATTTCGCGAGGTCTTGAATCGAAACTGATGAACTAAGGGAAGTTTCAGCTCCACTGTGCTACCAGCAACATTGCTCAACGTTCCAGAAAAAGCCATTGCAGACTTTCTCAGTTCTTATCAATATTCACATTAAAGCCAAACATATATATATATATATATATATCATCTTCAACACCACCATCTATTATTTCATATGATTTTGATTTTATGAGGTCGAGAAAAGACCCCCTCCTTCCTCCTATTTACACCCTCTGTACTCCCTAAATCACGAAATTGCCACTCTAAATGGTTAGAAGTTGCAGGAGAGGAGATCTTCTAATAATAAATTCCCCTCAATTTTATTCAAAACCACGAAATTGCCAGCACCACTCTCTGGCTTTAAATTTCCTTGGTTTCCTTCAGAAATGCCAACTAAAGAATGAGAAACTTGAGTTTCTACTCGTTGATGGTAATAATAGTATTAAACGCGTCTGTTTTGGTCTTTTCCCTGAGACCAAACCCGCATTCATCACCCGACCCATGTGACAACCGGGCGGATCCACGAACTCTCCGATCGGATCAAATGACGGTGGTGATCAGCGGCTACTCGGAGCAGCGAATCCCACTCCTCCAATCAATCGCCGCTACCTACTCCGCCTCCGCCTCAGTCTCATCCGTCGTCGTTTTGTGGTGCAATCCGTCCACTCCATCTCAAACCCTCTCCGAGCTCTCCCGTAATTTCTCCCTATATTCCACCATTAGCGCCCCCATCCACATCCTTCGTGAGGCGAGCACAAGCCTGAACTCCCGATTTTACCCTCGGGAATCGATTAATACCCGCGGAGTCCTCATCTGCGATGACGACGTAGAACTCGATCCCAAGTCCATCGATTTCGCATTCAATATCTGGAAATCCAATCCTCATCGTCTCGTAGGCTTTTTCGCGAGATCACACGCTTACGACTTGTCTACAAAATCATGGATTTACACAGTCCACAAGGAGAAATTCTCCATCATACTCACCAAGGCCGTAATCATAAACAACGATTACTTGTGGGATTACAGCTGCGGAGGCGGAGAACCCATGGAAAAAATGAGGAAAACCGTGGATGATGCACGTAACTGTGAAGATATTCTGATGAATTTTGTGGCAGCGGAGAAGACGAATGCAGGGCCCATATTGGTGGGGGCAGAGAGAGTGAGGGACTGGGGAGATGCCAGAAATGAAGGAGGGATTGGGAAGGAAGAGAGGGAGGTGGGATTGAGTAGCAGAAGAGGGGAGCACAGGAAGAGAAGAGGGGATTGCATAGGTGAGTTTCACAGGATCCTTGGGACAGTGCCATTGAGGTATAGTTGTGGGAAATTAGTTAATTCAGTTGGGGAACAGGGGCTTTGTGAAAAAGGAGGCAAATTAGTGTTTTGTGATCAGCAGGTCTTAGAATGATTCAAAACTTATGCTGTTTTTGGTTTTCCTATTTTCTGTAACGTTTGTTGTCCCCTTATACTAATTTCTTTTCTTTTCTTTTTTTATTTTTTTTTTTACTGATTTCTTGAAAAAACTCCATATCGATTTTGGACTAATAAATCAAAATCGTACTAGTCAAAATATATACTACAACTACACAAAAGAGTTCAAGATCCTTCTTATACACTTTCAAAAACATCTTCTACAGTAGTAATTCTTCTTTTATGATTTATCTTTTAAAATTTAAAATTTATTTTTTATTTTATATGATTTATTAATTAAAATATTATAATAGGAGTATTCCAAAGATGATAAGATTCTTAAATCGACAAGCACTAATAATTGTCCAACTAACACTATAACAAGCAAACATCACCCATCCTAGGCTAAGCCCAACACCTCTAAATACAGTATAAGCAGAGAAGATCTAAACACCCGAACAAGGACTAGCTCTCAAAAAATCAACAAAGCAGCAACCAATTGTTCCCAAATTCCACCAAGTCGAGCGAACCCAGTCATCGCCTATAGTTTCAAAGAGAAAACCCACAAAGGCAGAAAACCACAATCCCAATTGACCAATTACAAACCCAAAATGCCCAAATATCCAATCTCCTTTGTCTTCAACCGACCAAAAGAGCACACACCAAACCTAACAAAGCCACCTATTTCCCTAATATGTAAGGAGGGAAAGAGGGATCGACGAGGATAAGAATGTTGAATCCATTGGACGAAAGGGTGGGTTACGTGTATACATTTATTTTTGGCAAAATTTTCTCTTTGATTTTTGCACACAATTTTTATTTTCATTTTGTCATATGCAGAAACTATTTCGTGCTACTATTTTGACTATGATACCACACTTGTGTATGTGAGATTGTTAGCTGTAGTTTCGTAAGACTGTTAGGAAATGAAATATTAAAAATCACTTAGCTGCAAGGGTGCACTAATAGATACCCATTACTTCGAATGCCTTTCCCAAGGCATCCCCACAACGAGCTTCATTAAAGCCTAGATAAACTAGTGTGTTTCGATATGAAAAGGGAAACAATTAAGTAGGTGACCAAAGAAATTATATTAAGAACGCAAGGGTTTTAAGTCACTTCCAATGTTAGTATATAGGCTTCCCCTTGATATGAGTTGGAGGAAAGAGATGCGTCCCCTACCATATAAAGTATCTATAAGTAATCACTCTACGTGATATATACCAAACGATTGTGATTTGTAACATTTCGGGCACCTTCTTGTTTTTAACAGAAAAATCACAAAAGTAATGAAAAGGAGACTGTTTGTAAATTGTCTTTTAGGGTCTTTTTTATGCTGAAAATAACTAGAGGGACTATTTGATATAAACCCAAATAGCTTAGAGGGTTCTTTGGAAAACAAATAGTTTAGAGGGACCTACGAGACTGTTTTTTTAACCCAAAATGAGCAGCTCCATTTCTATCTCCAGGACCGATAAACTTCCAAATTTCTTCTGCCCCTTGCCCTACTCTTCGCCGCCGGAAATTAATGCCATCGCCATCGATTTCTGCCTCTTCAAGATAAGAACAGTAAGGAAGGTTTCGGTTTCGAACATCTGAATAGGTTTCTCATTCCTTTTGCTTTTGCCGGGGCTTCTACTCGTAATTTCTGAGCAGGTAAGCTGACTTTATTCTTCAAGTGGTATTCCACCATTTTGCATCCACACTGGAACAGATACCAGTCATTTTGCAAGTTATGGTAGACATATCCATAAAAATCATATTGTTATCCAATAGCCAGTGAAGAGTTGATCTGATGCTTTTCAGTTTCATGGAACTTTAGACATTTCCTTTGCAATTTTATACTATTGGATTTCAGGAATATCTACTGTAGACCCGTTTTAGTGCAACAAATTAAGTACCTTTAGGCAAAAGATGGAAATATATCTCACAATTTTCCCTGGACATCCATACATTACGTAATAATGTAGCAGGAGAAGAAATAGGTTCAGCTTTATATCACAAATGAAAACTTGTATAAGGATTCTCTGATATGAGTTTTGCCTAAATTGAGAGCAGAAATTGTTTGTTGTTGAATGAGCAGTAGCTTGCTCCTTCCTTGTATGTTCTAATATGCTCTGTCAAACAAGCACATCTATTTGTATTGCTGACAGCTGAAGAAAGAGATTCAATGTAAAACAACAGAAAATAAACATCAGGAACTGAACTCTGAGTGATGCCTGTGTTACTATATTTTTAACCATCTAATATACTTCTTTTTTTCTGTCAATATTGTATAGACATCCCTGATCAACATGTAATATGTAGAACATGTTATATCACCTGGTCCTCTTTACTATTCATCATTAATTTCACAATGTTTTATAGCTATGCATATAGTTGCAGTTTATATAACACATACTCTCTTTGCAGGGTAGAAAGCTTAAGCTATGGAGATTGGTACAGATGAAAAACAAGGCTCGTTAGTTTTGATTAAGCAGGGTGCAGAGGCAGTAAGATCTATGATATAAACCTGATCTTTTCCTTATTCAGTAATATATTAAATAAAGTGGCAGTTAAAAATGATGTGAGGGGTACTTTTATGTACATGGTGTTTCTCTCATTTAATCAAATAATAAGTGTCTAGGACTTGTTATGTCAGATACTATAATTGTAATATCATTCAGATACTTGGTGGCAAAGAAACACTACTGTGGTGATAGTTGGTCCTTGAACTCCTGGACTTGTAAATTCTAACATGGAATTGCCTTCAGTTACATCCCATTTCAGCCTATCTGATATATTTCTATATATTCTCTCTCTTCTCTATCTTTTGACCATCAACAACTTTGAATGTGCTTTTTCCATGGTTTATGTTGTAACTAGTGAAGATGAATTTGTAACTTTGGTTGTGCTCTGACTTGCTGCGCTAATTGCAGCAGAAGTTTCTCACCCGCACAGAGGAAATAAAACTAGGGTAAAAAATATTCCATTTTATATTCTAGATAATACTCCCTCCGGTCAGAAACATAAGTCTTTTTAGGCTTAAGTTGAATGGTCAAAATTATAAGTCTTTTTACACATTTCGATGTGTATTTATTGTCTATTTTCCTATTCTACCCTCTCTTAATTCATTTATTGTCTCTCTCCTTATTTATTAAGGGTATAATAGATATCTTACCTCAAAAGTTACATTGTTTTCTTAAACCCTAATATGTGTGCACAAGTCCAAAAGGACTTATATTCTTGACCGGAGGGAGTAGTTCTGTATTAGAGTCTGTTTTCTATTCAATATGCTATCCCCTAAGACCAATTATGATTCAGTAAAATGCAGGACATAATTTACTCTATAAAAGGACTTTCTAGATAGTTGGACAAAAAGTAGTTCATAATATTAAGCCATTAATTGATGCCTGAAAAACTAGCGAATCAATCTACAAAAGAATGAACTTCCTGTAATTTACTTGAAAATCAATCTTGTGCTTGCATGGTTTGTATGGCACAATTCAGTATGTTGGTATCTCTTTAATAAGCATTCAGCTATTTCTATCTATTTCCTGTTGACCTTGGTTAGTGACTGCCCCTTTGCGCCATTCAGGGCTAGCTCCAAAGTTAAATTCCTGTTGTTTCTTGAGGGTGGAAACACACTTCCTCTCTAATTATGTTTTTCTTTCTCCACTTCAATTGTTTCTCTATTCTCTTAGCATTTGGAGAAATGGCACTGAGAAATTTTTGGGGATTTGTTGATTCAATGTCTAGGGAATGATTCTGCTCTTTTTTCTCAGGCACCTATACTTTGTCCATGGTTGATGAATGAACCTGTTCTGTCATCTGTGCCATTGACTCTGAACCCATTTTGTATTTTTGTTAGCCTTACCAACTCCATCAGCCCAGGCTTTGCTTGAGGATCCTTGATTGCATATGTATATGGCATCATGAGCTGCTAGTAGTTGCCCCGGAGAAGATAGAAGTATCCAGCTACACGTTTACAAAATTTTTTCCACCAATGAAAAATCGATTTGAGTGGTGTAATACTATACAAATGCTCTGCTTTACAATGGAGAAACAGCCATTCCCATATGGTATAGTAGATAGATTGCAGATCCATTGGAATCTGCCTCTAATTTTTCCTGTTTTCTTTTTGTGCTACCCATAACTTCATTACATAGACCCTTTAGGTGGCCCTTCCTGGAAAATAGTTGGAGTCAGCGATCCTCTTTCCATTATAAGCCAGCATGTAAATGCACCTTTCAATTTGACTATTTCATAGTTTTTTATTTTAATTTTTAAAATGTAAATTTGAGTGAGAATCATATTTCATACAGTTTTGGTAATTATCAAACTTATGTTCTCAAAATATGCGGGATATAGGTGGCTGAAATCACGTGTTCTTTTAATGGATGATGAAACTTGTCACAAGCACACTCAAGCCAGGATATTTTTTCTGTTTGTACTATATTATATTTTCGCTCGGTATATATGGTAACAAAATGTATTTGGATCTACATGCATAAGATATCATAAATTCTTGTATGTGCCTTAGTTCTCTAATGGTTTCCTCTTTTGTACAGAGAGTTTTTGAGTCAAATTTCGTCAGTAGGAGGTCTATTATCAAGGAGCGGTTCTCAAAGAAGTACAGACACCCATCTTTGGATTCAAAGCTCACCCTTAAACGCTTGAATGCAGTTAGTGTTTTAAGATTGATCTACTTGTGCTCTTTTCAGCAACTCATATTGTTGCATATCCTAATCTTGTTTAATGCGTGAGCAGGAGGCTAGGTGCATGACAAAAGCAAGGCGTCTTGGGGTTTCTACTCCAGTCCTTTATGCTGTTGATCCTCTGCTGCATACTCTAACATTTGAGTATGTTGAAGGTCCCTCTGTGAAAGAAATATTACTCGACTTTGGAACAAATGGAGTTGTTGAAGAACGCATGGAGGATATTGCAGCACAGATCGGTGATGCCATTGGTAAACTCCATGATGGTGGCCTCATCCATGGTGATTTGACCACATCGAATATGTTGATTCGGATTGGTACCAATCAGCTGGTCGGTTTGGTTCCACAGTGTTAATTGTCCACTAACATGCTTACACCACTCACACCTTTTTGAACATTTCTTTTTTTAAGATTATTATTTTTAATTGAGCGTTAATTGATCTGTTTTCTCGTTGAGACTGATCATCTGTTACTTATCATTCCGTCCTGGCAGGTGTTAATTGACTTTGGTCTAAGCTTCACATCAACTCTTCCCGAGGATAAAGCTGTGGACCTTTATGTACTTGAACGAGCTTTGCTCTCTATGCATTCTTCATGTGGAAATGTGGTAGGCGTGCTGAATTTCACCATGCATACTTAGTTGAATAAAAGTAAAAAGAGTCTGGTGTGGATGCTTTTATGTTTCCAAGCATACTTTAATCGCATAGCATAAGTTGGAATTTTCTCTATACCTTCTTTATTATAGCTTCATTATTTCTAAGAAAAGTTGAAGCAACTTTTGAAATATTGTATGTGCCTAGCTCCAATGCTCCAGCTGCCATATTTCCTTTTACAATGTTGCCACCTACTTAATGTTCTGTGACATACTCAAAAGGTTTCTTATATCTTTGTCTTCTTTGCCTATGGTTTGTTATTTTGTTTTAAGTGATTTGCGTGCAAAATCTATTATAATATTATTTTCATGAATGTGATGCAAGCTCTTAGCATGGTAATGGTGCTAGAGTTTTTTGTTTATTATATTTCTACTGTGGAGATCAACAAATGAAGACACTAGGGTGTATTCGGCTTAGCTTTTAGTTTGAAAAAAGTGAGTTTTTTTTTTTTTTCTTTTGGTTTGGGTTTCCAAATACACCTTGATGAAACGGTGTAGTTTTGCTTTACCCTGTTCACATGCATAGCACAGTAGAACAATGGATGGTCCAATTTTATGCTTACAAGTATCCATATGGAACTTGCTGATAAAAAGTTATCTATATAGACTTGTTAGCAATTTGTACTGATAAAGATGAATCTGTTTCCTCTATGGTTTTAAATGTCGTGTAGATGGATCGTATCCTTGCTTCATACAGGAAGTCCTCAAAGCAATGGTCTTCAACGTTGAATAAGCTCGCTCAAGGTAAAGTATTTTTTTCATATTTATATTATATTTTATTCTCTGTTGAAGTTCTTGATATTGTATTACCCTAATTCTACTTTTACTCTTTTATTGCAACTTATTTCAGTAAGACAAAGGGGAAGGAAGCGATCAATGGTTGGTTGAAATTAGATTTATCCATTCAGGGTAAGAGCATAACTATTTAGACATTATATCGATTTGTATATCAGTTTGTGGCCTCTGATAACTTACCACTGCTTGGTTTAATTATCTGAAAAATGATGTTGTATTCAACTTTACAAATTCCTTCATGAAGCATTTCATCCGAAAAATGATGTCGATAAAGATTTCTAGTTTTCTTATTACTGCTATCGTGAAGCCAGTAATTCTATAGTTTTAAAGTACTTTCATACCTATTTTACCAGGTCAGTTCTGCTTCTGTATGTTACTGTATCCACTTTAGTTTTTCCTGTTTTTTGATGACCAGAGGGAATATTTTTTGTCATATATAAGAAAAATGTAACCGGCAACTTGCTTGTGTTCCTATTAAGTCTGAACAAGCAAAACTAACCTTAGGCTTTACACAAGTTTTAGCTTAATTAAAAACAGAGAAAACTGCCAGAAATGTCCCTCAACTATTTTTATAGTTTTTATCGTCTATGTCTATAAATTGATTAAAATCCCAGCTATTACCCGAAGCTTCATAATCAGAGTGTGTGCCAAAGTACATCTATCGAAATAGCCGAGCCGAGGGGAATAGAATCCTTCTCCTAACCAAATGCATCAATTCAAAACACAACCTCCCAACCCAAGCCAAAACCCAGTACGTAAAAATAGAGAGCCAGCAATTATTAGACTCCACCATGTATGGTATGAGTCTGAGATGCCGTCTTCCCTAAATCAAACATCTCCCTCCCTTATGTCTCCATATTTAGCACCCAAAACTCTCTCTAGCCTAGCCCACACACTTTCTCGTTGATGATTTTTTATCATTGAAAACAATTAACTTGTCGTTGCAAAAGTAATAATTACCAATCATTCAGTTACTATCAAAATTTTAACCCCCACAAAAACTTTTAATTGCAAAATGCACAATTTCTTATAGTATTATCTGCCATAACACAATCTTTATCTTACATAAACGACAACAATTAAGCCAAAGTCATAATATAAATGACATACCAAAACACAAGTCTGCCAATAAAAAACATGTCTAGCTCTATCCCACCCGACGCCTCTGCGACGGGCCTTGGGATTCATTTGCCGACTGAGTGTGATACTCCTAAAAAAAACAAGCAATCGCCTTCATGATATCTGCCAGCTGCTGCCACATCATATCGTCCACTTCTTCCACCGTAGGCATCACACTGTGGATCAAGTTTATCATCTGCAATGATATAAATTCAAGCATGAGAAGTAAATAAAACAATTGAAAAAAAGGACTAACAATTAAAAATGTTCAAACATACAACTACCTCTGTCATTTGTGTAGACGTCGTCTGTTGCGCATCACCAGGCAAGAGTTGAGTATTCTGTTGCCCAAGGCGCGTCCGAGATGCATACCATGCTATGTAATCTGCCAAAGAAGTGTTAGGAGGGATAGCTCTCTCACCTAACCCAAATGATAAAGAGTTGCTAACTGCATCAAGAGAAATCGGCAAAACTATGTGACCAGAGATGGGTGGAATCAGTGAAGGATCATCAAGACCTCCAGGAACTGGTCTACTCTGACATCGTTCTGCTCCCTGCACCCTCTTCCCACTCCTACATCTATCCTGTGAGGGAGCTGCAAGTGTCTGTCTACGAGGATTGAGCTCAGAAGCGTAAGGATGATGTTGATTGCTATGTGGAATGCCTGAAATAGTACCCTTCTGATCATACCGGCAAGGTGGAGGCACCTTGGGTTCAAGCCAGCTATTTCCGCGCCAACTACTTGTAGGGTAGTCGGGTGCGGCTTGACCAAGTGGAGGCACCTTAGGTTCAGCCCAGTTATTTGAAGGACACTTGTGTCCTGCCCGACCAAGTGGAGGCACGTTTCGTACAACGCGGCCAGGAGAAACGCCATAGGTCCTCTGCTCTGCTCTATCATCAATTGCCTTGCCATTAGACACCTCATCGTCAGTACCCTCATCTTCATTGTCATCACTCCTAAAACTCTCATCCTGGCTATTGGCATCGCTCCTTAAACTCTCGTCCTTGCTGTTGGCATCGCTCCTAGAACTCTCGTCTTGGCTCATGTCGTCATCGACACTCAGAGATGGAAAATTGTCTGGGGGAACATATTGCAATTCATCAAGCCTAGGTGGAGGCACCTTAGGTCCAAGCCGGCTAGGTGGAGGGACCTTAGGTCCAAGCCGGCAAGGTGGAGGCACCTTGGGTCAGGGCTGGCCAGGTGGAGGCCCCTTTGGTCCGGGCTGACCAAGTGCAGGGCCCTTTGGTCTAGCTCGACTAGTTGGAGGCACTTTTGGTCCGGGCTGACCCTGTGTAGGCACTTTGGGTCTAGGTTGGCTAGGTGGAGGCGGCCTTTGTCCGGGCATACCATGAGAAACGCCATAGATCCCAGGCTTTGACACTGTATGGGGAGCTTGAGTAAGCGGAGGGCGAGTGGTGAGGGGATAATATAATCGTGGAGCCCCATGTGTTGGAGGATGAGAATAACCAGGGGATTGTATGTCATTGTAAGGCTATGGTGGAAATGGAGGTTGAGAAGTACTAGGAACCCATGGCCACGCAGGAGGCCCTGAATAGCTAGTAGGGGGCCGCATCATGTGAGATACGGGTGGCCGCTGTGAATTAGGCCCAACAACTGATGGAGTAACTGCACCAGCAACATCACTCCTGTGTGTCGGTATGTCATCATGAAGACCTGGAGCATCATGATCAGGTAGGTTGCCTGTACTATGTCTACCTATCCTAGTCCTCGCCTCAGAGGGTGTCGTAATAGGGTTACGTTTGTAGGGTCGACCACTTCCATCTGATAAATGACCTGAGACTTGAGCTCCACGACGTTGTTTATTGCCTGCCATCTGCAAATTATACATAAACATGGGTTCTCAGCAATCGATACTCTAAATTATATTTGTCATATATAAATAATAATATATATTTAACTAAGTATTAATTAATAAAAAGTTTAAATTCTTTAACCATAATTAGAAGACTACTATTGCTTTTATTATTATAAATTTACTACTACATTAAATATCTATAATGATAATCTAAAAATAGCTTTATAAACTAAAACTAATTATTATTAGTTTATAATGTATAATTTTTAAGAATTACCATTCATGAATGATTAATTAATTTAGATGGATAATAATCTGTTATTACTATGAACAAAATCATAATATAACCTATTCTAGGTCGTGTTATTAATTATTTAGGGAAAAATAACTATTCTTATTCACAACAAATTTACGTTTTATTTTCCATTCATAACTTTTTGTTTTGTTTTTTTTATATACATGACAAATTTTCTAACCACTAAAACTACCCTAATATTTGAAAATTTTATCTTACTCAATCATTACCTTCTATTCCTCACACACATTACATATCAAACAATCACAAAAAAGCACTAGGTATGGGGGGACATTTTCCGCCCATGTACTTTATTGTGATTGCCTAGTGTAAGTTATTTAATGAATTTATGCGGGTAATTTACTAAAATAAAATTACTCCAAATAAAAGTATAAGCAAGGAAACGAGACATGAAAAGGAGAGGGACAAACTAGTTCACAGAACAAATTGGGCACATCATCTTCTCTAGAGTACATAGACCCCCAAATACGAGTCAGAACCATATCAAAAGTTATAAAGACCTGGGATGACCTTGTATCACGATCATAGTCTATTTGCCACATTATTGGCTTCAAAGTAAACATGCTTAATGATAACCGTTGCACAAACTTGAAAGAAACTTCGTGTAAATGCCAAGGCAACTTTAGTTTATTTTTGAATACATTGTGGCAATAATAAATAAAATCAAAATTATCGTAGATCTGATTTCAGTTCTCTTAAACATCATCAATAGAACGAGGTTATTGCCCTCCAAGCAGCTTTTGCTTCTACCTTTCATTTGTATGATTTAAACCTATAAACGCAAAAAATCCATCCATAACTGAACCTGTGGAACACTGTAATTCCTCCAGTAATGGGGACTCCAAGACCACCCCCTCCCCCCAGAGGTACAATTGATACCAAGAACAATACACAATGAAAATTCTAACTTCTATCATTAAACTGCTATTGTTTTGGGTGCCCAATATGGACTTGTACTTGAGGCATTGCTTACCAAACCCTTAGCTCTGCTAACGCCATCAAATAAAGCAACAATGACCTAAAAAAAACAGGTGGAAAGGGAACTTTTGAGTACACTGCTTACCAAACCCTAAGCACTGCTAGTATTTCATCAAAGAAAGCAAACAACAATGACCTAAAAGAATGGGCGGAAAGGGAACCCTCAAAAGAAAACACTCCTCGCTCTTTCCATAAGGTCTTACAAACTAGAAGGGGAACAAACTAATGCAAACTCCAGTTCAGATGTCTTCTGCAGCCAACAAAGTCTAATAAAATCCTTCGTGTCCAAAATGTCATATATGACAACCTAATGAGAAGGTAAAGGCATGGCACATAAAATCATTCCCCTGCATGCATTCACACACAAATTGTTTTATAATATCTAATGAGAGAAACCCATTAACCAATCACCACATAAGATTTATAGGTTAAAGGAGCATGCATCTCCATGGAATTTTGCAAAATCTACAGGCTCGAGATAGATGTTAGCAAGTAGAAGCAGAACTTGCGTCGATGGAAGAAATATGATTCATGATATAAGCAGCAGATTAAGATGAACAAAAAAAACACTATCGAATTCCATTACAAGAATTTATGGAGCAAACATGTCAATCAGATGGTAGGATTTGTATTATATTTTGAAGAACAGAGCTCCACACATTATTGTATACCCATAAGGATATATCAGCTGTCATAATACAAATGGATATGCCCATTTGATAAAGCATATTAGAACAAATAAAGCAAAGAGCAAGATAACGCTAATTCTCCAACAGACAATTTCTGCTCTCAATTTACAAGACACTTTATCAAAGAAAGCTGAAGCTACTTCTTCTCCTACCACATGATTACTTGATGTATTGATCTCCACGCAAAATTTTGAGATATATTTCTTTCTTTTTATTTCTTCCTAAGGGAACTTAGTTTGTCACCCTAAAAGGGTTCCGTAGACGATGTTCCTAAAATCTAATAGCATAAAATTGCAAAGGAAATGTCTAAAGTGCAATGAAACTGAAAAAGCATCAGATAAATCTTCCTTGGCTATTGGATTAGAAGAATAAAACAAGCTTACCTGCTCAGACATTATGCATACAAGCCCCCGGGAAAGCAAAAGGGATGAAAAACCTTTTCAGATGTCAGAAACATTTTTTACTGATCTAATCCAAGAGAAGCCGCAATCGACGGCGACGGAAATGGCGCGGCTTAAATGGACGGAGACAGCTTGAGTACCTGGCGATTGGCGGAAAAGGGCAAGATCATGGGCAGAAATTTGGCTCGGGGATTGAAGGTTGGAGATGATGGGATTAAGGGCTGGTAAAAAGCGGCAGGTTGGGCCTTCGACGGGTTAATAGGGTAATTACGTAACCACGCTCATTAGTTTATGGGCTTTTAATTTGATAAAGTTTGAGTTTTCTTTTTTTAGTTCCCATATAGTTTTACGTTTATTAGTTTTGGTCCCTAAATATTTATTTGAACTTTTTTATTCCTAATCATTTCAGGTTCTTCAATGGATTCTTTTACTACATATTCAACCTTCGTAATTTTTTTTCTTTCTTTCTTTTTTTTTTTAAGGGAATTCAACCTTTGTAAATATTCAAATACTTTTTCTCTAAAGCAAAGAATAATAATTTTGGATAAGAAGTCTGTGATCCAATAAGTTGACTCTTTCACTTAGGATTCTTCACATGGTATCTTAAATGAAAGGTTATGAGTTCGAGTCACCTAAAGAGTAAGGATAACAAAATTCCTGATCAAAAGCGGGGATTTATTTTGTCCCCAGATAAAACAGGATAAAATTTCATTTTGTCCCGTTCCATCTCCATTTTAGTCCCGTCTCAATCTCATCACTATAAATATTTAATTCATTTATTGGTATTATTACTTTACCTATTTCATAATACAAATATTTTTCAAAGCTTTTCTAATTAAAAATATAATTATAAGGGCTTAAATGATATTAAAATCATATATTCTGGTATGCTAAATGGAGATTTTTAGTCTCATTTCCCTATGTGGCTAAATGGGATTTTGAGTCCTGCATCTCCTGTTGGAGATGAGATGGGGATGTGATGAATTTTATCCCACCAGGACGAGGACACAGGTTCCTCAGATATAATTTTAAATAGGACGGGACGAGAATGGGATATGATACAAAGTAGCGGGACGTGGATAAGATTCTTTATTCTCGTCTCGTCTAGTTCCCGATTGCTATTCCTACTAGGGGTTTAATGTTAAATACTAACCTAGTGCTATTGTTTGGGCCTTTTTCCTCTGGTCCCTTCCGGATTAATGGATGACTCTTAGATATCGAGTTATCAAAATGAATACAATCTCTAATTTGAAATATAAGGGGTTTTAGCCTCATTGAGGATGGTCAATAATATAAGGGCTTTTTTAAGTTTCAATAAGCATTTATTGAATTTTTTTCATTTTACCCATTTTTATATTCATTTATTTCACTCCTACTATCTATCTCTTTCCTCATTTATGAAGAGTAGAAAATGTATTATAATTTAAAAGTTGTCTTGTTTTCAAAACCATTAATCTTTATGCCCAAGACTAACCCCTTATATTTTTTACCGAAGGTAGTAGTTATTTTGGAATTACAATATATTGGAGTAAAAAAACACAAACAAATAAAAGACCTCCAAATTCACTATAGTACAACACGAGAACCAGTTTATTTATTCTAAGCGGCGAACGGTTGAGGAAGTTTGCACAATGCCAACGTTTAGGCGTGGCCAATAGGCTGGACTGAGCTGCGGCTCATGGACCAGCTTGCCGGGCCAGCCCGTAGTTCTAACTGTACCAGACTGGTTTGGGCTGCGGTTCAGATTTGATCGACCTAACTCAAACCGTCTAACGGGACCGAACTAGGCGGGTCGCTCCGGACTTTGTTATTCTTTAAAAAATAACTTAAGATAAAAAAAAAACTTGAATATAAGTAAAGAACATATAAATAAAATAAGTTAAATAAATTAACTTAAAAACTTACATGAAAGAAATTACATAATATAACATTTACTTACTAACGCATTAAAATAAACAATACATAAAATTTTTTTGTATTAAGTTATAAAACTTAAGATTTTTTTTTTTAATTTTAAAAAACATGAGATTTCTTTTATTAAGTTTAAAAAATTAGATTTTTTTATAAGTGCAGGATTATTTTTATTTAAATTTAAGGCTTTTTACTAAGTTTAGAGAAATTAACATTTTTAGGGTTTAAGAAATTTAAAGTGTTTGTTTTATGTTAAAAAACTTAACGTATTTTTATTAACTTTATAAAACTTAAGAGTTAAATATATATATATATATATATATTAGAAAAAGCTATTTGAAGTGATGGGGGGTGTGGCATGGACCCCACCAATTTTATTAATAATAAAATAAAAATTACATAGGAGGGGGACTTAAGGCCTAAACCTCCCAAAAGTAATTACAATTTAAAATATAATAAATCAATCTTATATTATCTTACAAGTCCTAACTATTATAACTAAAAATAATAATACCATCATAAGGCCTAACTTTTACAATTTTAAATTAAAAATCCTATCTACAGCTAGGCCTTAAGATATTATTAATTTTTTTATAACTGTAATAGTTAGAATTTAGTCAGATAGTATAAGATTAATTTATTATATTTAAATTATAATTTCTTTTGGGAGGTTTAGACTTTAAGTCCCCTCCTATGTAATTTTTATGTTATTATTAATAAAAACGGTGGGGATACATGCCAAACCCCCTACCACTTAAAGGTGACTTTCTCTAATATATTTTTTTGAACGCTTATGTTTTATAAACTTAATAAAAATACTTTAAGTTTTATAACCTAAAACAAATACTCTAAATTTTCTAAACCCTTAGAAAAGTTAATTTAAGTTTTCTAAACTTAGTAAAAAAATCTTAAGTTTAAATAAAATTGATAAAAATAATTCTAAACTTTTAAAAAAATCTAAATTTTCTAAAAACAATCTCAAGTTTTCTAGGGGGTCGATAAGGATAACTTGGAAATCTATAAGGATAACTCGAAAAAATTAAAAAAACTTTGGATTCCTTTAAAGAATCTTTGGAAGAAAATGTTGGTTTTGAGTTAAGAAATATATTGAAATTTTTTTTCAAACTTAACTTTCGTCTAGATGGGCAAAAATCATTAGAAATTTTCGCCTAGCTAGGCGAAAGTGATGCAGGAATATATATTTTTTTGCAATTTAGGTTTTTATTTTTTAATTTTTTTTAGTTTTGGTAATATTTTCATTTTACATTAACAAGCTGATGAAGATCCAAATACGTTTGAGGAATTTTTAGATCCGGAAGAATTAATTGATCTTGGACATTTATTCACAACTGACCGAATATTTAGTTCGAAAGATGAGTTGGTGCACTGGGCAAAACAAACTGCAATGAATGCCAAGACATATTTAATCATAACTCGGTATCAGAGATCAAGGACAGCTGACCGTCGACTGTATGTCACATTGGCTTGCGAGCGCGGAGGTTCAATTATAAAATATAAAAAAGTAATAGTTGATGATGAGGAAGAAGAAGTTCCCAAAAAAAAGGTGGGGACCCTTGTGACGAAAAAATGTGGGTGTCCATTTAAGCTAAAGGGAGAGCAAAGGACAACAAACGAAAGTTTGCAATTGTTCGTACACAACAGGAGGCACAACCATAAAGCAGCTGTTTACAATCACGATCATGCTCCGACTACAAGACTTATGAAGGAGCAGTTGCACCAGACTGAGCAGTTCAGGAAGAGTCATGTGCCGCCTCGCAATATATTACGATTTCTCCAAAAAAAAAGACGTTGGCTGCGCAGTTAGGTAAGTTATAAGGGAATTAATTTTAATACTTTATTTAAATATTAAATATTTTAGATTTGTTTTTATTCTGTTAATTAATAGAAATTTATGATGTATATAGTGCTCAAAATATTTACAATGTTGTTGCGAAGATTAAAAGGAACCGGATGCATGGAAGAAACACGGTAGAGGAAGTTCTCTGCCTAAATGCACAAAGGGGCTACACCGTTTTTCATAGAAACCGTAAGGAGATCAACGTACTTAGTGATATTGTCGTTGCACATCCAACTTCGATTGCAATGATTAAAATGTAACCATATGTACTCATAATGGATACCACGTATAAAACGAACAAGTAAGTACTGTAGTAGATTAATTGTATTATTAGATATCTTTATTAATTTATCCGCGTAATAATTTAAATTTATTAAGTACTGTAGTGGATCATTGATATTTTATAATATTTTTTTAACAAATAGTTAATAATATTTTGAAGTCCGTCTGAAATAGTTGTCAATGTTAATCATTAATTTTCCCTTTATTTTTTAATTAAGGTACAACATGCCACTATTAGAAGTTGTAGGGATGACTCCGACAGGAAAGAACTTCACAGTGGCAACAACTTTTATGTGCAATGAATAGGCAACGGTATACAGATGAGTTCTTCAACAAATCAAACACTTATATTTATATCTGCTATTTCAAATGGCTAGGCTTCAATTATCAATGAAGGAGAGCCACTAGTCATTTTTATCGATAGGGAAAGTGGATTAATGCGGTGATTGATGATGTGTTCAGAAATTCATACCATATGTTATGTAGAAGACGCATCGATCAAAATGTGTTGGCAAAGTTGCTAGAGATGGTAAAAGATGAAGAGGTGGCACAACGGTTCGTGAATGGCTCATGGAAAAAATTAATAAATGAAATTGATGATGTGGAATATCAGAGAAAGTTGGAGGTGTTGAAGACAAGGTGGAAAAGCAGGTCAGACTTTCTGCATTACCTGTTTAATTTGCCCATAAATTTTGTCGGGTTTGGACATCTCAAGTGTTGCATTTTGGGGTAGAGACAACGAACCTTTCTAAGAGCGAACATTCTGTATTGAAGCTATGGCTATCAACGTGTCACAGTGATTTGGACACTGTATTTCTGAATATCAACTCTCTAATCCAAGGTCAAATTGCTGAAATTAAATACACATTGGAAATTTCTAAACTTAAAGAGAAGTATGGCGCTAAGAGTAATGCCATATTGAAGAATTTAAGTAATAACATTAGTCATTTGGCTTTAAAGAAGATAATAGATGAGTTAAAGAAAGCACGTGAGATGGTTGAAAAACCGGGAAGCAATTGCCTGCATTATTTAAGAAAGTTGCACGGTCTACCATGTGCATGTAAACTTGTTCATAGGTGCCAATATTTAATTCCAATCCGAGAGGAAGATGTTGATATTTTTGGGAGAAAACTAGAAATTGGTTCTGATATTCCTGAAGAACATGATAGAGACATGGATTCCGAAATGCGTGAACTCAAATCACTGATACATGAAGTTAGTATGGGTCCAATTTCTAAGGTACGAGAAGTGAGACACCTCATCAAAGATGTTATATCTCCTGTGTTGCCTGAAGATCCCTGTCAGCCATTGACAATACCCCCAGAGACTGCAATCACGAAGGGACGATGGAAGACGAATTCTACCAAAAGGGATAAGTCTCACTGGGAATACGTCTCCGTCGTACATAGGAAGATAGGAAAGTCTAGCGGTTCAGGTTCTAATCGGGAAGCGGTTCAGGTTCAGGTTCTGGTCCTAGTCCATGTGGAAGAGGTAGGGCGCCCCGTAGCGATAAGAGTAGGGTACGTAACAGTGGTAGGTCCAGTCTATTATCCGTTGTAAATCTGGATGCCCCATCAACACTATTCCCCTTCAATAATGCATTTCCGGGGTTCATCTATGAATTCACACTAAACTGGAAGAATGTGATTGGTGATGGTAATTGTGGATTTAGGGTTGTATCTAATTTTTTGTTCGGGGATGAAAATCACTGGGTTGAAATTCATAGAAGGATGTGCTTTGATTTACACCACCGTATGAACGTATATGTGCAACTGTTCGGATTAGTAGAACATGTCACTGAGTTAATAAGGCAGACGAATTGGGAAGAGGATTTGGCGCCTGCTGACTATTGGATGGATACACCCGATCATTTTTATGTCGTCACGAACACATTAAATTTGTGCGTTATTTTTCTTGCACGGTTAGGGTCGACCACCGTCCTACCTCTTGTTTCTAATATGGATGGTAACGCTGAAACAATATTCATCGGATTCATAGAGGAACAACAACATTTCATACAAGTATTTATTACTCTGATTTATTTTAAATTATTGTAATTATTATCATTCATTACATTTTTAGCTGGAGCTTATATTTAATTTATAATTATTTATTCTGCAGCTACACTTGCGAGATGGATGCTCTTTGCCTCTACTATAGGTGCAATGGGAATATCATCGAGACATACGACTTAGTGGATGGGCAGTCCCATATCGTGACCAGATTTTAGATTGGGTTGCGAGATATTGTGAAATATATCCACCTCAGAATCATTCGCATGTTATTATTAACTAGGCACTTTAACATTTTAATGTATAATTTATCACGAGTATGTGATTGGTATTATTAATACGTTATATTTTTTTAGATTTGATTTTATAAATATATTTTTTTAAATAATAAACAAGTACGTGATTAAATAAAAATAATGAACAGAACAAAATTCACTAAGACTACATAAACAAGAATGTAAAAAAATATGTTACAACATATCCAAGTACATAAAGATTTACTAAGAAACGAAGTAATGGTCCTTAGTAAATCTCGAACCATACGTCTAAACTCACTGTCCTCAAGATCCTCTCGAGTAGCCTCACGTGCAATCAAATCCAACAGAGCCTGGGGTGGCATAACGGGAGCTACCGGTAAGTGAAAGCCACTGGGAATATTGCCGGAATTCTGTATCCTCGGGGGACTTGGGGGAGGTACCAACCCATGTAATCATCCGTGCAGGAACTCGGTGGAATGGCCGGAACACTGTTACATGTCTCTGTCAATAAGTGCGAAGGTACCTCGAGCCATAGTGCCACCACAAAAGTATTCCTTAACACGTACATCTTGTTGTTTGGCGGCTTGCGAGCCTCCTGAGGCTGGATAGGTTGGGCGGGAATATACTGCCTATACCCGAACTATCTCAAAACACGGTTAGGCATGTATGGCTTGACGCAGTCAAAATATGTAATAAAACCGTGCCACGTGGAAACCCAACAAGCCCGAATCTCCTGCATCCTGTACGATACTCAACCTCATCAGCTGTCATTACATCCAGTTTTAAGCGAATATTCAGAAGTTTATTCTCATTCTTATACCCCAACATTGGAAATTGCTGGATGTAGCGCTTGCAAGCTTCAGTACCCGGTCTAACCGGGGGTGCAAACATCGAAAAGTACAGATATATCCACGCCTAAAATATAAAATATGAATTAAAAAATAAATATAAGTAGTACAAATGTGAAAACTATTAAAATATGTATTAATAAGATTTATAAAATAAATATAAATTCTCTAAACTCTAAAATATAAAAAATAACATAATTCACGTTAGGACCAGCACCCAGCAAGCTCCTTTGCATCAACCCTGGACGCCTGACCCAAATTCCTGTACAAATACGCAAGACAGACAGCACCCCATGCGAACCTCCCAACAGAACTCGCATCCTGCAGCAGTGGCCATAGTCTGGCAGGAACAATGTTGCCATTCTTATCATTGAAGAGTGAGCTACCCAAGATGTACTGTAGATAGCAGGCAGCTCTGACATGAGGCGATAGTGAAGTCTGTTTACTAGTGACAACAGCGTGAAGCTCCACCGCATTAAACCCTACACCACCGGTGAGAACTAAACCCAGATCATCATAAACCAGCCGTACCAACTGCTCCCTGGATAATCTCGAATCCACTACCGCACCATATGCAGCAACCCAAGAATAAGCTCCACATCGTGTAGTGTAACGGTTATCTCACCCCATGGCATGTGGAAGCTGTTCGTGTCGGGCTACCACCTCTCAACAAAGGCCGACAATAATGCAACATTAGTGTGCTGAAATATGCATGATCATGGGTGCGTAAGACCAGACCCGGAAGCCAAGGGCCGAACATGTGTATTAGTAAGTTCCCAACCTATGAGTGCCATGTAACGCGATCGGAACTTTAATGAACCACGATCCTGAATATAAAACAAATAAGTTAATACAGTTTCATTACATTATTATACTCTATTTATAACAATAAAAATATTTTACAGATTAAAGAATAATAACAATAATAATAACATGTAACTTTAACATGAAGAAATGTACCTATCCACGCCATATCGGACCCGCAACATGTCCACGGTATGATGGGATGAGCTCCGGATCAACAGGACCTCCCTCTTCTGTCTCTGTCTGCTCCCAATCTGAAGCCTTCACTTTCTTCCTCTTCTGTGTCGGAGTGGGAACTTCATGAGCCACTTCGGGTCTTTTGTTACGAGACCCTACAATCTTACTCATCACCGACATAAAGCTGCCAGTCAACCCTTTCCCTTTCCCGTGACGAGGATGCCCGTTGGATCCACTAGCATGTCCCACAGGTGCCACAGGCACGGGCTGCTCCTCATCAACAACATCATCACCCTCATCCTGATCATCATCACCACCATCATCACCTCTCTCATCCGCCTCTCCATCAATATATAGTGATTCAACTCTTTCTTGCTCCTCGCCAACCCCCCTATCCCCCTCAAAACTAATATCACCCTCACATACCCAATCTGCAGGCCTCGATACGTAAGGAATAAAAGATGAAACACCATACTCAGTATGAGAATACCCAGGTGTGCTGCATGAAGAATCCTGAGGGGCGGTGCCAAACATCTGATAAAAAAACTCAGTCCCTATCTGCCTCTGCTGACCAATAAACTCCAATATAGGCTCCTGGGTGACAGATCTATATGGTATGCGAGGTCGTATAGTGGAAGCATGTAAGTATGAATCATATACTGTGTCTGGAGGGGTGTGAAAATGGCTGTGCAGATCCATATGGCTTATAGGGCACAGGGGTGTGAGACATATGGGGTTGGAGGGGAGGTCGAGATCTAAAAGGTACGTCCGATGGTTGGGTAGAAGACCTGGGTTCACTTGTACCATGATGGAAACCAGGTGCAAGATGGGTAGGAGTAGCAGGGAGGTCGGAGGTACTATGTCGTCCCCTCGCACCTCTAGATGAAACTGTAACAGTGCGCCCCTCAACTCGACCCATCTCCTCTACGGCCGCTAGGTCGAACTATCTATTATTTATTCAAACTCGTTAATAGCTGTTTATCACATATTTACTTTACCATCTATTATTATTTATTATTATCGGGATCTATTATTTCATTTCTACTATTTCTTTCGTGCTATTATTATTCATCACTAATATTCTTTAGTAATAGTTATTAATTTATATATTATTCAATCTTACCTACTAAACTCTAAACCTAAAGCCATTCATCACTAATATTCTTTAGTAATATTCTTTAGTAATAGTTATTAATTTATATATTATTCAATCTTACCCACTAAACCCTAAACCTAATGCCAAGAATAAGGATCAATTCGAATTAAAATTCAAATAGTTCGGTAGTTACATAACACGTTTCCTTATTAAACACATAATTACCAGCAAATAATTTAAAACTAGTTACATTTACTTTACATACAAAAAAATCATTTCATATTATTCACAAAAACATGTTCATACTCAAATTAACAACTAAAAATCATCACATAAAATATTTTAAACAACTAATCACAGTCATTCTACATGTACAAAATTAATTAACAATTCAAATAATTATTTATGAACCAAAAAAAATAAGGTGAAAGTGCTCGAAAACCGCAAAAAGTTTTTTTTTAAGTTCGATTTTTTTAATATTAAAGGGATATTTCACAATCTAAACCGATAAAATTGTAAATAAATGAGAATAGATTCAAGAACTAACTTTTTTTTTTTTTCAATTTTGACGGTCGGATCTTCCAAGATATGAGATTGAAGTAAAGAGTCCTAGAGAGAGTTTAGGGAAGAGAGAGGAAGTGTTTAGGTGAAAATGAAAATTTTTGAATTTTTTCGAGTTATCCTTATAATTTCCCAAGTTGACTTTATTAATACCCATTTTCTAAAATTAAAAAAGATCTTAAGTTTTCTAACTTAATACAAAAAAGTCTTATGTATCGTTTATTTTCATGTATTAGTAAGTAAGTATAATATTATGTAACTTTCTTTCATGTAAGTTATATAAGTTAATATTATCATTTATGTAACTTATTTTATTTATATGTTATTTACTTATATTCAAGTTTTTTTTTTATCTTTAAGTTATTTAAAAAATTATTCTAAAAAAATCACGATCCGGACTGACCCGCACGGGCCCATATTATCCAGTCCCCTTAGGCGGTCCAAGTTGGGACGACCAAACCTAACCGCAATCCAAACTGGCCCGAGACGGCTAGAACCACAAGCTCGCCTGGCAAATTAGTCAGTGAGTTGCAACCCACTACAGTCCGATCTAGACCCGCGAGTCTAGCCCATTGGCCACTCCTACCAAACGCACATCTAGTTGACGTGTGCCAGGCCAAGCACACATATTCAGCATGTGCGCCCAACTACCCCAATTTCGAATTTCTAGTGTTTTTCTTATTTTTTTTTTAATTATGAATGTTACTCAGGTTGTTATATCAATTGTTTTAATCTATTTTTTTGTCATTATATTATATTTTTAGTTAATTTCTTATTATAATGTGAGTTTTTTTATATTAATATGTTAGGTGATAATTAATTGTTTAATTCATATTATGTTACTTGTTATTTTTTCCAATTACTTACAATAATTATGAACAATTCAATTTTAACATCACTAATAAAAAAGAAAAAAGATAAAATAAGTCCTATTTTTTATTTTTTTGTTGATAAAAAATATACCCTATTTAATATGGTCTATTTTTCGATTGTAAGAAGGATTGTAAATGGGGTTCGTTTTATCCGTACTCGAATGGATCTCGAGTCTCTATCCATTTATAGCAGGTAAAATTCAAATTTTATACTTGTGGACTCGGACCTGGACCCAAACCCATATTACTTCTATTAAATGAGTTTAGATATAATATTATGATACCCAATCTGTTTATATGTCAAAATAAAATAATAATACATTTATGTATATTTTTGTATAGAATTATGAGTTATGTTTTTATCACATTAATGTATTGATGAGGTACTTAGTTGAACTTTTAACCATTTTAATTAGAATGTTCTTTTTAAAATTTTAGAGATATTGTACTTAACATAAATATGGCTATTATAATTTTCTACATATTGTATTTAACGGAAATATAGCTATTATAATTTTCATCGGAAATATTGCATTTAACAGGGAAAAATTGTATTCTAATATTGTATTTAACAAAAATATGGCTATTATAACTTTTTAACAGAAATATTGTATTTAACAAAAAAAAAAAAAAAAACTATTCTAAACGGGATATATTCAGATCCTACCCGAAACCTTGGAAGGTAAGGAATGGATCCATAAAATATAGACTCATTAGGTATGAGTTTGAGTTCATATTTTATTGTAAGAATGTGGGTCTAATATAAAGAGTATCGTACGTGTTTAGACCCGCCCTAGTTATAAGTGGTCCATTCTGAAGAAGTGTTTGACTTTTTTTATGGGTTAATCCTTAAGTTTTGAGTATTTGGTCAATTAAGTACATATTCTCTGGCCCATTCTCTTACTTTTTCTTCTTTCCAACTGACCAAACTCTCTCTGTCTCATACTTTCTCTATTTTCTTTGCCGAGCATTGCCATTAGCCCATTACCCACACTTTCTACTTTTTTTTCCAATGCTTTATTTTTCATTCAAGGAGCAATCACACATTCACACAATTGTCATTCTTTTTAGTCCATCCAAAAAAAGAATTATTGTTGGTCGGCAAAGCAATCTTCTTCAAAAGAGCTGAATTTATGGGTCATTCGCTTCCTTAATTTTCATCTGAAAAACTACCAAAAATAAATAACATAAATAAAGCAAAAATTTCATTGTCGTTGAAGTTGAATAAGAACTAGATTGTTGCAATCTAATTCTTGATTTCCTCCCAAAGAAAAGGAGAAAAATGAAAAATTTTTATCAATAGAGAAACGTTGAATGCAGTATTAAAAGGTCTTATAAGGCTTTATTGGCATCAGTTTGTTGAAGTTTCTAGTTTTGATCTCGTTTAATTAAATGATAAGATAATATAATTTATATTTATGGTATTTCTTGAATTATAATTTTTAATTATGTTTGCACATTAAATAATATATGATATCTATATAAATGGATTGTTGTTATTATATTTTTTAAATTATGAATATATTTATAATTTCAAGAATTCTAGGATATTATTACTCAAGACATTGATATCGGAATCTCTAAATTGAGATATTATTTTATAATAATCATTTTCATTAATCCTTATCAGAACTATTTTCCGTTTTACAAGGAATGCAACATGCGTTATCATCTGAAGTTTCAGAATGACCAGTTAGCTGATCAATTTCTGATTCTGAAGTAATACCTTCAGATTCATCAGATTCGATAAATAATTTTTCTAAACAATCTTTTAATTCTTGACTAATATCCAAACTATTAATTTTCTTCTTCATTTTACACTTATTAGCGTAATGTCCTATTCTCTTACATTTATAACACACAATATTGTTTTTATCTTTTCTTTTTTCTAATCTATCAGATTTTCTTTTCAATTTTTTGGCTAATTTTTCTTGAGAATATTTTCTCTTTTTCTTTTTAACATATTTATCATCTTTTCTATAATTGTGTACTATTTTTTTCTCTGATGAATTTCCATCCCAAATTGGCTACAGAATTGGCCTAATTGCCTTCTTTCTGTTAGTCTTTGTCTTTTAGTTTGTTGATTTAATTTTATTTTATTACATAGGGCTAGACCCTCTTGTACACAAGTACCTATGAGGTTTCCATAAGTATAACTTTCATAAGGAATAGTCATTCTATCCTTCCTAAGAGTTTTCTTGACTCTTTCGGCAAATAAATTGGGTAGTCCATCTATAAATTTTGACTTCCAATGTATACTATTACTTTCTGGTAATTCCATGACTCTATTAAGAAAAGCATCTTTGTACCATCTAAAATCAGATAGTGTTTTGCAACTTAAATTTTGTAATAAGGTACGACTATTTTCACTATTATTAGATATTCGTCTTGTGAAATGTTCTAATATGGTGACTACCAGTGTATAAACTGAATTTTCAATTATTTGATTTCCTTCTTGTTTTATATTATGGAAGATTTCTTCTTTATCTTGTAAGGATAAATAATTATCTCACCAACCTTTTAGTTGCCCAGTAAAACCTGCAATTATCATTTTTGCTATATTGCTATCATTATTGCCGATTGTTTTACTTATAGTACTATACATTAGCATTCTATGAGCCAGATTATAAATCTGTTTTTCTGTATAACCATCTAAATTCTATTCATAAATACATTTTCCATTGTAACTATTATTACCTATGTATTCTTGTTCTTCATGTAGAATATCTACAGGAGAAGGTCGATTATAATAATGTATTCTTTGAGTTGGTCTGTCAGCAAATTTATTAATTTATTAATTTCATCATTTATGACGGTTTTATAATCCTTGGTTTCTTCTAATTTGCCTGAAAATTCATTTTCTAAAGTATTAATTTTTAATTGTTTAAATTTATTATCTATTAGCATTTCAAGGTCTGACATTGTTTTTAATTTATAATTTTTTATTTCAGGAGGAGGAGGCTGAAGTGTTGGGGTGGCTATAATTTCTTTTTTTCCCAAAGAATCTATATTAGATTTTTCTAATTTTTGTATTAATGTATCTATTCTTTTATGGAGAGATATAATCTGTTCTCCTAAAACATTTAAATAAATGTTTGTATAATTCTGTTGTTCTATTATCTTATTTATCTGTTTTACAGTTATAGTTAAGGTATCACCTTCAAATAATTTAATATTCCTTTCCTGATATTTCCATTCAAAAGCTTATAATCTCTTTCTAGTACAGAAATATAAGGCTCAATATAATTAGACATAAACCATAGAACAAAAGGAAATAAAATATTATGATATGATAGAAATTTATAAAATTCATCAGAAATATGATTTCTTAATTTTTCATCAAAATTAGGGAAAAACCACTTTCTAAATGGTTCCCACCTTGGTAAATTAAATTCTGTTTTAACTTTTTGCCTGGCCAAAGATCCAGGGCTAAAATCAATCTTGGCTTTATTCATAATGAAAAATTCATTTCAGATTCAGTTATTTCCGCATCTTTAGTGTTATAAACACCTTTTACAATATTTTCTTTATTAATAAAAAATTTTTCTACATGATGATTATTCTCATCACGTTCACTTACTTGTGAAGTAGAAACTCTGTAGGGAATATTATCCCTTTCCTCTATTAGAGGTGAAATAAAAGAATGTTCAGATCTAGTAGAATAAGATCTTGGGATATGACCCAATCTAGATGGAATATTATCCATTTGTATATAAACAATACCTTCAGGAGTTTGCTCAATATGATCAATATTAGGTTCAATCTTAGACTGGATATGACCAGTTCTTTCAAGTTTCTATTGTTAAGGCATAGGGATTTCATCCCATTTTATAATTCTTCTAGTAGAAAATTTTGATTTATTAAAATTTGTTTCAATTAAAACCGTTTCATTTATTTGTTTGTCCATTAATTTACAATTAGGATTTAATGTAAATAATGGTTTATAATAAATTCTATAACATATACAAATGAGTTCTGATCCAGAAACATAATTATATCCATGGGTTTTAACATTTAATGTTAAGGCATCAAGGATATTTATATCACTTAAAGATAAGGAAAGATTAGGATAAACATTAAAATAGACAGGGCATGTGCCAGACTTGATTGAATCACACCTATTAGTGATTGTTTCCAGTTGAGGTTTCTTGCATCTCGCAGACATGCAATAAAACTTTCTGGTAAACCTTCTAATGTTAAAGGTTTGAATGCAATTTGCACTAATCCAATATGGATAAATTTATATAAATCCTTATAACGATTTATGTCATGATAAGTCAATAGTTTAATTTCAGTTTCTTCATCATCTAATGAAACTGATTCTTCAGTAGTTTTTACTACTTGTTTTAAACCTAGTTTCTCAAAAGTACCTAACTGATGTACAGTTTTTAATTCAATCCTTGGGATTGTCCACGTATTAAGTTTTTCCAATTTATCAGGAATATCCATTTCTTGTTTATGAGTATTTTTAATTTTTCTTTTGTCTTTTCGTAATAAATTCATTTGAATTTAATTAAATTCATGTTAAACTATGAACCACATATATCACATACCAACATGGCTCTGATACCATATTAAGTCCGGTGGTAGTCATCCATGTAAGAATCCAGGTTAGAAGCTCAAATTTTACAGGGGATCCAGATCCGTCAGCACAATTAGCAAAAGATGAAACCGGGATCAACGCCTTAACACGCCTTCACAACATGGCTCTGATACCATATTAGGTCCGGTGGTAGTCATCCATGTAAGAACCTAGGTTAGAAGGTCAAATTTTACAGGGGATCCAGATCCGTCAGCACAATTAGCGAAAGATGAAACCGGGATCAACGCCTTAACATGCCTTCACAACAGCTTTAAACAGGCTAGCCCTCATCTTTCAATAATTGCGGCCAGTTCCAGTTCTCCTAACCCAAACCTTGAATTCTTACATTAGACTATACAACCAGACAAAATAGGATCTTCACAACATAGTTACGATGATATATATGATTGCATAGTTTAACATGGAAAGATTTAGCCTGCCATTAGGCTAAATCTAATAACAGTAGATTATAAAAACTTATAATAAGAAACTTAAACTATGAAAGCTTTTAAAACTTACCAGGGAGAATAGAAGAGAAAACTTCAAACTTCTTGATTAAAAATTTTTACAGAGAGAGAGGGAGAGTTTTCTAGCTAATATTTTAGCTCTTAGGTCTGTGCCATTTGGATGAGTTTTCATCCTTTTTATAGACAGAGGAAGGGCCGGACTACAGCTATTCTATCTATTCTATTTTACTTACGGATTTTAAATCCGAATAGTACTATTTCATTATTGGAGTGGTCCCTATTAGAGTACAATAATTGCTATTACAATAATTTCTATTACAATGATTCTTTGTGAGAATCTTTCAGCATTTTGTCCTATTATCTCTTTATTTGAAAATTTCTTTTCTTGCCTCAATCTCAATTTTTTTGGCCATTTGGTCAATATCTACTTCCGAAATATCCTCCATATCAGGATCTTGAGATTCTCCAGCTAAGCAATCTTCATTGGAAGAGCCTGTCATTGACACATCTGTTTTATCATTGTCAATCAAATCTTTCTTTAATTCCTCCATGTATGAGCGGATGAGATCTTCTTTTGTGATAACTTCTTTTTGCAATTTTAATTTTGTTGCAATGTGATGGAAAGGGCTTATTGATTTTATCTCGCCTTTTTCTTTCATTGTATGATATAGGTCATTCTTCTGATGGATCTCATCCAGAATATTTTTTCCATGAATTTCATTCGTGTCTGGGTAGATTTTAATCAATCTATCCCAGAACCTACTATGAGTAGTTCTCTTAAGACATGGTATATTTTGGTGAGTATAACCCACTTCCGGTGTCCATTTCCACACCCATGGTATGGAAAATTCAATAAAGAATAACATAGAGGCTATTTCCTCTGAATATTGTTCTGAAGCGATATAATCAGCTATTTTTGGGAAAATATTAACCCATTCACCATATAATGGTTTAAATCTGTTAGGGAGTATTTTTCCCGAGGTGCAATAAACATTCCACAATTGTATAAACCAATTTGGTATGGGATTGTTTTAAACGTCCCCACAAACTTTTATTAACTAGGTGTGCTTCCTATTAGGATTTTCATATAAAAATGCTTTATAAAAAGCGTCAATATAATCCCAATAATTATACTTGAATGATAATTTAGAGTCGGAAAGTATAAATTCCTTCTCTTTAAGAGGAGATAATCCCCATTCTTCAACAGATATAATCCGTTTGATTATGATTTTGCTAAAATTATAAATATTAGCAACTTTAGTATTAGGATAAAAATGTGTGATGTCACACGAGCTGACTTTAAGTATATGCTCAGAGTATGGTCTTTGTTTATATGATGTAACAGCATATGATGCTGTGTCCAGATACCGATTCATGAGTATCCAGGGATCATTTTTCCATTGGAGATCTTTATTATCTAAAAGAAATATAATTTCTTTGTGTGTATTTGTATGATATGAGGCCATATTATCCTCTTCTGATATAACTTTGGAATATGACCTAGATGAGGAGGTTTCACCTTCCTGTTTTTTCTTATCAGCAATAAATTTTTTAAATTCCTCATATAATGAGGCATCCTTATCAGCAATGTTTTCAGCTATAAGCTTCTTATTGCCCATTTGGACAAGAACATTTTCCCTGTATTATGAGAGGTATTGCCTCTCCCGCGCCCACGGAAATGATTACCTCTTCCCCGCGGCATCATGCTGCAAAAATTCTCTCGTTAGAAAATCAAGAAGACTATTTTCTTCTCTTTTTTTATAAATAATTTCAAAATCAAATGGGGCTAAATGAGCCTGCTATCTTACAAACATCTGTTTAGAAACATCATGTTTAAAATCTTTATTAAACATAAATTTAGTTGCTTGGCAGTCAGTTTTAACTATAAACTTCTGATTATATAAATCATCTTGAAATTTTAAAATACATTTTACTATTGCCAAAATCTCTTTAGCAATGGTGGCATAATTTTTCTGATTATCAGTCCATTTACCTGAATGATATCTAATTAATCTTTCCTGTTTATCATCAGGACAGATTTGTGTCAAGATACCACTATAACCTATATCAGAGGCATCTGTTTCAATAATTTTCTTCCAATTAGGATTAGCCAATATTAAACAAGGCAATGTTTTTATTTTTTCTTTTATTTGCTGGACTATTTTAGTATGCTGGGCAGTCAAGGGTTTAGGATTCTTTTTTAATCTATCATATAAGATAGCTATATCATAAGCTAAATTTTTATAATATGGTAAAATATAATTTAAACTTCCTAAAAATCTCTGTAACTGAGATTTATCTAAGATTTCATCAGGAAATTTGAATGCAAAATCAATACTTCTATTAATAGGAATTATCTTTCCATTTTCAGTATTATGACCTAAAAATCTGATATTAGTCTGAAATAGAACCATTTTTGGTTTTGAAATAACTAAACCATTTTGTATTACTAATTTTTTAAATATATCAAGATGTTCAAAATGTTGTTGAATATTTTTAGAGAATACTAAAATATCATCTATATAGACTAGTATGAATTCACTATAAGGAATAAAAATATCATTCATAACCTTCTGAAATTCAGAAGGTGCCTTTTTCAAACCAAAAGGCATAACTTTCCATTCAAATTGTCCTATAGGAACATTAAAAGCCGTTTTATATTGGTCATCTTCAGCAATCTGAATTTGCCAATATCTTGATTTTAAATCAAATTTTCAGAATATTATTGCTTCATATAATCTGTCTAACAAATCTTTCTTATTAGGAATTGGATGTCTAATCAATTTTAATACTTTATTCAAGGGTCTATAATTTATTACCAGTCTTGGTACCCCTCTTTCTATCTCACTATGTCTATTAACATAAAAACCGACCAAGGGGAGTTTGATTCTTTAATTAATTCTTTTCTTAATAAAGAAGTAATTTCTTTTTTGCATAATTCTAAATATTTAGAATTCATTTGACAAGGTCGTGTCTTTGTCAGTATATTATTTTCATCAAAAGCATCAATGTAAGGAAGATTAACAATATGCTTTTTTCTATTCCAAAAAGCATTGGGATGTTCATTACAAATTTCTAGTAAATATTATTTTGAATTTTATTAATCTTATCTTTTAATTTAGGATTTTGTAAAACTTCTTCAATGTTTAAAGAATTTATTTCAGAATTAAGGAAATTAATTTGATTTTGTTTTCTTAAAATAAAATCTTTAATTTCATTAACAAATCGAGTGTTTGGTTCAGTTATAAACTGAAAAGAAACCGGAGTTTTCTCATATGTGCCTATAATACAATCTGTACCAATATAAGTGATGGGAAAATTTTTTTTTATAAAAGGAGTGCCGAGTATAACTTGGTTAGTTATATTTTTGGCTAACAAAAGCTTTCAGGAATACAAACTTTATTATTGCAAATATATGCACGTGGTAATTTGAAATTAATTTGTAATTTCTGACCACCTGCATGTCTTAGACTAGGAGTGGTTTTCTCAAAATATTTAGTAGGAATTATTCCTTCTTGTATAACACTACTATCTGCCCCTGTATCTATTAATGCAGTTAATTCCATAATTTCATCATGATTTATTAATAATGTTACTTTGACATAAAATTTAAAAGATGTTATAATATCTAACACAGATAGAAAATTTTTTTCTCCAATCTTACTAAGATTTTCAAAAGGATTTGGTGTTATTAAGGTAGTTTCTTTCTTAATTTCTAAATTAGAAATTCGAATATCTAAATTTTTATTAACTTGTTTTAATAATTTAATTTCATTCTTAAGCATATTAATTTCTTCATATAAATCATTTATTGTTCTAGGAGATTTTTGAGAATTATTATTCTTTTGTTTCATTATTTTATAAACTTCTGACATAGTATAGGGATTATTATTTATTATCAACTCTAAGTCTTCTGTATTATTACTAGAAGAGGGAATATTATCTACTTGTTCAATTATTCTAGACCTGAAATTCAATATTATGAATTTCAGAAGATTATGAATGATATTGGCTAATCCTAATTGGAAGAAAATTATTGAAACAGATGCCTCTGATATAGGTTATGGTGGTATCTTGACACAAATCTGTCCTGATGATAAACAGGAAAGATTAATTAGATATCATTCAGGTAAATGGACTAGTAGTCAGAAAAATTATGCCACCATTGCTAAAGAGATTTTGGCAATAGTAAAATGTATTTTAAAATTTCAAGATGATTTATATAATCAGAAGTTTATAGTTAAAACTGACAGCCAAGCAGTTAAATTTATGTTTAATAAAGATTTTAAACATGATGTTTCTAAACAGATGTTTGCAAGATGGCAGGCTCATTTAGCCCCATTTGATTTTGAAAGTATTTATAAAAAAGGAGAAGAAAATAGTCTTCCTGATTTTCTAACGAGAAAATTTTTGCAGCATGATACCGCGGGGAAGAGGTAATCATTTCCGTGGGCGCAGGAGAGGTAATACCTCTCATAATAGAGGGAAAATGTTCTTGTCATAATAGTTATCCCAATGAACAGGTGAAGCTTAAGAGTCATAAAAGTTTTGGAACAATATGTTTGACAACAATGAAACTTTGGAAGATCCATGGACGATCGCACCAATGATCAGATACTCAGTATTGGCATTTTGGGGTTAAATTTTTAAAAAGGCCAGATAACAACGATCAAACTCACAACTGCAATGGCTCTTCACAAACATCATTGTGGAATTGAAGGGTAATGACAATTTCAAATTCACCCCAACCACATTCTGATAATTCGAAAGGCGGGCCGTCAACAACTCTGGTGGGATTGTTAAAACAGAAATGCAATTGGAAAATAACACGTTTAACCACCGGCCAAGGTCCTCATTTGTTTCCCCACGAACATAAACAGACCATTTATGAGATTCATACCTTAACAAAACATTAAACATCTGTCAAGAATTTCATCGAACAGTTGACATGCAATAATTACTAACCAGCAACTTCAGCAATACTCACTTGTTTGCCTGGTTACCAAGCCAAAAAGCAACACTACCATATACAATCGGCACAGTTATCTCAAGTTCTTCCAGCTTCTTATCCAAGTTCTACACATCCCAATCACAATGATATAGCATCCATAAGAAAAACAACCCACTAAACAAAAAGATTTCATAAAATCTAAAACTAAATGTAATAAAGACTAACATTTTTGTCACCGCCATCGGAAGATTTGACCATTTTGTTGCGCTGCGTTTTGGAAGCCGCTACGTTCTCTTTCGACTGATCTGGTTCTTGTTTCTTCGGGGGCTGATTGTGCAAAGAGTACAGCAGCTGAGAAGGTTTTTCATTTTTTCTCTCTTTTTTATGAGAAGAAATAAAATTGGTAGCTAATTGCAGTTTCCCCTTTTTTTGGGTCGATAAAGTAGGAAGAGTCAAGCGCAAAAAGTTTATTTCCCTCCCTCCTATACTCATTCCTTGACTTCTCTTTACACACTTGAAGTAAAAAAATTGGTTTTTTTCTTTATCCAGCCCATTTTCAAAAAATGGGTACTAAATCGGCCCAAATTTTTTTTTAATCCTGAAAAAGCCATAACACACAATGATTGTGCATTATCATTATTGATAACGCACAACTATTGTGCGTTATCATCTGATTATACTTACATTTGGTAATCAGCTGATGTGGCAGATAATGCACGACGAGTCTGCATTATAACAAAGCAATAAAGCACACTGGTCGTGCGTTATCTACTACGTCAGTTTTTATTTTTAAAATTTTTTTTAAATGAAAATTTCTTTACATTTTTGTATTATAATTCTATAATTTTTTTAAAAAGATTGTATACATAATATTTAACTTATTTTAAGCATATTTATTGTGATAATATTTATATCGTTTTCTTGGAAAATGTATTTAACTTTTAACCATGTATTCCCAAGTTATTTGAAAAAGTAATACTAAAGATATTGTAAAAATTTAAAGCATTGATGTAGTAATTAGAAGAAATTGAAAGAAAATTTTCATTAATAGAAATCTGTTTTATTACAATAATTTCAAGAAAATGGCAAACTTATACATTGCTCGGTCCGGGGTTATTACAATTTTTTCTTTTATGTCCCGGCATGCGACATTTGGCACATCTTGGAGAAAATCCGGATTTCTATAATCCATTTCCCCTGAAATTGCTTGCCCTGTTTCCTACCTCGTTCCTTTTTCATGTTTGGAGGATAAAATGTTAAATTAAAAGGAACGTCCCTCCAAAAGTTCTCCATCAAGACCGGATGAAAATTTGCTTGGTAAGTTCTTCTGTATGTTTGTCGTGAATATATCTCCGGCACATAAGTATCTGCTCTTAACCCATTTTCTCTACACACTGCAAGAACATGAGAACAAGGCAATATATGTTTGCCATATTCCGCAACTACATGATTCATTATTTATTCGCAATGTATAGACGTTCCCAGTACCAGAAACCCAGATCGGAGATTTGACCATGTATATTCCTTCCCACGGATCGTAAGTGGTAACTTTGTGTTCTCTTGATTTCATTTCAATCAGCAGAACTTGTCAAAAATACTGGTTGGAAATAGATGCACATAATTTTAAGCCTCTTCACAGTGTTGATGAAAGTACTTAACTAGTTTGTTGAAGATTAGTTCAACCAGGACCTTAGCTTTCTTAAACACACTGTTAAGTGCTTTAGAAATGTTGGTTTTCATGGTATCGTGTCTGTGCCTACCATCATGCAATAGTGTCCATTTCTCTAGGTCCAACTTCATCAAGTAAATGTAAGCATCCAAATTTCTTTCTTGAATCTCTTTCATTACCCGGTCAAATTTCCATTGTTTAGATTTTGTTCCGGCCTACCACATCAAGCTTTTTAGGTTTGTGTTCTTAAAAGTCTTGTTAAAATTTGCTCGAATGTGGCGTAAGCTGTGATGCCCCCAACCCTACCACTAGGTCAACTGCGGCTGAGTAGGGCATCTACGTGCCTCTCGGCACTAAATTATAATTTCCACACTAAAACAAAACCCTAGAATAATACTAACAGGTATACACAAAGTACGCAGAATACTTAAGTAAATTGAATACTACCGGTGCGCTCAAACACAGGATAAAAGAAAACTTCTCATTTCCGTTTTATAATAAACACAAAAGTAATCTTACATCAACCACTTACATAAACATAAAAAGAAACTCTACAGACGATTCGAGTCTAAAAAGATAAAACATAAATCTATGCCCTTCCGAGGAGATTTGATCCAAAAACTCCTGGCCTAAAACTTCAGTGGCTCACGGAACCCCTGACCGTTCCAAGCTAATCTGAGAAGAAAACATGATATGGAAAAACGTGAGCACGAATGCTCTGTGAGTCCACGTGTGTGTGTGCGGTAGTGTTTTCTTTAAAACCATGATGATGTCGTTTTACAAAACAATTCATGCAATGTTATAAGAAAAATATTTCTTTTACTATTTTAACAAAACTGATGCTTGAACCTACATGAGGGTTTCGAGCGCAGCCGGGAAGTCTGAGCAAATCAAGACACATCAGCGCAACTTCTATGCCCTAAATTTAAAAGAACATGTAATGCAACAGTGGGGCTCCACAGACAAAGTTCGGATCCCCAAAACGAGGCCATCGGAACTAAGTTCCGGCATCTCGTAATCAAATACCGTCCAAACAACATACGAGCGCTCGATTACAAACAACCGCACTCTCATAACACTGGTCAAAATAGGCTACAGACTCCTGGGGCACCTACCAGGTCTGCCCTGGAACCAACCTCGGTGTCGAGCCCCTCCTGACTCTCCACTAGGCGGTCGAACCCCACTGTAGAGCATGATACAGTGTCCACGTAGACCGATTGGGCCACACCCTCCGCGGTCTACACCCCTTTTAAAGTGGATCCACCCTCAGAGTCAAAAACCTGTCCACGTCATCGGAAGAGGCCCTAGTACGAGGGACTAGCCACGTACAGTGCAATCCGCTAACGTGTCCGTTCACTTGATCAACAATAAACTTTAATCTTGGTCGGAATGAGGTTTTCGTATGTATTTACAAATCAAAGGGGCCATTTGCCCGGCCATAATAACAGATTCAAGTCATAAACATTTCAGAACACAAAAGAAAATCCTCATCCGCCAGTCATCACATGCTTATGCAATTTCACAATTATGCCCATGCCAGATCTTCATTCATGCATATCAAAATACGTAACTTTTCAAGCTAGAACAATTTTCAAGATATAAATATTTCCGAAAAACCTGCATACAACAAACTTCTTATGCACCACCATAGTAATCTGTTTTAAAAGAAACACCTATTTGGAGCACCACTCCTATTCATTTTTCTACGAAACACGTAATACATTAGGGAGAACATCTCCAAAAACACGCTGAGAAATATTGTTCGAAAAATAGCAAAATTTTGTAAAGGTTAAAAAAAAAACATATTTATATGTCTTGTATTATTTAAAATAAAATGGAGTTGGTGGACTCACCTGGATATAGATCTGGTGCTAAGATCCTACAAAATAATAATGCGAAAATACTTAATACCTGGGTATCGATCAAATAATCCTATTCCCTAAATAATATCGAAATCTTATAAAATGAACTTTAGGAAGTATATAAATATACCTATATAATAATACGTACACTTATATAATTCTTTAAAAAGATCGAAAAATCCTATACTCTAAAAAAAAACATATACTCTCCCAAGAAACCATAATTAACTATATACTTTATACTAAAAATCCATTTAAAATATTAAAATCTTTAAAATAAATAACTAGCCTAAGAAAAATATAATCTAACTAGAAATAGATCTCACTATATATTAAAGAAAACAAATAGATATACACTATATATATATACATATATATGTATAACCTAACTAACTAAAACAAAAGAAAACAAAACATGCAACTTTCTTGAGAAACATGCAAATATATGTAAACTTACTTGAGGTTGATTGCCCTTTTTTTTTTTTTTTTTGATTCAAGAAAGGAAATGATAGGTGTATATATATATATATATATATGCTCAAGATTGAGGAATTTGTCTAAAGAAAGACATGGCTTGCATGCCTATATATATAGAGTGACTTGAGGTGATTAGGAAGAAAAGAAAAAGAAAGATGGAAATTGTGAGGCGGTTAGGGGAAAGAAAAGGCAGAAATTGGTGGTGGTGACAAGTAGACAAGAGCTGGCAGACATTTCCTTAATCGGTAAGTTTTTTTTTTTTTTTTTAATTCCTATATGAAAATGCCAAGTATTTTAAATTTCTAAAATAAATATACTAGGTATTAAAAATAAAAATCCACTTAAAGGCACTTATAAACCTTAATAATAAAACCTCAATAAGATAATAAAATTTTATTACTATTCCTAAATATCCCCAAAATACTACTAAGTGCCAAAAACACTATATCCCACCATATATATCAAAACTCTATTTTAATCACGTTCTTAATTTTAAGGTCATGCTAGGTGCTTACGGGGTAGGGCGTTACATTCTACCCTCCTTAAGAAAAATTTCGTCCTCGAAATTGAATAGTTACGTACCTATAAGCTCTGGATACTTTTTCTTCAAGTACTCCTCAGTTTCCCAGGTTGCCTCTTCGATCCCATGATGCTTCCATATCAATTTACACATTGGAATCTGTCTCCCGCGTAACTCTTTTACGCTTCGTTCTATAATCTCAGTTAGTTTTTCTTCATATGACAGATCAACTTGTAATTCCAATTGGTTATCATCGAGAACATGATCAGGTGCAGGGTGATACTTCTTTAATTGTGATACATGGAACACATCATGTATATGTTGGAATCCGTAGGCAAAAACAAAGTAAAATAAAACTACGGAAATCCACCAACAGGATCTGCACATACTAGAAAAACCGATTGGATAGAAATTACCTCAATGTTTTTATTGTTCGTTGTGGAGGCGCTGCTTTGTATGCTTCGCCCTCTACTGGTATCCACGCGACGAACTCCTCTGCAAGCGATCGGGATGCTAGCCCCTTCTGTGTTCTGAAAACTGTTCAGAACTGATCCTGACTATCTGGTAATCGGTCGTTTTTCGGAGAGAGGAGGCTAGATACTATATCGCCGTTCTAGGGTTTAGGGTTTTGTTTTTCTTTCATGAGATAAAGGACGGCCAACAAGAAAAGGTTAACATAACCTTTTATAGCTGTCAATATCAAAACCCTAACTGTCATCTAATGACAGTTCAATCTCGTCCGTCTATTCCTATAATCATCCAACGGTTAGATGAGTAATATTAAGTAATTAATTTCATTTATTCGATTAAATAAAATTAATTACTTATTAACCTACCGTAAAATACAATATGGAATCGATTCCCCTTTTGTATACGTTCAACGAATCTGGACACAATCTAGATTCATTGAACGTGGACATTATGCTCACAAGATCGTCTATGCGTGTGACCCTAGTAGGTTCACTTAACGTTGGCGATGAATAAAAAAAATGTCCTAGACATTTATTCACAAAACATAAGCGGCCTCTAGCAAGACATTATGCTTACCCAAGTTAAGTAAATGTAATAATAACCTAGCATCAGATTTAATATTTAGTCCTTTGTCACACGATATCCTAATTAAGTATAAGGCATGGATCAAGTCATCCTTATAAAACTTAATTAACCATTTACTTGATCACCGAGCAGATCTGTTCCAACAAATAATATTAATAACACCTTATTAATACTTATTTGAGCATGGCCATGCATATTTTCCAGTCTTCCTTATCAAGGGGCCCATGGATATCTCTCTCTAAAAGGAGAGGGACAAATCCCTTTCACTATCTCCAATATTCAAGCCATGACGAGAAAATAAGCCAACTAATAATCATAATGATCACCTAATTAAAAGTGATGTTTGACTATGTCAAAACATATTTTTCTCCCCATGCAAGAAACATTAGAAACATTAGGTCGAAGGACACCAAATATAAAACTGAGAAGAAATACTTATAACTTAAACCCATGCAATATTTCTTCTTCACTTTGGGTCATGTCCAATACAATATTCTCAATATGTATTTATGAATTGATTTTATATCTCATATTCATGATCAGTAAAACTTGACCATCAATCAACTTCACACTAGTTTACAAGATGTAATAAACTAGGGACAAATAAGAATAGTATTTTATTAGCTATAAGGGTTTTACTATCAAGTCACATACTTGATGACCAAGAGCATAAAATACAATTAAAAAATACATGCTTCATAAATCATAAATGTGAGTCAATTGGTCTTAGGGCATATACTAACAGTATACCTATCAGTTCATTTGGTAAGGCGAGTCGGTATGCTACTTTACCAATCCTGTCAATAATTTCAAATGGTCCGATATATCGGGGGCTTAACTTTCCTCTCCTCGGATATCGCAGCTTCCCGCGACGTGGTGTAAGTTTTAAGAAAACTCGATCTCCTACATTAAACTCCAGATCCCTTCTTCGATTGTCGACATAGCTCTTCTGTCTACTTTTAGCTGTTTGAAGCCGGTCTTGAATTATCTTAACTTGTTTCTGCATCTCTTCCAATTCTGGCATCAAGTTTCTTCGTCTCCAATGGGATCGAACTCCGACTTCATCCCAGTACAAAGGTGTTCTGCATCTCCTACCATATAATGCTTCAAATGGTGCCATTCCTATCGAAAAGTGGTAGCTATTATTATAAGCAAACTCAGCACAAGCAAGATTGTCAATCCACTTATTTCCAAAGTCTAAGGCGCAAGCCCTTAACATATCCTCTAGAGTTTGAATTGTTCTTTCAGACTGTCCATCGGTTTGGGGATGTGCTGTGGTGCTATAACTTAGATTAGTCCCCATAGTTGCCTGGAACTTAGGCCAAAACCTTGAGGTAAACCTTGGGTCTCTATCTGATACAATATCAACGGGTACTCCATGAAGTCGAACAATCTCATCTACATAAATCTGTGCCAACTTGTCCAAAGGGTATGACATATTAATGGCAATAAAGTGAGCCACTTTTGTTAAACGATCAACGATTACAAAGATAGTATCCTTATAACCCTTGGTCCGGTGCAATCCTGTGACAAAGTCCATCGTTACATGATCCCATTTCCATTCGGGAACAGGTAACGGTTGTAGTAATCCTGCTGACTTTTGATGTTCCGCCTTAACCCTTTGACATGTAAGACAGGCCGCTACATACTCTGCAATTCTCTTTTCATTCCGTTCCACCAAAACTTTTGCTTTAAGTCTTTATACATCTTATTCTCTCCAGGATGCATTGAACACTTACTTCTGTGGGCTTCCTCTAGAATCTTGCGCTTAAGTTCAGTATCATTGGGTACACATAACCGATTCCGAAAGTACAGGCTCCCATCAGCTTCTAATGTTCGAAAATCTTCCAATCCCTTAGCTTCCACACTGTTCTTGAACTCTTGGAACTCCTTATTACTCTTTTGGGCACTTCTAATATCCTCTTGTAGGGTGGATGTTAAGCTAAGACTTGATATGTTTGCTTTTCTACTCAATGCATCCGCCACCACATTCGCCTTTCCTAGATGATAGTTAATCGGGCATCGATATTCTTCCAGCAGTTCCATCCATCAACGTTGTCTCATGTTCTAGTCCTTTTGAGAAAACAGATCCTTTAAACTCTTATGATCAGTAAATATCTCATATTTAGCCCTATACAAGTAGTGTCGCCACTTCTTAAGTGCAAACACGATGGCTGCTAATTCCAAATCGTGTGTCGGATAATTCCGTTCATGATCCTTCAACTTTCTTGAAATATATGCTACAACTTTCCTATCTTGCATTAACACAGCTCCTAGTCCTTCTCCTGAAGCATCTGTATATAATGAAAACTCCTTGTTCGGATCGGGTAATGTTAACACAGGTGTCGACGTCAGTCGGTTCTTCAATTCTTGAAAACTCCTCTCACATTTTTCCGTCCACTCAAACTTGGTTGCTTTTCTGGTTAATTGGGTTAGAGGTCCAGCAATCCTTGAAAAGTCTTTTATAAATCTCCGATAGTATCCTGCCATACCCAAGAAACTACATACTTCAGTTGGTGTTTTGGGTTGTGTCCAATAAGTCACTGCTTCTACTTTTGCTGGATCCACCGAAATTCCTTCCTGAGTGATAACATGTCCTAGGAAAGTAACTTGACTCATCCAGACTCACATTTGCTAAACTTAGCATATAACTTATGCTCCCGTAGGGTTTGCAACACTTTTTGAAGATGTTGTTCATGAACTTCAGGGTTGGGTGAATAAACAAGAATATCATCAATAAAAATCACTACAAACTTATCCAAGTAAGGATTAAAGACTCTGTGCATCAAGTCCATAAATGTTGCAGGTGCATTAGTTAATCCAAACGGCATAACCACAAACTCGTAATGTCCATATCGGGTGTTGAATGCTGTCATTGAAATATCCTTTTCTCTTATCCTGACTTGATAATATCCCTGTCTCAAGTCCAATTTGGAAAAACATCCCGCTCCTCGGAGTTGGTCAAATAACTCATCAATGAGGGGTAGTGGGTATTTGTTCTTAACTGTCACATTATTCAATCCTCTATAATCTATACACATCCTCAGGGTTCCATCCTTTTTCTTTACAAACAAAACTGGCGCACCCCAAGGAGATGTACTTGGACGAATATATCCTTGCTGCAACAGTTCTTGTAGTTGCTTTTTCAACTCTTTTAGTTCCTCCTGTGCCATTCGGTATGGAGTTCGAGATATTGGTTTAGCATCAGGTACCAATTCTATGCCAAACTCTACTTCTCGATCTTGGGGTAGTGTCGTCAACTCCTCAGGAAAGACATCCACAAACTCCCTCACTACAGGTACTGTGTCTAATTTTACCTCCTCCTTAGGTTTGTTGAGTAAATATGCTAAGTACCCTTGACATCCTTTCCATAGCAACTTCCTGGCTTTCATGCCAGACAAAAAGGGATTCTCCCTTTTTGTTCGCTTTCCTTGGAACACCAGGATTGGCATACTCGGTCGGCTAAACTTAACCAACTTCCGTCGACAATCTACTTGGACGTATTGTTTAGACAACCAGTCCATCCCAAGTATCACGTCATATCCCTCCAATGGTAAGGCGATTAAATCTCCGGATAAAACCACATTCTCGACACATATGTCACAATCAGGGTACTTTACCTCAGTTATCTTATTTATGCCCATAGGAGTGCTAACTATCAACTGATAATGCATGTTAACAGGAGGTATAGGAATATGTTTTATGAAATGAAAACTCATAAAAGAATGCGTAGCTCCAGGGTCAATGAGTACTCTTGCTGGTTGAGAAAAGATTTTTATCATACCTTCGACGACTTCTGCCTCAGTATCTACGGGCAATCCATCCAGTGCATAAACTTTAGCTTTTACTTGTGGCTTATTATTCCTTCCTTCTGTTGTTCCTCTCATGACCGGGGGTCGGCCTACTTTTCTGGACATCTTCGGGGTTACTTGTTGCATCTTAGGGCATTGGTCCTTGGTACGTCCTGGTTTTCCACACTTGAAACATAATCTTAACTTCCGATAACACATTTCAGCCACATGCCCACTTCGTCCACAGTAGGTACATATTCTATGGGATCCTCCAGGGGTTAGGGTTGGTCGGCCTTTATTTCCAGTCCTTTGTTCACCACGGGATCTCTTGAAATCTCTAGGTTTCCATGGTCCTTGTCCAGGACGTTTATATGGAGCCGTCGCTGAACCAATGGATGTTTTCCTCTGTATAACCGCTTGATCAGCCATCTCTGTTCGCGTGGCGGCTTCAACTGCGGCCGCGAATCCCATCGGTGGCAAGGGAGCTAATGCTCGTTGCAATTCAACCCTTAATCCTTTCACAAATTGTCGCGTCTTATTTTCATCAGTGTCTATCAACCTTAAGCAGTGCTTAGCCAACCTATTGAACTTTGCCGTATACTGGGCAACTGTCAGGTTACCCTGTCTCAATTGCTAAAACTCATTCTCTCGTTGCTCACGAACCCATCGAGGTATATACTCCTTTTTTAATTCTTCTTGAAAATTGTTCCAGGTCCATGGTTGGTTCTTAAGTGTCCGTGCTTCGGAAGCTCGAAGCCACCAATCCTTTGCCATTCCTCGAAGTCTAAAAGCTGCAAACGTTACCCTCAGGGCATCCTCATACTTAAGGGTATCATAGATCTCATTCAACTGCTCAAGGAACAGTTCAGCTTTAATTTCTTGCTCAACATCTCCATAGAACTCCGGGGGTCAAAACTTAAGAAATCGTTCTAATGCTTCATCTGCTCCTGTAACTGGTACTCGTTCGTTTCTTCTTGTAGCCATTGAAGTTTCTAATAATTCTGTCATCTTGATCATAAAATTCTCGATTACTTTGTGTGTAGCTTGTTCTGGACGAAGGGTGGCCTTTCTCGTAGGTTCAGACTGTCTATTTTGAGAATTTTCTGACATAACCTCGCCCGCACGGTTGGGAGATTGTGAACCTGACATGTTTCTAAAGACCAAAAAGTTCCAATACTAATAAACATCTACGATTATAGATACTTTACGACAGGTATACATAAATTCATCTCAGGCACAAACATCAATGCATACATACAAACATATATATAACTCAAAATAAGGATTTTTGGTACAAGTAGTGTCAAGATACAATCAGATCATCCTGGTCCCACCACCCAAAAATATATGGTCGGGTTGCTATGCATACCCAAAACCCGAGGGCCTCATACCTACGATCCTAAGCCTACTGCATCAAGTACCAACAAAAATACTACTCGTACCTATCCAAGTGACCAAATATTCACACCTACATGTACTCTATCCAACACCTATTCCGCCTAAGGACACTTGCTACCAGAACATCCTGGACGAGACTCCAGCTCATCACGTGCTCTATCCACTGAATCTCTAGTAGTTCCAAGGAAGTGAGTGATAAACTGCCTAAGCCAGTCCCGCTCGTTAATCAGCTCCAAAATCTCTCTCTCTCTTGAGCTGCATGAGCCTCCCGCGTCTGGGCTAGCTCCTCCTCTAACATGGCGGCCCTCGCCGTCTCCTGTCGCCGTGCTTGGCGTGCTACATAGAATAAGGCGTCCATTCGGGAGATCTCCTCTCTCAACGCTATAACCTGCTGGCTAACAGCTTCCGCCCGTTGCTCACGCCACAGACAATAACCACAAATGTCATACTCCCTGACCCCACCCCAAAGTAATGATGGTAGTGCTGGAAAAGCAGATACAGACACCACGAGTGGAATAGGGATAGGGGATGCTGCTGCTGGCATAGTATTTGCTACAGAGGTAACCATACTCCCAGTGACTACTGGTGCCCCTCTCTCTGGTTCAGGCATCATTTCAAAGTCCGACGTGGGCTCGCTAGGGTTTTCTTCTATCGATGTCCAGGTCCTATTCCCGGTGCCACTACTGGTACCATCTCTGGTCCTTCTACTGACTCATCATCGGAAAGGTCAATCACTGGAATTGGTTCCCTTTCTGGGATGACCTCCCTAAGGGAATATGAGGATGATGATGATGACGTAGTCCTGCTAGGCTCATCTACGAGGGTGCCCTCCCTGTATGTCCATCTATGAGAAGGATGTGCCATCTAGTACCTACAAAACAAAATCTTAAGGTCAGTACTAACCAATAAATCATATGGTTAACTTTAAAGTTTAAACAGTTAACTCTTATAGCTTGTCTAAAATCCAACGTTTCAAACCTAGTATCTAACCTAGAGGCTCTGATACCACCTGTGATGCCCTCAACCCTGCCACTAGGTCAACTGCGGCTTAGTAGGGCATCTGCGTGCCTCTCGGCACTAAATTATAAGTTCCACACTAAAACAAAACCCTAGAATAATACTAACAGGTATACACAAAGTACGCAGAATACTTAAGTAAATTGAATACTACCGGTGCGCTCAAACACAGGATAAAAGAAAACTTCTCATTTCCGTTTTATAATAAACACAAAAGTAATCTTATATCAATCACTTACATAAACATAAAAAGAAACTCTACAGACGATTCGAGTCTAAAAAGATAAAACATAAATCTATGCCCTTCCGGGGAGATTTGATCCAAAAACTAATGGCCTAAAACTTCAGTGACTCGCGGAACCCCTGACCGTTCCAAGCTAATCTGAGAAGAAAACATGATATGGAAAAACGTGAGCGCGAACGCTCAGTGAGTCCACGTGTGTGTATGCGGTATTGTTTTCTTTAAAACCATGATGATGCCGTTTTACAAAACAATTCATGCAATGTTATAAGAAAAATATTTCTTTTACTATTTTAACAAAACTGATGCTTGAACCTACATGAAGGTTTCGAGCGCAGCCGGGAAGTCTGAGCAAATCAAGACACATCAGCGCAGCTTCTATGCCCTAAATTTAAAAGAACATGTAATGCAACAGTGGGGCTCCACAGACAAAGTCCGGATCCCCAAAACGAGGCCATCGAAACTAAGTTCCGGCATCTCGTAATCAAATACCGGCCAAACAACATACGAGCGCTCGATTACAAACAACCGCACTCTCATAACACTGGTCAAAACAGGCTACAGACTCCTGGGGCACCTACCAGGTCTGCCCTGGAACCAACCTCGGTGTCGAGCCCCTCCTGACTCTCCACTAGGAGGTCGAACCCCACCGTAGAGCATGATACAGTGTCCACGTAGACCGATTGGGCCACACCCTCCGCGGTCTACACCCCTTTTAAAGTGGATCCACCATCAGAGTCAAAAACCCGTCCACGTCATCGGAAGAGGCCCTAGTACGAGGGACTAGCCACGTACAGTGCAATCCGCTAACGTGTCCGTTCACTTGATCAACAATAAACTTTAATCTTGGTCGGAATGAGGTTTTCGTATGTATTTACAAATCAAAGGGGCCATTTGCCCGGCCATAATAACAGATTCAAGTCATAAACATTTCAGAACACAAAAGAAAATCCTCATCCGCCAGTCATCACATGCTTATGCAATTTCACAATTATGCCCATGCCAGATCTTCATTCATGCATATCAAAATACGTAACTTTTCAAGCTAGAACAATTTTCAAGATATAAATATTTCCGAAAAACCTGCATACAACAAACTTCTTATGCACCACCATAGTAATCTGTTTTAGAAACACCTATTTGGAGCACCGCTCCTATGCATTTTTCTACGAAACACGTAACACATTAGGGAGAACATCTCCAAAAACACGCTGAGAAATATTGTTCAAAAAATAGCAAAATTTTGTAAAGGTTAAAAAAAAACATATTTATATGTCTTGTATTATTTAAAATAAAATGGAGTTGGTGGACTCACCTGGATGTAGATCTGGTGCTAAGATCCTACAAAATAATAATGCGAAAATACTTAATACCTGGGTATCGATCAAATAATCCTATTCCCTAAATAATATCGAAATCTTATAAAATGAACTTTAGGATGTATATAAATATACCTATATAATAATACGTATACTTATATAATTCTTTAAAAAGATCGAAAAATCCTATACTCTAAAAAAAACATATACTCTCCCAAGAAACCATAATTAACTATATACTTTATACTAAAAATCTATTTAAAATATTAAAATCTTTAAAATAAATAACTAGCCTAAGAAAAATATAATCTAACTAGAAATAGATCTCACTATATATTAAAGAAAACAAATAGATATACACTATATATATACATATATATGTATAACCTAACTAACTAAAACAAAAGAAAACAAAACATGCAACTTTCTTGAGAAACATGCAAATACATGTAAACTTACTTGAGGTTGACTGCCCTTTTTGATTCAAGAAAGGAAATGATAGGTATATATACATATATATATATATATGCTCAAGATTGAGGAATTTGCCTAAAGAAAGACATGGCTTGCATGCCTATATATATAGAGTGACTTGAGGTGATTAGGAAGAAAAGAAAAAGAAAGATGGAAATTGTGAGGCGGTTAGGGGAATGAAAAGGCAGAAATTGGTGGTGGTGACAAGTAGACAAGAGCTGGCAGACATTTCCTTAATCGGTAAGTTTTTTTTTTTTTTTTTTAATTCCTATATGAAAATGCCAAGTATTTTAAATTTCTAAAATAAATATACTAGGTATTAAAAATAAAAATCCACTTAAAGGCACTTATAAACCTTAATAATAAAACCTCAATAAGATAATAAAATTTTATTACTATTCCTAAATATCCCCAAAATACTACTAAGTGCCAAAAACACTATATCCCACCATATATATCAAAACTCTATTTTCATCACGTTCTTAATTTTAAGGTCATGCTAGGTGCTTACGGGATAGGGTGTTACATAAGCAAAACCGGTGAACTGCAAATGGTGGTTGCCATAAATGTTGACTTTGAATAGCAGAGAAAATACCTTTGTGGCGATCAGAAATGAGGCATACGTGGCGATCTTTGACAATGTATCGGAGGTTTTTAAGGAACCAATTCCAACTTTCAGAGGATTCCTTATCAACAATTGCAAAAGCAAGTGGGAACAAGTGATTATTGGCATCCCACGTACTTGCAATTAACAGCACGCCCTTGTATGGTCCCCTTAGGTGTATTCCATCAACATAAATCACTGGCCGACAATATTTAAATCTGTCTATACATGGTGAGAAACACCAAAAAATAAATTTGAAAACATAATTAGGGGGACTGCTTGTTCTGTGATGCAAAGATTCGTATACAGTCTCGGGTTTAAACCCTATACAGCTTGTAAGTATTTCGGTAAAATATTGATGGTTGTCTCCTAACTACCAAAAACCCTCTCTATGGAAAATTTTTGAGCATACCATGTCCGCTTGTAAGTACAACCCGTTTGGATCAATACCTGTACTTCTTGAATGATGTTTGACACAGGTATCTCAGAATCGTTGGCAACTAGGTATGATATTGACATTGAAATAAATTTTGAGGACAAGTTTCTGTGCTTGTTTTGTTTAATTTGGATAAGGCAGTGTGGTCTTTTACGAATCTGGTTATTTCCCATCGGCTGTGCGTTGCTTTCTTTTTTATATGGATGTACCATGAACAGTAATTATCATCACTATGATGGTAACATTTTGCAGTCCATGTATCATTTTTACTTTTCACAACTCGGTATTCACGTCCCACACTGATGGACCACTTACGAACCGCACTTATTGCCTGCACTTTGTCAACGAATCTCATGCCTAACTGTATGTCAGTCATGGAATTGTTCCAATCGAGTAACGGTATGGTACCAGATTCTACAAGGTCATCTATAGGAGAACCCGAGCCCATAGCTAGGAATGTTCCAGAATGTGTGTAGTCATACCTAGCGCTGCTGAACCATTGGATGCTCTTCCATTGGGGCACTATGTTTTCAGTAACTGGGTTTACAGAATTTATAGGGTTTTGGGGAGTTTGTAACTCTCCTTCTTCCGGGTCATTATCATCATCTGATTCAGATTGACTAGAAACGACATCATCTCCGTCCGATTCATCAACCTCATTGTCGTCGTTATTGACAGTAGTGTACCAGATAGACGGTTCATCGGAAACCATCTGTGTTGCCGCTGTAATATGTTCCGTCATGTTTGTTGTATTTCTGTCATGTGTAATTGGAATACTATGCTGCTGGATCTGCTCAAATTCAACGAGAATATGAATCCCTTCTTTTGCGTGGTGAGGTGGAATAGTCCATAGATAACGCATTTCTTCATCGTTTTTCATACTATATAAATTAAAGTAAAACATACGATGCACTTCGTAGTATGAAGGCCCCCTAATTGTCATTCGAACAATCCAAAGATTGGGATCCATAATTCGGTGTTTCAATATTTTCCTTACCAATTCATTATGTGAAATCATTCGGGTCGTTGGCAATGTCTAACTTTTCCGCACTACTCCAGTAAAATAGGGACCATATGCATCTCTTGCAATTTCATAATCCCAAAATAGCATCACTCTAACAGGGTGGATTGCTTCCATTTTAAATTGATTTAACTGGATGTGTTTAGGGTTTAGGGAGAATGAAATGTAAAGAAGTTAAGTACTTTGTGAATTGAAAAAGAATGAATGGGTTTAGGGTGGGAAGTTGGTTAGGCTGAAGTAGAATTTTGAGAGTGTGTGTATGTATTTATAAAGTTTTAAGGGTGAATTGCCAATAGTGAATTATTGTCCTTGCAATTTCACATAGGATTGCCGATAGTGAATTATTGTCCTTGCAATTTCACATGGCATTGTCGGTTTAGGGTAAAAAAGTAATGGGATGAAATGACAACACATTACAGCTGAATTATTGAGATGAATTATTGAAGATAACGCACAACCAAAATACATATAATTGAAAATGAAAACTCCAAAATACTAAGTACAACTATGGCCAGTCGGATGGTGTGGACCTCGTTGTCTTTTTCCCAACACGATGTCCGAATCCAAGACGTTGTACATCATCTATGTCATCCGCCCGCTCTTTGTCATCAGATGAAGATGTCTGCGATACAGGCTGATGCGGTGTAGATGTACCGACTGTGCCCGGAGGAGGAGATGCACGAAACGATGAAAACCCTAAAAATGTACTGGCCGGTGACTGAAATGGGGCAAACCCAAAACCAGGAGGGGGAGGCGCGCGCAATATCACTGATCCACCTGGAAGTGATTAGGAAGGTTGCGTCAAACCTAAACTAAAAGATGACATATCTAAGTTTGGACTGTCAAATGGGTGTCCACTACCAGATCCCTCACCTCTCTCCATCTGTCCAGATCCCTCACCTCTTTCCATCTCGACGTGTCCGGGAAAAGGAGGGACAGGAGGGCGTCCACCTCCTGCTCCATGACCAAGCTATCTACGAGCGCCCTTCTTAACTCCACGAGCATCCCAGTCTGGTACGTGCTCCTAGGAACGGCGACGCGATGACTGTACTGGGAATGTCTGTTGGATATCGTGCTATGATGGAGTGCAGCCCAAAGTGTTAGTATATGCCCTAAGACCAATTGACTCACATTTATGATTTATGAAGCATGTATTTTTTAATTGTATTTTATGCTCTTGGTCATCAAGTATGTGACTTGCTAGTAAAACCCTTATGGCTAATAAAATACTATTCTTATTTGTCCCTAATATATTACATCTTGTAAACTAGTGTGAAGTTGATTGATGGTCAAATTTTACTGATCATGAATATGAGATATAAAATCAATTCATAAATACATATTGAGAATATTGTATTGGACATGACCCAAAGTGAAGAAGAAATATTGCATGGGTTTAAGTTATAAGTATTTCTTCTCAGTTTTATATTTGGTGTCCTTCGACCTAATGTTTCTAATGTTTCTTGCATGGGGAGAAAAATATGTTTTGACATAGTCAAACATCACTTTTAATTAGGTGATCATTATGATTATTGGTTGTCTTATTTTCTCGTCATGGCTTGAATATTGGAGATAGTGAAAGGGATTTGTCCCTCTCTTTTTAGAGAGAGATATCCATGGGCCCCTTGATAAGGAAGACTGGAAAATATGCATGGCCATGCTCAAATAAGTATTAATAAGGTGTTATTAATATTATTTGTTGGAACAGTCTGCCAGGTGATCAAGTAAATGGTTAATTAAGTTTTATAAGGATGACTTGATCCATGCCTTATACTTAATTAGGATATCGTGTGATAAAAGGACTAAATATTAAATTTGATGCTAGGTTATTATTACATTTACTTAACTTGGGTAAGCATAATGTCTTGCTAGAGGCCGCTTATGTTTTGTGAATAAATGTCTAGGACATTTTTCATTCACTGCCAACGTTAAGTGAACCTACAGGGTCACACGCATAGACGATCTTGTGAGCATAATGTCCACGTCCAATGTATCTAGATTGTGTCCAGATTCGTTGAACGTATACAAAAGGGGAATCAGATTCCATATTGTATTTTCTGGTAGGTTAATAAGTAATTAATTTTATTTAATAGAATAAATGAAATTAATTACTTAATATTACTCATCCAACCGTTGGATGATTATAGGAATAGACGGACGAGATTACACTGTCACTAGATGACAGTTAGGGTTTTGATATTGACAGCTATAAAAGGTTATGTTAACCTTTCTTGGTGGCCGTCCTTTATCTGAATAAAGAAAAACAAAACCCTAAACCCTAGAACGGAGATATAGTATCTCGTCTCCTCTCTCCGAAATACGACCGATTACCAGATAGTCAGGATCAGTTCTGAACAGGTTTCAGAACACAGAAGGGGCTAGCATCCTGATCGCTTGCAGAGGAGTTCGTCGCGTGGATACCAGTAGAGGGCGAAGCGTACAAAGCAGCGCCTCCACAACGAACAATCAAAACATTGAGGTAATTTCTATCCAATCGGTTTTTCTAGTATGTGCAGATCCTGTTGGTGGATTTCCGTAGTTTTATTTTACTTTGTTTTTGCCTACAGATTCCAACACAAAGTACCGCCAATAAATACCATGCACCTCTGAATAATCGTATGTACTTTCTTCTCAAAAACAGCCATCTGCGATAGAGATGAAGGTGGTTCTTGTATCACCACTGAAGCCATGCCATCCACCTCCTGCAACATGGAAATCTAAACAATAAATAAATAAATTAATTAAACCGCTAGAAGTCAACATAAATAAATGAAATGCATAAGAATATTTTTAAAAAAAATTGATTTGTAGAATGTACCATTATCCGTCTGTCGATCCCAGCAAGCTGGTATCCAACCGAACGGGTATCACGATTAGCTGGATTTCCGATCTAAACCCGTGTGATTCCGCAATACCATCTTATGTACTCGTCACTGGGGTATGATAAGACCTCAACAGCCAAGGCAGGACCATCCCTAACGCGTAGTCACCACTGATATCAGGCATCTACATGGCTAGCATGCTTTGTTCCCCAGTAAGTGTGGTTATTCCCTCTAAGCTGGATCCGATGCAGATCCAAACGAGTATCACATGCATCCGGTATATGCTGAGCCCGTGGGAATTGGCAAATCACACACCCGGGATAGTGATACTCCACTATCTCATAACAGATGAGTGGGACCTCTGACCGCCACAGTTCAGATGGAACCAGACCGCGGTCATGATAAGGGAGCCATACAAACTGTAAAGTCAAAATTCAAAATCAATAAAAATCTAAGTGCTTAAAAAAATTTTCTTTAATTACAAATAATACAAAATATTTAAAAGCGAACCTGATCAGATGGCATGAAATCTAACTGGTCCCTGTACGTAACTAGGGTGTGAGTAGGCAGTTGGCTACAGTCAAAAGATGTGCACCGTATAGCACCAAGAGGAGCAAGAGGATCAGCCTGAACATCCGTCATCAGTTGAGGCTGCAATGCAAGTATACGCGACCACGCCCAAATCTGTACTATGACTAAGACTCCCCTTATCTGTCGTGCATCCCCCAAAGCTGTTGTGCATAACTGCCTATATAAAAATCCAAGTACGTAGCTACCCCAGTTATATCTCCTGATGGCATCAATATCCTCTAATAAACTAAGGTAGCGCACATGAACCAAATTCCCTGAGAAGTCGGGAAGCATATGTCAACTAAAGAGTAAAAAAATAAATCCACGAGCACGCAATATAAGATCATCATCGGTCTTTGAACCGGTAAACGCTCTCAGGATCCAAGCTTCCAAGGGTTCCTTCTTCACCTTGTAACTAGAAAAGTGACTAAGAGACAACCGTAGACCAAGAAGTCTCTCAATCAGCTCACTCCAATATTGTTTACCGTGTACACTCTAACTGGGACCGGTAACCGGCAAATCCTCTATCCCTAAACCCCATAATGCCTGCACATCATGAAGGGTTATTGTGACTTCACCACAAGTCAAGTGAAATGTGTGAGTCTCCGGTCTCCATCGCTCAACTAATACGGTAATAAGTGCGTGGTCCAACCCAATGTAGCTATATCTGAACACTCCCCCTAAACTAGTTCTGTCAATAAGCTCTACCAACCTACGGGGAGCCGTACTGTAACACTGGAATAGATTGCGCCCGAAACGCCTACACTGAAGATCAGTAAAACACGTCTTGTGGTCCCCACTCCATATCAACCCAGAACGGTGCTCGTGCTGTCTTGTCAAAACATCAGGGACTATGGGGCCAAGATGCACGTGGGCTGAGACTTCTTCCATCTACATTATTTATAGTTTTAGTTACGGTCAATATCTATAAATTAAAGTTAAAATTTTTAAATAAATTATAATTCCAAACTCTTTAAGCTGTGTTATTTATGGTACAATTATTTTAGGGTTTTAGGGTTTGTATGATTTTTAACATATCAAGTTTAGTGTTTTTAGGGTTTTTAATGTTTTTATAATTTACGATTAATTATCAATAATATTAAGATTTTAGTGTTATTAGGTTTTACTGTTACAAAGTTTAGAGTTTAGCTGAATTAATGTTTAAATTGTTAAGATTTTAGAGTTTTTAGGGTTTACTGTTACAAAGTTTAGCGTTTTACGGTTTAATGTTTAAAATATCATTTTTAGGGTTTTTAAGATTTAGGGTTTTGAAGTTTAGAGTTTTACGATTTAATGTTTAAAATATCAATTTTAGGATTATTAGGTTTTACTGTTACAAAGTTTAGAGTTTTATTTTTTAATGTTTAAATTGTTAAGATTTTAGAGTTTTTAGGGTTTACTGTAACAAATTTTAGAGTTTTACAGTTTAATGTTTAAAATATCATTTTGATGTTTAAAGTTTTACGGTTTAATGTTTAAAATATTAAGATGTTTCGATTTTTAGGGTTTACTGTTACAAAGTTTAGAGTTTTATGGTTTAATGTTTAAAATATCAATTTGAAGGTTCTTAGGGTTTACTGTTACAAAGTTTAGAGTTTTACGGTTCAATGTTTCAAAAATCAATTTTAGGGTTTCTAAGGTTTTTATAATATATGCTATATGATTTTAATATTATGATTTTGACTTTTTAAGGTTTACTGTTAAAAAGTTTATAGTTTTACGGTTTAATGTTTAATGTAAAATTTTGGATTTTAATAATAGATTTTTAAGTTTTCTATTATTTAAAGTTTAGAATTTTAAAATTTTTTAGGGTTATTTATGTGATATTTTATAACTAAGTATTTTCCTACTTGGTAAATTCAATATTAGGGTTTTAGAGTTTAAATAAAAGTATTAATTACTAAACCCTAAATTTCCACGTTTCAGTTCTACTAATTACAAACAAAAAAAAAAAAAAAAGAAGAGAAAAAAACCCAAATTCCAAGTTCCTATATTTTCTACTCAAAAATTTATAAGAAAGATACAAAATAATTATCTAAATAAATAAAAAAATTCAAATAATCATAAAGTAAAGGAAAAAAGACCCTAAGTATCCAAATAAATTCATCAAAATAATTCATCACCCTAAGATCACTTTTGCAATACAAAAAATAATTACATACATAAAATTATCAAATTTACACAAATTTATTAATAACAACAAATTTAAACAAAAACCCAACCCCACTTTCACAAAAATGAATTAATTCAAATTAACAAATAAAATTCATAAAAATGATTCACAAACAACAATTAACAAACCCAAATAAACAATAATTAAAAATTAATAAATAATACACCAAATAATTTAAATAACTAAAAACTTACCGAAAATAAAAAATGCACCTTCGTATCGATAAGCTCTAGTCTACCTTTTTCCCCTCCAAATCTCTAACAACCTTCGTACTCCAAAGAAAGTCTCACTGATTCAAACTTGAATTTCAAAAATTAACTAAATTTTAACTGTAAATTTCGAAATAAAATACAAAAGTATTAGAAGAAGAGAAGACAAAGTATACGAAGAAGAAAGAAAATAAAAGGAAGAGGAAAAGAAATTACCAAGCGGCGGCGACGGAGCAGCGAGAGAGACGGCGGAGCAGTGAGGCGGAGGAAAATTTTTCGGGGAGGAAATAAGAAAGAAGAAAGAGAAAGCAGAAAGGAGGCGGAGGAAATTTTTCGGGAAGGAAATAAGAAAGAAGAAATAAGGAGGAAGAAAAAAGAGAAAGCAGAAAGGAGGCGGTTGTGGTTAGGTTTAGGGTTTATAACGTGATAGCGCATGGTCATTATGCGTTATCACTACTAATCACGCATAACAGACATACGTTATTATGACTGATAACGCACAATGGTTGTGCGTTTTCAACAACTCAGCCCCACATCATCGACACGTCGTTAAACATGCTTCTTAATGCGGCTTAAGCCAGTTATTAGAGATTATCTCAGATGATAACGCACGATGACTGTATGTTATGGCCACTTCCGGATTAAAAAAAAATTTTGGACCGATTTAGTACCCATTTTTTGAAAATGGGCTAGATAAAGAAAAAAACCAAATAAATTTTCTCAAATTCTACTGTTAAAAATTGAAAAAAATATTAATACTTCTTTTTAATATGTGCGCAGCCAACTGCACATGTGGTTGATGTGGCCAAGCCAAGGACACATATTCAGCATGTGTCCTAACTCTCTATTTTTTGAACTTTTGGTATTTTTTAATTATTAATATTATTTATGTTATTATATTAATTGTTTTAATATATTTTACACAATTTTGTTATTTTTTAGTTAATTTCATATTATAATATGAATTGTTTATGTTAATACATATTTATATGTTAGTATTTAACTTGTTTTTGTAATAATTAATTGTTTAATTTTAATTATATATATTATGTTTAGTTTGATATAATAATTCATATTATATTACTTGTTATTTTTTTACAATTACTTACAATGAATTATTTAATTTAACATATTGTTAATTGTTATTAGTGTTTCCCTTTGTTACATAACTGTAATTAGTGTTAATGTTTAATCTAATGGTATTCTTTAACAACCTCTCACTTAGCATGCTACGTGAAGGATTCTAAGGAGGTCGCGCTACCAGACCATATACCTACTTGAGTTCAACTTAACAATATTTCTTTATTAATTTATATCTGAAAACCTTAGAGGGGTTGAATAAGATTTTTGGTTAATTTTTAAAAAATCTTTTGTGGAATTAAAAGGTAAACCTCCAATTTTGTTTGAAAAAGAAATTCTTTTTCATAAAATTTCAAACCAAACAAAATCTTATAGTTTATAACAATCAAGCAATAAGCATAACACTTTCTCAAAGAACAAAATCCACTACCTTGAGTAAACACCCAAGGATTTTCCAAAACCACTATCATTAAAATTTTACAACAAATGCAAATATGAGGATCACCCACTAAGAGTTTTGCAATCAACCTCAATCCATAATACAATTACAATCAACGGATAACTCAAGGGGTTTTTCAACACAAACCTTTGATATCACTAGAGAAAGAGATGAGTAAGGAACAAAGTTATCAAATGAACTTGAGAAGGGAAAGGTACAACTTAATTGAATATTTCTACAATCTCCTCTTTTCTTTATCAAAGCTCCAAGAAGATTTTTCCTTTGTGTTTTTGTGAGATAAAGAAGTTTTGAAGAATATACTTTAAAACTCTTTAAATGTTCTTGAATGATCTCAACTTAGTTTTTAACAACCTTCCATTTACTGCTGATCAAAAGCTCTATATATATAGGAAAGAAAAAAATAACCGTTATTTTTTGTGTAGCGGTAATATTTTTAACAGTAAAAAGGAAAATCGGACGACCCGTTTCTAAAAACGGACGTCCGATTTCCTTGTAGAAGGAAAATCGAATGAGCCATTTTTAAAATAGGAAGACCGGTTTTTGATACATTAAGAATCGGACGACTCTCTATAAAAATCAGACGACCGATTTTTCTAAAGCTAGAAAAGTCGGACCATCAGTTTTTGATACAGTAAGAATCGGACGACCCCCTATAAAAATCGAACGACCAATTTTTCTAGCTTTAGAAAAATTGGATGACCGGTTTTACAATAGGACGTCCGATTTTCTTTTCCTTTGGAAAATTCGGATGACCTTTTTTGAGAAAGATATTATAGCCAGTTTTCCTTAACAACAAAATAGCTTTCTTTCATATTTCAAATGCATGTATTCTAGATACTCTTTTAGAGATAAGAAAACTTTCAAAGGCATCAAAACCTCTATCAAGAATACTTGGGTTTCAAGAATAGTTTATAAAAGAAATTATCCAATGAGCTTCACACTTGATCAACAATCAAAGATGAGAATTAGGGAGTTTTACAAAATACCTTAGCATATCTCTAACTAAGACAAGTCTTCAAAATCTTCAATGACTTGATCGTTTCTCCTTCATTTTGCCTTGATCACAAAGATCTTTTGCTAAGAGTATAGCCTTGAGACTTCAAAGATGCTTCTTTTGCTCTATAGAAACTAAGTTTAATAATCATCACACAAACATATGTTAATCATAATCAAAATCATATACAATAATGCCCTTAGGACTAACCATATCCTTAGGTTAATTAAATTTATTCATTAATTTAAATTATTAGTACATTTAAATACATTTAAAGATTAAATAATAATAAAAGTTAACGAAAATTTTTAAATAATAATTTGAATTTAATAATAATGTAATTAATAATATATAGTAATTAATTTTTAAAAATATAATGATACTAACTAGTGCTGAAAGTGAGGGACGTTCTTCTAGCTCGACAACAGAGAAATTATGGACTCGTTTGTGAGGTCTATGCACCGCTCCTAAAATAAGAGTTTTTATGTGGAGAGTTTTAAACAACATCCTTCCAACACGTAGAAACCTTGCAAAGCGGATTCCTTCTATCCAAGATTGCTGCTGAATATGCTCTGAGGTTGTTGAAGATGTGATGCATATCTTCTTTTGATCATCATTGGAAATTTGGCTTGGTTTACAATTTTTCCATTTGGTTGGACTATTCTAGGAATCACCTACTATTTAATCTATCTTTGAACATATGCCAGATTGGTTGGATCAAGACAATTTTTGATTTGCCTATATCTTATGGGGTATATGGAATAACTGGAATAATCTACTTTTTCAACAAATCATATTGAATCCTTTACATATCATTATATAGGCAATTGACCTCTAGGAGGATATGTGCAGCTGTATCATCCCAATGAGAGCGTCCAAGCTTCTACTGTTTCCTCCTCTAGAGTGGTGGCCAATGTTGGTGTACCTATGCCTACAACTTTACAGAAAGGAAAAGCTATTTTAGAAGATTTGACGGATTCTATGAACCAACCGATTATGAAAAAGCAAACGAATATGAGATCCAATACGACACTACCTGATGGATGGCATTGGAGACAACCAAATCCAGGGCAATTTAAACTCAATGTAGATGCTTCTTGGTCTATGAGCAATTCTAGCTATGAAGGCCTTGTCCGTGACCATCAGGGGAGGATGCGAATTGCCTTTACAAGAGTTATGCATCCTCCATCCCCAGAATATGATGAGACAGTTACTGTTCGTGATGGACTTAGATTATCAATGTTTTGGTTATACTAATTTCACTCTGGAAAGCGAATGCAAGGGTGTTGTTGACCGGCTCAAGTCCCGTTCAGGAGTTCATAGACAGGTTTTCATTCTTATAAATAGACCTCATGTCTTTTTATCCTTTGCTAGACGAAGTGCCAACATATTTATTTGCCGCTCAGGCCGTCTGTATTAAATTACCTTCCAACATCTGAATGAAGGTGGTGCCTCATGTTATTTCTATTGCTGTTCAAACATATTTAATTTAATGGTCTTTTCTCTTAAAAAAATAGCAGTCAGTCGAATTGATTATATTTTGAAATTATTAATCAATTTAATTACACTTTCAGACTCCATTAGAATTACAGTCAACTATTTCACAACAATTTCTCTATGGCAAAATAGATTTTTAAAACTTACCAATAATATTTATATTCATAATTATATAATATTTGAATATATCATATTTATCTCGTATGAAATAAAGATATCACATATATATATATATATATATAGAATGGTCTAAGTTCCCAACTAGAACAATCAAAGAACCAAAACGAAACCTACATTCATGACAATCTCAACCAAGAGTTTGTGTTAATATACAAAAAACCAAGAAACATAATCTAATTAAGATATATATAAAAGAAGGTACGTTCCTGGGGATATAGTAGTGGCTAGCCACATTCACCATCAAATACTAGTTCAAAAAAATGGCTGGAAATTAAAATCGTACAAGTACAACATTATTGTTTACTTGGTAACATGAGAATCCCAATTCCATATATCTGAAATGCAGCTAACAGTATCGCCTCCTCCATTATTCTTGAGAGAATTCTCTACATTTTCCAGGTGTCCAACAACTGTGGCATTATTATTTTGCTCAGAAACTCCCAAAATATGGTAGGAAGCAGCAGAAGGATGATTTTCTCCACGAGGAATAGTAATAGTTGGAGACACATTTTCCAATTGGCTGCAAATGTTGGTGCTACTAGTAGTAGTAGTACTAGTAGTAGTGCTAAAAGATTGGGCTGTACTGTTCAAATAGTTTTGTAAAAGATGACTTAGACTAGACGTCAATGAACCTCGTGCAACCATATCTTCAGCCAGTTTCACCTATAATTGTTCAAAAACCCCATTCCTAATTAGTATGAATATATAAATAAATTAAACTAAGGCAAAAATAATGACCATTGTAGTTTTTAAAGTTTAGAGCCAATCTCTTTTTTTTTTTTCCTATTCGAAAGAAAGATATCGATTAATTTGAAGAGATCAGAAGGTATAAGACTCTCAAATAATAATACAAGGCTAAAATGTGTTATTAAACCACTCTTTGCATAATTCGAAATCACAACCTCTCATTTAATATGTCAAATGGAGGTACCAATGTAAGAGGGGTCGTGTCACGATTACACACCTCTTGTCAAAGTCAGAATCACCCTCATATTTAAATTTTTAAAAATATCGTTTTATGTATTGGCAAAGTCATTTATCTTGACTTAGTAGATTTTGGCCGAACATAAGTACATATATAACATGTGATACTTTTATAAAAAATGTATATACCTTAATAAAGTTGAAACGTGCTAAAACGTATTATATATGAGTCGAGCTCTATCAAGAAAATTCGTGATAACATTAACCATTTTGACAATATATTTGATACCTTGGCTCTGAGTGCTTCCACATCTGATTTAAGGACTCGATTATTTGTAGTTGAATCCTTAAATTGTTGACTTGCATCAGCTAGTTGCTTGAACAAAGACGCATTCTCTCCCCGTAGTTGATCAACCTAATTGGTAAACAAAATTTAGTAGCAACACAAAAATATTTTATTAGAAATAGCCAGAAGGTTTATTCAAGAAAAGAAATATGAATTCTTCAAAAAAAAAGAAAAAACGAAAGAGAGAGAAAGAAATATGAAAATAGTGTAATAGTATTAAAAATATAATAAAATTGAAGGCTTTTTGTTATAATAATTCCTAAATAATTAATAGATATATATATATAGAAATTGTCTTGATAAAAAATAAAAAAATATACTAAAATTTATATAATTCTATCGATGTGATTTACATCCATATATATATATATATATGTAAAATTCAGTTTCAATTACAAATTCATCACATTACAAAGCAACACCTTTATAAATAAGATCAAATTAAAATTTAACTCGAAATTATAAAATTTAAAACAACTTAATCTTAAGCAAGGGGCGAGCAACATTTTTGAATGATCAAGTACTAGAAAACTAGTTACCTGTTGTTCAAGATCTGCTAAATGAGCTTGTTTTCTTCTTCTTGAACGTCTTGCTGATTCCCTGTTGGAAACCATCCTGAATGTATACATCTCATAATAATATCAGTTATATATAGCTGCAAATGCTTAATTTGTTCTTTATTTTTTATAATTTTAACTTTAATTGATAAATTATGTTTGGACGATTTTCTCTTACTTATGTTATATTAAATATTTTAAACCATTTTCTAAAAGTATTTTTTAATATAAAACTACAGCAATCATCGTCTAATAAAGAAGTTTCTTAATTAAATATTAATACTATTCAATATCAAGATTTTCTATAATATTTATTTTTATAAATAATTTTTTGTAAAGGAGAGAATACTACAGTACATTCATTTGTACCTTTTGATTCGCTTAAGGTCAATAGGATCGGTGCTTTCTTCACATTGACCGGTTTCAATCTCGATGTCATCATCATCTGATTGCTCTCGAGAAGATCCACTTGTTGCCATTGTTGCAGCTCTGTGATTATTATTATTATTATTATTATTCCTACCCTTTGCTTTTGTAGCTGATGTAGGACTTCCAACTAATCAACAAATTAAATACTTGTAATTAACTTCCCCAAAACCAGAAAAAATATATATATATATATTTGGTAGAAATCTAATGCAGAAAGACATTAATAACCAGAAAATATTGTTTTATTCTATTAAAATTTATTCTATTAAAATGAAAAGAGAAAATAGTTCAAATGTCATTAAATTATTTATGAATCTTTATAAGTATTTTTTACTATTTTGTCTATTTTTTTTATAATTCAATCACTATGTTAGATAGATTTTCGAGGATAATTGTTTTATTTCGAAAATGTGTTTTATCTATTTTTTTCATAATCTAATCACTATTTCAGATGGATTTTAAGAATAATTATTTTATTTTGAAAATGTATTCTTGAAAAGGTAAAAAATTTAGTAAAAAGATAATTGAGAAACACATTTTTAGAAGAAAACAATAATTTTTGACAATTTTAGTGTTGAAAATATTTTTGGTCAGAAGGGAACAATTAGGGCATCTATTGTAAATAAGTAAATATGCGATAATAATAATATATAAGTGCAAAAAATTAAAATAAAATATTACGAATATTTATTGTAAATATAATTCCTTTAAAAAAAGAATATTTGTAAATAATTAAATAATAGTTTAAGAGAATCTTCCAAACAAATTAATGATGATGAAAATTAGAAGGGTTATATATACATACTACAAAATGAGGACTGAGAGTCAATTGTGGCAGAGTGGGAAGGATATTGCTTTGTGCTAAGATTTTGAGACCAGAGAGGAGCATCATTTGCTGCATCAAATCTTGGATATGTGTTCCCAACTCCCTGCTATATATGACGTAACAAAATATACATTACAACAAGTACCATTCCGACTAATACATTATGACATAATAAGTAAGCTTCTTATCTTTTTTTAATATTTTATGTAACATTTTAAGGATATTGAAGTGATAATTAGAGATAGTTCAAGTACTCTCAAAGTAGTCATGGCACAACCATTCCCTTCCTCTGCCTCCGGAGGCCCAAGCAATTATTCAATGTATCTATTTGGAGTTCAGCACTGACTTCACGTCTTTTGTTGTAGAATCGGACTCTCAATCTACTAGCCATAAAGATCAAGCAAATCAACCAAATCTCTCTCCAATTGGGGGTTTCATCCGCACAATTTGAGATTTCGAAATTCTCTTTTGTCTTATCACTTGCAAACCAACTAATACTATAGTTGATGGGTTAGCTCACATGGGTTCTACGACTTCTACCCATTGAATTTGGTTCAATGATTTACAAAAGTTCCAAGAGAACAAAAAGACGATCATGGCAAAAGTTTTATATTATTTGAGTTTTAAATTTTTTGAAAAATATATTACTTGCATGATTGATTGGATCCACGTACCATTTCAATAAACATATATATTATTATGTATTCATTAAAAAAAAAAACCTTAGAAAAATGCTTGAATAAAGCAAAACTTTAGCCAAAGGTGTAAAGCAAACACAAAAGGGCACACACTTGGAGGGTTAGCTTTAAGTAAAGATGGTTTTTTTTTATTTTTTCTAATATAGCAAAATCACAATTTTCGATGGAAAAAAAAGGCAATCACTGGGAATCATTTGTAACCTATGTAATTTAGTATATTTTTTTAAAAAAATTTATTAAATAAATTTTAAAAAAATAATATAAATCTTAATAAAATATATTACAAAACAATTATAAGAAAGAATCATATAAAAAATAATACAAATAATTATGCATAAATTAATATTGCATTAGAAAAATAACATGTCGTATTTTAAGATAGTTATTTAATATAAAGCAAATTTTAAAAATTCTCCAGTAAAAATGCATGAACAGATATACCTAGGACCATCTTATTTATATGTGGGGCCGGGCCAATACAGAGACCAATATATAACCTCCGTTTTCTTCGTTTCATTTTGATTGAATTTTAAAAATAAAATTCATTTAAGTTCCTTTTCGATTAAATTTAAAATAAAAAATTTTTATTTATTTATTTTTATTTTAGACCTTATTTTTTCTCCTAAATAATTTTATTTTGAGCATCTCTAATAAAAAAATCTCCATTTTTTTCATTTCTATTTCCAATCAAATGGACTCTTAATCTCTTACACATTTTTACTTTGAATCTCACTTCCTATCCATAAATCATTTATTTTGTATGTATTTCGAATAAAATTTTTTTACTTTTTTGTATTTTCATTCCTATTTCAAATAGAACCTTAATTATAGAGAATAGACCCTTTGAGGCCCTTTTTTGGGAAAAAAAAAGTCAAAATCACTCTGCTACTCATAAAGCTATGTAATTCACAGTTTGATGATCTGTCTAAACTGGAAAAAAAAAAAAAAAAAAAACGTTATTGTTTCCTTAAGTTCTCTGACTGGATTTCTCCAATAATTGAAAATGGAAAAACAAAAAATTATAGGAAGGAATTTGTTTTTACACTGATATATTTGATTCTGAAGAAATTAAACGATCCATTTATAACAGCAAGAATATATCCAAATAATCCAATTTAAAAAAAATCCAAGAAATTAATTATTTAAAAAAAAAAAAAGAAGAAAGAATTCAAGAAACTAACCGAGGGATTTCTGAAAGCCAATCCAAAGAGATTTTTCTGATCATTTGGGACTTTGATCTGATGATGATGATGATCAACAACAACTTCTTCTGAATTTCTGGTTGGATTGAAAAGCTCATCAAGAGCTAATTGAGAAGGGCTTTTCTTCATATCTTGGTTGATCATTTTTCACCTAATAATTCTTCTTTTTTTGCTTAGCTATGAAGTAGTAGTAAAATTGAGAGAGAGAGAGAGAGAGAGAGAGAGAGAAGAGAGAGAGAAAGGGAAGAGAATGTAAAGCATATGACTGATTATATAATAAAGTGGTGAGGGAGTGTGATGGAAGAAGAAGACAAATCAGAGTAGTTTTTTTATGAGAGAAATTTTGAAAAAGTTGGGAATCATTTGAGTCAGCCAAGTAAAGGTTTGGTGTCTTAAGTGTTAGATTTCGATTTACTTGGTTGGTTGTCCTTCAATGTTGCTTTAATTTGCATTGGCGGAGTGCTCACTTTGTGGAATTTGCTTCGTGTTTGGTTTCCTTTTGGTAAATGGAAATATGGAGAAATACCACTTATCTTTATATTTATATATATTTTTATAATAGTTAACATTCAAAATTTACGTCTAGCTAATGAAGTGAAAGATTAGACAGTTGACACCAAAAGAAGTTGAACAGTAAGTAAGCTGACCAAGTATTGATTTACTGAGTTGAAGTACATACTACGTGTTATAACTAAATATGCAGTTTGTCTAGAAATGGTCTAACTGTCTCGCATATATATCGGAAAACGAATTGTAATCTATCAGTTTAACTAAATAAAATTCTCACATTCTTACCGTTCTAAAATTAACATTTCGTTTATTTCAGATGTGGAGAAAATAATGAAAGAGTACATACTATATGGTAGTAAAGAAACAGGCAGCTTCATGAGCCAAATATTCTGCCTCCTCCTTGCTTGGGTCTTGTGTCACGTATTTTGTATAGAGCAAATGAATCTTTTTGGCTAACTTGAATATGGATGTAAATGAATGACTATGTAGAGGCTAGGAAAAAGGAGCTGCTATAAATGAATGATTAAGGGCTAATACTCCCTATAGTGTTTGTTTTGTACATATGAAAGTTTAATGCTAATGATCCCTTTTGAAGCCCCCCAAAAAATAATGAGAGTACCGAGAGAAATTAAGAGTTGAAGAATAACTACAAAAGATAAAGAAAGTTACAGATTAGGATACACATCAATTAATGCGTCGATATATCTTTTTGTCTTTCTAACTTTTATTCAGTCTATCAATTAATTTTTAGTTGTTATGTTCTTTAATTCAACAATATTATTTCAATTCTTTTAATTCCAAATTTATTTATACTTTAATTATATTTTTCTTTCCAGTTTACATGCAATTTCCTTTTAAGTTTTTCATCATACATCCATCTTTCTCTCCTCTAGGAGAGTCACAAGGGTTTTATGTTGATTCCTCTTTATGAAATTAGCTCGTCGGACTTAAGAAATATATAAGTATTAAAAACTTCAAGATACATATTTGAACTCGCAAAATCTAATATTCTATTAATAACTAAATATTTATTTTCATTATGTTTTTTAATTCAATAATCTAATTATAATTTCTTTCAATTCTAAGCCTGTTAGTCCTAAGGGCATTATTGCATATGATTTTGATTATGATTAACATATATTTGTGTGAGTATTGAGCATAGTTTCCATAGAACAAAATAAGCATATTTGAAGTCTCAAGGCTACACTTTTAAAAGCAAAAAATCTTGGTGATCAAGACAAAATGAAGGAGAAAAAATCAAGCTATTGAAGACTTTGAAGACTTGTGTCTTAGTTAGGGATGTGCTAAGGTATTTCTTTGTAGAACTCCCTAACTCTCATATTTGATTGTTGATCATGTATGAAGCTCTTTGAATAAATATCTTTCTATAAATTCTTCTTGAAATTCAAGTATTCTTGATAGAGTTTTTATGTCTTTGAAAGTTTTCTTATCTCTAAAAGAGTATCAAGGATATATGTTTTTGAAATAGGAATGAAAGCTCTTTTCTCTAAAATCCTTTTCAAAAATCGGTTGTCCGCTTTTTCTAAAACGTCTGATTTTTGTAGGAAGCATTTGAATCTTTCTGTTTCAAACTCGGACTTCCGTTTTTAGAAACCGGTCGTCCGGTTTTCCTTTTTACTGTGAAAAATACTACCGTTACACAGTGCAACGGTTACATTTTTCTCTCCTTCCTATATATATTGATTTTTTTATCAGCTGCAAAAGTAAGAAGTTTGATTAAATATTTATTAAGATCATTTAAGAACCTTTAAAGAGTTTTAAAGTACAATCCTTCAAACAATTTTTCATCTCACAAAAACATCTTCTTGAGCTACATTTGTAATCATCCATCAAAGAAGAAGTAAAGAGGAGCTTGCAGAAACATTCAATTGAGTTTTATCTTTCCTTCTCAAGTTCATTTGGTAATATTGTTCTTAACTCATCTCTCTTTTATTAACATCAAAGGTTTGTGTTGCAAAACCTCTTGGGTTATCCTTTGATTGTATTTGTATTGGTGATTGAGGTTGCTTGAAAAACTCATGGTGGGTGATCCTAAAAAATTGTGATTGTTAGCCCTAAGGGCATTAATACTTATGTTTTGATTATGATTAACATATGCTTGTGTGAGTATTTTAGCTAACCGTCATAGAACAAAAGAAGTACCTATGAAGTCTCAAAGTCTACAAGCAAAAGATCTTGTTGATGAGGACAAAATGGAGAAGAAGAGACCAAGCCATTCCAAGATCAAATCATTGAAGTCATTGAAGGCATTATCTTTGGTAGAGTGAATTAGGTACTACCTTGTAAACTCCCTAGTCTTACTCTTTGATTAAGTGATCATATATGAAGCTCCCTGTATGATTTTCTAAGATATAATCTTTTGTTAAAAACTAAGTATTCTTGACTGAAGATGTTTTGGAAAGTTTTTCTTCTCTTTAAAATGATTGTCTATACATGCTTTTGAAACAAGGAAGAAAGTTTTTGTTTAAAAAGAAACTTGAATGTGGAAAACAAGAATTCGGCAGTCCGGTTTTAGAACCGGTCGTCCGTTTTTTCCAAAGTAAAAATTCGGCAGTCCGTTTTTCAGAAAATCAAGTCCGAATCTTTCTGTTAAAAAACTCGGTCATCCAGTTTTAAAACCGGCAGTCCGATTTTCCTTTATATCAAAATTCGGCAGTCCGTTTTCTAAGTCCGAATCTTTCTGTTTTAAAGAACCGGCAGTCCGTTTTCAGGAACCGGTCGTCCAGTTTTTGCTGTTACTGTACAAATTTTACCGTTGCACAGAATGCATCTGTCATTTCTGAAAAGCAACGGCTATTGTCTAAAGGCAACGGTCTTGTGCTTCAAGACTCTATATAAACACTTGATTTTCAGCCATAAAAGAGATAAGTTTTGTGGAATATTCATTGTGAACATTTAAAACTTACAAGAGCTTCAAAAGCACATTTATTGCAAATATTTTTCATTCCAAAAAACAAAATCTTCTTGAGCTTCACTATTGATCATCATCAAAGAAGAAGAAAGGAGGAGCTTGTAGAACAATTTCATTGAGTTGTATCTTATATTCCTCAAGCTCAAAGTGGTAACATTGTTCTTAAACTTATCCTTTTCTTTTATTGATATCAAAGGTTTGTGTTGAAAAACCCTTTGGGTAATCCTTTGATTTACATTGTGTTGTGATTTGAGGTTGTGTGCAAAACCCTTGTAGGGTGATCCTCATATTTGTAGTTGGTATATCTTTGTGTTTTAGTGGATTTGAAAAATCCTTGGGTGTTGACTCAAGGTAGTGGATGTAACTCTTTGAGAGAGTGAACCACTATAACTCCTTGTGTTCTTCTTCATATTTCTCACTTGTCTCAACCACAAAATTTCATTTGGTTTGGCATTTTATTATAAGATTTTTAGAATCCTCTTTCAAACAAAATTGAAGGTTTATCTTTTGATTAACAAAGTATTTTCGAAAATTAGCCAAAAACCTTATTCACCCCCTCTAAGGTTTTTCAGTGATTGTTGTATACCTTTTATTATAGTGGATTTGAAAAAATCCTTGGGTCTTGAAGCAAGATGGTGGATGTAGCTCTTTTAAAATTCTTTCTCAAACAAAATTTGAGGTTTTTCTTTTAAGTACACAAAAGAATTTTAAAAAATTAGTCAAAAACCTTATTTATCCCCTCTAAGGTTTTTCAAAGTCTATTTTTACTTATTTTACAACTTACTCGCAATTTTCCTTCTAAATTTTTTATTGTACATCTATCTTTCTATAATCTACAAATAGTCACAGAGGTTCTAGACAATGTTGAAAAAACTAGATTGGATATCGAATCGGTCAATCTATTGATTCACTGGTTAATTAGTTCAACCAAACAAATAAGTGGTCGGACCAAATAACATTATAAAGATATAAAAGTTATAAATATATATTAATAATTCATTTATATACGCATTATAGATCAATTAACACTAAATATGATTAAAATATCTAACTAAAGAATATTATAAACTTGTTAACTCAAAAATGTAATTTTTAGTTAGAAAATAACCCCAAAAAAATAAAATAAGTTGGATAGGTCCAACTAGTCAGTTCAACTGATGTTGACCAAGTTTGACTGTTCGAATTTCTACTAGTTTTTATAAAAACCAGATAGATTTAAGGTCTAATTCCTGGTTCGACCAATTGAACTGGTTGGTCCAATCCAATTTTCTCAACTTGGTTCTAGATTGATTCCTCCTTAGGAAATTAATTAGCTGAACTTAAGACATCTAATCATCTATAAGTATTAAAAACTTCAAGATATATATTTTAATTAGCAAAATCTAATATTCTATTTATCACCAAACATTTTATTTTTTTAATTTAATTATATTTAGAATCTCCATCTATTTTACCTTAAATAATCAAGTTTCTAATTAAATAATTATTTTTTAAAGAATATATATTAAAAATATATTATTTCAAACTTTATAAAAGTATTTTGTAATAAATTAAAACTATACGCTCAGGTATGGACAAATTGATTTTATATCAAATTTTAAAGGAATATTTTGCAATAAATCGTAAATTCATGAAGGGTATTTTAGACATTCTACTTAGATTAACCAAATAGATGGTTTTGAAGGGTAAAACACATATTTCTTAACTTTCAATATTGAAGTGTTTCTACCCCTAACTTTCGGGGTTATTTTACTATAAATTCTATAATTCATATAAAATGTACTATGTAGTGATGAAATTACAATTTGGAAAAAAATAAAAAAGAAAAATGTAAATTTTTTCTTGAAGAAAGGAAAGTTAAATAATCAATTTTTTAAAGAATATAGAGTAAAAAGAAATTATTTTAAATTTTATGGAAGTATTTGTAATACACTAAATTTATAAATCAAGTATGGATTAAACTGATTTTATATTAAACTTTAAAAAATTATTTTGTAACAAATTATAATTTACATATAGCTATTTTGATTATTTTACTTAAATCGACAAGATAACTGTCTTGACAGATAAAATACATAATTTGTTTTTAACTTTCAGTACTAAAGTATATCTGCTGCTAACTTCGTGAATTATTTTGGTATTAACTCTATAATTAATTTAAAATTTACTACGTAGTGTTGAAATTATAAAATTTGGTGGAAATAAGAAAGGAAAATGTAATTTATTTTTCCAAGAAGAAAGGAAAATGTAATTGACCCTTTGAAGAATTGGGAAGCATCAAATAGGCGAATCCATGCAACTTTCAAAGAAGAGAGAACGAAAGCAATCCAAACCCGCTAAATGTGGAGCTCCCCACACATAACCGAGTGGAGAGAAGAAAAATATGAGGGGAAAAACGAAATCCCATCTGGAATGCAACAAGCAAATCATCTCAACTTGATGAACAATAGAGGTTCAGTTTCTTTTCTTTGGTTTTTGTTTCAATATTTGTTGTTGCACAAAATTAGCTACAGAAAACCCAGGGAAAAAAAATTTTCTTGTTGATTTTGTATTGAGAAGAGCGAAAAGGGATTGATCCCAAAAATTTTGCAGAAAAGGAAGAGAGGAAGGCTTCTGATTGAAATGGTGAATGAGGAGACGGACCGGTAATGAGAGGAGATAAAAACTAAATTGCATGAATAGTGCATGAGAATTTGCCTCTGAGACAAGAGCAATGATGCAATTTCAAAAGCCTAAATTGATAGCTGTGGCAATAGACAAAGATCGAGCAAGCCAATCTGCATTGAAATGGGCAGTTGAAAATCTTCTCGCCAGAGGCCAAACCATTCTATTGATCCATGTCAAAATTAGACCTGGATCTTCCTCCTTATTTTCTTCTTCGTCTCTTACAATGCCAAGTAATTCTTCTGCCTCTCTCTTTCTGTTTTTATCTCTTGTGGGTACACAATATTTTTTCTTTTCTTTTCCCCTATTTGTGCATTTTAGAGATGAATTTCTATCAATCCCAAGACAGAATCTCTCTATGTTTTAACGTAGTTTGCTATTATTGGGTAGTATTTCCATTGCATTGTTTTATGTTTATATGGCTAGGGAAAAAACCCAAAAAAAACAGGCACAAGCAGAATAACTAGGCAACAGGAAGAAAGCAGGACTACAGACTTTGTTAGAAGATTATTGTTTTAACAGACTAGTAAGACTAGGTGCCAATTAAGAGGAGGGAGTTTTCCCCTCTTTTATGATTAGCTAGTCAAAAAAAGAAATTATTAGCAACTTATATATGGTGATTCTTTTTTTACTAGAACAATTTTGAACATACAGGGTCATTTTATATGTGCACTATATGCAGTGAAAGGAGTTAAAATTTTATAGTGTAATTACTTGAAAGAATTGTACGGGCCTTTGAAATGCAAATATAACTCCCCGTGAATGTTTTGACTCTCAGAGATTTCAAATATATCTAAGAATTTATACTGTTATTTTTTGTCACAACACACTCAAGAACTAAGTATGTATGGTTTTGGTATAGGACTTAATCCAATTTCTAATCCTAGTGATGAAAATGGTACACCTGGTGGAGATATTGATGCAGAGACAAAGGAACTTTTCCTTCCATACCGTGTGTATTGTACACGCAAAGATGTGAGTGCTCAGTTTCTTCCTACAATTTTTTTTCTCCTTGAGAAGATGCTTTGTCTAATATTCTGAGATAAACCTTAGGGGAAAATTAAAAAAATACAGTTCCAAGCAGACAAAAATTTATATTTATCAATGTTAAATTACAGCTCATTTTCTGACTACGAATATTGTATGCACACAATGTCAGATAATCTGCCAAGATATTGTGCTAGAGGATTCAGATACAGTCAAAGCACTTCTTGAATTTGTAAGTAGAACTGGAGTAGAAATTTTGGTGCTTGGTTCAGCAACAAAAAACAGCTTTTTCAGGTATGAGTTTGCTCATTGTTTCCTGTTACATAACATGCACATAGTTTGTTCATAGTTCTCCAAAATATATATTGGTTCATGAGTAGACATGCAAAAATACCCACAGAGACATATAAATGGAATAGACTCAAGGGAGGAGATGAAACGTGAATGAAAAAATCTTAGGTATTAAATAAAAAACTTAAAGCATTTCTATAATTCTCCTACCTGTTAATGAATCACAAGGAAACCCTCTTAGTTACATGTTTGTGTGGTAAACAAGAAACTACTTGATATGATTGTGTATAGAATACTGATAATAGTTTCCTGTTATGATTCCATACAGAATGCAAACATAGTTCCTTACCTCTTTCTTTCTTTCACTTAGCAGTATTCATCCTCCTACAACAAATTTTGAAGAATACATGATTGTCACATTGAAGAAATTGGACTTAATAGAAGTTCTGTTTTGGGGACAAAAGGGGATCCCTTCCCATTAAAAAGTATATGTATTATTAGCATCTAGTGAGATACATAGGGAATAATTTACTTTCACTTGCTAATTTTCTTCTCTTCCATGAGTTGATATTTGGAATCTAAAGTATGTGGATACTATTCTTTCCACCATGATTATGCAAGTACATCAATGCTTTCAAGTTCTGTTGCTAGCACTCATAAAAAAGAAAAAAGTTCTAATTTTAGCAGTCTTTATGCACAGAAGATTTAAAGCGAAAGACATTCCAGCAAGTGTCTTAAAAGGCGTTCCAGATTTTTGTTCTGTATATGTTATCTCCAAAGGAAAGATTTTATCTACCAGAACAGCTTCTCGTCCAGCTCCAGCAATACATCCACTTCGACAACAGATATTGCAACAGGCCAATAGCATGTCTGCTGTATCCGAAGCCTCATTACAGCCTCCCATCAACTCAAGAGGTAAGTAATTCACCAGATCTTTCTTCTAGTTTAATATTTCCCATGATTTTCTTATATTTCATCTTCACTTGGGGTTCTATATCAGGAGGTGCAAAATCAGTATCTGATCTGCCTTTTCCACAGATGTCAAATGAAAATTTTTCAATCAAGTAAGTTTTGTACTAGTAGATCTTTCTAAAATAAACTTCATAGTATAATAGACTAATTTATATGTAGAGGTGAATTGGCTTATTATCTTTTCAGAAAAAAAAATAAGGAAGGATTAATCTCCTTAGTCAATATTCTGCTTGAGGAGCACTTATCTGTTACTGCCTGGAATAGCAGAAGATGATTGCTTTAAAAGAAGTGTCATTTCACTCGTAAAAGTTGCATAATTTCTTAAATTCTTTTGTATATGTTTATGCATATTTTTAATGTCAACAATATACATTGCTTTGCCACCGTCACAGCTACCGAGGGTGCCTGGAGAGATAGTTCTCCAGATGGCCCAAGATGAAAGTTCACTTTTGTAGGTTTAAGTAATGAATTATTTGCTTTAATTGTGCACAGGTCACCCTTCAATAATCGGAAAGGCCCCAATGGAAGACCATATGAACTAATTGGTTCTCTTGACTCTGACATCTCCTTTGTTAGTTCTGGTAGGCCGAGTATCGACAACTTATTTCCAGCAAACTTTCATGAAAGCTTCGAAACTGGAACCACCCCTCCTCGACTTTCAAGTTTTTCCGAGATGGAGAATCAGAGTTTCGATTTAGGATACCCCGGGCGTAGATCAGTTGATACTCTCACTCCACCAGATTCATCGTATGTCTCAACAGATAGTATGGTAAGGGAATCCCTGATTTTATCTGCAAATACTTATTTACTTATTTAAGATATTTTTGAACTTTCCATGAATGCTTTACATATTTTGGCTACTTCACAAGTATAGCTAGTTAATGATTAGTTTGACAAAATTGACTAATTGCATAAGTGGCATAAAATTTGGACATTTTGCGAATTGATAATACAATCTTAAGTACACTAAAGGAGATGTTTTTAGTTCAGAGTAGTTTACAAAGAGAAAAAGTTTCTCCTCCACAATTTTCTTGTTGAGTTGATTTCTGATAGTAGTTAAACCAGAAGAAGTTTTCTAAAGTGCATTACTGAAAGTTGCTATATTATGCCAGGAACTGTGAGCAACATTTATTTTAAGATTCTTATAACTTTTAATAAAAATTTGTTGTTGAAAATTCCATTTTCCTTGAGTTAATGATAATGTTGCTTCTCGTGAGGGTACCCCTGTTAAGCAAAAGCATGTATGAGTATAAAACACTAAAACAGCTATAATGAGAAACAGAAGTTCAACATTCTAGGAAACAGCTTATGAAAAAAGAAAAACAGGAAGCTTGGTTAGAGATTGATATGGTACATATAAGATCATACTGTTAGCATTCATATGCATGGAACTAATTCGTGCTTATTGAGATATAGATGGATGTAAGCTTAAGTAGAGAAGAATTGAACACAAATGGAAGTGACAAACTAAAGAAAGTAAAGATCCAAGTAACTCAGAAGTCTATGTTGAGTAACCAACGAGCTCCTTCAACAAGCCACAATATTTAGAACAAAAAGTCTAGTATGAAATCATTTGCAATAAGTGCTCAGTGTTCAATTTCCATCTTATTTAAATTCTAAGCTACTAGGGGAGTGCAATATACACATGTAATCCTAACATATCCTAACATGTCCTCTCACATGTAAGCAAAAGATAGTGTATCCCTCCTCTTTTTCATAAATAACTAGACCGACAAGTGTGCTCTTCAACTTTCTTAACGAGTGGATGGCTAAAAAGATTTCATTATCATCTGATTTGGATTACTAGTTTGTCGGAACTTCAAAAACTCTTTAGTCTTTTTGCAAGAATACTACCTTCAATCAGAAAAACTTCCAATTGGAATGAACTTTTAATGAAAAATAGACCAGAATGAACTTTGGTTGAGCAGGAATTAGAATGAACTTCAGTCTTACATCAGAATACAATTCAAACATGGACAACCCAATATGAACTATGGTTTACCAGAGTAGCTTCTCCCTTTTCTAGCTCTAATATAATGTGGAGAATAAAGACTTTGAGGGAATGTTTAAAAATGTTTGAGTCAGAGCAATGTCTCTCATCCAATAATGGGAATAATTATGAGAATCCACTTATTAAGCTATACAACAATGGGGGATAAACAAATCTAACCAATATCAACCATATAAAATCAACATTTTCCAATTAATAGACAATTATAAATTATTCATACAATCTCAAAGAAAATGATGAGAAAAAAAAAAAAGATAATGTTCATCTACCAATAAAAGAAGAAAAAGAAGAATCAGAACGAATATGAAATATTATTTACTAATTTAAAGGTCCAAATAATAATATAATTCACAAAAATTATATGATGCAACATGGTCAAAATGTCAGGAGGTTGTTATCAAATAAAATACAGGATAGTTTTATACCAGACCAGAAACATGGAGAATGAAAAGTTTGTAGTTTTGGGACCTTTTTAGGACTTCTGCAACATGGGGACTGATTTTGACAGTAGTTCCTTGGGAACATTTTGAGCCACATATAAGCATATCATGTTACAGTATTGCTTTTACCTTTCTGTTTCTCATACATTTTCTGATTATACTCTATAGAAAGAATATCTGCACTACTGCATCTGAAGTTTCTTAATACACTATGTCTTAGTCCGTGCACACACACTTCATATCCGGTAATCTCAGAAAATGAACCAAAAATCAACTGAGACAATGCTGCAAAAGTGGCTTGGTTGAAAGCCTTGACTGTGCAACCCTTTAGTTCTACACTTGTCCTACAATGTCTTTAGATTGAAAGGACAGAATTGGGGAAAAAAAACAAAAGTAACTTGATGTATAAAATTATTTTTCTGTTCTAATCTGAAAGATTTATTTCTATTTGATGGTGTTTCTTCCTCGAAATGAATCATTTTAGAACTCTTGAAAAAACAATTTTTTTAGGACTACTCGAAGTTGAAGATACTGATGATAAAGCTATGTTGAGATCTCAGGAAAGGTAACGGAACGGTATTAAAATACAAAATAAAGGGAAAGTGATGGTAATAAACAAATACTTTTCTAGTTTCATGAGTTTTTGAAGGCAAAGCAAGAAAAGAAAAGTATCCCGTTGTCGTTTCTAGGAAAGGAAAGGGTAAATACAAAGAAAATTATAAATGGTTTTCTTGGTATCTTTGGTTTCCAATTTCAGTTTTATTTACAGAACAGACTCAGGAGTTAAATCCTTGATTCATCCTTTGAGTCCTTAATAATGACCTCACAAACTCCCAATTAATTAAAATGAATAAAAGCAGGAATATGATGGTTTCTTCTTTCCTTTTTCCCTTAATTCCACTAAAATAAACATGACATGAGATTATAAGATGCTAACTAGATTTAAAAATCATGTAATTTTCAAATTTTGGTCTTTGCTAAGTTATTCAGCTCCTGTTCAAATACTTGAAGATATATGGTCCAGCTGTCAAAACCTCTAATTTCACTATTATTTTCCCCTCTAAGAAGCCACCAAGTTACAATTAACAAAATCTAATTAAAATGATAATACATATTTGCTAACATGCATTTGGAAGAACAAAAACATGATGAGAGAACAATTGTTTAATCTAATAATGATTCTTTGATATAGGATGATGTAGAAGCTGAAATGAGAAGGTTGAAACTGGAGCTGAAGCAAACAATGGACATGTACAGTACTGCTTGCAAGGAGGCACTCTCGGCGAAACAAAGGGCACGAAAACATCACTATGTCTTCAATTTCATGCTTTTGTGCATGCTCTGACATTTTTTGTATTACAGGCAATGGAACTGCAGCGATGGAAACAGGAAGAACAGCAAAGATTAGAGGAGGCACGACTAGCTGAAGAAGCTGCATTGGCACTTGCAGAGAAGGAAAAGGCCAAGTCTAGGGCAGCTATTGAGCATGCTGAGGCAGCTCAAAGGATTGCAGAACTCGAATCCCAAAAGAGAATAAATGCAGAACTGAAAGCACTCAAAGAATCCGAAGAGAAAAACAAAGTACTAAACAAGCTATCAGATATCAGGTACAGGAAATACACGATTGAGGAAATTGAATCTGCAACAGACTACTTTAACCAATCTCTTAAGATTGGAGAAGGAGGCTACGGTCCAGTATACAAGTGCAATTTGGATCACACACCTGTAGCTGTCAAGGTCCTTCGGCCAGATGCTGCTCAGGGAAAATCACAGTTTCAGCAAGAGGTATTTGATTGAGTTGGACAAGGTTAAGATTCCTTTGATTTATCTTTACCCAATGGCAATAAAATATAATGGAGAAACATTTTACGTAAGCGGAACACTTTCAATGATTTAGCATCACATGCTTTAGAATTGGTGGAATCCTCGCATTCTTTTGTAGACTTTTTTAACTAGAACTGGAAATCTCTATAGCTAATGTAGGAAGTTCGAATATTTTCTATACATACACCATCCAAGCTAAAGCTTTAAAGTTGGTGCAGATAAATGTTCTCCTCATAAAGCTTTCAATTATAGGTAGCAGCCAGACTACAAAACTATAGATATTTTAACAATATGCAGCCAACTGTTTGTTAAGATCGGATTACATGTTAAGCAGGAATAATTAACATAATCCATTAGGCATCTAGCTCCTTGGGAGTAGTATTTTTTCATTAGAAAGTTGATTTTGTTTGCACAATTAACATGATCCATTAGGCATCTAACACTGGATGGCATATATTATTTTCCTGAAGCTATAGCGAATGGGTGTGCATCTTTTGAATAGTGCTTGTAGTTTACCAAACACCACATTATAATGAAGATGTGACTTTACTTGAACTAAATATCCATCAAGTTGTTGTTACCTTAACATTTGAGGATTCTCTCCCATTACTTTGAACTGGTAAGTTGTAATTTAAGAAGTGGTATGCATATATATATATATATATATATATATATATGGTTTCATTTAAAATACTAGGTGGATAATTTTACAGTGCATTAAACGCTAGGAAAACCTTTTAGTTCTTCTACGCCACGATGTTAGTTGGACATTGTTATCTAAAATCTGTCTTCTCCTTTATGAAAAAAGAGTAGAATTTTGTCCTGCTTTCACACAAAGATTCATGAATGAAAAGTGGAAAAACATAGGTCTTTGTTGATATGATGCAACAAAACTTTTTCTTTCAACATGTATAATCCTTTGGATTAACATCCATTGTTACTACAAAGTAATCATAATGATTGTTTTCAATTTTTTTTTTTTTTGTAATACATGTGTGGTCCTTTTCAGACCAATGTTTGGAACTGAAAAAAAAAAAAAAGAAACATTCGGATTATTTTTCACTATCCTCACCATTTGTTTAAAAGAACAGGTGTTGCACAAATGTAGTATATTCCTTCAACTTTTCCTTAAATTTCTTTGGATGAAAAGATTACCTTATTTGGTCTTCTGATCCCAGGTTGAAGTGCTAAGCTGCATACGTCATCCACATATGGTGCTTCTTCTAGGAGCCTGTCCTGAATACGGTTGCTTAGTCTATGAATACATGTCAAATGGAAGTTTAGAAGATCGTTTGTTTCGACGAGGAAACACTCCACCACTCTCCTGGCAGCATAGGTTCCGAATTGCTGCTGAAATTGGTATGGGCCTTCTTTTTCTCCACCAGACCAAGCCCGAGCCTCTAGTGCATCGTGACCTAAAACCTGCCAACATCCTACTTGATCGCAACTATGTTAGTAAGATTAGTGATGTTGGATTGGCCAGACTTGTGCCTCCTTCTGTGGCAGATAATGTTACTCAATATCGAATGACCTCAACAGCTGGAACCTTCTGTTACATAGATCCCGAGTATCAACAAACAGGCATGCTTGGTGTAAAATCTGACATATATTCCTTGGGTATCATATTTTTACAGATACTAACTAGTAAGCCACCTATGGGCTTAACTCATTATGTTGAGAGGGCAATCGAGAAAGGGACCTTTGCTGAGTTACTTGATTCAGCTGTTCCTGATTGGCCTGTTGAAGATGCCTTAAGACTTGCCAAGTTAGCACTCAAATGTTCTGAGTTAAGAAGGAAGGATAGACCAGATCTTGGCAAGGTCGTCATGCCAGAGTTAGAGAGATTGAGATCACTGGCAGAAGAGAACATCTCTTACGCAATGGTGCCCATTTCTGGTCCCTCGCCCGCCCACAGTCAGGTTTCTGTCTCTCGAGTAAGTAGCTTTTTATATACATTATCCTCTTTGTTTAAATTCACTCTGTAGTGCATTCTAATGCATTGAAATAAACTAAAATGAACATGTTCTAAAAAATCTTTATAAGAAATCAAAAGCTAAACTTGCAGTCACAAAAACAGCAAAAGAAAGCCTTCAAGAATCTTTCTTTTTTTCTATTTTGGCTGATTATAATTTGAATTAATTTACCATTGTTTGAGTTTCATTTGGATCTGTGTAATAGTATGCTTATGACCATTGTTTTAATGAATTTATCAGGATGATTTGAGTTACCCAGTCACCGGACAATCTGGCTATGAAAGCCCAAGGAGCCAGTGATGTGCAGTAGTAGTTCCTTTCCAGATCTACTAACCATTACTTGGAGAGAATGTGGTTTAAAAATAAAGATACAAGAAAGTCATATTCCAATGTTCTCTCTAGTAATTCATCCAATGATTTTAGCGTTTTGGCTAAAAAAATAGTTTGACCTAGAATGTTTACGGCTTGTTATGTATAGAAAGTATAGAGAGGATGAAAGATGTGTTCATGCCCTTAGAGGTATATTTTTTTTCATCCCTTTTATACAACTCATAATAGTTATCTTTTTGAGGACATGAGGAAAGAGAGGATTGCATGGAAAATACAACAAGGAAACAGGAAGCTTTTTGTTCTAAGGTACCTTAGAAAGATAGAGTTGGAATTGAAACCAATTTTCTGTTATTATATATATTAGTTCTCTTGAGATCAAACTTCACAGAAAGGTTGACATTTGGGTTGGACTGTGTTGTGCTAAACCATTCATGTAAAATTACTTGTATAATATGGTTTAACATTATTAAAATAAAAGATATGATTTTGTACTTTCTTCTTTGTTATTGAATAATTTGACTACCATCTCATAACTCTTTTTATCAGAATATGTTGAACAATGAAAATATTTTTCCGAGTTGTTTAGTGGAGAAAAATAATTCCTTCATGTAAAATTATTTAGGATTGTCTGTAACATTTTTTTTATAATATTTTTTCTTTTAAGATTTATTTATTTTTGGGTAAGTTCTAATAATAAAAATTTAATATTGAAAAAATATTATAACTGATATTACAAAGAATCTGAACTATATAAAAACTATTCTCCATAAGTACATACGGTGTTTTAATACAAATGGCTCCTACTATAAACATGTTAATCTACAAAAAGAATCAACCATGTAAAGAAATTTATAAATCAAAGTATACTCAAATGTACAAGTGAGATCAAAGTATACTCAAATGTACAAGTGACAATCCATTTTCAGGTATTTAGTTTGTTCATGAAATAAAAGATATGCCTACTAGTGCTTATTTGAAGCCATAAGCTGTTTTTGAGGTGTTCTCTCATTGCTATGTACTTTTAGTTAAAATAAGCTGAAAAAGAGTTTTTTTTTTTTTTTGAAAAGTTATCTTAGTGGTGCTTTTTGAAACTATTTCTCCTTATTGATGCTATTTTAAACTGCTTGAAAAAAAAAAAAAAGCAAAAGCAATGGAGAACAAACCGCAAATCTCTTATGTGAAATCGTTGATAAAAAAATTGCTTGGTGGAAGTGATGAGATACATATCATTTCGCTTTTTTTGTGCTCCGATTTGTTATGATTAATGGATCAATTTAGATGATTTTATTATCTCACCCAAATTTCCTTACACAAAGCACAAGTTTACAAATATCTCTATTAAATAATAATACATAATTGTAGAACACGTTTTATGCTAGAAGGATATTTATCTTGCCATTTCTTGTAATGTACGGTTTTTTCTTTCCACAACATCATTTTGTTGTGGGATTTTAGTGGCCAAAAAAAATTGTGTTATGTCAAAGACATTGCAAAGTTTTGTAACTCTTGGTTGTTAAATTATCTCACATTATCACTTCTTATTGAGATTAATTCGCAATCAACGGAGATTTGAACTTTTTTGAAAAGTTTGACAAAATCTTGAAAAGTCTCATCTTTTTGGCTAAAAAACAAAGTCCAAGTAAATCTTGAGAAGTCATCCACTATGACAAAAGCATACCTCCTCATTGGTCCAAATAAATCCATGTGAATTCTAAATGTTTTGAAGTTGAAATAATTTTCTTTGGTTTAAAAGAGGTCTTAATTTGTTTTCCAAATTGGCAAGCATCACAAAGTCTAGTTTTCTCAAAATGAAGTTTTGGTAAGCCCCTAACAAGTTCTTCTGAAGAAAGTTGGTTCAGTGAATCCATACTAATATGACCAAGCCTTCTATGCCACAAAAAATACACAAAAATAGACATTTTCATGCTTATCAATGGTAGAAGAAGAATCACTTTAAAAAACAACAATTTTCCCATTATCACATAATTGACTAATACTAAGCAAATTGAATTTTAAACCATCAATTTAAAAGAACATCCTTAATAAAAGAAGAAGAATTGTTACCAATGTTGCCTATACCAATAATTCTTTCCAAAAATAACAAAGCCACCTTAGTTTTTCTTAGCTCATTTATGAGGGATGCATATCCGGTCATGTGTCTTAAGCATCCACTATCTAAGTACCACTTGAAGCTTGAATTATGTTCCTACAATAGGAGAAGTAGAAAAGACTTTTGGTACTCATATCTTTTTGGGTCCATAAATGTTTGTAGTTTTTACTCTCCAAATAATTTTAACTCCCATTTCAACTCTTCTTTTTACAAAACACCTAGTGGCCTTATGAATAATCTTATCCACAATAAGTACAACAAAAATGGGAGAAGGATGAAGAAGCTTTAACAAAATATGTTTGTGTAGAAGAGGTATTAGTGTGATTATATCCAATTCCACCTTTGTCAAAAGGTGATCTTTGAGAACAAATGAGCTTTTCAAAATTTTCTTTTTCATTTGTAAACTTTTCAATACATAAGGTGAGATCACCCACCTTTTTCTTCAAATCATCATAATCTACCATGCTTTTTTCAAGAGAGAATACTTTTTCACAAAGATCTTTGTTTTCTAAAATTAGTTTTTAAAATTCTAGTTTTGAGGTGTCACTTTCCTTTTTCACAACTTCAAGAGATTCAAGGAGAGTTTTGTTTTCACAAACAAGTTTTGAGTTTTCGTTTAATAGGTTGTCAATCTTGTTCTTTAACTCCTTGTTCTTTTTTGTAATCTTTTCCAATTTGTGATACATTTCAATAAGTAAAGAATTAAGATCATCATCATTATCATCAACATCATTAGATAGATTTGGGGTGAAGATTGTACCTCATTTTCTATTACCATGAAGCATAGGTTGACTTTTTTTCTCCTTCACTTTCGCTTGAATCTTGATCCCAAGCGCCTATTAGTCACTTGACTTTCTTCTTTTTCTTTAATGCCTCAAGTTTTGCTTTCAATGCTCCTTTCTCTTTTTCAATAGCTTTGGAACAATCGGCTATAAGATGGTCGATGCTATTGCATTCAAAGCACCTAGCCTTGAAGAGTGATAAACTTTGTCCTCCTTTCTTGAATGGAGGATTCTTTCCTTTTTTCTTAAAGTCTTTCTTGAAAAATCTTTTAAATTTCCTCATTACTAAGGTCGTATCCTCAATCTCATTTTCATTGTTTTGCGAGCATGTATGATCATCCTCATTCACTTTCAGTGTTATGCTTTTTATTCCTTTGTCTTTATCTTCTATTTCATCTAATCTTTTTATTTTCATCTCATAGGTGAGGAGAGATCCTATGAGTTCTTCAATAGGAAGTTGTCTTAAATCTTTTGATTCCTCAATGGCAAGAGTTTTCGGTTGCCATGCCTTTGGGAGCGCATCAAGAATCTTTCTATTTACTTCTCCCCTTCTGTACTCTTTTCTATACGCCTTTAGACCATTTGTGATGTTGGTGAACCTTGTGAACATGTCACTAATGCTTTTTCATATTGTTTCATCATGAATAGCTCATAATCTCTCACCAACATAGCCAACTTTAACTCCTTCACTTGATTGGTACCTTTGTGAGTCACTTCAAGTAATTTCCACATTTCATGAGCCGAGTCGCATCCGCTCACTCTATTGTATTCATTAGCATCCAAGGCATAACTCAATATGTTCATAGCTTGAAAGTTTAGAGTCATCTTCCTTGAGTCAAGCTCGTCATATTCTTCAACCTTCTTGACTATTCCATCCTTTTTAGGAACATAAGGTCATTTCTCTACAATGCTCCAAAGATTAAAGTTAATAGAGCAAATATATATTTTCATTCTAGATTTCCAAAAAATATAATTTATACCATTGAAAAGAGGAGGTCTATCTGTATAAGAGCCTTCTATATAGGGTAGGTTTGAAAAACTAGCCATATTGAAAAGGATCTTTTGCTTCTTAGGATATTAAGCCTTAAAAAGAAGATTAGCTTTGATACCAATTGAAAAACCTTAGAGGGAGGAGAGGTGAATAAGGTTTTTGGCTAATTTTCAAAAATATTTTGTGTAACTAAAAGATAAACCTCCAATTTTGTTTGAGAAGGAATACTAAAACTATTTTTAATAAAAATCCAAATCAAACAAAAACTTACAGTTATGCAATCAAGTAAAAAGCATAGAATAAAGATGCACAATAATTTATAGTGGTTCGCTATCTCAAATAGCTACATCCACTACCTTGAGTCAACAACCAAGGATTTACCAAATCTACTATAATCACAATATACAATAATCACAAGTTTGAGGATTACCCACCAAGGGTTTTCAAACAACCTCAATTGTGATGCCCCCAACCCTGCCACTAGGTCAACTGTGGCTGAGTAGGGCATCTGCGTGCCTCTTGGCACTAAATTATAAGTTCCACAATAAAATACAGCCCTAGAACAACACTAACGGGTATATACACAAAGTACACGGAATACTTAAGTAAATTAGACACTACTAGTGCGCTCAGAATACAAGATCTTAGAAAAATAAACTTTTTATTATCGTTTTATTATAAAAACAAAAGTACCTTACATCAACAATTTTACATGACAGCATAAAAAGAAACTTTACACACGGTTCGAGGCTAAAAAAAAAAAGATAAAAATAGACATATGCCTCTCTGGGAGATTTGATCCAAAAATTCCTGGCCAAAAACTTCAGTGGCTTGTTGGGCCCCTGACCGTCCGGAGCTACTCTGAGAAGAAGACATGATATGGAAAAACGTGAGCGCGAACGCTCAGTGAGTCCATGTGTGTGTGCTGTAGTGATTTCTTCAAAACAATGACGATGCCATTTTCACAAAATAGTTCATGCAATGTTATAAGAAAAATATTTCTTTTATTATTTTAACAAAACTGATGTTTGAACCTACATGAGGATTTAGAGCGCAGCTGGGAAGTCTGAGCGAATCAAGACACATCAGCGCAGCTTCTACGTCCCAAATTTAAAAGAACATGTAATGCAATAGTGGGGCTCTACGGACAAAGTCCGGATCCCTAAAACGAGGCCATCGTAACCCAGTTCCGGCATCTCGTAGTCAATACCAGCCAAACACCATACGAGCGCTCGATTATAAAATAATCGCACTCCCATATCACTGGTCAAAACAGGCTACAGACTCCTGGAGTACCTACCAGGTCTGCCCTGGGACAAACCTTAGTTTCGAGCCCCTCCTGACTCTCCACTAGGCGGCCGAACCCCACCGCAGAGTATGATGCGGTGTCCACGTAGACCGATTGGGCCACACCCTCCGCGGTCTACGCCCTCTTCAAGTGGATCCACTCTCCCGAGTCTGAATCATCCACGCTATCAGAAGAGGCCCTCGTACGGGGGATTAGCCACATACAGGGCAATCCTCTGACACTTCCGAACACAAGATCGTAACTAGAATTGACAACCTGGTCAGACTGGGATTTTTTCATATGTATTTGTAAACAGAAAGGTCATTTGTCCGGTCGTCAGAATAGAATCAGGTCATAAATATTTTTAGCAAAAATCTCCATCCGTCAATCACCACATGCTCATGAAAATTTCATAATTATATCAATGCCAGATCCATATTCATGCATGTCGACATATGTAACTTTTCAAGCTATAACATTTTCCAACATATAAATATTTTCAGAAAAACCTACGTACGACAAACTTCTTATTCACTACCGTGATAATCTGTTTTAAAAGAACCACCAATATGGAGCACCGCTCCTATGCATTTTTCTAGGGAACACGTAACATTATGGAGAATATCTCCAAAAACACACTTAGTGATATCGTTCCAAAAATAGCAACATTTTGTGATGGTTCGGAAAAACATATTTATACGTCTCGTAATATTTGAAATAATATAATAAAATGGAGTTTGTGGACTCACCTGGATGTAGATCTGGTGTTAACATCCTACAAAATAATAATACGAAAATACTTAATATTTAGGTACCAATCAAATAGTCCTATTACCTAAATAATATCGAAATCCTACGAAATGAGTTTAGGAGATATATATATATACTTATATATTTACTCATAATAATTCTTTAAAAAGATTGAAAATCCTATACTCTAAAAAAATATACTCTCCCAAGAAACCATAATTAACTATATACTATATACTAAAAATCCATTTAAAATATTGAAATCCTAAAAAAAAGAAAAGAAATAAGCCTATACTATATATATATATAACACTTAACTAATAAGCAGATAAAAAAAAAGAACTTACTTACCTCAAATGGCTGCCCACCCACTTAAGAAGGAAAGAAACAAAAACAAAAACTCCTAATATAATTGTATAGAGATGCCGAGAAAACTAAGGAAAAAAATCCCATGATATATATATATATATAGATATGTTATAGGCGGCTAAGGGCTGAACAAAGAAAAGAAAAGAGAAGGACATGAATTGTGGTGGTGACAGGTAGGTGTAGAAAGTGGCGGCAAATTCTTAATTGCTAAGTTTTTTTTTTTTAATCGTTATATGAAAATGTCAAGTATTTAAATTTCTAAAATAAATACACTAGGTATTAAAAATAAAATCCACTTAAAGGCACTTATAAACCTTAACAATAAAACCTCATTATAATAAAATTTTATTTCTATTCCTAAATATCCCCAAAATACCACTAAGTGCCAAAAACACTATATCCCACCAATATAAATCCAAACTCTATTTCATAACGTCCGTACTTTTAAAATCATGCTAGGTGCTTACGGGGTAGGGCGTTACATTCTACCCTCCTTAAAAAAAATTTCGTCCTCGAAATTGAATAGTTACGTACCTATAAGCTCTAGATACTTTTTCTTCAAGTACTCCTCAGTTTTCCAGGTTGCCTCTTCAATCCCATGATGCCTCCATTCCACTTTACACATTGGAATCTGTCTCTCGCGTAACTCTTTTACGCTTCGTTCTATAATTTCAGTTGGTTTTTCTTCATATGACAGATCGACTTGTAATTCCAAATGGTCATCATTGAGAACATGATCAGGTGCAGGATGATACTTCTTTAATTGTGATACATGAAACACATCATGTATACCCATCAGTTCATTTGGCAAGGTGAGCCGATATGCCACTTTACCAACCCTGTCAATAATTTCAAACGGTCCAATACATCGGGGGCTTAACTTTCCTCTCCTCGGATATCTCAGCTTGCCGCGATGTGGTGTAAGTTTTAAGAAAATTAGATCTCCCACACTAAACTCTATATCCCTTCTTCATCCCTTCTTCGATTGTCGGCATAGCTTTTCTGTCTACTTTTAGCTGTCCGAAGCCGATCTTGAATTATCCTAACTTGTTTATGCATTTCCTCCAATTCTGGCATCAAGTTTCTTTGTCTCCAATGGGATCGAACTCTGACTTTATCCCAGTACAGAGGTGTTTTGCATCTCCTACCATATAATGCTTCAAACGGTGCCATTCCTATCGAAGAGTGGTAGCTATTATTATAAGCAAACTCGGTACAAGCAAGATTTTCAACCCACTTATTTCCAAAGTCTAAGGCGCACGTTCTTAACATCTCTTCTAGGGTTTGAATTGTTCTTTCAGACTGTCCATCGGTTTGGGGATGCGCTGTGGTGCTATAACTTAGATTGGTCCCCATAGCTGCCTGAAACTTAGGCCAAAACCTTGAGGTAAACCTTGGGTCTTTATCGGATACAATATTAACGGGCACCCCATGAAGTCGGACAATCTCATCTACATAAATTTGTGCAAACTTATCCAAAGGGTATGTCATATTAATGGCAATAAAATGAGCCACTTTTGTTAAACAATCAACGATTACCCAGATAGCATCCTTATATCCCTTGGTCCGGGGCAATCTTGTGACAAAGTCCATTGTCACATGATCTCATTTCCATTCGGGAACAGGTAGCAGTTGTAGTAGTCCTGTTGACTTTTGATGTTCCGCCTTAACCCTTTGACATGTAAAACAGGCTGCTACATATTCCGTAATTTCTCTCTTCATTCCGTTCCACCAAAATTTTTGCTTTAAGTCTTTATACATCTCATTCTCTCCAGGATGCATTGAATACTTACTTCTGTGGGCTTCTTCTAGAATCTTACGCTTAAGTTCAGTATCATTGGGTACACACAACCGATTCCGAAAGTACAGGCTCCCATCAGCTTCTAATGTTCAAAAATCTTCCAATTTCTTAGCTTCCACACTGTTTTTGAACTCCTTATTATTCTTTTGGGCGTTTCTAATATCCTGTTGTAGGGTGGATGTTAAGCTAAGACTTGATATCTTTTCTTTTCTACTCAATACATCTGCCACTACATTCGCCTTTCTTGGATGATAGTTAATCGGGCATCGATATTCTTCTAGCAGTTCCATCTATCGACGCTGTCTCATGTTCAAATCCTTCTAAGAAAACAGATACTTCAAGCTCTTATGATCAGTGAATATCTCATACTTAGCCCTATACAAGTAGTGTCGCCACTTCTTAAGTGCAAACACGACGGCTGCTAATTCCAAATCGTGTATCGGATAATTTCGTTCATGATCCTTCAGCTTCCTTGAAATATATGCGACAACCTTCCTGTCTTGCATCAACACAGCTCCTAGACCTTTCCCTGAAGCATCTGTATGCAATGAAAATTCCTTATTCGGATCGGGTAATGTTAACACTGGTGCCGTCGTCAGTCGGTTTTTCAATTCTTGAAAACTCCTCTCACACTTCTCCGTCCACTCAAATTTGGTTGCTTTTCTGGTTAATTGTGTTAGAGGTCTAGCAATCATAGAAAAGTCTTTTATGAATCTCCGATAGTATCCCGCCATACCCAAGAAACTTCGTATTTCGGTTGGTGTTTTGGGTTGTGTCCAATGGGTCACTGCTTCTACTTTCGCCGGATCCACCGAGATTCCTTCCTAGGTGATAACATGTCCTAGGAAAGTAACTTGACTCATCCAGAACTCACATTTACTAAACTTAGCATACAACTTATGCTCCCGTAGGGTTTACAACACTTTCCGAAGATATTGTTCATGAGGTTCAGGGTTGGGTGAATAAACAAGAATATCATTAATAAAAATCACCACAAACTTATCCAGGTAAGGATTAAAGAATCTATGCATCAAGTTCATAAATGTCGCAGGTGCATTAGTTAATCCAAACAGTATAACTACAAACTCGTAATGCTTATATCGTGTGTTAAAAGCCGTCATCAGAATATCCTTTTCTCTTATCATGACTTGATAATACCCCTGTCTCAAGTCCAATTTGAAAAAACATCCCGCTCCTCGGAGTTGGTCAAATAACTCATCAATGAGGGGTAGTGGGTATTTGTTCTTCATTGTTATACTAATCAATCCTCTGTAATCTATACACATCCTGAGGGTTCCATCTTTCTTCTTTACAAACAAAACTGGCGCACCCCAAGGAGATGTACTTGGACGAATGTATCCTTGCCGCAACAGTTGTTTTAGTTGCTTTTTCAACTCTTTTAGTTACTCCTGTGCCATCCGAAATGGAGTTCGAGATATCGGTTTAGCATTAGTTACCAATTCTATGCCGAACTCCACTTCTCGATCTAGGGGTAGCGTCGTCAACTCCTCAGGAAAAACATCCATAAACTCCCTCATTACGGGTACTGTTTCTAATTTTACCTCCTCCTTAGGCTTGTTAAGTAAATATACTTGGTACCCTTGACGTACTTTCTATAGTAACTTTTTGGCTTTCATGCCAGACAAAAAGAGATTTTCCCGTTTGTTCGCTTCCCTTGGAACACCAGGATTGTCATATTCGGTCGGCTAAACTTAGCCAACTTCCGTCGACAATCTACTTGGGCATATTTTTTAGACAACCAGTCCATCCCAGGTATCACGTCATAACCCTCCAATGGTAAGGCAATTAAATCTTCGGATAAAATCATATTCTCGACATATATGTCACAATAAGGGTACTTTACCTCAGTTATTCACGTCCATAGGAGTGCTAACTATCAACTGGTAATGTATTTTAACAGAAGGTATAGGATTATGTTTTATGAAATGCAAACTCACAAAAGAATGCGTAGCTCTAGGGTCAATGAGTACTCTTGCTGATTGAGAAAAGATTTGTAGCATACCTTCAACTACTTCTGCTTCAGTATCTACGGGAAATCTATCCAGTGCATAAACTTTAACTTTTACTTGTGGCTTATTATTCCTTCCTTCTGTTGCTCCTCTCATAATCAGGGGTCGGCCTGCTCTTCTGGACTTCTCCGGAGATACTTGTTGCATCTCAGGGCACTGGTCCTTGGTATGTCTTGGTTTTCCACACTTGAAACATAACCTTAACTTCCGATAACACATTTCAGCCACATGCCCACTTCGTCCACAGTATGTACATACTCTGTGGGCTCCTCCAGGAGTTAGGGTTGGTCGGTCTTCATTTCCAGTCTTTTGTTCACCACGGGATCTCTTGAAATCTCTAGGTTTCCATAGTCTTTGTCCAGGACGTTTATAGGGAGTCGCTGCTGAACCAATGGCTGTTTTCCTCTGTATAACCGCTTGATCAGCCATCTCCGTTCTCATGGCGGCTTCAACTACGGCTGCGAATCCCATCGGTGGCAAGGGAGCCAATGCCCATTGCAGTTCAACCTTTAATCATTTTACAAATTATCGCGTCTTATTTTCATCAGTATCTATCAACCTTAAGCAATACTTAGCCAATCTATTGAACTTTGCCGTATGCTGGGCAACTGTCAAGTTACCCTGTCTCAATTACTGAAACTCATCATCTCGTTGCTCACGAACCCAACGAGGTATGTATTCCTTTTTGAATCCTTCTTGAAAATCGTTCTAGGTCCATGGTTGGTTCTTGAGTATCCGAGCTTCAGAAGCTCTAAGCCACCAATCATTTGACATTCCTCGTAGTCTAAAAGCTGCAAACGTTACCCTCAGGGCATCTTCGTACTTAAAGGTATCATAGATATCATTCAACTGCTCAAGGAACAGTTCAGCTTTAATTTTTTACTCAACTTCTCCATAGAACTCTGGGGGTCGAAACTTGAGAAATCGTTCTAGTGCTTCATCTACTCCAGTGGCAGGTACTTGTTCGTTTCTTCTTGTGGCCATTGAATTTTCTAACAATTCTATCATCTTGATCATAAAATTCTCAATCACTTTGTGTGTGGCTTGTTCTAGACGAGGTGTGGCCTCCCTCATAGGTTTAGACTGTCTGTTTTGAGAACTTTCCGACAGAGCCTCGTCCGCATGGTTGGGAGATTGTGAACCTGACATGTTTCTAAAATCCAAAAAGTTCTAACACTAATAAATATCTAAGATTACAAATACTCTACAACAAGTAAACAGAAATTTATCCCAGGCACCAACATCAATGCGTACATACATACATATATATATAACTCAAAATAAAGATTTTTGGTACAAGTAGCGTCAAGATATAGTCAGATCATCTTGGTCCTACCACCCAAAAAAAAATATATGGCCAGGTTGCTATACATATCCAAAACCCGAGGACTTCATACCTACGACCCTAAGCCTACTACATAAAGTACCGACAAAAACACTACTCGCTCCTATCCAAGTGACCAAATATGCACACCTACCTGTATTCTATCCAACACCTACTCCGCCTTAGGACACTGGCTACCAGAACATCCTGGTCTGGACTCTAACTCGACACGGGCTCTATCCACTGAATCTCTAGTAGTACCAAGGAACTGGGCGATAAACTGCCTAAGCCAGTCCCGCTCGTCAATCAGCTCCAAAATCTCTCTCTCTCTTGGGCTGCATGGGCCTCCCGCATCTGGCTAACTCTTTCTCTAACATGGTGGCCCTCGCCGTCTCTTGTCGACGTGTCTGGCGTGCCGCGTAAAATAAGGCATCCATTTGAGAGATCTCCTCTCTCAACGCTACAACCTGCTGACTAGCGGCTTTATCCTGTTGCTCACGCCACAGGCAATAACCACAAATAGGTGACACCGACAATGGGGAACCACCCGCTGTAGAGGTGCCCGTACCCTCAGCATCCGCTGGTGCCACTCCCTCCGGCTTGGGCATCATCTCTGAGTTTGATGTGGGCTCACTAGGGTCCTCTTCTACCAATGTTCCAAGTCCTATTCCCAGTGCCACTGGTGCCATCTCTGGTCCTTCTATTGACTCATCATCGGAAAGGTCAATCACCGGAATTGGTTCCCTTTCTGGGACGATCTCCCTAAGAGAATATGAGGATGATGATCATGACGTAGTCCTGCTAGGCTCATCTACGAAGGTGCCCTCCCTGTATATCCATCTATGAGAAGGGTGTGCTATCTAGTACCTACAAGACAAAATCTTAGGGTCAGTACTAATCAATAAATCATATGGTTAACTTTAAAATTTAAACAGTTGACTCTTATAACTTGTCTAAAATCCAACGTTTCAAACCTAGTATCGGACCTAGATACTCTGATACCACCTGTGATGCCCCCAACCCTGCCACTAGGTCAACTGCGGCTGAGTAGGGCATCTGCGTGCCTTTCGGCACTAAATTATAAGTTCCACAATAAAACAATCCCTAGAACAACACTAACGGGTATACACACAAAGTACACAGAATACTTAAGTAAATTACACACTACTAGTGCACTCAGAATACAAGATCTAGAAAAATAAACTTCTCATTATCGTTTTATTATAAAAACAAAAGTATCTTACATCAACAACTTTACATGACAGCATAAAAAGAAACTTTACTGACGGTTCGAGGCTAAAAAAAAAGATAAAACATAGACATATGCTTCTCTGAGAGATTTGATCCAAAAATTTCCGGCCAAAAACTTCAGTGGCTTGCTAGGCCCCTGACCGTCCGGAGCTACTTTGAGAAGAAGACATGATATGGAAAAATGTGAGCGCGAACGCTCAGTGAGTCAACGTGTGTGTACCGTAGTGATTTCTTTAAAAGAATGACGATGCCGTTTACACAAAACAGTTCATGCAATGTTATAAGAAAAAATATTTCTTTTATTATTTTAACAAAACTGATGCTTGAACCTACATGAGGGTTTAGAGCGCAGTTGGGAAGTCTGAGCGAATCAACATACATCAGCGCAGCTTCTACGCTCCAAATTTAAAAGAACATGTAATGCAACAGTGGGGCTCTACGGACAAAGTCCGGATCCCTAAAACGAGGCAATCGGAACCCAGTTCCGGCATCCCGTAGTCAATACCAGCCAAACACCATACGAGCGCTCGATTACAAAACAACCGCACTCCCATATCACTGGTCAAAACAGGCTACAGACTCCTAGAGCACCTACCAGGTCTGCCCTGGGACAAACCTCAGTTTCGAGCCCCTCCTGACTCTCCACTAGGAGGCCAAACCCCACCGTAGAGCATGATGCAGTGTCCACGTAGACCGATTGGGCCACACTCTCCGCGATCTATGCTCCTCTTCAAGTGGATCAACTCTCTCGAGTCTAAAATGTCCACACCATCGGAAGAGGCCCTCGTACGGGGGACTAGCCACTTACAGTGTAATCCTCTGACGCTTCCGAACACATGATCATAACTAGAACTGTAACCCTGGTCGGAATGGGGTTTTCATATGTGTTTATAAACAGAAAGGCCGTTTGCCCGGCCTTCAGGACAGAATCAGATCATAAATATTTTAAGTAAAAAAATCCCCATCCGCTAGTTCACCACATGCTTATGAAAATTTCACACAATTATGCCAGAGTTATACTATGCATGTCAAGATGGTGTAGCTTTTCAAGACTAGAATATTTTCCAATATATAAATATTCCCAGATAAAAAAACTGGTGTATAACCAAATTCTGCTTCACAACAACTACAAATCGTTTTGAAAGGGCCACACCTATATGGAGCATGGCTCCAATACACTTTCTAAGAAACAGGTAGCACATTGTGAAGAATCTCTCCGAAAAACATGCTAAATTATGTCATGTTGAATGTAGTAAATATTTGTAACAGATGTAGGAAACACATTTTACAAGGCTCATAATATTTGAAAATAATATTAGAAAAGCGGGTTTGTGGACTCATCTGGATGCAGATCTGGTGCTATAATCTTACAAGCAGGATACCAATAAAATACTTAATTATAAATCCCAATAGGTCTATTTGCTACCTAAAATAAATAAAAGAACCATATCTCCCTATGAACTTGAGATATTTCTATACATATACTAATCCTAAGAGCCTAAACTTCTTAACTCATCAATACTAAAAATTACATAAACCCACCAGTGACACTAAAATTATATATATGCTATCTCCATATACAAAAATTATTTATATCAAGATCAGTTAAAAAAAATAATTAAGTATACTAGAATTATATATATAACCATAAATGTTAAAAATCATTCATAATAACAAAAAAATACGTATAAAATTATGAATACTAAAATTGTTTAAAATAGTTACGTATATAAAAATATATACAAAATTATGTACTAAAATATATATACAAGACTTTATTTACCAAAATTATTTATATATAAAAAATTTCCCTTATATACTAAAAATATATACCAACTATATATACTATAATTATTCACAACAGTTATGTATACCACACACACACACATATACATATAAATAAACTATATAGACACAAAAGTTATGTATACTAAATATATATATGCACTAAAATTGTTTACCAAAAATTATGTATACAAAAATTATTTTAGATAAGAGAATCTTACCAAGGAATTAAACAAATAAAATGATATAAAATTAAACAAGAGAAACCAAAACAAAAATTAACTAAATTTTAACCAAATTATAGCATTACTAAAATGTTTAATAAAAAGAAAAAGAAAAGAAGAAAAAAACAAGAGGAAAAAAAAAAAACAGAAATATATATACAAAAAAGCAAAACAAAAAAAAAAAGAAAAACAAATGCGGCAGCAAGAATCAAAAAAAAGAAAAAGGACAAGGAAAGAAGAAAAAAGAAATAAATAAAAGAAATAAAAAAGAAAAGAGAGACTCACGTGGATGCTGGGCGCCGAGAGGAAGGAAAAGGCAACAGCCATTTCTCCTCCTCAAACACATATTGCACACATGCATGCAAAACGCTACTTGGCGCAACACTCTAGATAAGTGGTATTTTTTTTTTTAAAACAAACTCACCACAAAATTTAATAATAAATAAAAAAATAATATTAAAATTAATAAAAATTAGTATTCTTCCATAAAAAGAAAATACTACTTTTAATCTTATATAAGACTACCTACCGAGTATTTTAAATTGCTAAAAGTGCGCACTATAAATACTTTAGATTTTTTTTTTTATGTTAGATCCCGAATTTATGTTCACAACAAACGCCCTCTCGAGGCTACCCGAAATGCCTACCAAGTGGGGCGTTACACCAAATCTCTTATGTGAAATCGTTGATAAAAAAATTGCTTGGTGGAAGTGATGAGATTCATATCATTTCGCTTTCTTTATGCTCCGATTTGTTATGAATAATGGATCAATTTAGATAATTTTATTATCTCGGCCGAATTTCTTTACACAAAGCACAAATTTACAAATATCTCTATTAAACAATAATACAAAATTGTAGAACACATTTTATTCTAGAAGGATATTTATATCATAATATGTATAATTTCATTCCATTTCAAAATAATTGTACTAAACAAAGAAATTGAATCATCATTCTATCCTGTGTATATTTTCATTTCAGACACCAAAATAGAAAAAGGTATATATAATTTCATTCCATTATGTAATAGTTTTACAAAATAAAGAAAATAAATTATGATTATATTTTACGTACTTTTTTTCTTTCAAACACTAGAATAGAAAGATGATTCTCATTCCATTTATGAGTAGAATGGAATTTTTATCTCATATTATTCGATCATACATGTAAAAACTTTAAAATAGAGACTTATTTTAGAACAGTGAGAAAAATATACCATAATTCAACTCACAAATATATTTTAGAAAGATTTCAAACAAAATTGTAATTTGGACAAAATTGAAGGAGGTATATATAATTAACCCTATTATCGAGCGGAGCTGCGGAGTCCCGAAATTCACCCGCTAAAAAAACCATCCGCAAGCCGCAGCAGAGAAGTAAAAAAAAATAAAAAAGAAAAAAAATAGGAAATTTTTGCGTTAGATCTAGGATTACAACCAAACTCCCCAAGGAAACAAGAAAGACGTTCTGAAGACGACGCCACAGCCGAACCCAACTCTTGAAAGCATTATTATTATTATTTCTATAAAGGAAATACACAGTCGGTGTCACAGGCAACCTAAATCTCACCAAGTGGAGAAGAGAAATTCAAAATTGAAAATTCTTCTCCGTATCAAAGGTATATAAGTTTACAGATTTGGTTCTTCATTTTTTTTGCTATTGTTACATTTCGTGAATTAGCTGTTTTCTTTATATGATTTCTATTTTACAGAGTGCTGATAATCGGTTTATTTATCAGAAATGATGACGAAGAGGTGTTAACAAGAGTTTTTTTTGGCTGTGGATCGTTAGGATGGACAAAAATAACAAGAACCGAACCGATCTACTTGCTGCAGGGCGCAAAAAGGTAATTGGAATAGGGTTTAACAGTTTTTCCCCCCCCTTTTTTTTTGAAGTTTCTTTCTATTCATTCTTTTGATATTATTGTTGAATTTGAAGCCATACTTACTGTGAGAATCAGTTAGTTTTAGGGGAAGACATACTAGAGTGTTTTGTCGAAACAAATGTGGCTAGGAAGTTATTTGCTCTGTTAGGTGTGTATTGAGTGATCCTTACACAAGTGTATTTATTTTAGTGTACCTTATGCATGATTATTATTATGTCAATAATCGCATGCTTGCGGTAGGAAAATTTGCATTGTCATTGACTGGATGAATGGAAGATGAGCTATATATATTTGTTCATAGTTTATTGTGAACCATAGGGACATTGACTTCCTAAACAAATTTTCCGTACATTAACTGTGTGCTGGGGATTTAGCTTTATCATAGGCTTTGGAATTTCACCATCGGTTAATGTTTAGAATTAAGTTTTGACTTTTGCTTTGGCGATTCAGCTTCAACAATTCAGGCAGAAGAAAGATGGCAAAGGTAGTAAGTCGTCAAGTAAGTCTAATAAGTCTGAGGGTGACACTCCAAAAGCAGCTGCAGCTTCTGAACAGGTTGTGGATGGAGAAGTACAAGAGCATAATCCTGATGTGATTTCATCAGAATTGGATTCTAGAAAGGAATCAAGGAAGGTTGGTAGTGATGCTGACACCACTGAGCAGTCATCCAAGGTTGGTGCTGTTGCATCATCTTCAACCATGAACATCCTAAAGCTGCCATTGGAGGATTCTGGAACATCTGATTCTACTCTGGATTTAGGTGTTGAGAACAAGCATGATGATATTGCAGTTTTACGTGAAGGTGGGGATCCTGGCGGTGTCCATGATGGTGTGCAGCATGAAGTCATTATTTCTGAAGAGAATGATGTGCCATTACCTGCTGAGATTTTGTCCCAAGGGGAGAGACCTATTCTTGAGGCGCAGGTAACAGATGTAGGTTGTGCCTTTTCTCTGACACCAGACTTTTGGAATTCTTTTTCCATCTTTGCATGATTTGACTCGGAATTAAAAACTCATGTTTTCTGGGTAGGGACCATGCAGGATTTTGGCAGTTCTGTAACAAAGCAAGCTGATACTTGTATTGAGATAGGGATTGAAAGAGTGTTCAGTACTGATGGGAACATAGAAATGAATGAAGCAACAAGTGGAGCTGCTAAAGTTTCAGAGCCTGATGCTGGTTCTTCATCAACTCTTGTAACTAGTTATTCCGATGAAGCCAAAGATATGGGGGGTTTGGATTTGGTTGCTAGTCAGTCTTCGCCTCAGTCTGAAAGATTCTTAGCTATTACTGCCCAAGTGCCAGATGAGCAAATTAATTTTGCTTCTAGTTCATCAAATGAAGTTGGTCGAGGGGACAGGAATGAGGATAAAGGTGATGGAGAGAGTTCTTTCAGCGACTGTATTGATGGCTCTACGAGGTCTCTGGGAAGCAGAAGGCTAATTTTCTCCTCTGGATCAGATCCAATCAGCATATCACAGCTTTCAGATATGATACGGAAGCTTGATGAAGGTGAATTGAAGTTTTTGTTGGAGTCAAGGGGAGCAGAAATTGAAACTTTACCAAACACTTGGAGTAACAATACACCTGAGTCAGGCATTTTTTATCTTTTTGAACTACTCAAAGATCATCTATATCTCACAAGTTTTGCAGAACAGACATCTCAGTTACAGCTAGCCGAAGAGTTGGAAATTGAAATGCTGCTTCAAGAGCGAGTAAGGAAACTGGTTGAGGAATTATCAGCGGCCAGTGCTTCACTTGAAGAACTTCAAGGAAAGAATGAAATCCTTTCCAAAGATCTGACAGAGTGCAGCTCTCAACTTCAGGAAGTTGTTTTTGGAAGAGACGGGCTTGAAAAACAATTGCATGATTCAACGGCTGAAGTTGAGGTACTTTCTTCCACAGTCAATGATTTGGAGAATAAATTGGAAATTTCTCAGGGAAAGTTGGCAGCACTGTCATCAGAGGTTACTGACAGCAGGAACTTTGCAGCAGCTTTGCATACTGAAAATGAGAACTTGAATAGGAGACTCAATCTAGTAACAGAGGAGAAAATGAAACTTGCAGAGGAGAGGGAATATCTCTTACAAGAGCGTGATAAGATAGCTACAGAATCAGCACAATATAAAGCTTCATTAGCATCATTGCAGTTGGAAAAAGATAGCTTTAGTGAGACTATTGCATTGCTCAGGGAAGAGAAGATGCAAGTTTATGAGGAAAAAGAACATCTTGTGCATGGAAATGAAAAATTACTTTCAGACTTGGCAGATCTGAAGGGCATTGTGGAAATTCTTCAGGCTGAGAATATGAACTTAAAGGGGGCTCTGAAAGCAGTAGAGGAAGAGAAGGAAAAGCTAGAAGAGGCAAAAGAATTTCTTTTCCATGAGAATGAGAAATTAGCAGCAGATCTTATAAAAAGCAGTAGCTTAGTGGATGCTCTTCAGGCAGGCATTTCAAACATAAACGGAAGTCTTGCTTCATTGACAGAGGAGAGAAACAAACTTCATGAAGAGAAACAAAATCTTCTAACTGATCATGAAAATCTAGTGCATGACCTGGCAAAGACTAAAGATGTAATGGCAGATCAGCAGGCAGAATTCAGCATAACTGTGGCAGATCTCAAAGCAGCAAGTTTGAGGATTGAACAGCTTTCTCAGGAAACTGTGTTACTAAGAACTAATCTGGAGTTGCATATGGCTGAGCTATCAGAATCTGTGGATGTTGCTCATCAAGTTGAATATTCTGGTCAAGTGAACTTAATTGACAATGCTGGTTCTTCTCTAATTCCTAGGATTCTAGTGAGTGAGACTACAATGACAATGCCAGAGAAGAATTCATCAGAAAGCCATGCTTTTAATATGCGAACTCAACAGCTTCAATTGGGTGATTCCACTGATTTATCTGACTTGCAGTTTTGGAGAAGGCACATGGGGGAGGCCAATGAATTACTGCAGCAACTTGAGAAGGCAATTGAAGAGTTGCACTCTCAATCAGCTTCCTTGAACACACCAAGTGGCAAAACAGTTTCAACTGGAGTTTCAAAACTTATACAAGCTTTTGAGTCAAAAGGTCATGCTGATGATAATGATACAGCTGAATTGTCTGCATGTGGAAATCTGCATACAGATGATCCTTACGAGCTGACCAAAAGCTATACAGAATACTTGAAAATGTTCCTGAAGAAGTTGTTTCTGGATGCTGAGAATACCAGCAAATTGATCGAAGAAGAGAGACAGAGTAGATTATCTGCTGAAGTTAAAGTTGCCGAGCTCATGGTTTGCTATGAATCTCTGAAGAATGATAGTGATTATTTGGAAGGAAAAAACATTGAGCTTATGGTTCTCTTTGAAGCTCTTAGGCAACATGTACGCATCTCTGGGACAAGGCTTGGTGAGCTTATGCTTTTATCTGAGGCCTCAAAAAAGGATGGGTGTGCTCTTACTGCAGAGAACGTTCAGCTTAGAGAAAAGTGGAATTTGTTTCATACCAAAGTTAATGAATTTCAGGGCCAGCTGGATGAAATATGCCAAGATTCGGATAAAAGGTTCTCTTCTCTCTCCAATAGTATGGAAACTCTTTGTAAAGAAGTTGGTGAAAGAGGATCGATTCTTGCAGGTGAATGGAAGTCATTCATTGAACAGATTCTTCAGGCAGTTGGAAAGCTAGATGCATGTATTGAGAACTTAGGTTCTTTTAGTTCATCAACTGGCACTGATAATAGCCTTGAAATGGGCCCTCGCATTGTTGCTTCCATTGATGCTGCTATTGGAGTAATTCAAGCTCAGCAGGTACAACTTGAGGCTACTGAGAGGCACCACGAAGGTATCTTGAGTACATACACCGAATTGGTTAAGGAGTTCAACAATGTGCGAGAAGAGAAGGAGATGGCTATTGGTATTTTGGACAATATCTATGGGAAACTGCAGAAAATTGTTGTTGGATATTGTGGCTATGCAGAAGGCAATGAAACTGGTTTAGAAAATGAGAAGCTGATGCATCCTCTAGATTCTGGGGTTTTCGATGGTATATTGCAACACCTGGAAAATTTAGTAGAGGAGAAAACGCAACTGCAATCTTTTAATAACAAGCTCAACTCAGATTTAATGGATCAGGTGCGGGAAATTGGTGAACTGAACAGAAGATGTCTCGATGCAGATACTGTTCTGAAATTCTTTGAGGATGCTGAACGAGCATTCAAGCTGGATAGTTTGAATACTCACACAGATGAACCTCTGTCTCACCTAAAGTCTATCATCGATGCCCTCATTCAGAAGTATAACGAAGCTGAGGAGCAGATAAGCCTGTCTATGAAAAAATGTGTGTCTAGTGAAAGGCACTGCAGGAAATTGCAGGAAGAGCTATATCACTTGGGCTTCTTACATTTTCAGCTTGAAGTTGAAAGCGTTGTGTTGAAGGATAGTTGGAAGCTGGTCAACCAGGATCTTCTTGCTCTTCGTGCAGAGTTATTGGAGAAAGCTGCTGAACTTGAACAGTCAGAGCAGCGGGTTTCATCTCTCAGAGAGAAGCTCAGCATAGCTGTTACTAAAGGCAAAGGTCTGGTTGTGCAGCGTGACAGTCTCAAGCAATCGCTTGCAGAGACATCCAATCAGCTGGAGAAATACTCGCAGGAGTTGCAGTCAAAAGATATTAGGATTCATGAGCTTGAAGCTAAAATTAAGAACTACTCAGAGGCTGGTGAGCGTATGGGAGCGCTCGAATCTGAACTTTCATACATCCGCAATTCGGCTACTGTATTGCGAGAATCATTTCTTCTTAAGGACTCCGTTCTTCAGAGAATAGAAGAGATTTTAGAAGACCTTGAACTACCGGAGCAGTTTCATACAGGAGGTATTATTGAAAAGGTTGATTGGTTAGCAAAGACAGTCAATGGAAACACTCTTCCTCTACCTGAATGGGACCAACGAAATACTATTGCGCCAGGATCATATTCTGATATTGGATTTGCGGTTATGGATGGCTGGAAGGAAGAGATGCAACCAAATCAAAATTCTGTTGATGAGTTTAGGAGAAGATACGAAGAGCTGCAAAGCAAGTTTTTTGCTTTGGCAGAGCAAAATGAGATGCTTGAGCAATCTTTGATGGAAAGGAACAACCTTGTGCAGCAGTGGGAGGATATCTTGGGCAGGATTGACATGCCTTTACAGTTCAGGTCATCGGAACCAGAGGTCAGGATTCAGTGGTTGGGCACTGCTCTTTCAGAGGCTGAGGACCGCTGTAATTCTCTCCAGCAGAGGATTGATTACTTGGATACTCGCTGTGGATCATTAAGTCGTGATCTGGAGGAGTCTCAGAGTAGAATTTCGGAACTTGAGTCCACTTCTGAATCGGCTCTCTCGGAGAAAGAGTCTCTTCTGACAAATTTGGAGATACTTAATCATCAATATGATGAAGCTTCAAAGAAGTTGTTGCAGTCAGAAAGTAGAAACGAAGATTTTCTGAAGGAAATACGTTTGTTGCAAGAGAAATTGGACCAAAAACTGGTAGATGAGGAGCGCCTTCATTATTTTGAAGTTGAAGCGAATCAATTGCAGGATTTGATTAGAGAGGTTCTTCAGGATTCTGGTACAGATCTAGACTCTGGTTCTGATGGTGTCAACACTCTGGAACAATTGCTGAAGACACTCATAGAGAAGTATACAGCACTTTCACATAATCCTGTTGATGCTTCCAGTGTGAACATAAGGGAGGAGGCTGATCTGAATTTTCCTGAAAAGAAAATTGGTGATTCTAGAGGCACTGAGGAGGAAAATGTATTGGCCCTGACCAAAAAGCTTGAGGATACATTGGGTGAATTGATGCACTTGAAGGAGGAGAGAGACAGATACGAAGAAAATATTGAATCTTTGGTTCGTGAAAGGGAAGCATTTGATGTAAAGAACAATGAACTTCAGCATCTTCTTAATCAGGAGGAAAATAAGTCAGCCTCTTTGAGAGAGAAGTTAAATATTGCAGTTAAGAAGGGGAAATTATTGGTGCAACAGCGAGACAGCATGAAACAGGTTCTTGACGAGATTAATACTGAAGTAGAGCGCCTGAAATATGAGATCAGTCTCCGTGAAAATGCTATTGCTGAATATGAGCAGAAGATCAGGAACTTTTCCGCCAATCAGGAAAGAATAGAAGCCGCAGAATCCAAGTGTGAACTCCTGAGAGATCGTTTAGCCGAAACTGAGCACTGTTTGCAAGAGAAAGAGAACTTGTTAAGTGTAATATATAATAGTTTAAAAGATATTGATATTGATGTTGATTTTAGACCTGGAACTCATCTAGAGAATGTTAAAGCAATTACGAAGCGATGCAATGATCTGCGTGCTGCTTTGGAATCTTCTCAACAAGAGTCAAGAAAATCCAAAAGAGCTGCTGAACTACTGCTTGCAGAACTAAATGAGGTTCAAGAAAGAAATGATAGCCTTCAAGAAGAGGTAGCAAAGGTTGCTGCTGAGCTTTCTCGAATTTCCAGGGAAAGAGAGTTATCTGAAGCAGCACAGTTCGAAGCTGTTGCACAACTTGAGAAGTTATCTGCTCTTCGATCTGCAGAAAGAGATCATCACTTGGCTGAAGTAAATATGTTAAGATCTAATGTGGAAATACTAAGGGACGACCTGTCTGTTGTTGACAATTTAGTAGCTGATGTTCTCTCCAAGGAATTGGAAATTCTGCAGAACCTGGAGGCCAGTCTTAAGGCCTGCATAGGACCAACTAAAGCTCCTCATACAGCTCCATTACTTGTTCCTGATGCTTCTGGCATAGTTTGCCCGAAATCAGAAAACAAGGTAACATTATATATAGTCAATTTCTTGTTGCTTTTTCCGCTGAGGTTCTCTTGTCCCTCTCTGCTCTTTAGTTTCCATAAAACATAATCTTCTTGAGTCATTTTTGGTGGTAGAACGCCTATTTAGTTTGTCCTTCATTCTCTCTCTGGCATATTCTTTATCCTTTTCCTCTGATTTTACTTTGGAAATGCTTTCATAAAATTGAGGTAATAAAATACTATCGAAGAAAAATATAAGAATGTAGATATCCTCATAGCTAGCATTCAAGGGAGTTTTAATCTGGAATTTCATCCAGTTTACAGTGTGATGACATGGAAAGCAATGCAATGATGTCAATTGCTGATGTTCTCATATATATTTTTCTGTTCAAGCAGAGCCTCACATAAGTGCTGCATCAATATATTGGCAGTCCTTTCTATAAGGGCATTTTGAACTAATTGCTCCAGTATCTATAAAACTGGTTTAGAGCCTTGTAACTTGTGAACTTATTTGACCTATATCTATGAGCTCAAGGGGCAGGGCACGGGTTGTGTTTGCCTTGTGTGGTTCAAAAATAACTCTTAAGTTTACTTTCAAGAGAGAAGGCCAAGCAGTTATACCTGCAGTAGGCGTTTCATAGTATGTGCTACGGGTGCTGTATTGCCACTTGGACATGGGGAGAAATGAGAAAAGGTTCTTAAGCCCTTTTGGATGATCATGTAAAGAGTATGGTTCAGGTTAGTTTATATAATTATATAGGAGAAATTGAACGAGATTATGCCATTATACTAAAACTGATTATGTAAGGATTTAATGAGAACTCAGGAAAGAGGGTGAAAAATTAAAAAGAGAAACAAACAGAGAATGAGAACCCTGTGTATCGCCCCTATGGAAGGGGAGCCTTAAATTACTCTATAGTTGGCTTAATTGCTCCACATAATCTTTAGTAATTAGCCAAAAGGCTATAAGGAATTCTAAAATTGAAAAACCATCTAAAAATAATGAGTAGACAAGTGCGTAATTTATAGGCTTCAAGACCTTTCCAGATTCTGCCTAGGTTATGTGGATGTAGACTCTTTGAAGGAACATGGAATATTTTCAATCAGATAAAGCAAAAGAAGTTAATGAGAATGAACTAATTTTCTCCAGAATATCTGAAACTAAAACTTTGTAGAACTGTAAAATGCAGCTGTTAGTGAATTTCCTTATAGTGACTTGTAGAACTTAACATTTAAAGACCTAAACTAGTTTCTCGAGATGGAACTTCCCAAATTTCTAACCTCAGTATGGGCTGCCTTGTTATAGGTTGTTGGCTACATTGAATATAAAACTTGAGTGACGAAAATTATGTGATTAGTAGATAAAATAATTAGGAGAGAAACAATGTGGTGGTAAAGGAAACTAAATCAGAGAGGAGAAAAGTTTAGATTAGAAGAAGGAAAATATATGATTTAAGTTGTTGGCAAAACCTGGCAAAGGAATGATGAATGGGATTTTTTGGCTACCAATCAACAGTTGTATATAAATTGAATGTAAATGAGGTGGTGTGCGCACATGGATCTATGATTTCTTATTTTACCTGAGTGTTTTGAATAATTTGATATTATGATTCCATTAGTGACACGTCTAAGCTTTGGTTGTTTCTTCCGATGCAATATTTGTAGATTGGTGTGGTGGAAATTGATTCTCTCAAAGAAAGGTTGTGCAGACACTATAGTATGTTATATGAAGAAGCCAGGCATGTGTCTGAAGTGGTGAAGACAATCTACAGAGAAGTGGATTCTCTGAAGCAGGTTTCTGGAGCCAAGGAGAACGATCTTATGCAGTTAGGAAACATAGTAAAGGAGAAAGATTCCCAATTGTCCATTATCCGCAGAAATAGTTCCTTACTGTATGAGGCTTGCACCACTTCAATCATGGAAATTGAGAACTGGAAAGCCCGCCAAGCTGGGAATGCCTTGGCCACTGAAGCTCGTGGCATCAACTTCAAATCTCATGCATACATTGATGCAGAAAATACTTGGCCTCTGGGGCTCGAGTCATCTAATTCTGAGGATGATGTTAGGACAGTGAAAGAGAAATTATTTTCAGTTGTCAAGGACTTAATTAATATGCAAAGTGAGGTTGTAGAAGATAGCCAGAAAGAAATGAAGGCTGTTATAATGAACCTGCAGAAAGAACTTCACGAGAAGGACATCCAGAGAGATAAGATATCTATGGAATTTGTTAATCAGATCAAGGAAGCTGAAGCCGTGGCAAAAAATTACTTTCAAGACATTCAATCAGCAAAGTCTATGGTGGATCATTTACAGAGCCAAATAGCCGTGATGGAGGAGGAGCGTAGAGCCCTTGAAAATAGGATAAAAGAACTCGAAGATCAGAGAACAACCTTTACTGAAATGGAGCAGAGAGTTGCCTCATTGACAGATATGCTTGCTGCAAAAGAGCAAGGTTTTTCATGTTGTTTTCTTGTTTTGTATTCTAATTTGGTTAACTTATGTGAAATCTCTATGTTGTATTGTTGTAAGTTTCACTTTATATATATTTTTTACCTCTTTCAGAAAATGAGGGACTTATGCAAGCACTCGATGAGGAGGAGTCTCAAATGGAGGAGTTGTCAAACAAAATTGAGGAACTACAAAATTCTTTGCAACTAAAGAATAAAGACTTAGAGAACCTTGAAGCTTCTCGTAGCAAGATAGTGAAGAAGCTGTCAATTACTGTGAGCAAGTTTGACGAGTTGCATAAATTTTCCGAAAGCCTCCTCTCAGAGGTTGAGAAGCTTCAGTCACAGTTACAGGAGCGGGATGGAGAGATATCTTTCTTAAGGCAGGAGGTTACTAGATGCACCAATGAAGCACTAACTGCGACCCAGATAGGCAGCAAATCTGATGAAATTCATGAATTTTTGACATGGATGGACATGGTGGTTTCTCGTGTCCGGGTGCATGATATGCATTTTGATGATACTGACAATAATCAGATGCATGAACATAAGCAACTATTGCAGAAGCAGATCACTTCTATCATATCTGAATTGGAGGAACTACGCATGAATGCACAAAATACTGATTCGCTTTTGCAACTTGAGCGTGGCAGACTAGAAGAATTGACCCGTAAAGAAGAATTCCTTGAGAATTCTTTGCGTGAGAAGGAGTCTCAATTAATTCTGTTCAAACGTGTTGCTGATTCTGGGCAAGCAACAAGTACAGCTTCTGAAATTGTGGAAGTTGAACCAGGGGTATGCCATTTGAATTTCGCAGTATTTTCCTCTTAGCAAAATGTCTTGATGAAATATCTTCTATATGCATTATATTGTTCATTCTGAAATTAACCATTCTGAATCCATACTGCCAAGTTATCTTCTGTTTTTCCAGTCTTTTTCTTGTATATGTCCGCTTTCTCTATCATTGGCTATTATTTTGTTTTATTTTCAAAGTATGCTGCTTGCATTGAAACCCTATCTTGACCATGCATAAAAACCTATGAATTGGATGTTTGATTTCCTGATATTGACTTTTGTACTTTAGTTTTTTCCTTTCAAGTTTCTTAACATTTGTTCAATTTTGTCTATTTTTTAGTACTCATTTTGAAGTATTCTGACCTATTGTTTTGGCTGTGTAATACTTTTCAATTAAGGAGTTTAAAGAGTTGCAATGGATGCCTGTTGTTTTGTGGCTTCTTTTGTTTTTTGGCTAAATAAATTATGCATCCTTATTTTAGGTAAGTAAATCATGGGTCTAGATGTCTTCATCCTATACTTTCTCTGAAGCTTAATGCTATAAATCCAAGTCTTTCCCCTTCTAATCCAACCAAGATCTTCCTCTAATTAAGCATAATCATATCATTCCAGGGAACTTGAACTAGTGCTGCATGATTAATGCCATAGGTCTCAAGATTACTTGATTAGATGCTCTTTTCCTTCTTTCGGATTAAGGTGTATTGCTTTTTCCAGTTCACATGAGAATTTCCTCATGTGCTATGTGTGTCGTGATGTGTAAAGCATCATGCTTTGGTTCAGGAATGAGGTATCATAATTTTATGTCTTGTTTCTTCGACTCTTTTTTCTTAGTTGGTGTCAACTTTTGATAAGAGTATCATAAATGTCATCTGTATTTGAACTGACAACTTCAAATCTTGTGAGCAAAATAATAGTGCTAAAGTTGTCCCGAAATATGGTGGGCTCATATATCTGTCATCACCCTTGCACCATCTGCAGTTCATCAGTTCTGCTGTCTTTTTCTCCTCTGTACTATGTGCTGTTAAGTTAATTTTCAGGCGTGAACTCTTATTTTGGCTCTTGAAGTTACTGTGTTGCCTCATTGTTAAGACTATATCAGGATGATGGTTTATAGAAACAAACTAATATTATCATGAACAAGGATTTGATCGTTATTTATGTCTTGTATTCATGTTATCTGAACCGTAGGTGAGGCTCTGTTGATTAGAATGAACCTCTCTCTGTAAAGTTAACGATTTTCCTGCTTTGTCTAACCGCACACTTGCAGACAACACATGTTGCTGATGTAGAAAAGCAATGGTTTTCCTTATATTATGAACTGAAAGTACTTCATTAAGTCTAGGGCTTGTGTAGTTTCCCCTTATCTAATTGACTTTCCGTATTTGGAATTTTGCACTTGTCTTGATATGCTTCTGATGCAGATAAACAAACGGGCTGCATCTGCAACCATTGCACCTCAAGCCCGCAGCGGACGCAAAATCAATAGTGATCAAGTTGCAATTGCTATAGATGTGGATCCTAAGAATGGGATAGAGGACGAAGATGATGATAAAGGTAATTTCTCATTTTCTATATCTTAATTTTACTTAAAAAGTTAACTTGCTTGAGAACATTTTGTACATTTCTTATTTAACCTAATTTCAGATTCCAATTATGCTATTACCTTTTCTTTGAGAAATTCTGTCCTCTCTTTCAGCTCATGGTTTCAAGTCACTCACCACCTCAAGAATCATCCCGAGATTTACAAGACCAGTAACTGATGTAGTTGATGGTTTATGGTATGCTTTAACTCTTCTTTTCTGCATTTGCATCAGAGAGATTTTTCTTACACTATTTGTTTCCCCATTTGTATCAGAGGAATTATTTTGAACTTAATATGGCTAAATTATCAAGTTTTGACATTTCCCAGGGTTTCTTGTGACCGTGCATTAATGCGCCAACCTGCTTTGCGGCTGGGTCTCATTATCTATTGGGCTATACTGCATGCTCTTGTTGCCACATTTGTTGTTTGACAGGCTGAACAGGTTTGTTATCTTGCATTCTTTTCCTCCATGCATCTTGGTGCCTCCACCTGTAACCGACAATGAAAGAACCATATTCAGAATCTCGGTTTCCCTTGCTCAGTCAGTGTAAAGTGTTTTTCTTATGAAGTGAAATAGATACAATTCCCATAGGTGGTCTTTTTAATTTCATCATTTGAACAGGCTCTTGGATAGTTGAATTTGTATTCTTTTTTTTTTTTTCCCCAATAGATTGAGAGATGTTTCTAGATTCACATGTAATCTATATTGTCAGATAAAGTGAAGTGAGTTTACAGCATTAGGATACTTTTTCATTATTCAGCGTGCTCTTCAGCTACATAGTTATTCTTCTCTTTGGACCCTTGGTTGTATTGTACCTTTAGCTGATTAATATTTCTTGGCTTCAATGGGCAAACTACACTGAGCATAGGAGAATTCGTAGTTATTAGGAAACTTCTTAGTACACTATGATCCAATGAATGCTGGCTATTTCTATTCTTTAACTGATTTTGATGGTTTATTCTCTTTGCATTCTTATCAGGTTTAGGAATTTCCAGTTATAATGAGCTAAGTGTGGAGTTCTCTCATTAAGGTTTGCTTCAGACTTGCAGAAACGGCCTAGTTGTATGATATTTGGGTTGGTCAGGTCAGGTGATAGATTTATTTGATAATTCATTAGTTTGCCCAATCATTAAACTGTGATTTCCCATATTTTGCAATGAATCACAGATTAATTGAGTGGTGCCAATAATAAGAGAAATATTTGTTAGTTTTAGGGTGGTACAGAAGATGTAGGATTAGTTCCTATAGGCTTATCATACTTGTTACTTGGATTGAAACTCCCCTTTGAATGGCAAAAGGTTACTAAGTGGTAGAACAAAGGCCCGTAATTTTTGTTATAGCTGCTATACAAGGCAAGTATCATTCATAAACATTTTTACTATTATTTATAGGGGTAGCAAGGGCCGCCGAGTATTCTTTCTTCTTGCTCTGCTACGAATATGAATGAATATTATACATACTCATAGATTATTTGACAAGTCTGATAATTGTATTGTGTATGCTCTCTTTACCTTTCCAAATCCTCGTGTCTAATATTGGTTGGCTAGCTGGCTTCTAGACTTTGATTATAAGTTGTAATAAATGTCCTTAATTCCTTGTATTTCGAATAAGAGAGAGTAAAATGAAATTTTTAAAAATATTTTTCTATGATGCTTGAGCTCACAAAACCTGGTCGACACTATTCGCTCAACCTGTGATTTGTGAGTTTTAACTTGAGGAAAAAGATAGAATAGTAGCAGCAGATGTTCTTAGGTTGAGTCGTGGTCTTTTTATGCTTTTCCTTTGTTTATCTTATATACATATATATATATATATAGTTTATTTTTTATTCAGGGTTAATTTTTATTCCTATATTATCTCTTTAAGGCCTCGTTTTATAAATTAATATTCTTCTTAAAATGAATTAATTAAGAACTTATTGAGTTATCCATGTTTGATAACATATTATGGACAGAGAAGGGGTCAAATTTTGTATGTTGTTATATATTGTATAAAATTATGTTTATTTCGAGTAAAAAATAATATATTTTTGTATTGTGATTCAAAATAAATAAAAATTAAGTTATTAAACATAAAGAATATTAACTTATAGTTAAATAATAATATAAATTTTTTTCTTTTTGAATTTTGGTCCCCTTAAGTGTATTTGATAATAATTTTTATAAATCACTTAATTTTTTAACATGTGTTTAATTCTGATTATTATTTAAAACTTTTTTCTTAATTGAATTTTAAAACATGAAAATATATTTTTATATTGTTTATAAAATTATAATACTTATATACATAATTACTATTTATTAATTAATTTAACAATCAAATTCACACATAAGATTCAATCTTCAAATTTAAAATTTAGAGTTTAGAACTTATACAATTTAAATTTTGAATCTTAGCAAGGGATAATTTTATATATAAAAAATGCTATAATTTTATGAACAATATATATTTTTAGATTTTAAAGTTTGAAATAAAAAAATTTTATTTTAAAAAATTTATAACTATAATTAAATATTTTTTAAACAATTAATTAATTTACAAAAATTATTTTAAATAATTAATTAATTTATAAAAATTATTTTAAACAATTAATTAATTACAAAAATTATTATCAGATGCATTTATTATATATAATATTTAAAAAAATTTATTAGTTATTAAACATACTAAATTTATAAGATTTTTTATATAATTTATTTAAGAAAAAAATAATTTATCAAATAAAACCTTAATGAATCTGGTACTTTCTGGTCACCATCGGATCTGATGTGGAACACCACGGTTCGGATCCATTTTCAGGTATAGTAGTCAGACCACAAGTTTAAAAATTAAAAAAGATAAAAAAAAAAAAAAAAAAGAAAAGAAGAAAAATTAGCCCGACGGATCGGAGGAGCCTTACCCAAACTCCAAAACCACGTGCCTTAAATAAAATAATGAAGAGGACTGGAGATTCTATTGATTTTTTTTTTTTTTTAATTTTAAAAACGGAGATGCTATTGATTTAGTTGGAAAGGCAGTTGGTATACGTTGCAAGTTGCAGCGGTGGATTATGACGCATAGATGATGTACTATCATTCCTTTGAAATATGGACACAACCAAACAAAAAACATGTGAAATATATATATATATATATATGTATATATTAATTGTAAAAACAATCTTTTACACATAGGAATACAAATATGATTTAAACTCTATAATAGTAAAAGAAATGGTTCATTATATTCTAAATGAAATAATACTTTATGATTATATAAATTTATACTAGAAAATAAGTTATAAGAATGAAATACATTAAAGAATAGTGGATTATTAGGGGATTAACAGGTGATTTCATGTGTTTAAAATTGGAAAAAAATCACCTTTCTTAACTACGCAATACTCAATCGAGGAATGGTTCTATTTGCTTTTTTGGGCTACATTCTTAATTTTTACTAATTTACGCATAATCTAATTTATTAAATAATTACTAGCGAACTTTATTTATGGGTATTAGTTATTTTTTAAGTCATTGTATACTAAAACAATCAATTAGCCAAGAGGGATTTGGCCTCCCGTTACCGTCAGTTACATCTTTTATTTGAACGTCGAACAGTTTGATGGAAAATCTGAGAACGAAAAATTTCGTCTTTTAGTAACAAGTGTAGGCGTCTCTCAAACTGTTGTTCAATTCATCAATTTAACTTGAAGGAAATACAAAAATTTTGAAGGACATAGACCCATAAGCTGGATATATATATAACGATAAAGAATCATAATTAGAAGGTTCAAATGATTGATTGTTTTGAGGATAAAATCACTTCAATCATACAATAAATCTTGATTTGTAGAAATCAACTTCAAGAATTGAGCTCCAGCTGAGCAGTTAAATTCTCAAGACCCTTAACCTGATCATCAAAATCCTTTATATTCCCTTTGGAATTACCTTCAAATCTTCCAATCTCAAAGTACTTGAGCACCTCCTCCACCCCTCCTTTTGTTTCTCCATCAAGAACAAGATCGGCCAATATTTTCCCAACGATAGGTCCCATCTTGAATCCATGTCCAGAAAACCCTCCGGCAATCACCAAATCCTTGTCAAATTCTCCTTTCAAGAAATCAATCACAAAATCCTCATCAGGGGTCATTGAATACATACAAGATTGAGTCAGAACTGGTCCATTTAAATCAATAATTTCTGATCCAAATCTGTCTTTAACCCATTGCCTTAATGCATTTACCATACCAACCGATGCTGCTGTCCATGTCCTGTTCTCTGGCTCACAAGGGCGACCAACGTGCAAGGCGATTTTGATTAAACCAGGGAATTCCAAAGATGGGGTTCCATAGATGTAAGGCTCACCATAACTTGCAAAACTTGGGAAACCATTTTCAATCTTGAACTCCGATTCATACCCTTTTTTGATTTTCCAATAATGTACTGTTGTTTCCAATGGCTTTATAGGCAATTTTTCCCCTGTTACTCTCTCAATTAGCCTCTTCATCCAAGCACCAACAGTCACAACACATTTTTTCCCCCAATATTTTTGGCCATTTTTGGTGCTAATTACCAAAACCCCATCACTTGTGGGATCTTTCTTTATGTCTATAACTTCAGTATTGTCCCTAAGACTTGCCCCATTTTTAATTGCCAGTGCTTGAAACATAGAAACTGCCTTGGTGGGCTTAATAACACCGCCATTCTCAGTTACAACACAGATCCAGTTTTCTGGGATTTCAAATCTTCCAGAAATTACTTCTTTCTTGACTTGATTATTGTCAAGAACTCGAACTGGGATCGATTCCTTGTGGCAATTGGAGATTACAGCTTGAAGAGACTTGTTGTCTGATGGGCCCATATCAAATTGGGATGTCTTGAAATAAACCTTATAACCTGCTTCAGATTCGGCTTCTTCCCATAGTTTTACAGATTCTAAAACCATTTTGGGGTAATAGTTTTCTGGGTAAGTTGCCCTTAAAGTTCTAGATTCGCCATGGGAAGAACCACGGTGGTGTAAGAAATCAAATTGCTCGAGGAGGAGAGTTTTTTTACCACGTTTAGCTGTTTGATAGGCTGTACAACTCCCCATAATACCTGCCCCTATTACTATTACATCAAACATATTGCTGGAATTTTCCATTGAAATGATTCTCCAGCTCTGTGGCTTTGTGCTTCAACGGCAGCTCCGTCTCTGTGTGTGTGTGTCTCTCTCTCTCTCTCTCTAGATCTCTCTAAATTGTTCAAACAAGTCTAAAGATGGTCCAAAGTGAAAATGGAATCCTCATTTAATATTCTTGTCTATGCCTGGAATTCAGTTAATGTGCTGACGCCATTTGGTTGGTTTTCTATCAAGAATTTTGATAATTATCCCTGATATATTTATCTTTAGATATTTTAGTCTCCCATGGAATATTTTTAATTTGCATTGGTTTCTGACCAATTTTTATCTAAACTAATTTCGTTCTAACTAACTTTTGGTGTCCTTGAACCAAAATTTTTTTATATTTATTAAAAAAATTTAACCCCTTAGAATTTCTAGTGATTTCTTATAATAATAATAATAATTAAATAATACCTTTAAGCAAAGTACTAAAATAGTAGATGAAAATATAATTTTTCCTTTAAAGAAAATACTATGAATTTTTAGTAATTATCATGATAAATTAATAATTGATCATGGGTTAGTTATTTTTAAAAGATAAAATACTTTTTTAGTTAAATAATCAATTCTTAAGGAACATATATTAAAAAGATACTATGACAAAGTTTATGTAAGTATTTTATAATAAATTATAATTATAAATTAGAATATAAACTAAAATAATTTTATATCAAATTTTGGATGATATTTTGCACAAATCAAAACTTATCTGAGGTGTATTTTGGGCATTTTATTTAATTTTTTTTGAAGGAAAAAAAATTATATATTATTAATATCGAAAGAAATGGAGTGAGTTACATGAAGAGGAATGTTACTAGTCTACTCTTAAAAATTATCAAAGACTAATGCATCCTTAACTAGAAGGTGAGCAAACAATTACCTTGTGTACATGAGAAAAAGAGACTAAAATACATTAATATTGTTAAGAAAATTAAAAAAAAAACTATTAGTTTTAGGAGGTAAAATATTCCTACTTCCTAGCCTCAACAGGCTGCAGAGTCGATACCAAGGATCAATGTTCAAATCCTGACAGCGGCAGTGTGGAAATTTCAACATCTTGAATGTGGGGGGTGGTTCCTCGTACGCACCAGTGCCTGGCTCCTAGTCTGCAGGGCAGCTGAATCACCATGATTTACATCCTCCACCTGAGCTTCGGGCAGTCTAATGGAGACACTGTGGGTAAGAAATTTCACTTTTTGGTACTAAGAATTGGACGAAATCATCCTATTATACAAATCTAAATAAGGAAAAGTACAGAGCAAATTGAAGAAAACTCCTCTCTCACTCAACCTTGAGACCTCCGCCCTATCCCACTAGAGATACCAGCTTCTTCTTCCCTTGCTCATTGTTTTGTCACTCATTTTTCTATTTTTTTCCGTCTTAATTTCATAGATATAATGATGTAGAAATGGTGTTACAATAATGGAACATCTGGTATAATATCATTGAGGTATAATATCATTGAAGGCGTTATCTGGTCGATTGTTTGGCCGCTCTTGACTCTTCAATGGAAGTTTATATTACTTACGGTGTTGGTGGTTATGGATGATTTTCTGCTCTTATCGGTGTTGTGCCGGTGGGATTTCTGTATCGCATTTTTAAGCTTGTTCCCAAATTCTCTGCTATAAACCACGTATGGGTTGTAAACGGCAAACACTTATAATAAAATATAGACCCAAACCGGGCGAGTACATATTTTATGACCCATACCCTACCCTTCATGGTCTTGAATAGAATCTAGATATACCCACTAAGGATAGCCATTTTCTTATTTTTTTTCCCGTTTAAATATAATATTTCTAATGAAAATTATAATAGCCATATTTCTGCTAAATACAATATTTAGAATACAAATTTTCCTGTTAAATACACTTTTCTGATTAAAATTATAATAGCCATATTTTTGTTAAATACAATATTTAAAAAATAATAATAGCCGTATTTTTGTTAAAAACAATATTTAGAATAACCATATTTCTTTTTTGTTTTAGTAAGAAAGCCCTAAAACGAAAATTATAACATGATTGACATCATTTCTTAAAGAATAGGATTAGGAAAACAAATTATAGTCAATAAAAAATATAAAAATGATATAATATATATAATATATTATTTTATTATGACGGTTAAACAAGTAAACATGCTTGAGTATCAAGACCCATTTAATACAAATAATATGTGTTTGGGTACATGTTCGAGTTTGCGGGGATAAATTTTAAACCATATCCGTTATAAAAAGGTAGAGACCTGATCATGTACGGGTAAGACCCTTCTCGTTTACCGTCCTAGCCACATGCCACTGGTTCTTGTGATTTGGATTAGTTGGGGGTCGATAAACATAACTTGAGAATCTATAAGGATAGCGTAAAAAAGTTAATTTTTTCCCGCCAAATATTTCTCTCTAACTAAAATCTCTCTAAACTCAAAACTCAAATCTTTCACATTCAACACAAATTAAAGGTAGATACGGATGATTTTGAAGATGTTTTGCAAGAAATATCAATTTTGTAATAAAAAACCCCCCAAAATACCAATATTTATGGTTTAGGTATTTTTGGAGTTTTTTTAATCACAAAATTGATATTTTCTTGCAAAAAACTTCAAAATCATCCATATCTCTACCTTTAATTTGTGTTGAATGTGAAAGATTTGGATTTTGAGTTTACAGAGGATTCAGGTAGAGAGAAATATTTGGCGGGAAAAAATGAACTTTCTCGCGCTATCCTTATAAATTTCCGAATTATGTTTATTGACCCTATTTTTAGTTAGGTCTACTTATTTCGTCTTCATTATCTTTTAATTTTAAATGTTTTTTAATTTCTAAATAAATATGCTCAGGGGTATGTGTCCTTATTTTGGTTCAACCAAAACTTTTGTCCAAGCTTGGTTTGTATTGAGTTGCAGTGTTCTCTTGTAACAGTACTTATGTTAAGTCTTTCTTGAACCCAATCATAGCAAGATTAGTTAGACGTTAATTTGGCTATTTTTAAGTTTGATTATGTCGAACTTATAGGTTTGGATGGAAGCATACCCAATCATTTGAGTTAAATTTGTATCACAAAACTTTTAGGTATTCTCAAATGAAATGTTCAAGAATTTAAAAAAAAAAAAAAAGGATAGCAATTTAGCCATTTGAAACTTTCTCTCATTCTATCTCTAATTTAATATGGAAGAGACTTACATTTTCTTTTACCGCTCAAGCTTAAGTTTATAAGTCACCAACTATAGTTAAGTTTCTAAGTTGTGGCAAAGTAGTAATTCGGGTGTTGAGTTATGAATTACTTTGATATGGAAAAAAAAAATGCTATCTATACTATATCCTTTGGGGTTTATGAATATTATAATTTCGTTTTAATATTTCTAATATTACGTATAAATTCATTCTTATAATTTATATATTTATAATTAACTAATTCTTACTACTAATTCTAGTAAAAGAATTTATCAAAAAGTAATATTTTAGTAGCAAAAATTTTAAAATATCATTTCACGTATCTAATTATTATTTACTATTATATATTAAAATTATAATATTTTTATAAAATTAATTTTTGTAAGCAATAAAAGATATTGTTATCTTTAAAATATGATACTAAATCAGATGAAGACTCATGTTTTATCAGAAAATGATATTTTAATAAAAATAGTGTATTGAAGATGAAAAATATTAGAGTCATCAATTATGGCTAGAAAGACTCAAATTCAAAACATTTCCCTCATTAATTTAACTTAACTGATCAATGTGGGAAGGACGTGTATTCTCCTTTAAGCGGTGAAGGCACCACCCGCCTCTTCTCCAGCTAGCAGTTTCACGACCACAGCTTACTGCTGCCTCCATCGGGTCCCATTCGATTATCCCTGTAATCTCACCGAGGGTTTTAAAGAAGAAATCAAAGGTTCAAAACATGAATGGTTCCACTGCTAAATAAGGAAAACTGAAGCCGGCAGATCTGAACATCGGTTTCATTTTGTTTTCTGGTGGTTTTTTGAAGCTTTGAAGGTGAATAAACCTGGAGTGGCCTTCTTATTGGGATGTACGAGAAGCTTGTGATTTGCATGAGTACTCCAATGTAAGTGTTAATTTTTTTTACTACGATTTTGTTTTGATTTATTCTTCAGATCTGCCTAGCTTTTCAGAATCAATTTTTCTTTGTCGTTCTTTCTGGGCCTTTTGCTTCCACTAATTTGAAGTTTTACTCTCGTTGATGTAATTCCTGTGGGTGTGCAGATTAGTTCTCTGTTTTGGGTTTCTTTTACAAGCTTACTTTTAATTGGAAAGTGGTGTTTCTGAGGATGGGGTTTTTAGTGATTTTTGCAGATAGGTTGAGATAAGGGGATTTGCTTGACTGCATAGTTTGATATACATTTTCTGTACTAGATTTCTATTTTTTCTAAATGCAATCTCTATTTTCAGATTATTTTTAATGAAATCTCTATCCTTTTGTCTTTTTGGTGATTTCCCAAATTATATAGATTTATTCTCAGATGTTGTCGTTTCTTGCATATCTTTAAAAGCCTTGTTAAGTTATGAAATACAAGTTGACTGTTGAATAACATAATACATTTTCTCCTTGAAATAAAAAAAGAGTAAGTTAGGAAATGGGAAAACATATTTCTTTCATTTAAAACACTCCTTTGCTAGTTCTTTTTCAGTCTTTCTACTCATTCAAATAACTCATCCGCATCTGTTTTTGATTTACTTTTGTTAGAGATAATGACTTTATAGCTTTGTTGGTCTTTATATTTGAGCTTGGTCCATATCTCGTGATAATATCATTGTAGATATATACTAGAGGTGTACTGTTATTGTTTTCAAAGCTCACGGGTTGGCTTAAGCATCAATTAGAGATTGTTTAAAGATGTTTAAAGTTTGAATAGGGTGACCTACCACTTTACTAACTTGATTTTGATTTTTTATGCTTTCAATTTGGTTTAGATAGTACTCTTCTCTCTACTTGTTTTCTTCTAGAGCATTTTTTTTTTTTTTGCCAAGCTTCTCATGGAATTTCTGATGTTTGGGAGATTTCTGTTTGCTCCTTTTTACCATAACTACTAGATCGAATAATAAACAATTGACCTAGCATTGTGAAGTCGATGAAAAAGATTGGTGAATGGTTGTAGAAATACAGTGTGAAGTTGCAATGTAAAGGTAGAACTTTTAACTATGTTGAAATTTGAAACAGAAAAGAAACTATATATATGGAAATTGTGTAAAGTTCTTGTGTGTTATTAACCCCTATACCTCTTTTTTCATCAATAATCAAGAACTAGATATGGTTTAAACCTTTTATTAAAATACCTCTTTTTGGAAAATAATTTTGTTTTATTAACTGATGCATCATATGCAACAAGCAAGATAAGATACTATGCCTCATAAGAAGACAGTGAGAAGTGCAAGACCTGTTCAATCTCTAATTGCTTAATTGTGCATCAAGTTTGAAGTTATTAGTAAGTTTATCACTCTGTTTTTTGGGTTTTTGCCTTATTTGCATAGTTTTTTAAAAGAGTGGCTAGGATTTTTTCAATGTTCTTAGTGTGGCCATAACACAGAGCGGGTGCGTTATCCTTTGTGATAATGCATACGACGTATGCGTTATTTTAAGTGATAACGCATGTATGGTATGCGTTATTGTTATTTTCAAACTACACAAAATCCTCGCTGCTGTCGTCGTCCTCTCTGCCTCTGTTCTTCTTCTCCTTCTCCAGCTTTCATTCTCCCCTCTTCCTCCTGTTTCTCTCATCAACCCTCCCCCTTCTCGGTTCTTCTCCTTTTAAGACCAAGCTCTTCGCCTTCTTCTCCCCTTCTCCTTGTTTGAGAACTTTAGCTATGGACTTAGGCCTAATCTTCCAAGAATCTACACATACTTATCGTCGCCATCACGAGCTCGCTGCTCTTCAGGTAAGAATATGGGGTTTTACCCTATTTGATCGTTTTTAAAAATAATGCCACTAAAGTGGCTGGATTTTTTTTAAAATGCTTGGGTTGGCAATAACGCACATGCGATGTGTGTAACATCCCCTCTAACACCTCAAAATTAATGTAAGTCTCGGAGGATCAAAACGAAAGTTTTGGGGTTATTTTATAAAGAATGGAAAGTTTTGGGTTATTTGGCCATTCTTAGAAAATCTAAGGAAGAACTTTTCGTTGAAAATTTTTTTTGGCATATTTTAGGATTATTAGTGTTAAACACTTTAAGTTGGAGATTGAGATTTTAAGTTTAAGATGGGTTTTAAGTCTTTTTTTAAGTTTTAGGGCCAATGTAAAAAGTCTAGAAAGTTGGGGGACTGTATAATAAAGTCCTAAGCTAGTAGTGCCATGTGGGTTCGAGAATTAAGGACACATGACTGACTGGTGAGTGCATGTGTCTTATACAATCCCCTAACCTATGCAAAACTATGCATGTATGGTTATATAAGGGGCATCAACCTATGAGCGGAATATCAACCTGTGGAGGTATGTATAGTTGACTTAACAGAGACAAGTGGAGGTATATGCTCGGACAAATGTAGCCTTGCTGTAACAATTCTTGTAGTTGATCCTTTAACTCCTTTAGCTCCTCATGAGCCATTCGATAAGGTGTTCGGAATATTGGTGCAACACCGGGTATTAGTTCTATGTCGAAGTTTACTTCCCGTTCAGGTGGTAGAGTTGTTAATTCTGCAGGAAAAATATGCAAGAATTCTTTCATCGCTGGGATAGTTTCCATTGGTACTTCTCCCGTTTTGTTGAGCAAGTATGCCAAATATCCTTGGCATTCCTTCTTGATCAATTTCCTTGCTATAATTCCGGAGATCAAATGGTTTTCCTTCTTGGTTTTATCTCCTTGAAATTCCAGGATAGGCATATTTGGTCAGGTAAACTTAACCATTTTCTTTCGGCAGTCTACCTGGGCGTAATGCTTAGATAACCAATCCATTCCTAATATCGCATAAATCCCTCAAAGGATAGGGTGATCAAATCTCTAGGTAATACCGCTCTCCCTATGTTAATCTCACAATCGTGATACTTTTCCTCAGTGACCCCACTCACTCCTGAACCTTAGAAGGGGGATGAATAAGGTTTTTGGTTAATTTTAGAAAATCTTTTGGGTGATTAAAAGTTAAACCTCCAATTTTGTTTGAAAAAGAATTCTAAAACTCTTTTTTAATAAAATTCCACACCAAGCGAATCCTTATATAGTTTAGAACAATTACGCAATGAACATAGACTCAAACTTTAAAGAATAAAGAGGCACAACAATTTATAGTGGTTCACTTTCTCAAAGAGTTACATCCACTACCTTGAACATAAAATAATGTGATCAACATATATTTGGACAAGCAATAAACCATTGTTTGAAGTGGCTTTTGTAAAAAGGTTTGTGTCCACCACACCTCTTGAAAAATTGTTTGAAAGGAGAAAGCCACTTAATTTTTTATACCAAGCTTTTGGAGCTTGTTTTAAACCATATAAAGCTTTGGAAAGTTTATAAATATGGTTAGGAAACTTTTCGTGTATAAAACTGAAAGGTTGTTCAACATAAACTTCCTCCTTAATGACACCATTTAGAAAAGTACTTTTAACATCCATTTGAAAAAGCTTAAATCCTTTGAAACAAGCAAAGGCCAAAAGCATACTTATGGATTTAAGTTTAGCGATCAGAGCAAAGGTTTCATCAAAATCAATGCTCTCTTCTTGATTGAATCTTTGAACTACAAGTTTAGCTTTGTTTCTTATAACTTCTCCGGATTCATTTAGTTTATTTCTAAAAACCCATTTTGTGCCAATGGTAGAGTGATCACGAGGTGTAGGGACTAAAGTCCAAACTTTATTTCATTCAAATAGGTTTAATTCCTCTTACATAGCAATGATCCAAAACTCATCATACCAGGCATCATCAGTAACTTTAGGTTCTATTTAAGATAATAATGTAAAGTTATCTATGAAATACTTCTGGTTCTTATCCCTTGTGATATATCACCAATGATTTTATTTTTGAGTGCCCTTTGAGATATATCACATCTTGAGCAATGTCTTGAGTTTGTTGATCCTCTTCTAGTGTCTTTTCAATCTCCTCTTCCTCTTTAGTATGATCTTCCAAAGCCCGAGCATATATTGGTTCATAACTCAAAGAGTTATCATAATAATTTTTCTATTAAAAAAAGTTAGATTCATTAAAGTTTTCATGAATGGACTCTTCAACACATAAAGTTCTTTTGTTGTAAATCTTATAAGCTTTCTTGTTTGAAGAGTATCAAGAAAATTCCCTCATTGGATTTTTTATCAAATTTTCCAAGATTATCCTTGGTGTTTAAGATAAAAAATTTGCATCCAAAAACTTTGAAGTAGCCAATGGAGAGAGTTTTGTTGAAAATAAGTTCAAGAGGAGTTTTATTTAAAAGAGGTCTCAAGAGAACACGATTAATCACGTAACAAGCGGTGTTACGGCTTCGACCCAAAAATATTTAGGTAAAGAGTTTTCACAAAGCATTGATCTTGCCATTTCTTGTAAAGTTCGATTTTCCTTTTCACTACTCTATTTTGTTGTGGAGGTTTGGTGGCCGAAAAGTTGTGTGAAATACCAAAATCATCACAAATTTTTGTAAAATCTTGATTGTTAAATTCTCTCCCATTATCAATTCTTATGGAAGTCTATTTGCAATCAAGGGAGGTTTGGACTCTTTTGAATAGCTTAACAAATTCATTAAAGACTTCATCCTTTTGGCTTAAAAAACAAAGTCCAAGTAAATCTAGAATAATCATCCAGAATAACAAAAGCATACCTCTTACCACCAAGATTAGTAGTCCTCATTGGTCCAAACAAATTAATGGGAATGAATTCTAAGGGTTTTGAAGTTGAAATAGTTTTCTTTGGTTTAAAAGAAGATTTTATTTTTTTTCCAAATTGGCAAGCATCACAAAGTTTGATTTTCTCAAAAGTAAGTTTTGACAAGCCTCTAATAAGTTCTTTAGAAGAGTGTTGATTTAACAAATGCATACTAACATGGCCAAACCTTCTATGCCATAAGAATACATCATCATCATCATGAGACGGAGACATTTTAGTTTTTGTGAGATAAGATCTTCAAGATAAAAAACATAGATATTACCAACTCTTTTTGCAACAAAAATAGTTTTATTAAGAGTCACTTTCATAATAACTTTGCATCCATTATAACACAATTGACTAATACTAAGTAAATTAAATTTCAAACCATCAATTAAAAATATTTCTTTAATTAAAGAAGATGAACTATATCCAATGTTACCTATACCGATGACCTTTCCTTTCTTCTTATAACCAAAAATAACAAAACCACCTTCGGTTTCTCTTAGCTCATTCATGAGGATGCATTTCCGGTCTTGTGTATTGAGCATCTATAATCTAAGTATTACTTGGAGCTTGATTTATATTCTTACAATAGGAGAAGAATAGATGACTTTTGGTATCCATATTCTTTCGGGTCCATAAATGTTAGTAGTTTTTATTCTCCAAATAGTTTTAACTCCATTTCAACTTTTCTTTTTACAAAACACCTAGTGGCCTTATGACCACTCTTAACACAATAAGTACAACAAAGATGGAAGAAGGATAAAGAAGCTTTGACAAAATATGTTTGTTTTGAAGAAGCATTAGAGTGGTTGTATACAATGCCATTTTTATCATAAGGAGATCTTTGTGAACCAAGAAGTTTTCAAAATTTTCTTTTCCTTGGGTAAATCTTTCAATGCACAAAGTGAGAACATTTACCTTTTTCTTTACAATTTCATAATCAACCAAGCATTTTTCAAGAGAGGAAACCTTTTACAAAGGTTTTCGTTTTCTAAAACAAGTTTTCAAAAATTATTGTTTGAACACTCTTTTTTCATTCTTCAAGACTTATAAAGATTCAGGAAGAAATTTATTTTCACAAATAAGTTTTGAATTCTCATCTAGCAAAACTTGAGTCTTGTTTTTCAAATGTTTCTTTTAGAAACCTTTTTGAAATCATACATTTCAATGAGCATAAAACTAGGATCATCCATCACAAGTATCATCAATGAGACTAGAAGAGTTAGAGGGTGAAGATTATACCTCATTCTCCATTACCATGAAGCACATGTTTGTCTTTTCATCACCTTCACTTTCACTTGAATCTTGATCCAATGCACCAATTAGTCCCTCGCCTTTCTTATTTTTCTTTAAGGCTTCAAGCTTGGCTTCCAATGCTCATTTTTCTTTTACACTAGCCTTTGGACAATTGGCTACAAGGTGTTCTATGCTATTACATTCAAAGCATCCTGCTTTGAATAATGAAGAGTTTTGTCCTCTTTTCTTAAATGGAGGTTTCTTTCCCTTATTGTTTAAGCCTCTCTTATAGAATCTTTTGAATTTTCTAATAACCAAGATCATGTCTTCATCATCCTCATTGTTGGAAGAACTAGCTTGTTCTTCCTCATTAACTTTGAGACCTATTCTTCTTCTTTTTTCTTCTTGCATTTCATTCAGCCTTTTTACTTTTATTTCATAGGTGAGAAGAGAGCCTATGAGTTTTTCAATTATGAGAGTTCGAAAATCATTTGATTCCTCTATGGCGAGACATTTTGGTTGCATGCCTTAGGGAGTGTATCTAGAACTTTTCTATTTGCTTCTCCTCTTGAGTATTCCTTTCCATAAACCTTGAGCCCATTTGTGAATCTAGTGAACATTTCACTAATACTTTCATTTTGCTTCATCATAAAAAGTTCATAATCCCTTACTAACAAAGCCAACTTTGATTCTTTGACTTGATTGGTTTCTTCATGAGCGACTTCTAATAGTTTCCATATGTCATGGGTCGAGTCACATCCACTTACTCGACTGTATTCATTTACATTCAATGCACAACTTAGGATGTTTATGGCTTGATAGTTTAAAGTCAACCTTTTTGAATCCAATTCATCAAAATCTTTACCTTCTTGATTCTTCTATCTTCTTGAGGGACAAAAAGGTCATTTTTCTACAATGTTCCAAAGATCAAAGTTAATAGAACAAATATATACTTTAATTCTTGATTTCCAAAATGTATAATTTGTTCCATTGAAAAGAGGTGGTCTATTTGTAGAAGAGCCTTCTACATAGGGTAAATTAGAAACATTAGCGTTAGTAATTGAAAGATATTTTACTTTAAAGATGTCAGTCCTTTTTTTAAAGACAAGTCCTGCTCTGATACTATTGAAAACCTTAAAGGGGGTGAATAAGGTTTTTGGCTAATTTTAAAAAATCTTTTGTGTGATTAAAAGTTAAACCTCCAATTTTTTTTAAGAAAGAATTTTAAAACTCTTTTTTAATAAAATTCCAAACCAAACAAAATTTTATAGTTTATCACAATTAAGCAATAAATATAGAATCAAACTTTAAAGAATAAAGAGGCACAAGAATTTATAGTGGTTTACTCTCTCAAAGAGCTACATCCATTACCTTGAGTCAAAGTCTATAGACCGTTTTTGTTCTACAAGAAAAAATCCGATGCCGATCATTGAAAATATTTTCCCGTAGAAGTTTGTTGAACCAGTTCCAACTGTCGGACGACTCTTTATCAATAATTGCAAATGTTAGGAGGAATAAATGGTTATTTGCATTTAATGTATTTGCAATTAATAGTACGCCCTTATATGGTTCCCTAAGATGAGTGTCATCCACAGAAATGAGCGGCCGACAGTTTGAGAATCCAGTTATACAAGGCTCGAAACATTAAAAATGAATTTGAGAACATAGTTCGGGGGAATCTCGTTCTCTGATGCAACCATTCGCACATAGTTCTCGGGTTAGAATCTTTCGTTGCTTGGAAATATTTGGATAGAATTGAAAAAGTTGTCTCCCTACTACCGGACACCCTTTTTACCGCAAAGTTTTGATCATACAATGCCCTCTTGTATCTTGTATGTATAACCCGTCTGAAGTAATACTTGGACTTTTTGGATCGCTTTTGAGATAGGGATCTCGGGATCGTTAGCAACAAGATATGATGTTAGTTTTGAAATAAACTTTGAAGTCATATTTCGATGCTTGTTTTAAATAAGTTGAAAAAGGCATATGTGTTCTTTAGTGAATTTGGTTATCTCCCAACAACAATGGGTTGTTTTCTTTTTTATTTGTATATGGAATAGACAAAAATTAGCATATTGTATGATAAGATTTTTCTGTCCACTGATCGTTCTTTCTTTTAACAACTATAAATTGTTGCTCTATCAGAATAAACTACTTTTGAACTGCACTAATTGTTTATGTTTTGTCAATGAACCACATTCCTAATTGAAGATCAGTCATTGCATCGTTCCAGTTTAGCATCTATCCTCATTAGATAAGCTCATCTATTGCTTTTTCGAGCTCATATTTAGAAAGGCTCCAAATGATATATAATCATATGGAGCGTTACTGGCCATTAACTACTTTGTCATTAATTCACTTCAGTTGAAGATAGAGGATTTAGGGGAATACTAACGTCATCTTCTTCATCGTTATCACCTTTGTCGTGGTTATATGCACTCGATACATTATAATCTGCATTATCGTTGTCATCATCCTCATCATCTTCCTGTATGTCTGGGTACAACATTGATGATTTATCGGAAACCACCTGAGTTATTATCGTGACATGTTGATGAACATTTGAAAGATTTTCATGCGCTGATAGATGAGTTTGTTGAACATCTGAAAATCCCTGTGACTGGACTAGTTTAAATTCAACTAGAACGTGAATGCCTTCTTTAGATATATAAAGTCTAATAATCCAAAGGTAACGCATCTCATCATCGTTGTTCATACTATGCAAAGTATATTTAAACATGTGATATTCTTCATAAAATGAAGGCACCTTTATTGTCATTCGAACATGTTACTAATTTGGATCTATTCCTTGATGCATAAAATTTTTTTTAAGAAGTTCAGCTTGTGTCACCATCCGGGTAAATGTCCATGTTTTTTTGCCGGCCCGGTGAAATAAGGACTAAATGCATCTCTGGCGTCTCAATTCCAAAATAATATTACTTTAACAGGGTAAGTGACATTTATGTTCATTGCTTGTAAAGAATGAAGAAAAAGTATTAAAAGTTTCAAAAAGAGAATAGAAGGAAAATGATTCGAAGTATGCATGACGAGAAATTGGGTGGTTTTCGATCCGTATATATAAAATCACGAAGAATTTGGCATTTTTTGATTGAGCTTATTCGAATTAAAAGCGTCACATGGGCTTTGTTGATTTTTCATTCAAAAGCGTTCAAGTCCGACAAGTTTTTTGAGTTGTCAAATAATGTGATCTATACTCACATGGGCTTGTTGGATTTGAATTCAAAAGCATTTAAATCCGACAAGTTATTTGAGTTTTTTTAAATTAAGTGATCGATACCCGCATGGGTTTGTCAAATTTGAATTCAAAAGCATAAAAATTTTGGCTTTTTGGGTAATACTTATCCGAATTAAAAGCTACACATGCGCTTGCCGGATTTGAATTCAAAAGTATGTTTTTGATTGGTCTTTTTCATATTCAAGTATTCACAGGGGCTTGTTGGATGATAGATGCAAAACTCTTAAATGTTTACTAATATAAAAAAATATTATACAAAATATAACAAAGTATTATAAATAATGTTCCCTAAACCCTAGGGATAAATCAGATGGAGTATATCTAGTTGTCTTATTCTTAATACGATGTTCAAAGCAAATGGTTGTACTTAAGTAACCTCATCTACTGTGATCCCCATGCTCCTCTAGATTGAAGGAAGATGCCCAGATACAGGCGTATGAGGCACAGATGAACCTGCTGCATTCAGAGGTGGAGGTGCATGAAATAACAACCCTACTACATTCTGAGGTGGCGGTGCATATGATGTACTTGCTACACGCGGATGTGGCGAAACATATGACGCATTTGGTATTAAACCAAAAGTAAATGTCTAATAATCTCCACTTGGACTGTCGAAGGGGTCATGTGGAGCATATGACGTGCCTGCTCCACTCAGATGTCGTGGAGCATCTGGCGTCAAACTCAAAATAAATGGTGGAGCATTTCTTGATAGACTATCAAAGTGGACATGTGAAACATATGATGCGGGATATGCCAGTCTTCGTCCACTAGGTTCTCCTCTCCGTCCTTTATGATCAAAGCCAGCGGCCGGATGTGGGTGGGTTAGAGCTCGTACTCTAAGGGCTCGCTGCAGGGTACTTTACGTTGACCCCTCTTTACTCTTTGAGTACCACGCTCGGGGTACACGTTCCCCAGGATGACGACGTAATGTTAGTACTACAAACGTCTATTGAACATCATGCTGAGATGGGGTGCAACCTAATGTGCCACTAATAGAAATTGCGCACCGATGAATGATGGTTTGAACTTAACTTATATCACTAGTATATCTTGTCGGAGACGATGGTGGTCCCTCCAACACTCATGTAGTCATGCCATCTATCTCCTATTGCATAGATGTCTGGAAAAAATAGTTAAGGAGAAAATATAAAGAAATAATATGCATAAAAAGATATAAAAAATATTTAATTACTATCATTCGTTGGTCGACCCCATTTGGTTGGTAGCTATTTGTTCGAGTATCACGATGAGTTGGATTGTCGATGGACACTCGTGTGATCTTCGATATCATATAATGTAATCATCTCGCGATGACGATAGCTGCTCCACGGGTAAAAGTGGCCCATCTTAATGTGCTGTCCAATCATGTTAGACTTCCACATGAGTAGCATGTTCCGTTGACCAATACGTGCGATCATTTCTTCTGAGTTGATATTGATGCAGATCTAGACGAGTATCATAAGTAGTAGATATAGGCCGATCTCGTCCAAATTGTCTCATCATGTTGCATGGATGGTGATGTTCCACTATCTCGTATCATATTAGAGGCACTTTTTGCCTTATTTGGACAGTTTTTAAAAAAATAGATTTTTTTCAATATTCTTAGTGTGGTCATAATGCACACGTCATATGTTTTGCAAACTCCGAGTGTGGGTATGTCAAGCACCACCACCTTCGAGTGCAATAGGGTTGTCATTTCATGCACCCCTCCCTCCGAGTTCAACAGGTTCATCTGTGCCTTATATGCCTATATCTGAAGCATCTTCTTCCGACTTAGAGGAGCATGGTGATCAACCAGCATTTTTATGCTTTTAAATTCAAATCTGACAAACATATCTGAGTGTCTATCGCTTTATTTCATAGTTCAAATAACTTGTCAGATTTGAATGCTTTTGATTTCAAATTCGACAAGGCCATATGAGTGTACATCACTTTATTTGACAACTCAAAAAACTTGTCGGATTTGAATGCTTTTGAATGAAAATCTGATAAACCCATATGAAGCTGTAATTTAGGTAAGTTCAATCCAAAAAGGCTAAAATTTATATGATTTTATATATATGGATTTAAAATCATCAAATTTCTCATCACACTCATACTTTGAATCATTTTTTTTTCTATTCTCTTTTCGAAACTTTTAATAATTTTCCTACATTTGTTACAAATGGATGCCACTTACCCTGTTAGAGTAGTATTATTTTGGGATTCAGAGCATGTTAGGGATGCATTTGGTCCTTATTTCACTGGAGCAACAAAGAAAATATGGATGTTTATACAGATGGTGACACATGCTCAACTTGTTAGAATAATTTTTAAGCATTAAAGAATCGGTCCAAATCAGTGGAATGTTCGAATGATAATAAGGATGCCTTTATATTATGAAGAGTATCACATGCTTTATTATACTTTGTACAATACGAACAACAATGATGAGATGCGTTACCTTTAGACTAATAAAGCTGATATATCTAAGGAAGACATTTACATTCTAGTTGAATTTGAACCGGTCCAGTCAGGTATTTTCAGATATTCAGCACACTCATGTATTAGCGCATGAGGATCATTCAAATATTTGTCAAAATGTTACTGCAATAATGCAAATGGTTTTCGATGAACCATTGATGTTGTGCCCACAGATGTATAGGAAGATGATGAGGACGTTGACGACAATGATGCAGATTATGATGTATGAAGTGCATCTGACAACGATAATGGTGATAATGATGAAGAAGATGACGTTAGCACTCCCTGAAACTTCTATCTTCAACTGTAGTAAATCAATGACATAGTAGTCTACTGTTCAGTAATGCTCCATATGATTATACATCATCTGGAGCCTTTCTAGATATGAGCTCGAGAGAGCGGGTAGATAATCTCATAGAATAAGGAACTATCAGGTTGCTAGACTGGAATGATGCAATGCCTGATCTTTTATTAGGAATGAGGTTCGTTGATAAAACTTAAGCAATTAGTACAGTTAAAAAGTGGTCTATTTCGATAGGACGAGAGTTTAGAGTTGTTAAAAGTAAGAGCGATCAATGGACAACAAAATGTTATCATACAACCGATGCTAATTTTTGTCTATTGTATATCTGAATAAAGAAGAAAGCAATCTATGGTTGTTGGGAAATAACCAAATTCACCAAAGAACACGCATGCCTTGTTTAAGTTATTCAAAACAAGCATTAAAATATGACTTCAAAGTTTATTTCAAAACTAACATCACATTTTATTACCAATAATCTCGAGATCCTTATCTCAAAAGTTATTTAAGAAGTCCAAGTATTACTTCAGATGGGTTGTATGTACAGGAGGGCATTATACGCTCGAAAGTTTGTGGTAGAAAGTGTTCGACGGTTGGGAGACAACTTTTTCAATTCTACCTAAATTTCTCCAAGCAATGAAAGATTCTAACCCGAGAACTGATACGAGTGGTTGCATCACAGAACAAGCATTTTTCTGGATTATATTTTCAAAATTTTTTTGGTGTTTCGAGGCTTGTATAACTAGTTTCTCAAACTGTCATCCATTTCTGTGGATTACACTCATCTTAGGAGACCATATAAGAGCATACTATTAATTGCAAGCATATCGATGCAAATAACCGTTTATTCCTCTTAGCATTTGCAATTGTTGATAAAGAATCATCGAAAATTGGAATTGGTTCCTCAAACTTCTACGTAAAAATATTGTCAAGGATCAGCATGCTTGTTTAATATCCAATTGCTACAAAGGGATTTTATTTTCTATGCAAATTCAAGTTCTTTGGCAGCTTCCATTTGCGAGCATAGTTTTTGACTACGCCAAATTCGGTCAAATTTCACCAAGACCTTTAAGAACAACGAATTAAAATGTTTAGTGTGGCAGGTCGGAATCGAAACTAAGTGATGGGAATTTGAACGTGTCATGAATGAAATCAAAAGTAAAAAATGTAGAAGCTTATAATTATTTAGTTAAGATATCCATGGAGAAATGGACACTTCTAAATGATGGTGGACATAGACATGGAGTGATGACTACTAATATTTCAAAAGCACTTAGCAGTGTCTTGAAAAAAACTAGGGTCTTTATCTTTAAAATTCCTAGTTGAATGAATATCATTATTGACAATCACATGAATAAGATGTTTTCATGTAAGGTTGGGTCTTATTCGTACCTTATCCAAATTCTACCCATTTATAGAGAGTAAGGTTTAATTTTATACCAGCAAGCCAAGCCCATACCCATACCCAATTATTTTCTATTAAATGAATATGTATAAGGTATTATATGGGTATGAGTCATATAATACTTTATCCATACCCATTTACGTGAGACCAATCAAATAAAATATATATATGTTATATGATATATTTATTTATATGTATATATGTATATGTGGGTGTATATATTTATTTATATTATAATTATTTTTATACATACATTTAATATAACAAATAAAAAGAAATCTAAAAACTAACCCCAAAACACTTCAGACTTCATCTCCTGCTCAGATGCACCCATTCTCACTCTACAACGACTAAGTCTCCATTCTCGTTCTCCACTCTATACTCCCTCACCTAACCTTAACCTTTGTGGCCACTGCCCACTGCCCGTTGCTCTATTTGAATGTACTTGAATTTTTGATAATTTCTATTAGAATTTTGTTTTTTTTAATTAAAAAGTTTAACAGTTAAAGAATTTATTTGTCGAAGATGACGTTAGAAACTGAAATTTCTGTTATAGGGCTATTTTATAATCTGAAATGATATTATATTTTTTGTTAAATAGGGGAAAAAAGAAAAATGGCTATTTTAAATGGATATATCCGAACTCTACTTGAGACTCTCTAAAATAGGATCTGAGTCTATAAATTATATAAATTATATATCCACAGAGTATACATCTGAACCTGAGTACGTGTTTTGTTATATAGACCTAGATTCCATAAGGAATTGGGAGCGCTAGAACATTGGGGACTTCTAGTGCTCTCAAGGATATGGGCGATATGGGTATTGTTAAAACATGTCCTATATTTTTAAGTTACCTTTTGACACTTTATTGATAGTTTTAATTTATATTAGAAATCATATTTCTTAAATGTGAGGATTTATTTATTATTTTGAAATTTATTATATTAGATTTTGTAGGGTGTCTTTTGTTTTTGGACTTGTGTTACGAATCGGGAATAAAAAAATAACATAATTTTGACATAAGATATCTACTATATTCTTAATAAATAAGGAGAGAAAAGAGAGATGAATGAAGATAATAAATGAATTAGAAAGGTAAAAATTGAAAAGTAGGCAACAAATAGACTGTACACATTAGAATGTGTAAAAGAATTTATAATTTTGACCATCCATTTTACTCCTAAAGAACTTATATTTCTGATAGAAAGTAGTAACACTTATAAATAGGATATTAAAAAAATAGAGTTAATTACATTAAAGTGCACTTATGCTTAACTTTTTCTCACATTAGTATCCTAACGTTATCTTTGTAACAATTTAGTACCTTTGGTTAGTGGTCAACTCTGATGGTGTTAACTTTTATGAAAGATGTCGTTTTTGCTCCTATCAATAATTAAATATTCAAGAACCATCTAAAATAATAAGTTAGTTTCATTAAAGTATTTTAATATTTATGATTATTTTCATTTTAATAGTTTAATATTATTTTTTTATATATTTGTGCATTAATTATTACTTAATCTAAGATCAGGTTTCTCAAATATAATTTATATATTTTGCTTTGAAAAGGTTGAAAATAAACAAAAATTTAATAATTTTAAATTTCAAAATAATTCTCGTTATGTCACAACTTAGATTTACTAACTTTTAAATCAAGTTTATGAAAAATATATAATCAAGTACTTAAAATTTTTAAATGGTTAACTAATTAACTTTTAACTGCGATTAATTATTATTTCTGAATAATTTTTTAGATTATCAAAATTCAAAGCAAAAATTAAGTGAAGTTTAATTTGGAGAAAAGATTCATATTTCTATAAATGATGTTCTTTAAAAAAATTAAAATTCTAGTTAAATTTTAGTTCGATTTTAATTTTCAATTTTTAAAGAAATGATGGATATAAACAGCATTTTTAATTAAGTTTTATTTCTTAAGCATAACGATAACTTTTATTAAAAATATTAATTTCTTCTATTTCCATAAATAATCCAGTATGGACAAAAGGGGTATTTTGGTCAAAAAGAGATTTTTTACAGAGTAATATATTAAAAAATATACTAAATTGCTATAAAGATAACGTTAGCCTACTAAAGTAAAAAAAGAAGCAAACGCGATGGTACTTTAATGTAACTAACCCAAAATTATATTTCGTTTATGATTGAGTGTTGCAAAATTTGTTTATTGATATTATTTTTTTTTTTTAAAAAAAAATTTACTACAGATTAGTGACATATCGAAATATATATATTCTAATTTCAATTCTTTTTTTATTTAATTTTTTAATGAACATTCCCGTTACAATTTTAGGAACCTAAGACAACTTAAGAGAGGATGTATTCATACAATGCATCTAAAAACAATAAAAATTTATTTCTTCAATTAATATAATCTTTCTAATGAAGCAACAATGAATTAGAAAAGCAGTATACGTATTAGGAATATAGTCTTTAATTTATCCAAAACAGTTTATAGAAAGAACCTCAATTTAATTAATTGAGAAAATTGATTATTATCTTCATTCATGTCTTGTTGGGTCTCGTAGCTAGCTTTTGAATTAAACTTTTTCAACCACAGAAAAAGAGAAGTCATCATCAGTCATTGCCCTTGAAGAGTAAATATCTTCACTTCCATATGATGAGAACTCTTCCTCACTATCTTTTTCTTTCAACTCTTCAATTTTCTCAATAGCTTCTCTTAAATCCCACCTTTTCTCCACATTCAATTCACAACAACACATTCCTATCTTCAATAACTTAAGCATTTGTCCTTCTCTATTCTTTGTTCCATTCATCTCCTTATCGAAAACCTCGCCCGTCCATTCCTCTCTCACAACTGAATTAACCCACGAAGCTAAATCCGCATTAGCTCCTTTACCTTGTTTCAAATAGTTGGCCGGAAAATGCCCTGTGAGTAACTCAAGTATAAGAATTCCGAGGCTCCACACGTCGGTTTTCTGTGTTACGCGGTCATCTCGGGTGAATTCCGGTGACTTATAAGCTACCATGAATTGTTGAGCATGATCTTTGTTGATGACTGGGAGTAAGGCATAATCTGAAAGAACTGGTTCACATTTGTTGTCTAGAAGAACATTTGATGACTTGAGATGACCATGTGGCAGAATTAGGTCAGGGAACTCCTTGTAAAGGTAATCTAAGCCCTTGGCTACTCCTTTGATGATCTTTAACCGTGTTGGCCAGTCTAGACCAGGTTGGTTAGGACTTCGTTTACCTACATTCATAGCAAGAGAGTTTAAGTGATGAAATTAATTAATTGTGAAATTAATCAGGAAAAAGATAGAGAAAAATAATCACACTTCACTTGGTTTACATAACTTATATGACCAGAAACCGTTATATAAAAAATTAGTATATATAAGAAACTGAGAGTAGTATATAAAAATATACTTACCATGGAGATGGCTTGCCAAGCTGCCAAATTGAACAAAATCAGAGACCAAAAGCTTTTCTTCTTTTCCATAATAAAATGCCACAATTGGAACCAAATTAGGATGTGTCAACTTTCCTAATCTTCTCATATGTTGAAAAAACTCCTCTTTTCCAACATTATTCATTTCTCTAAATCTCTTTACAGCCATACATATTGAACCACCAATTAAAAGCTCCGCTTTATAAGTTGATCCAAAGCCTCCACTTCCCAATACTTCAGCTGAAGCCCTTAATAAATCTTCCAATTCAAACTTTTGCCTTTCTTTTCTTACAAAATGTAGAATTCCACCGGCTGCTTCCCCGCCATTTTTCTTGTAGTATAATTTCTTAATATTATTGTCATTATAATTATTATTATTATTATTATATTGAGCTTCCTTTTTCTTGTCGGATCTTTGGAGGTTTGAAATTGTGGATTTCTTGTAGTTTGAAGGTTTTCGGCGATGGAGGATGATGAAATAGGCTAAGGCTATTACAAGAAATGCGACTGCGGCAATAATTGTAATAATAATAATAATAGCTAGCTTTGGAAACTTCTTTGAGGGTTTGCATGCCTCCAATGGCGGACCACATAGATTGTTTCCTGCTTGTCAAAACCAAAGTTTTTTTTAGTGTACTGTTTTAGGAATATGTGGTCGGTTTTCTTTTCTTTTTTTTTTTTTCTTTCTAGAAAACAATGAAAACATTTTTTTTTTCTTTCAAATAGAGTAAGGTGATGGCTCAGCCATATAAAATTGCAATATATTGTGATATTCATGAGTTTGAGTAACCTGCCCAAGATGGTCTGTCATATCTTTTTTACCATCTTCTGTCTCATATCATTTTTACTAATATATATTTTTAAAATTTATCCGAGTTTATTATATTTTATTTAGTAAATTTTTATTAGATAAATATACTAAAATAAAAATATGTCAGATTATTTCAAAATTAAAAAGAAAACAGATAATGGTACAAAAGATGATAGAGGATCTAAGCAAGAGTAAAGAGTATGTCTGTATCTTTGGTTGCTATGCTTTTGGTTACAACGTGCAAACAGTTCCTACACTCGTCGGTCTTAGGAAGCTCTACGACAAGTGAATTTACAATATTATTGATTAAATATAAGTTTAGATATTAATTTTAGTAATATAAATTTTATAAAATAAGAGATAAATATAAATTCTAATAAATAAATTTTTTTTTAAGAGAAAATTACTACTAAATACTAGAAGGTGTACATCCTGATGGAGAGTGTCTTGGTTTCCATTCTTTTCCAATTCTCAAGATATTGGCTTTCTTTAGGATTATTTTTGAGAAATTATCCTCACTTACAATTCTCTCATATTTATCTCTGATGTTTATTTTATTAGCTGATTTTATCTCTAATGTTAAGAAGGAGATTAAATAAAATAGATAATTAGCTAAGAGAATAATAGAAAAAGCGTTTCTCTTCTTTTTAGTGTCCTTAATGATCTTTGTGTAAATACTTATTTTGCAATCAAAGAAGTATAGTATTCTTATATTCATAAACTAAATACCATTACAAATACATTTTTATCATAATTAAGTAAAAAAATTACTTGGTTCTTATTAATTAAAAAGCTATACCAATCTGATTCATGAGTGAGAATTAAGGAAGGATATTTTGAACCATATTAAGTCACTAAGTAATATATATATATATATATAACCAAAGGTTTATAATTTCAGTAATAAATTAGATTAAAATTAGGTAGGTAGCTAGTGATAGATTTATGAAACCAAAAATTTTGGGGTTGGAATGACGCACTCACCTTGAAATGAGGTTGGATATTGGGTTCGCAAGTGAGGCGGTATTTCACCATCAAGTTTATTATTGGCAAAATTAACCTTCAAATCAACCTGATTAGGAAAATCAGGTATATCACCAACAAACTCATTATTCTGCATCTGCAAATCCACAAGCTTGGGCAAATTCGTCAACGACCTCGGTATTTTACCTGTAAACTCATTATTAGCAATAATCACTCTCCTAATCCCATTTAATCCCGTAAAAGCATCGTCCGGAATATCTCCTGTAAACTTATTATTAGTCAAATATAAAGCTCGTAAGCCATTTAGTTTCTTCACATCCGGCATATTACCAGAAAATTGATTATTTGCGACGCTAAATTGTCGCAAATTTGATAATTTCGCGAGCGAACCGACGTCTATTTTGCCAGATAACCCTAGATCTTCAAGCTGCAACATTATTAGTTCGCCGTTGGAACAAAATAAGCCTTTCCAATTAGATGAATTTCCGTTACACATTGGAATTGATTTGTCCCAATTGTCTAGTTGAGTTGCATTATTTAGAGACGACTTGAACTTGAGAAGAGCTAATGCTTCTTCATCATTGGGATTTTCTTGGGATGATACGGTAAGAGAAATCGAGAAGAAAACTTGCGCCGCAAGTAATAAAGCCGTGGTTCTTCTTCTGCACGGCATGGTTTACAAATCAAAGAGGAGTTTTTTGCTTGTTTTTGTGCAGCTAAACTAAGAGTTATGGAGGAGAGGTATTATGTGTTGGTTGGTACTAAGAAAGAGAATTGAATTAGATGATTGTTGAAGACAAAAAATGCCCCGGGAAGAAGATGGTTGGGTGGCGAAATTGGCAAAGTCCACCGTCTTGGCTTAGCTGTTTTTGGCCGGCTACAAAATTTTATTTGAAATTGCTTGTTGTTGGCACAATTAGTACAAGAAGCTTTCCCTCTCTTTTAAAATATACATACATACATACATACATACATACTAGTGTTATTTTGAAAAAATAATAAGAATAATAGTGTCATTATCATATTTACTCTTAAACATATTTAGGATTTTTAGATAAAATACTTAATTTTTAAAAGTCTTCAATTCATTTAGGAAATACCTTTAAGTCCTTTTCTATAGATTCATTAAACTTAATGGATTTCTTTAATCAAACTTAAAATAAAAAAGGTAAAATTGATATATATAGTCTTAATTTAGTTCTATAATTATTTTTTCAATATTTTAGTTTCAAAATCATTTTTCTTAAATTATATTAGTTCCACCACCTCCTTTGTGGTAAAATTTGGCAATTTTTTAAATGTTCAACTAGTTAGGATATGTTATTTACCAATAGTAAAATTGTTAATTTCTATTCTTTTCCTCTTAAATATCTATAAATTTACTCACATTCTTCTTTTATTTTCACTGCATTGGTGAAGCATATATGTATGAAGAAAAAATTAAAAATTGACGATTTAACTCCAAATTAATAACTTATGTAAGTGAAATGTATTGGAATATGACAGATTCTGTTAAAAAAATAATTGACATTAATATTTTTTTAAGAAAATAATTTTGAAACTATATTTGGTCTTATTTTTGATCTTCTAGTTCTTGATGTATATGCACATCGTTAGTTTCGACTTGTTGCCATTTCTTAAAACAAGAATACATATTGTTATCCTTATTAGTATCAACTTTCCCATCTCATTCTATGTTGCAGTGGCGGAGATTTCAACATTTCTCCTTGTTGTTTTAAGATAATTGAGAAGAACATATCCTCATATTTCTGAGGAACTTCTTTGTTTGAATAACATGAAAGTTATATTATAAATATTCTATCTATCCCTCTTATATTCTTCGGATTGTGTTAAATTAGAAAATTATAATATAAATAAAAAGGTAAGAAACATATGAGTCAATAATTTGTCAAATTTATACCATAAAAGTAACGTATGGTAGTGACAATAATTAATTTTATAGTGCTAAATTAATTAGGAAAGAATTGTTGTAGTATTTTGTGTCATGGGGATGATTTACATAGATATAGAAAATGATTCTCTTATCCATATAATAGCTCTTTCTTTATGGCGATGATTTTTCAGAGATTGGTATCTTCTTTTTTTATTTTCTCAATAGCGTAGACTCTTTCACTGTTACTTTTCTCACATATATAGATCAAGAAATTTGCCTAATTTATCTTCTAACAAAGACAACTTTATCCTTTGATTATGTAATGGAATAGATTAGAAGTGTTCCATTTGATGTAACTCGTGTTATCTCTTTAGCTATTTTAATAAAATATAAATTTGTTTTTCCTCAAAAGAAAAAAAAAATTAATTAGGCAAGGATTTTTATACACAAGTTTGAATTGCAATCCAAAAGTAATCTAGTATAGAGATAAAAGGCCAAGGAGTTTTAGTTGGTTTTTTGTCACTTTTGGCTAGTTTTTTAAAAAAGGTCACTAAATTGGTTACAAATTTTTTTTTTTTATTTCTAATGGGTTATAATGCACACAACATGTGGTTTATCCTAATCAGTAATTAAATTCCCTAATTAATCTTGATTAATGACTTGTCAATAATATGGCAACCTCATGTGCTTAGGTGGTCAATAACGAACATGCTATTACGTTATAGTTAAGAGTAACACATACATGTATACGCTATTCTTAATGATAATACACACAACGCGAGTCCTAGCCGCCGCTGCAATATTTTCTTCTTCGATTTTTTCTTCCCTCCTCCGCCGCTGCAACTCCATCGTTTTTTACTCTCTTGTTTTTCTTGCTTTCCTTCTGTTCTTCTCCTTTCTTCCTTCCTTCTTCTTCTCTTTACAACTCCAAGTTCTCTTTATAGTGCCGAGTTCGAATAACCCCGCAGAGTACGAAAGTTGCTGGATTTTGGGTTGGTGAACGGTAGAGAAAGCTGCATCGAATAACTTTGATTTCAATGTATTCAAACTTTCGGTAAATTTCTTATTGTCTATAATTGTTTTTAATTTTTTTGCATTATTTGTTGATTTCTAATATTTTTTTTGTGAAAATTATTGTTTAATGTGATTTTTGAATATTTTTTATGAATTTTATTTATATTATTTCTTAATTTTTGTAATTTATTTTTCTAGATGTGGGTTTTATGATTATGTTCAAGCTTGTCGTTATTGATAAATTTATTTATATTACATTATTTTATTAAACTAGTTGTGTTTTCTATTGGGAATGTGATTTGATGAAATAGGTTTAGGGTTTAGGGTTTAGGGTGCTCACAATTTTGCTATTAAGATGATATAAGTTATATAATTTATTTTGCTTTTGGCATAAACCATGATTATTTTTTTTTTTTTTGTGAAAATTTGTTTGCATATTTATATTGTTCTATTAATTTTATATAATTTTATATTGTTAGCATTTATATAATTTTATATTGTTCGCATTTAAATTTTTTTTTATTTTTTTATATAAAAAAAAGGAAAATATAATCTTCTCTAAAACCCCAACATTGAAGTTATTTCCCTAAAACCCTAAAACTCTAATGTTTAAATCCTAAACCATAAATCTTAGAAAGTGTGTAATAACACTTCACTTTAAATATTTTACTTTAAATTCTAAACACATAAAGACTTTAATTTAGAACGTGTATAACATTATACCTAAAACCCTAAAACTATAACATTGAAATCCTAAACCGTAAACCCTAAACCCTAACCTTGATCTAGTAAATACTAAACCCTAAAACCCTAAATCCTAGATTCTAAACCCTAAACCTTAATTCTTAAACCATAAACCTTAGAAAGTGTGTAATAATACTTTACTTTAAATATTTTACTTTAAATTTTAAACTCGTAAAGATTTAAATTTAAAAAGTGTATAACCCTAAATCCCTAACATTAAAACTCCAAAACCCTAAACCATAAATATTAGAAAATGCGTAATAATATTTTACTTTAAATTCTAAACCCGTAAATATTTAAATTTAGAAAGTGTATAATACTACCTAAAACCCTAACATCAAAGCCTTAAAACCCTTGACCATAAACCTTAGTAAGTGTGTAATAATACTTTACTTTAAATATTTTACTTTAAATTCTAAACCCATAAATATTTAAATTTAGAAAGTGTATAATACTATACCTATAAACCCTAACATTCAACCCTAAAACCCTAAAACCTAACATTGAAACTATAAAGCCCTAAAATGATCATATTGAAACCCTATAACTTAAACCCTAAATCCCTAAATCATAAACCTTAGAAAGTGTGTAATAGCACATTACTATAAATATTTTACTTTAAATTCTAAACATATAAGGATTTAAATTTAGAAAGTATATAATACTATATCCAAAACCTTAAAACCTTGTGATATAATGTAGATAGAAGAATTCCCAACACATATTTATTCGGGTCCTATAGTCCCTGATGTATTTACGAGGCAACATGAGCGTAGATCTAGATTGATATGGAGTGGGGACTATGGGATGTGTATTACTGATTTTTAGTGTAGACGTTTCAGTCGTAATCTATTTCAGGTTTACAGTACGACTCCCTGTAGATTGATTGATATTATTAATAGGACGGAGTTAGGGGGAATTTTTAGATGTGGTTACATAGATCTCGACCACGCACTTATTATTGCTTTAGTTGAGCACTGGAGGCCTGAAACCCACACATTCCACATGACTTATGGTAAGGTGACAGTTACTCTACAGGATGTTCACGTCTTATGGGGTTTACGGATAGAGGGGTTATCTATTACAGGTCCTAGTTAGAGTGTACATCAAAAGCAGTATTGGATTGAGATGATTGAGAGACTTATTGGTATTCAGTTGTCTCTTACTCACTTTTCCGGATATAAAGTTAAGAAGGAACCTCTAGAGACATAGATCTTGAGAGAATCCACTAGATCAGAGAGTGATAATGACCTTATCATGCATGCATGCCCAGGGATTTATTTTCTTACTTTTTGGAGGTCATATGCTCCCTGATATGTCATGCAGCTTGATTCATGTCCGGTACATCAGTTTATTGGAGAATTTTGATGCCATCACACTTGTAGCTGGGGGAGTTGTGTATTAGGATTTTTATATAGGCATCTATGTGGCACAGCTTTAGGGGGTGTACGACATATAGGGGGAGCCCTCGTGCTACTTCAGACTTGGGCTTGGTCACGTATTCTTGGATTACGTCCTCAGCTAGATCGGCATATGGAACTAAACCCTCTTGCTCCACTTGCTGCTATGTGATGCACATTATTTGATTTCATCCAGCTGCCTACGTGTGTCCTGCTTACTTATAGAGATTAGTTAGATTTCATGCTATACAATCAAGTACAACTTTAAATTGAATTTTTTTACTTTCTTATTATACTTTTTATATGATTATTATTTAAATATTTTAATTTGTTGCACAGTTTGTATGGCTATCATATCTTGACCGTGGTCTGGTTCCATCTGACTTGTGGTGGGCAGAGGTGCCACTCATGTTACGAGATAGTAGAGTATCACCATCCTAGGCGCATAATGCGACAGTTTGGACGTGATCAACTTATACCTACTGCCTTTGATACTCAGGATCTAAATCGACTACGACTCAGAGGAAATGATCACACATATTGGGCGACACAGTATGCTAGTCATGTGGAGGTCTGGTATCAGTGGAGATAGCACATTAGGGATGACCTTGTTTTACCCATTGAGGATCTATCATCACCACAAGATGATTACATTAGATGGTATTGGATATCGCACGAGTATACATCGACAATCCAGCATGTCGTGATTCTCAGACTATTGGACACTAGCCTGCTAGGGTCGACAGATAGATGATGGTAATAAAATGTTTATTTATCTTTTATGCATGTTTATTTATAATTCTTTTCTTACTATTTTTTTAGATATCCATGCTACAATAGGTAGATGACATGACTACAGGGGTGTTGGAGGGACCACCATCATCTCTGACACAGTATGCTAGTGTCATGAGAAAAGTTCGGACCATCATCCGTAGGTGCATGGTTTCTATTGGTAGTACGTTGGGTTGCACCCCATCTCAGCATGATATTTCGCAGATATTTACGATACATCCATTGCATCGTCGTCTCTGAGAGCCTGTACCTGAGCGTGGTGCTCGTGGAGTAAAGAGGGGTGCTCGTAGATATCCCGGTAACAGGGCCTGTGGAGGATGCGCTCTTGCCCCTCCACATCCGGGTGGACAAGGACATGCAGACCTCAGACATGGAGGAGAGAGAGGTGGAGGATCTGGAGGAAGGAGACATGGAGATCCAGGGTTTGACGTCCGCTGGACCATTTCGACAGCCCAGACCTAGATGCTCCGACATTCAGTTTGGGTTTGACACCACTTGCTTAGTCACATCCGAGTGGAGCAGGCACATCATATGTCCCACTTGACCCATTCGGCAACCTAGATGCATCTGCCAGCCAGCGACCTTCGAGTACATGAGGTATATCATATGCACCTCCATCTCCGAGTGCAGTAGGGTGTTCATTTGATGCACCTCCACCTCCGGGGTACAGTAGGTTCATCAGTACCGTTTATGCCTATATCTCGTGTATCTTCTTCCGATTCAAATGCGCATGGTGATGAGCCAACGGATGACGTTACACCAGTATAGCAACTTGTGTTTGGACATCACATTGGTAAAAAGACTACTAGATTTACGCCATCTGATTGGCGCTAGAGTTTAGGGTTTAGAATATCAATATGAAACTTTATTAGATTTTGTATATTATTTTTTTATATTATGATATAATTATTTCTTTATATTATTTCCAAGAACCCCAAGTGACGATTTGATAAGTCGGAAATAATTTGACAACTTTTTTGTCTTATTTCTGAAATGCCCATGTGATGATTTGACAAGTCGGAAATAATTTGACAATTTTTTTGTCTTATTTCCGACATGCCCATGTGATGATTTAACAAGTCGAAAATAATTTTGGCAACTTTTTTTGTCTTACTTCCGACATGTCCATGTGAGATTTGACAACTTGAAATAATTTCGGCAGTTTTGAATTATTTCCGATAACCCCATGTGATCAACGGACAAATCAAAATAATTTCACCGATTTTGAAAAGTGCCTAAAATCCCTATATATACGGACTCCTAAGCCCGATTTGGAGATCACACAACAACTTTCACAACATTTTCTTCCTATTCTATTTTCGAAACTTTTAAACCCTTTCCTTCACATCCGTTACAAACAATGAATATGGATGCAACTTACCCTGTTAGAGTTGTATTATTTTAGGATTCAGAGCATCCCAAAGATGTGTATGGTCCTTCTTTTACTGGAGCGGCAAAGAAAACTTGGAGTTTTACCCGAATGGTAACACATGATAAACTTGTTAGAAAAATATTGAAGTATCAAGGAATGGATCCAAATCTTTGGCAAGTTTAGATGACAATGAGGGTGCCTTCATTCTATGAAGAGTATTAAATGTTTAATTTTACTCTGTACAACATGAACAACGATGATGAGATGCGTTACCTTTGGACTATTAGACCTAATCTGTTAAAGGAAGGGATTCACGTACTAGTTGAATTCGAACCAATCAAACCACAGACATTTTCAGAAGTTTAGCACACAAATGTATCAGCTGATGAGGATCATTCAAACATTCTTTAACATGTTACAGCAGTAACACAGATAGTTTCCGATGAACTGTCAATGTTATACCCATCAATAGAGGAAAATGATAATGATAATGACTACGATGATGAAGATTATGCAGTATTAATTCAATCTGATGATGAAAATGATGATAATGATGATAATGATGAGGAAGATGACATTAGTACTCTCGTAAACTCTCTATCTTCAACTACAGTGAATCAATGGCAGAATAGTCAATGGTTCAGTAACGCTCTGTATATATGAGCTCGGTTGAGCAGATAGATGACCGCATCGAATCAGGCACTGTTAGATTCCTAAATTGGAATGATGCAATGACTGATATTCAATTTGGCATGAGGCTTGTTGACAAAATCCAAGCAAGTAGTGCAGTTCAGAAGTGGTCTATTTGGATGGGACGAGAGTATAGAGTTGTTAAAATTAAGAGCGATCAATGGACAGCGAAATGTTATTATCACAGCGACTCTAATTATTATTTATGGTACATCCGAATAAAGAAGAAAGCAACTCATGGTCGTTAAATAACCAGATTCACTAAGGAATACACATGCCTTGTTCAAGTTCATCAAAACAAGCACGAAATATGACTTCAAAATTTATTAAAAAACTAATATCGCATTTTGTTACCAACGATTCTCAGATCCCTGTCTCGAACGTCATCCAAGAAGTGCAAGTATTACTTCAGATGGGTTGTACGTACAAGAAGCCATGGTATGTTGAGAAATTTACAATAGAGAGGGTGTTCGGCAGCTATGAGCACTTTTATAATTTTAACCAAATATCTTCAGGCAATAAAAGATTCAAGCCCGGGAACTGCGTACAAGTTCTTGCATCACAGAACGAGCAGTCCCTCGGACTATGTTTTCAAATTTCTCTTTTGGTGTTTCTCGCCTTGTATAAATGGATTTCCAATTATCGACTGGTGATTTTTGTGGATGGCACTCATCTTCGGGGATCATATCAGGGTGTACTATTAATTGGAAACACATGGGATGCGAATAACCATTTGTTCCCCCTTGCATTTGCAATCGTTTATAAAGCGTCGTCTAAAAGTTGGAATTGGTTCCTCAAACTTCTACGGCAACATGTTGTCAAGGATCCGCATGTATGTTTAATATCTGATTGTTACAAAGGGATTTTATCTACTACACAAAATCAAGCTTTGTAGCAACCTCCATTCACGGTTCATAGGTTTTGTCTACACCACATTCGAGCAAATTTCACCAAGACCTTCAAGAACAGCGAATTAAAAAGTTTAACGTGGCAGGCCGAATGGAAGCTATGGAAATTTGACCGTGTGATGAGTGAAATTCAAAAAAGAAATGTTGAAACTTACATTTATTTAGCCAAGATAGACTTGGAGAAATGGACACTCTTGCATGATGGTGGACACAGACACGGAATGATGACAACCAATATTTCAGAAGCACTTAACAGTGTCTTGAGAAAAAGCTAGGGTCTTACCTTTAAAAGCCCTAGTTGAATTAATATTAAACAAACTTGTTAAGTATTTCAACCAACATCGTGAAGAGGCTCAAAATTGTGTGCATCCATTTCCAACAAGAGTTTTTGACAAGTTTCTTTAGATTGAAATAAAATCAAGAGAAACCATACAGTTACAATGTACAATCCACGAGAAGGTATTTACATGCCTAAATCTCCGATACCCCTTGATGGTATTGGCAACAACGTTTATACTTTAAAAATGAATGAAAAATCGTGCAGTTATGGCAAATAGCGAAAATATATATTGCTTTATTCTCATGCTCTTGCAGTCTGTAGAGATAATGATACAAGATCAGATGCTTATGTGCCGGATATATATTCGCGAAAAACTTACAAAAGAACATACCAATTAAATTTTTATCCAGTTGGGCACGAGGACTTTTGGAGAGATACTCCTTACAATTTAACATTTTATCCTCCAAACATGAACAATCAACGAGATAGAAAACATGATACAAGGTTTCGGGGGAAATGGATTACCGAAATCCGGATTCTCTCCCAAGATGTAACAGATGTCGAATGCCCGGGCATAATAATAACCCCAGTTCAAGCAATGTATAAGTTTCTTTTTTTCAAAGTGTTATAATATTTTAGGGTTTCTATTAATGATATTTCTTCTTTGAATTTCTTCTAAGTACTTCTTTATAATTCTTTTATTTAAATTAATTATAAATTATTATAGTAAAATTTACAAGTAACAAAAAATTTAAAATACTTTAAATTATTTTTTCATATATTTGTTAATAAAAATTTTACTTTTAAAATCTTTATAATTATTATCATAAAATATACATCAAATAAGTTAACAAAATAATACTGTCTTTTTTTTAAAAAAAATTATGGTTATAAGTTTTGCCAAAAAAAAAAAAAAAATTATGAGTTTTGCAAAAATATAAAAAAATGATGTAGCAGAAAATGCACACAGTAGATGCTTTATCATAAAGTGTGCGTTATCTGCCACATAAGAATCTTAGCGGTTAAATTTCTGATTAAGTAATAATGCACACATAATGTGCATTATCTTTAATGATAGCGCACACACTGTGGCATTATGGCCAAAATATGAATAAAAAAAATTGTGGTCACTTTAGTGATTTTTTTAAAAAAATTGACCAATTATATCAAAAATTCATTTTAGTTTTGATATTTGAGCTACACAACACGTGGTTAATTGGTTCAAAGAAGTTCAAAAGATTCTCTTACAAGAGCCCCACATCGGTTATGAAATTAAAGATTTAATGTATATTATCTTGATAATTTATAATGATATTGTTTACAATGATATCGTCAGCTTACTTAATCTTATTCTTACCCTGTCAAAATTATACCTCTTACTAATTTAAGCATCGAAGATATAAAATGGCGGCCGGATCATTAGTACTATCAAAGGAAGTGTAATATCTTAAAATAAGGTATATAATATCTTAAAATCTTTCTATTAACCGATTTAATTTTAATTTGGACATTTGGAACATAAAGTTTACAAGATTGGATACCTGTACAACTCAATATGGGGCTATGCTCAACATTAAACTAGATAGCTTTTTGATACCATGTTAAAATATCATACCTACCCCAAAATTAAGGTATACCCCTAAAGGGAGAGAATTGCCTCACAATGAGTGATTTTTATTCCAAAATATCCATATAAAGTCTCTAACAATATGCCAATAAAATTGTACATTAAAATAGTAGTTGTAGGATTCAGAAATATATTAATGAGTAGCCAGTACAAAATTACATTTAACTCCTATCAGGAAAAAAAAAAAAAAAAGCATATAATTGTCAGTACTGTTCATGATCAAGTTTTCTTGTTGGGTTCAAAAACATACTTGATAATGGAATCCCTAATTGGCAATAAGTTGGGAAATTCCTTTTTAAGTTTGGATGCATCCAATTCATTGTTACTTCTTGGTGCAACAATAACCTTTGCTTGTTCTTCTAAACCAAAGTTATTCCATTTGAATTCAGGGTCAATATAGTCTTTATACATCTCCAGGATGTCATTGTGGCTAATGACTCCTGGATTTGTGAAATTCCATATTCCTCTGCAATTTCTTTTTGCCATCTCAATGGAAATTGGGAGGAGTTCATCTAGTACTGTCATGCTATTCGGTATATTTACCACCTTATTGTAACGAGTAATTTTTGTGATGAAATTTCTAGGGTTATTTAAGTCTGATGATATTGGCATTCGGACTCTTAGCGTGCATACATTTTGATATTCTTTCAAAAGCTCCTCCACCTGCCAAAAAATAACAGAAATTGAATTATGATGTGTGTATATATAGATTCAGTTTTATAATATGAGATACTTTGTATATTTTACACATATTGTTAATGTAAGAAGCGAGAAACAAAACAGTAACTTTAAACCATTGAGAACATAGCCAACCATATGCAATTTCAAGTGACTTGATTTTTTATTATTTAAATTATGAATATTGAGAATGTTGTTACCATAGCCTTGGTCTTGGAATAATAAGAAGCTGTGAAATTTGGTTTATCTTGTTCCTTGAATCCAATTCCTGAACCTTGTTTATGTTTCTCATCATACTCAAATATACAACCAGTTGCAAAATTCATGACCAAAATACCTTGTCCCAAACAAACATCTGCCAATGTTAATGTACCCACAACATTACTTGTTATTGTCTCTACCTTATTATTTTCACACCAATCCACATTAGGCCTTCCAGTAACACCAGCTGCATTAAAAACATGACTTGGTTGAACCCTTGTTATATCTTCCAAAATTGAATTCCTATTTTGTAACCTTCCATTTCCATATTCAAATTCTATTCCTCTTTCTTCACAAATTTTTCCCAATAAACCTCCGATCCAACCGCTTCTCCCATAAATCAACAACCTTAAATCTTTTTTACAATATTTTTTTCCTCCCATTGCATAATGCACAAAATTTCCATCATCATTTATTGTTTGTCCCATAATTGAAAATCTTGGGTGTGGATGAAGAGCAGCAGTTACATCTCCCCACCAATCTGGATTTTTAATGTACCATTCCATTGTCCTTTTTAGACCATCTTCCCATGATGTTTTTTCTTTCCATCCAAGTTTTTTCAACTTTTGATCGTCTAAAAAATACCTTTTATCGTTAAAAGGTCTATCTTGCACAAACGTTATAACTTCTCTAGAATCACGTCCAAATAATTTGCAAATATCATGAGCCACGTGTAATACTTGTCTCTCTTTTCTTGTACCAATGTTATAAACATGCCCAATTACACCTCTATGTAGTATAACATCAAATGCCTCAGCAACATCGTCCGAATAAAGATAACTTCTTACATTTGATCCATTCCCATGAATTGCCAACTTTTGTCCTTTCATTGCAAGAAGAATCATCTTAGGAATTAACTTTTCAGGAAATTGGTTCGGACCATAAACATTATTTCCTCTAGTTGTAATAGTAGGAAGACCAAAAGACCTATGATAAGCCATAACCAACATTTCAGCTCCTGCTTTTGTGGCCGAGTAGGGATTAGTCGGAAGTAATTGTGACGCTTCAGGATTTCCAATATCCGTCTCTAAATCAGTCTCGCCATAAACTTCATCTGTACTAACATGAATAAACCTTTTAACACGTTTAATAACCTTACATGCTTCTAGAAGAACATGCGTACCATAAATGTTATTGTTGGTGAACTCGAAAGAATTCCCAAAAGAATTGTCAACGTGAGTTTGGGCTGCAAAGTGCATAATCGTATCGATGTCTTCGGCAGCTAATAAATAGTACATAAGATCGGAACTTAATATATCTGCCTTGATAAACTTCAAATTGGGTGAGGAATAACTTGGACCAAGGTTTTTTAAGCTTGAACAATAATCTAGCTTGTCAAGAGCTACAATTTTGTAATGAGGATATAGTTTCACTAGGCGGTTGGTTACATGGGAGGCAATGAAACCTGCGGCACCTGTAATTAGGATGTTTTTAGGTGCGTACGGAACTGCTTCGGATGACATATTTTAAGTACTGATCAGTTTTCATTCACTGTAGTTAAAAAGAAAATACAAGATCAGTTTTCATTTGATAATTATAATGATCAGACAAAAATTGTGTTTAAGCCTAATCACATTTAAAGGGTACTTTAAGAGTAAAAAGAATTGCTCAAACATTATAACGAGTAAATTTTATTAATAAACTAGTCATGTAAAATAATTATCAATAAAGAATAAAAAGAACGCGTCTAGTTGTAAATTATATAATGATAGAATCTTCCTCTATCTATATATATATATATATATATCTTCATGACCAATATAATTATTTTATTTCGAAAAGGAAGTTTTATATTATAAAAATCGATCTATTTTTATAGATTAGTGTGGTAATATTTTTTTTAAACACAGTGGCTAAGTAAAAATACTGGCAAATATGCGAACTAATCCTCACCCATAACATACATATCAAAAAATATTCTTTCAACACTTGAAAGTAATTTAAAGATTTTTAATTCTCTGTCCTAAATATCTGGAAAAAAACAAATATTTCCGTTGGTGTTGAAATTTATAAAACAAAATAAACCAAAATATTACACTTCATCATAAGTCAGTAAGAAGTTTCTACCACCCAAAATCATAAAAACAAAAATAAATATGAGGAACTTAGAGAAGAAGAAAACACCCATGCTTTTACAACTATTTAATCCAAATGTGTTTAATTTCTTTTGATTAAAAAAGAAAAAAAAAGCATTGTTTAACAAAAAATTAAATATATAATGATAAATAACATCTATAAATCAATTTATTCTTTAACAAATACAAATTAAAGCACTGAAAATTCACATGAAGAAAATTTATATATAATGCTAAAATTCACATGTATTATTAGAAACTTTTAAGAAAGAAATCAAAACCAAAACCATACCTTCTCTTTTCATCTATACTGTAGTTTAGGCATCTGAGCAATGAAGAAAGTGAAAGTGAGAGATAGAAGAATAGAGATATTACACGTTACATTGATTTAGAGGAGAATATTGAATGCATATTAATTATCGCAATTTGTTAGAGATTAAAGAGGGAGGGAGATTGACTTTTTTTTTTTTTTCCTGGGTAAAAACATACATTACGTGTTGTATATCCCGTAAATTCATTTCAAATCCAGATCTTCTTCTAATATGGTTCTAATTCCCTCTTCTTGTTATAAAAAAAAAAAAAAATCTTCGCCTACAGGTTCTAATTCCCTCCTCTAAATTATAGCCTAGTGTACTGATTAAATAAAAGATTTTTTCCCTTAAAAAAACAAAAAGGAATAAGAGAAGAGGTGTACTAACACATTTCTTGCTACCCATGTTGAGCTCTCCCACATCACACGGGAGTAAGCTTGAAACGACTTAACCAATACCCTTGTGGGGGGAGAAAAATTTATAGCCTTGTGATATTGGCTAAATAAAGAAGTTGTAGCTTATATTAAATGACCTTTTAATATTATCTTTTATTTGGTAAGATTTATTAAATAAATATTTGAATTAATTATTCTCTTTGAAATTTATCTAATTTATAATTTTTTCCCTCTATTTTTATATAATTATATATATATTTATATATTAATAACAATTATCCCTAATGTTATTTCAGTAAAATAAAATATATGAGAAAGTACTGATTTCTTAGTAGAAAGTTTAAAACCGTAATAAAATATTTTTATAAATGTGGGTATAATTTTTATCTGGTACTAATATTATTTGTTACAGAAATAAGACTTAAAAAAATATTTCAGAAAGAGTATTACATATGATTTTAATATATGATAGTAATAAAAATTAGGCAAATGAATTAAAGATTATTTTAAATTTTTTGCTAGAAAATTACTGTTTCTTTGCTAATTTTTTGTATTAAAATTAGCAATAAAGATTAGTTACTAAGATATAAAAGATAAGGATATATTTGTAATTTACATAAAATAGAGAGATAAAATTATAATTTGAAAAAATCTGAGGAAAAAATGTAATTAATCTTAATTACTATATTAGGAATCTAATAGAGCTTTAGAGGATTCAAAACAAAAAGTAATAAAAAATGAGCATCCTAAATTGTACTTTTTTTTTACTTGTGTTTGCTTCTTTCATTTTTTTTTTTTTTCTTTTTGAAGGACAATTATTTTTATTTTGATGAATTTATTAATAAAATAGTCTATTAAAAATTTTATAAAAATAATGTTACAAATGATACAGACTAGTTGTAGAATTTTCCGTCATTTATTTATGAATTTTTGTATCATACTTTGAGTCTGTACGTGTATAATCCCATTACGCTAAAAGCACAAGGCATCTTACCATCACAACTTCAAAGGAAACAAAACTATGAAAATCATTGGTATAAAAACATCACTAAATGTTAGAGGGCAGAAGAGAGGACTGCCATAAAGAAATAAAAATGCCGGTCATGAGGGCCAATATGATGGAAGATGTGAATAGGGAAGTTCCAAACAAGGTGTTCGCCTCAGTCCATAAGGTTCAAAGTGTTGTTTGCTTAAAATAAAAAATAATTTTAAGACTAATATTACTAATTTTTAATTTTTTTTTCTTTTTAAAAGTTTTTTAACTGCATAGCAAGAGTCTATATATATATATATATATATAAAATGAGGATGGTGTTTTTAAGTTTAGAACCTCTTTCAAGCCTTAAAACTTCCAAACTAATTTTTAAAATTTTTGAATTCCTTAATTAAATTTAAAACTTTTGATTGGTTAGAGAGAATTTTACCCAAAAAATTAATACGAAACTCTAATATAATAAGTAAACAATTTGATAAGATATATGGTTCTTTTACTCGTTTGAGATTTGGATGTATTCATAGTGGTTACTTTAGTTGTGATGAGGAAATGAAACCAAAACAATTACATATTTTATGATAAGAAACCCAAACCAACTATTATCCGATGTGTTAATTAATGATTCCAAGTAAATTTTATTAATTTTCGGTTTTATTTGTCAAGTGTTAAATAAGAACTTATATCCTTTTAAACTTCTTAAAAAACAATTTATAGATTTCTTATTAATTAGTTGGAAAAGTTTTCCAGTAGACTTTTTTTTTTTTTTTTAAATCAAATGTATATATGAAATGGATAAACTTCAAGATTTTAAATTTTGATTAAGATATATAACTATCTCAACAATCTTATTTTCAAAAAGACTAGATTATATATATATATAAAGATTATGCTAATGAATTATTTTGCTATATATATATCTATCTAACATAGAGTAAGCCAGACTTTTCATTTCACAATTTTTTTTTGGAAATGGTATCCTCTTGTTCATTGTAAAGGTTAGTGTTTAACTATTATATATATTTTACATATAGGTTTTTTTATTAATTTTGTTTTAAATTCATTTATACTTGATGAGATTCATTTAATTCCTTTGACCAATTGAGGCCCTTTTCACGTTGATGCCATTAATAGGGTATCCTGTGTTGGGAGTTGGTTGAAAGAATTTAAGGGGAAGAAGCAAATGTTTGAAATACAACATTGAAATCCTCGCTAACATGAACAGAAGAGACGGATCGATAAAAAACAAAAAGTAATTGGAATCTTCATTTATTATTATTATTATTATTATTATTTTTTTTGGCTCAAACATCTTTAGCGATGTATATATATATATAGGAGGCTAAACTTTTAGCCCGATATTAATATGTGCAATTTGGATGATATCAAAAAAACTATTGCTACTTTTATTGATCTTTTGATATCTTGGTCCTTTTTATTTATTAAACCTACCTATTCACTCTCTTTGATATTAATTTTTTTTAGGGCATGAGTCATAATCTGAATTCTCAATTTTCTTATATAGCTAATCAATTAGCTCTTCCTCAACTATGTATATAAGTGGTAATTAATTAGAAAATATTTGCTCGAACTATTATACATGCAAAAATTTCAACACATTGGGATATTGAGAGTCAATATTAGCCGGAAGATAAGGAATACTGTACACTAGTAATGTTTATCTTGATAAAAAACCAAGCTTTTTTTTTTTTTTTAATATGAGCAAGAAGGGGATGAACCATAAATATTACTTTCTTTGTTATTTAATTTTTAAAACCCTATGAAATTATTTTATCTCCTACATTCTTTATGAGTCCTTTTTCTTTTTTTATTTCAAAATGTATCCTCTCTAATTGTTTCGGCCTGAAAAAATGTTATTTAAAGATATATTTCTCAAAAATAGTAACTAATATTTCCATACACAAAACTTAAGAAAAAACAATCACTAAAAATTAGTTTATCAAAACAAATATGAAAATTTTAAAATATGAAAATTTTTTTACACAATAAACCATTAATATATATATATATATATATTGAGGAAAAAAGAGAGATTATATTATATCAGCTTTGAATAGTGGTGGAAATAAAAGAATAAACCTCCTTAATCTATACATTGGAAGGATAGGTATAAATTACCTATGCGACCAATAAATGCACCAGGATAGGATGTTAACATCACGATGAACATAAGATAAAATAACTGACTTTCTATCCGAGAGAGAGAGAGAGAGAGAGAGAGAGAGAATTTGTTGGTGAATGTCCTAGAGAACCAAGGGTTCCTGACCAGGCTAGGAACTGAACAATAACCCTTTTGCAATCACTTTCCAGGATGACCTTCGACGGCAACTTTCCTGTGTTGGTCTTGCTGATATTGGGGATTGTTCTTGCAGGGGCTGGCTTGCCCTGAATGTACTCCCGAATTTCTTTACCCTTGCACTGGTTCCCCTTATGGGAGTGGTTAGGCCTATCAGTCGGGGCGCAGTCATATCCACCGAAAAGCTATGTACTCGTAGAAATTTTTCGCAAAGACCCGTAGCAAGCAAAACGATGTGCATACAATTTGGAGGTATATTTTGGAAGAGCATATTATTCCTACGATTCTATATACACCATAACTAGTACGCAAATTGAGCCCCATCATGATCTGTCCCACTCAACATATACTCTAAAGTAGCTTGATGCGAGAGAGGACCTAGGAAGAAACTCACCAAGTGAGAACATTTCAAGCCCAACCAAACTTCTATTGTAACCGAACATCTGATAAAGGTATGCAAAAGATCCTCCTCAACTTCTGGGCATATTGCACAGCATGGAGAAACCGAGACAATCCTTTATGAAAAATTTTTCCGTGTGGGGAGAATATTGTTATACATCCTCCAAAGGAAAACTTTCACTTTTCGAGCAATATGAAGACCCCCACAACTGAGTCCGGAAAACGCGATTGCAGAAGTTGAAGAGCTCTCACTTCCAGTAGGATTACTCTTAGCTTGGAAAATTAGACTAGGCCGAGCGTACAGAGAATTATCCCGACTTATCATAAGTCTAGATTGTTTCATTCCTTGGCCAATCATCACATGATGGTACCTTAAGAATTTCCTCCACTTCGTAAGTATTGAAGAGGAAACGTATTAGATTTTGTTCCCACCTTTGCTGCTCAAAATTGATTGAGTCCAGAGACTCTTAGGTTATGATCAAATGCAGACATTTGTTGTAGAGTGGAAAGCTTGAAAGAATGCAGTTTAGTGAGCCATTTGTCTTCCCAAATTCTAACCGAGCGCCCATTCTCGATTCGCCATCTCATCTCCTTCAGGAGGTGTACCCTCGCAGTAAGGATACTTCTGCATGCATAAGAATGATGGCGTCCAAGGGTTGCAGTTGAGAAGTTTTCTAGGGGAAAAAACTTAGCTTGTAGTAGAGAGCAAGGAGAAAGGATTCTTGATGATTCTCCACCCTTGTTTGCAGAGTAAAGCCAAATTGAAGGATTCCAAGTCCCAGAACCCTAATCCTCATGATTTCTTCGGCTGATAAATATTAACCCAAGCCTTCCAACAAATCTTTTATACTTTTCATCTCGCCCCCCCTCCCTCTTCCCCAACAATCCAGACATACACACACACACGCCATAAATTATGAAAGAGATCAGTGATGGAATTGATAATGGACGGGAAAGGAGAAAGACTGACATGGCATAGGTAGGGATAGCTTGAACAACTGATTTTATTAGGATTTCTTTTGTAGCCTGGGACAAAGTCCTTTCCTTCCAGCTATTTAGCTTCTTCCATAACCTATAATGGAGATAGCTAAAAATCTCCTTTTTCGATCGTCCTATCATAAAAAGAAGCCCAAGATATCTGCTGTTTCCGCTTTCTTCAGGTATTTCGAGCAACAAACATAATCTTGTCATAAGGCAGCAGGGGATCCTTTGCTGAAAAAATACTGCACTTGTCGAAATTAATAGTTTGTCCCAACCAGTCCTTATATATAGCAAAAATATCTTTCAGTCGAGTTGTTTGTTAGAGATTCGCTTGTGCAAACAATAACGAATCATTAGCAAAAAGGAGATGTCAGACTACAGCCCCCTCCAAAACCCAGGCCTCAAATGGTGCTGCTTTCTTCTGCACATCGCAAAATAGCCGAAAAACCTTCTGAGCACAAAATAAAAAGATAAGGAGATAGCGGGTCACCCTGCCGAATACCACGAGAGGGAGTAAACGACCTTGTTGGGACACCATTTAGCAGAATAGAATAAGAGACTGATGAGATGCAGCTCATGATGAGGTTGAGGAAATGCGTCCGGAAATTCATTTTTTGCATTAGTATTTCCATGAAGTGCCACTCAACTCGATCACACGCTTTACTCAGATCGAGCTTTAAGGTCATGCGAGGGACATATTTAGACTGATTTTTGTTAATGCTATGAAAAGCGTCAAAAGTAATAGTAGCATTATCTGTAATCAACCTACCAGGGAGAAAAGCGCTCTGAGCTTCACCAATGACCTTGTTCATCACTTTTTTTAAGCGATTGGCCATAACTTTAGATACAATTGTATACAAAACACTACAAAGGCTAATGGGTCAGTAATGTGCCTTTGTTATAGGAATTTTTATTTTAGGTACAAGAGATACGTGGGTATGATTTATTCCTGATATGTCCAACCCATCATTTAGAACCTTCAAGGCAAAAGGAATCACATCTTCGCCTACAATATGCCAATACCTCTGAAAAAAACAAGCATACATTCCATCCGGGCCCGGTGCTTTTTGTGAATGCATGTGCTTAAGGGCATGCACAGCCTCATCCCTAGAGAAAGGTACACTCAGAGAGAGAATGTCCGCCTCCTTAAGTGTCCTAGTTATAAGGATATCATCCATAAAAGATGATTGAGCTTGGAACATAAAAATTTGGGAAAAATAGTTGACAACCATATCCTCTAACTCAATATTATCCTATACTCGCTGTCCTAGATCGTTCATAAGGGCCTCAATTGTATTTTTCTTTTTCCTTCCATAATCCGGGGTTCTTGAAGCCAAAACCATCTTGGTCTGGGTCTCCACAATCTGATAGGGCTTTTATCGGGAGTTATTTCTCTTTTCTCATGGGATAAAATCTCATTAAAGTCTCCCCACAAAGCTAAGAGAGAGAATTCATATTTTTAAGACGCCTTAGAAGGGTCCAAGAATAAACTCTTGCCTCACAAGCAAAGAAGAAGACAAGATATTTAAATTGACCTAATCAGAATAACAAAATAAAGAGTCCAACACTAAGTCCTTTTCTTCCAACAAAGGAACAAGCAGAAATAGCCTAATGAAACTCTAATAGATTCAATAGATCGCTTATTACAAATGGTTTCAGAAATAAAAAGCAAATGGGGATTATTATGCATTTGTAATAGATCATTAAGGAAGCGAATTGTCCAGGCATTCCTTAAACCCCGCAATTCCTACAAAGTATACTCATATTTCTAGGCAGGGCTGCTTAGCAGCCTCCGCCTCTTTAGCATAAATGCTCTTGCCCAAACTGAAATGGCTGGACTCATCCTTCTGCTTCAGCTTCGACTTCTTACTCGGGCCTGCACCACTATCTGCTTCTGCCTTGCTTGTACATTTGTCACCTTCTGCCTTGCTGGAGGAGTTAGGAACATCAAAAACTAACTTCCTCTTCAGCTCATTCTACTGTTTATTCTTCCAGCCGTCGTGAGTTGCTGCTGCAGTACGCCTGTATTGGGGGAGAGCTGGGCTGCCGATACTGCTGCTGCACCAGACCGTAAGCAGCCTGTTTCTTCTTCCTATTAACCACAGCAGCGTGGTGACCATGCTGCTTCCTGCAGGGTATTGACTTCTCCATGTGGTCTGCATGAATATGATTAATGTAGGTGATTTGTCTTGATTCGTCCATCTGCACAGTTAACAACAATCCGGGGTCTTCATGGTATTTTGTGTCCACCGCCAACCATGGTCCGTATTCTTGCTTGTTTCTTTTTCCTCCCTTGAGGCGTTTTGGGTCAATGTTGGGCAATCCAATAGTATATGATCCCAGGGACCACAACAGAAACAGAGCCGCGACAGTCTCTCATATTGCATCAACCTACAACTTCTGAATTGGAAGGGATTTCAAGAACAAAAACATGCCGGATAGGATGTTTAGTGAAAACATCCGCTCTAAATTGGAAGAATTTGTTCCCCTCCTTGTCCTGCTTAATTTGGAGAACAATGTGATAGTGAGGATGCTATCCTATAGCCTAGCCAACTTCAATCGTATGATAGCCACGGGGTAGATGTGTAATATGGAAAGTGTACAAACATGTCGTAAGAAGACTTTCAAAGTCTTTGGTTCTTCCATAGCTAGATCCCAAGGTTTGATGATAAAAAGATAATTGTCAAAATACCAATGGCCGCATTCTAAAGCCTTTTTGCGTGAAGCTTCGTTTGGGAAAAACAACTGATGAACTCGATCTTGGAATTTCACAATTTTGAGGTCCAAACAACCCGAACCTGACACATAACAGCCCGATATGTCTTGACATTCATCGGTTTTTCCCAGATGAATATTCCAGCATAGCATAATCCATATTCCTCCATTCCTGCCTTGAAATCCAATTCCACTACCTTGATGGATAATTTCTCGGAACCGCAGAGGGAGAAGTTTTGAAACTGAGCCATAAGAGCAGAATCTATGATACAAAAAGTATCAAAGAAGGCCTAATGCTCTTACAATTCCCATCCAGTGAAGTCCCGAGGCAAAAAAAATGCCGCAGAGCTGTGATATCAGAAAACTGCAGAAATTGATCTTCTGGAGGGAGACTGGAAATAAAGATAAAGAAGCAAAAATCGTTCTGAGATTCTAAAGAGCAGCTTTCAAAATAAGACACGTAGTAGAACCATAGTTCTATAGTTCTTAATCAAAAGGTGATTCACTGTTCTAGATATCACTGATGAATAATAACCAACCGAATCAGAGAAATTGTTCGGGAAAACAAAACCCACAAAGTGTGCAGCTACAAACTGATCAGATCAGCCTTCTATCATATTCAAAATTGAATCAAATTCAAATTCAAAACAAATAGACTCACATAACAACACAAACCCCGTCCAAGGCGAATTCAAAATGTGCGAATCAGCTCTGTTGTGATCCCGAGTGTCAACACGTAAACAAGAGAATCAGCTCTGTTGTGATCCGAATGTCAACACATGAACAAGAGAATTCCACAATGACACAAAACAAACCAATCCAGAAAAGGAGAGAAAAGCAGCTAGATCAGCTGCAGTAGAGATGCGAAACCCCTTATACTTTAGGGTTCGCAAGCGAAAGCCTCCATCATTGCTAAAATGCACTCATCTTTTTAAACCATTAATATTTGATGGCGTTTTTTTTCCAAAGTAATATGTATTTTTTTTCTTAGGAAATGTGTAAAACAAAATTAGCACTAAATTTGATACGGGAATCATAGTCAAAACAACTTAACCCAATTAGGACTTGTAGTGTGTTGTTGAAGTGCAGATTTCATGGATTTTTTTTATTTATTATTTTTTTTGAAGATGGGAATATGGATTCACATTCTAACTAACAAAATTTTATAAACAAGATAAATTATTATTGTCTCAATGCATTGAGTAAATCATTATAGATTGGTCACTGCACTAAAAAAATGACAATTCATTCCACTCCCCCAAACAATATTGAGTACCTAATTTTAACATCATGATAATTGAGGGTCGAAGTTGAGGGAAAGAGGGGCCAAGAGAGATAGCGAGGGTGTTTGGGAAAGAGAGATTTTTTTTTTTTTTTTTCGGTAGAAGGGAAAGGAGATAGAGGGTTGGGATATTTGGAAAAGAGGGTTTCCTCTTTTTTTTTTGAGGCAGGGAAAGAGGGGGCTGTTATGGGGAAAAGAGGGGAGGGGAAGGGGGAAAGGAAAGGGGAAGGGGTTATGGGTATAAAATTTACCCTTATAGTGAAACTCAGACTCATACCCTTATAGTAAAATATGTACCTAGACCCAAACCCAAACCTTCTGGGTATAAAATTTATAGACACAGACCCGACTCTTCAGGTTCTAGAGTAGGGTTTGGGTATACTTGTACCCGTATGATATTTTTCTATTTTTTTCCTGTTAAACAAAAATATATAAAAAAAAAATTTTCAGAAAATCTAACCTTCAACATCCATAACAACCACTGGTATAAAATTTTGAATGAAAGAAACAAGTCTACAAGAAACATCGAATGGAGAGAACATTAGTACTGATGTCTCGAAGAAGAATAAATCTTGAAGAAAATTTCTCTTCTGTGAACTATAAAGAAAATTTCTCTCTTCTCTAAACTAAGAAAATAAACCACTCAATATCATAAATGTATAAATTATGTATTAATAAAAAATATAAAAATAATATAATATATTATTTTATTATAACGGGTATACAGGATTTTTTTTTCTTTTTTTTGGGGTGGGTGGGTGGGAGAGGGGGCAAGGGTGTGTGGAAAAGAGGGGAGGTGGGAGGAGGAGGTTGGGTTAAGACGAAGATTTTTTTTTATTTAATAATAATTTTTTTCGTTTCTATTTATATAAGTTCATTTTTTTGGATAATGTAAGTGCATTTTTCTTTGGGTAACACTTCATATAGATTGTAAATTGTACTTGATCATTCTTTAAGGATTTAGTTATTAATATCACAATTAAAATAAATTTCTTCAAAGGGTTTTAATGAATATTAGTTGTTATGATTGTTTAAGTATTTTTAAATAATAGTAATAATTTTTTTTTATAAAAAAAACTTATCCCTGCACGGGTTTTTAGAGTAATATATAAATAATACGTAGGATGTTTTTAGGTTTAAAACTCCCTCAAACTCTCAAAACCTCAAGCCAAATTTTTTTGAATTTTTTGGTTCTTAATTAATTTTAATAGCATGATTGGTTGGGAAAAGTTTTAGTCTATTAAACTTAATTGAAAAATCAATCATGATTTAAATTTTGAAATTTTGAATACAGTAGGATAAGCAAAACAAAAAAACTAGAAATAAGGGATTAGATGTATCAAACAAATAATAATGGATTAGAATTGATAATCAAATACCATAAGTATATCAAATTTTCAACTTTTATCTCTACCATGAATCATATTCATGTATATCATGTTGGTTCTCAAAGGCGGTTTAATTAAAGGATTCATTAGGAGTGGAACCAGATGTTCTTCAATGGTCTCTGATCTAAATATTCGTATCTTCCCTACCTACCTTGTTTAGTTTTCCTTTTTTTAATGCTCTATATTATATATATATAGTGTTATTGCTAATAAAGCATATTGTTTCTTGTGAAATTAATAGTGCATCCTTTCGATTTTATTTTTTCTATACAGATTTAATGATGAAAGCTATCAATCGTGATTGAAGTTGATATTAGAAATCAAAAGTAAGCTATTTTCTTTGCAGATGCAACAACATGTATTTTTTTTTTCATTTTAATATTCTTTATTTGTTGGATAAAGGACACCTTTTCCTTAAAATTTGATAAATTATTTACCGAACTGGAAAAGAAATTCCTTGGGCTTTGCTACGCCATGACAATTAATTTTCTCTTTTAGTTATTTCAATTAATTTTTTTCTGCTTAAGTTTTTTATGAATTGTAAGTTAATTTAAAATAGGAGATGAAATTGTCCTTTTATTCTCCCAATACAAATCAATAAGTGTGAATGATCGATAAATACATTCAAGTATGTATCTAAGGAAAGAATTCTTTTATTTTTTCTTTTTGAGTCTTTAGTAACAAATGATTTTTCAATTAATCACCTAAAGTTAAAAATATCAATCCCTTATACTATCGGTAAGGTTGTGAGAAGGGAAAGAGACTTATTATTATTATTTTTTTTGGGGGGAAAACATGATCAAAGCCACTAAGAAGCTTTGTGCTGTAAATTTACTATGACTATAATTTAGTATGCTTTAGTTGATTCCTTTAGTAGTAATCATCTTTTAGTTCGATTTGAAATTTTAAGTGATCTAATTTATGTCTATACATACTTCTTTTTGTTGATTCTTCTAATGCCTTTTATCTCTGTGCTATGAATTTTCCGTCTCAAGTAGTCTGGTGGAGACCCTGTGGGTAAGAAATTTTGCCTTTTGGTACCAAGATCCTTTTTTTAATGGTTATATGATTTAGGTTCTGAACATATTTTTTTTGGAAAGTTTTAAAATTTCTTTGATAATATATAAGTCACATTCAGTTCAAATTCAATAATTAAATCATATTTAGTTTGCAAAGTTGTTGAGTCATAATGAATTAAACCACTTAGGCATGGAGCAATCTGGTTGGTAGAGTAAAAGGAGATCGTCAACAAAACATGAAAGCCATAATGCTCTTGCGCCTCTTTTGGTGGGAATTCTTAAAATTTCAATTAATTCATGTGATTATAATCGTGATGATTCATCTTTGGTTGTGTTTATGAATCAAAAGTCCACCCATTTCTTTATACTAATTATTTAATCATCAAAATCAAAATCCTTCAAAGTGTATTAAATAGAAACTTTAATGAAGCAAAAAAGCTGAAAATCAAAATTTAACTTACAACATTAATTTATTTTTTAACTATTTTAATGGATTAAAATACTTCTTAACTAATTAACATTTTCTAAATGAAAAAAAAAACTAAGAAATTCATAAACTTAAAATTGAGATTTGGAAAGTTTAAGAGGGAAAGAGTTATAGACCGAAGAAATTATTAAATACTTCAATTTTTTCTTTTTTCAGTCATATTTAAAAAAGACACTTTATTCTAATTCTAACTTTGTTATTGGTGATCCATTATTTCACTTCGTAACTTATTTGCAATTCATTGTGAAATGTCAAATTGTTACTTCATTAGTTAATTAAGCAATTTGGTTAAAGACTAAGAAGAACTTGTACTTTGAGGTCACCAATACAAATTCTTTTAAAACTTCTGCTACCTTACAGTGACATTGTCATGCAATTCACTTGTAACAATGGTCTCTCTCTCTCTCTCTCTCTCTCTCTCTCTCTCTCTCTCTCTCTCTCTCTCTCTCTCTCTCTCTCTCTCTCTCTCTCTCTCTCTCTCTCTCTCTCTCTCTCTCTCTATATATATATATATATATATATTTAATATAGCTTAAGAACCTTTTAATATATCCCAAAAGTGTGTTTCTAAATTTTTTTTTAATTTTGCAAATTAATTAATGAGAAGGAATGTAAAAATAAAAGTTAAAGAGATTTTTTTAAAAAAATAGGTAAAAGAAATTAATATCTAAACTTTATCATACGAGGAGGTATGATAGTTAATCAAGATTATTAAGTATTAGTAGCTTCCATGAATATATACATTAAACTTATCATCAAAATACTCATATATTTAGAAGATTTTTTTTTTTAACCAAAAAACAGTATTAGATATCTTAATCTTAGACACATCAAAAAAAATTAGGAGAAACCTTAGTTAGAAATCTTATGCTTCTTTTACTAACACATAAAGATTTTCTCTTACTAACATAAACTTCCTCTAATATTTTTAGTGGGAAAAAGTACTATATATCTTTTCTAGAGAATCTCTTCCCATAATGACCCCCAAAAAAAAGGGGATAGAGGACCAGTGCAAACTATTTTATTTGACAAAAAAGGCTTTTTAATCTTGCTACTTTTAAGGTTAAAATCGTCTTTATAGTTTCTTTTTCAAAGAAAATAGTAAAGGAGACCATTTTCTTCTTTTAAAATATAAAAAACAAGTAACCTAAGAGCATGTGCAGAGGAGAGTGTGCACATGAAGAGGAATTTTCTTAAACTTTTCTACTCATTAGATTTTTTTTTTTCTTTTGCAAGAGGAGGTGTAGGGGGAGGGGTAAAGTTTGGGGTGGGGGATGGGAAGGAGAAGGGTTTTTTTTTAATTTTTCTTTTTTTTTGGGGGGGCGGGTGGGGGGAGGGAGAGGGCTAATAGAGGTGTGGAGGAAAGAGGGGTATTTATTTTGGAGGGGAAGGATTAGGAGTGTGGGAGAAAGATGAGTGTCTTTTGGGTGGGCGGGTAAGGGTTGGGAGCATGGGGAAAAGAGGGTTTTTGTTTTTGGGCCGCCGGAGGAGGGGGGAGAGGGGGGTTTGGGGATTTTGGGTGGAAGGGAGGGCGAAGGGAAGGTGAAGAGGACAGGTCAGGGAGAAATATAATTTACAAATCCGAGCTTTAGTTTTAGGAATAGAAAAATATAAGTATTATGAATTTTTATATATTTTTTTCTTTTAGTGTTCAAGTTTTTCCTTTTAGTGTTATAATATGGGACAGAAGAAGCATTAATCTTTGTTTTAAAATAACATTTGGTAATTTAATGATCATGTGCATAACATGAGATTGAAAGTTTTTTTTTTTTAATTTTTATGAGAAGTTTGAAAGTAGTTTATATTTTAAGTTGTTAGGTTCTATATAAATAGTATAGATTTGTTTGAAATTTTATTAAAAAAATAATAATAAGTATCATTTTTTATTTTAAAATTGTCTATTTCCGTGTATGATACGAATTTTTGACTAGTTTCATTAATAGATTTAAAAGGATTCTTTATTTTGTTAAATAAGATTTAAAAAGATTCATACCAACAAACAAATAAAGAGAAATTGGAAAAATTTGTGCCAAAACTTAGAAAATCATTTTTCCTTTCTTTTTAGTCCAAAACAATTATTTTAAAAAAAATCTTAGTTAGTCTTCCCCATTTCTCTTATGGTGGAATCTAACAATATCTTACATGTGCCGCTCAGATTACTTGTCAAATGGTGGTAAAATTGTCACTTTTCAACCTATCTATCCCAATGGTGCATTATTTGATTTTAACCCAAAATTCTTTTGTGTGAAGTTTCTTTGGCTTCTTTCAGGAGAAAAAAAAAAAAAAATGGTTTCTTTGGTTTCTTGAATTTCAATTTTAGAGGATCGGCAAATTATGCGTTAAAATATAAAATTTATGGAAAAAAATTTAAATATTTTTTTCTCTAAAACACACTTTCTCTTTACAAATATTTTTTCCGTCTTCTCTCTAAAATATATGATAATTTTTTTCAAAATTTGAAGATTTTGAAATTAAAATGAATAATTTTGAATATTATTTACACGATATATAAATTTTGAGATAAAAATCACAAAAAATACATTAAAAATTAAAAAATTATATCATAAGCATACTTAAGCCACGCCTTGGCGCGGATAGGAGTATCCTCGCGCCAGGTCTTGGCACAGACAATGAGAGAGTCGCGCCAAGGCCTAGCGCGGGTATACCTCTACTAATTTTATTATATTATAAAATTTTTAATTTTTTAATATTTATAAGGATAAAAGATCAATTTAATTAAATTAAGGATAAATATTTAATATATATACTTTAACCAAAAAAAAAAAAAAAGATAATCTAAAAATGCCCAGAATTTGGTGCAATATTGTCCATCGTACCAATTTGCCGTCATTTTTGCCATTGCGTTGGAGGTGGTCTTAACGACTAAAAGAGTGAGCTTACTCCAAAGTGCGGAAGGAATGATATATTTATGGCTTCGGAAAAAGAACATGCTTGGTTGTTATAATCTTGAACAACTCAAGTATCAATTGAGTTCTTCAAGAGTACAACAACCAAGTATTTTCCTCAACAACAAAATTAATCAATTAATTGATTTTATTTATAAAAAAGAATTGGTTTACACTATTTTCTTGTTTATAGAACTTGATTTTGGTAAAATCGGATTCATCAAAACACCAGGATCCAGTTATGCATAGAACTTTTATTTGCAGTAATGAAATTATCAATTCCCGTGAACTTTTCCTTTCAAATCAAATTTTATTTCGTATTGTCGTTCACATTTTTTGCATTGAACTTCACCACTGATTTTGAATATTTGTTTTTTCAAAACCTGCATAAGATCTAGTTCAAGGATAATTAATATCAACAACTTCCTCTTTCTATTGAAATGAGGAATTCAATATCATTATCATGACTCAATGCTTAATTTACCTATTAAAATGACTTGATTGTTCAATAATCATCAGAAGATGAAGTTTCAGTTGATAACGTGATTCAGATTCTATTATTGTGAAATAAGAAAAAGATTGTAAAATAGGGGAAAAAAGCCCACTCTTTGAGGGGCGCCAACTTCAACTTCGTAGATTAAGATGTTGTTTTTCTCACAAAATCTGTTCAACCAACTGTTTGAATGAAATGAGAGAGAGGAAAAAGAGGAAAATGAAGGAAATGGGTTACCAAGCATTAGGATAATGGTTCGATTTAGTTAGATGAATTTCGAGCCAATTCACGATTGATTCCAAAAAATTAAATAGTTTCATTTTTACCCTAAAATGACAGTCCCATATTATCTCATGGTTCCTTTTAAATGGAATGTTATAAAAAGGTATTGAGATTAGACCCTTAAATTTAAGGACTCTTTATAAATTTTTTCAAATGTTAAGGACTTGATTGAGAAAATCCCTTAAATCTTGGGACTAAATTGACATTTATCCACATAATTATCATTTCATTATTAGCTAGCCAAGGAAGTCCCAGGGAAAGTGATGCCTATTTAAAAATGAGTCCTCAATAATTTTGAATTAAAGATAGAGAGAGTGAAAAAATAGAAAGAGCTGTTACTCTCTCTTGTTCCATAACAGAAATTCAAAAGTAAAATATACCTAAAACCCTAAACTTTTTATCTTTGCCAACTGTGAGATCGAGTGATTTTCCGCAGCTCTAGCTTATTTAAGCTGCAGAACATCCATTTTATCATTTTTCTGGCACAAATTATTGTTTAATTCGAAAGAAATAGGGAAAAGATGAGTAGCAGAAAAGAGGAAGAGCGAAACGAGAAGATAATAAGAGGTCTCATGAAGCTCCCACCCAATCGCAGATGCATTAATTGCAATAGTTTGGTACTTTTTAATTTCCGTGTCTGTTAGAGATAGATATTTATAATTTTATTTTATCTCGCCTTTTGCTTTAGTTTAAATTGCTTCCGTACAATTTTCGTTGCAATCATTGGGTGATAGTTGTTATAATAATAGTAAGTCTTTGCAAAACAATGGGTTCCTTGTACTTAGACAATTTTAACTATTTACTGGTTGGAATTTCCTTAGCTGTTGGGTAGTTTCAGTGAGGCGATTATTGCTCAAAAGAATATGAAATAAATAGGTTCTAAAATGTAGATTCCACTTTACTTTTTTGGGATTGTTTTGATTTCTGATTTAATCATTTTGGGCTTGCTGCATAATTACTCTTTTTTTTATTTTTTATTTTACGAATTGATATGTGTGTGGTTGTGTTGCAGGGGCCGCAGTATGTTTGTACAAATTTCTGGACTTTTGTATGCATAACATGCAGTGGAATACAGTGAGTCTAATTTAATTGAGTGCAAATTGCTACGTTAGTTGGATGATTGTTTTTACCATAATATTCAATAGTAATAATTGTTATTTACTGGAAATGGCTTTATAGTTGAATCCTTGATTGTTTACTGCTTGGCATTTTTTCATGAAAGATGTCTTGTGGAGATTAAATGGAGCGGAAACATTTCAAATCTCTTTGTAATGCTCAATAGAAAGTAAGATATAATATCATACCTGCTCCATGCTTGACCATTGTACAGTACTTAAATAGTTATTAGTTGGAATTCATCATTAGTGGGCTTTTCATTCTTTGGAAACTAGCATAAAAACAAGGATTTAGTGTTGGAAGTTTATACTTTAAAATGAGAATTTTGACTGAGGGTCCTGGTAATTTTTCTCATGATGGTTGTCGAGCTCTTCCTTCTTTTTTACTTTAAATAATTTTTTATTACTTTGTTAGTTTTGACTCTTTGTTTATAGAGAAGATGTTGATACTATTTTCCTTTTTAGCGTTTTGCCATAAGTATGCAAACTATTCTTTCTGTATGTAATTTCTTTCTTAATCTAATTTTTATCTGGAGATGAGTTGAAGCTAATTGGGATCCGTTCACTAGATTGACATTTGAAATTTTAATTGTTCAGAAGAAAATAAGATTTTTTAAATTTATTTATATTTTTCCTGTACCAGTCGTGAATTTACTCATCGTGTGAAGTCTGTTTCAATGGCTAAGTTCACTTCCCAAGAAGTGGAAGCTCTTCAAAAGGGTGGCAATCAGGTACATATACTTATTGCTTTCTGATTATAACTGTGTATATGTATGTATATGTGAATATATTTATGTGTGATACTGATATTGCAGCGTGCTAGGGAGATGTATCTAAAAGAGTGGGATTCACAAAGGCTGAGACTCCCTGATAATAGGTCCTCAATCTGGAGTTAATCCTTATTTTTCTTTAAGATATCTAAAGTGTGTCTAAAAATTAGCACTAGAAGCTATCTGGATTGAGAAATATATTTTTATCCTGCCTTCTTGCAGTAATGTTGACAAAATTCGGGAGTTCATAAAGAATGTTTATATAGATAAAAGGTTTGTTGGTGGGAAGTCATCTGATAAACCTCCAAGAGATTCACAGGTTAGTATCCTGAATTTGCTTAATGGTACTCATACCTATATATTAGTTGAAATTAGTGCACCTGTTGTTGTAATCATAAAAATTTTGTCCCTTGATCTTAATTAAATCTGACATTGTAGTCATCAATTGCATTATTCAGAAGCTAAGCAGCCATGAAGAAGAAACAAGGCGTGCAAGCTCTTACCATTCTTATTCTCAGAGTCCACCATATGATTTTCAGTACGAAGAAAGGCGCTATGGAAGACATGCACCTGTTCTAAGCAGAAAGCCAGGCTCTGATCGTGGCCTTTATGATAGAAAGTTTTCTAGTTTCCTGAGTCCGAGCCGTCTTAGTGATCGTAGTTCCAGTCATTTCAGTGATCATGTTTATGAGGATGGTTTTGCAAATGAGCAATCTAATGCAAGGATTTCAGACTACTCTGCGTCTAGCGGAGGTGATCCATTTAGATCAGGCGTACAATCGCCTAACTTCCAGAAAGACATAGGAAGCCCATCTAGTGAAACTTCACGAGATTTCTCAGGTGAAGATGTAGTGAATTATACAGGGAACCGGTACCAAGATTCACAGTCCAGGAGAGATGGTGGAGGAATGCCATGCCCGCAGGTTATGTTTCTGTACTCTATTCTCCTATAGATATGGATTGCCTGGTTATTTTGTTTGTTAGTTCAGTGTGTCTTCATATTAGTTATGTTCACAAGGATTTCTCCGAAGGGTGTTCATTTCATAGCTTTATGTGAAGGGTGTGCTGGTGCAGAATCAGGGATTCCAAATGCTCCATAAAGTTTAGGGAACTAGTTGATCTTTAACAAGTGTGAATTCACTTTCTCAGATGTTAAGGCTGGGACAATTTACACTGAATACACAATAGCAGTCTTTGGGATCTCAAGAAGATATATATATATATATATATATATATATAGAGAGAGAGAGAGAGAGAGAGAGAGAGAGAGAGAGAGAGAGAGAGAGAGAGAGAGAGTTTTTGCCCTAGTCCTGTTGTCATTGTATTATTTTGCTCATCCATAATATTAAAGTAAATCAGAGAAGGACGTGCCTTTCTGAGTCCCTTCAAGAGGTTGGTTGCTTGTAACTTTGTGAGCGACAATTTAAACTGAATAAACAATAGCAGTCTTTTGGGATCTCAAGAAGAGAGAGAGAGAGAGAGAGAGAGAGAGAGAGAGAGAGAGAGAGAGAGAGATGCCCTTATATTGATCTCATGTTTGACTATATCTCTAGGTGTTGGTTCTGATTTGCAATTTTTTCTATCAACTGACTTCTTGTATTGCTTGCTATTGCTTTGTATACAGAGAACTGCTTCTTCCGGAAGCTTTGGATCATTAGATAGCACTTCACTATCCTCCAAGTCGATAAATTATGCTGGTTTGGTGGATGTTGCCCCACAGGATGAAAAACCTGTAGAGGCACATTACAAGGATGTGTCAACTTTTGCTTCTTTTCCACAATCATCAGTACCTGGAAGTTCTGATGGCTTGGACCTTTTTAGCTTACCTTTTGCACCAAAAGATGTCACTTCTACTGCTTCATCCAGGGGCATAGCTAATTTGCCTGGAAAATCTGATGGCTTGGATCCTTTTAGTGCACCTTATGCTCCAGAAAATGTTACGTTTACTGCTCCAACTACTAAGATGTCTGACGTGCCTGAATTGTCATCTGCCCAAGGCCTGGCATTATTTGAACCTGCTAGTACAAGAGCTCCGAGTTTTGTTTCTCATAAACTACCTCAAACTTTTCCACCATCATCTCTAGATTTTTTCTCTGAGATGCCTCATGTGCAGCCAGCTGCAACTGTCAGTGAGAAGTCGTCAGATGTGCTTGTGCCTCAGAATGAAGGATGGGCAACATTTGACATGCCTCAACACTCAGCACCAGTGGTGGCCCAAAATTATGCTTCTGCACCAATTCCTTCTTCCAATGATAACCCAGCGATAGACCAGTTTGTATCCCTTGATCAGTGGCCATCATTTCAGGAGTTCACTACTCACACATTGTCGTCTTCTCAAACTTCATGGGATGATGCTCCAGAAAGAGTCAAAACCACAACAAAGGCAGTAAGCACCGATGTGGAGGAACTCTAGTTTAGTTTGCAATATAAAAACACAACAGCTTTTAGTTATTTGTAAAAAATCCTGCTTAGAAGTCTTTGCTTGAAGCGTCACATTGTCTTTCCTTGATGGACACAATTGATTCAAGTTATTTTATCCTGCATTATTCATTTCTTTCATGCAGTCTTGGAATACATTTGAAGATTCCTCTGAGCAACTACCTTTCCAAAATATTCTCAAAAGTAGCAGTCAAGATGCATTATACCAACCTTCAACTTCTGATCAGTTTCTTAGCGTGAGTGTACCAGAGGTGGCTCTATCTCTCTTGTTATTGTAGTCCTTGCATTGCTTCCCTTGCACTTAATTGTAGAATTTTACTCGGCAGGAGTTCACTAAAGACGAAAGTCAAAGTGTTACAGTTGATAGTCTACATCCTTTGCCTGGTGTATCATCGCATTCCAGTATGACAACAGAGGATTTGACAACTCTACCTACAATGGTTTGTCAGTCTCCTGGTTGTCCTTTTTCATTACTTTGCCCCACAGTTTCATCTCTAAGTTATTGATATGTGTCTTGCTTGTTTCTTGCATTCTACAGGCACATGGAATACATTCATATCCTGCGGATCACAAGTCTACTAACCCATTTGAGCTTCCTTATGATCCTGAAATTGAATGTGGAAATACAGTAAGATACCTCTCTTGATATTCCTGAATTAGTTCTCTGTGCACTTTACCTACTAGGACCAAGGTATTCCCATTTACATTATCGTTTAATGGGAAATGAGTTGGGGGCAGTGGATCGGAACATGATCATCTTCTGTGAGGGTTAAGATCAAAGAGTGGATTTCTTTTGGAGCTGGGTTGTCTTCCTGATCTACTTTTGCAATCATAAGAACAATTTACCTCGGAATGGCATTGGTTTAATGTTCGCCATGATTTTAGTCTCTGCTATGCATATTAAAGTGTCTAAGATGTAACATACACACATTAGTATTTAGAGAGACCTATTGTCTTAGGAATACCGATAAAAATAAGATTGCTGTGTTATGGATACTGTCAAACTTCTTCTCCCATATGATGCAGAAAATAGAATCTCTGGAAATAAAGACCGCCTAGCAAAAACCATAGTAGTATGCTTGACATGTTTCCATGGCTAAATGCCCTTTTTCCTAGTAGAAGACTATGAACTTAGTCATCCCTTTGGAGATCTAGTGGAACAGTGACACAGTTGCCATGAAGAATTGAACCCCTTCTATCATTGGGATTAACTTGGTTGGTGGGGATTTCTTATTTATTTTTGGCGCAGATGCTGGATCTTTGACTAGTTTGTTACTCCCTCTATTCCAAATATAAGCTGTTTTAGAGGAAATAGCTTGTTTCATAATATAAGCTCTCTAGCACCTTTCAAATAGCATTTATTACAAAATTTCAATTCGACCCCCTTCTCTCACCTTATTTCTTTCTTTCCCTATTTCTCTTTATTTCTCTTACCTTATTAATGGTACCATAAGTACTTTATTCAAAAAGTTTCAATGTTTTCAGAAAAGACTTTTGATAACTGGAATGTTTTTATTATTAATGTGAGCAAGCTTGATTTTGACTATAGAAGATCTGATACATGTTATGTATATGTAGCTAATCTAACTAACAAGGTTAGAAGATCTATTTAAAGAAGATACGATACTCTAATTAATAGACTTCTGTTTTAACCAACTGATGAGCTTAAATTAACTACTTAGACCAATGATTGAGCTGAAAATCTAACCACCCAAATATATTCTTTCTTGATAAGATGAGAGATTACTTTCAACCTTATAACTCCTAACAACCTTATCACTCCAAAGCCTTATCCCTCCAAAGTAATCTCGGAATGCTCTTTCGGACCATTGGATGAGCTGGTGCTGTTAATATTCAGGACCTTTCATCTGTGTGCAAGTGACCATGGTTAGTTCCTATGTTATGCATGTGCTTCGAATTATTTGTTAGATGGCATCATATCTTTTCTTCAATTTTACCTAAGTCTCCCTCTATTAAATGGCTTTGTTCTTTTTAATAAGCAGTTAATAATGAAGAAACAATTGATTTTCTCACTGTTTAGAAATTGTATTATCTACTTCAAATCCTCCTATTATATTTCATTTCCTGATGAACTATATGAATTCTAGAATAGTACCAACATATACTTTGTTTGTCTCATTAAAATGCTTTCTATGCAGTCTCAATTCTGGAACATGGGCTCCTTGCAAGCTGCTCTGCCCGATGGACAGAATCCAACTTCCTTCACAAGTGTTCCAAATCAATCTTGGTTTCATCAAGATCCGGTGGCACCCTATGGTTCAGAAGGTAAGTGGTACTTTCCTCCAACTAAAGAAATTGACATATGCAACACATGAGTGTTTAAATTTGGATCCTAATACCACTGAATTTCCAGGAACCTTAAGTTTCATGGCTGTGCAAGCATCAAACACTCATATAGCGTAAGTACTTGTATCTGTTCATTACAATCTAGTTGAATTCTTGCAGTACCCATCTATAACTATACTGTTGTAGAGGGAGGATAAAGGATATGATGATTACACTTGAAAGCGTTTCTTCCCTTTATAAAAAAAATATTAGATTCACATTAAAACTAAATAAGCAAAGAAATGGAAGATTGTCTTATTTCGTCCCCAAATAAATTAGGTTTATCCATTTTGATTCTTCAATTTTAATTTCAGCCATTTTGATCCCCAAATAATTTATTTTTGTCCTTTTTGGTCATTTTGGACAAATTTACCCAGGTCAAATTTATATTTTTTTCCTCAAAAGATCACAAGGGATAATTTTGTAATTTCAGATCCATAACAAAGAATGGGGAGGAAATGGTTGGTTTTTGGGATTTTTTTTTCCTAATTTGGTGTATTAGTGAATGGGTCTTTCTCTTTCATCTATCTAATAGAAATATCAACAACTAGGCAATGGGAGTGATGACCCTTGAGTATCATGACCAGATGTTATTGTCTTTGGCTTTTATGTTTTCTGGGGAAAAACATTATACTCTCAAGAATTACACGCCGAGTCTCAAATTACTGCAAATATACTATTGTATCTTTGTGCAAGTTCTTGGGTTCTTCTCGTAAACCTTATCTGTATTCTGTAGCTATTTTTAAGTGGTTTGAGGATATTGCTTTTGCATACTTATGAACAGCTTGATGCTATGCGGTCATGCTGCCAATTTTCTCTAGCATTTTAGCACACAAATGGCAGTTGCTCAAGTGTATAGGCATTATAATCGCATCTAAATATCTCACTGGCTGCTTTAGCACCTAGTTCTTGGACTGATAGATGAAGGGCGGCATGGTTAAGCAAAACTGAGGAAGAAGAAGAGTGAGAGACAGATTGTGAAAGAGATGTATTGAATGGCAGCTTCGATAACTCTTTAACATGTTTGTCTAGAATTTGGAATGTCACAGCTCTGCTTGACAAATTTTAACTTAAATCTCTTGATATCAGCTCCAGAACTTGAAGCGTGCTCTCCATAATTTAGAATGTGAAAGTTCTTCTTTAGGAATTGAAACCTAAAATATGAATTTCTACTTTACAGATACGTTGAATGCCATCTTTAAAACAGACATGTAGCTGACTTGCAAGTTTCTTTGTTTGCAGGACGGTTCCCACGCAGGGGCCTGTTGCATCTATTGGAGGGAATCCTTTTGCATAGGACCTTATTGTGTTATTATAAATATCCATTCCCATTAGTTTACATTTTGCCAATAGTAATTTAGTGTTTGTTATGAGAATAGAAACTTATACATTTCTATTTGGCTTTCAAGTTTGTATTGGAAGAATGAATTTCTTCTTGTTGCTTTTGTGTGTCAAGATACAAATGTTACATCCAGATCCTTATTACAGTAGTTATAGGATTCTTGTTAGGCAAGTCCACCTAGTATAGCATAAGTGATCAAAACCAATAAGGAGTCTACCTACTACAACATATTTATAAGAATATGTACATATATATCAATTATAAAAGATATTATGCAATACTCCTCAATTTGGGTTTGGCACAGAAAAAAATCAGACATGCCTAACTTGGAAAGAAGAAATAAACAAAGGTTGGCCTAAGGCGTTGGTGTATATGTCAGCAAGCAGGGTGTGTGGGTGTGTGTGTTAAATCAATCAAGGACGATTCAATAGGTAGTTGTGCTCACTCAATTACTAATATTAATATTCTATCTAATCAAACCAAACCGATAAAACTTGGGTGTTTTGATTAACTAAAGCTAGTAAATTATGAAATAAAAGTATGCTTTAACTAGTGTTTTGTTTTACTAATGCAAAGATGTGTTTTTTTCGTTAAATTGATTTTATCCTTACCATTAACGAAGGAATTCCCTTAATTAGAACTAAGCCCAATTTCTCGGCACAAAGTCCTTATATCTTTAATTAATAACTTACTATATTTCTATGTAGATTAGTTAACTAAACATCATTATATGTGGAATTCCTCGCATAAACTGTACCTTGTTACTTACTTCCTACTCAATGTATGTACATTAAGCCTCAAAACCAATTATTACACTATGCGAAAGATAATCAATCAATCACAAGCATCAAGATCAAGTAACAAGAATTAATAATAAGAAACATCGTTAAAACAAAAATTCCACACAATCACACTAATAAAAACATATTGTCTTTTGCATTTGCCCGAGCTAAGAGGGTTTTAGCCACTAAAAGCAATAAAAACAATAAATTTCTCAAATAACATCTTCGAATTATAAAGTAAGATAAAGAATTAAAAAGAACAAGCCTTAATTGACTGCGTGACCTTTGTCTCCTTCCCCTCCCTAGTGTGTGTCTTTCAGAGCGAAAATAAATTAAGGACCTACTAATTAGATAGATGCCCTAATGGCTAAAAAGCTAATATGTATAACGATCCTAAATTTAGAAGTCTTAGAATATGTTCCAACAAGGCACAAACACAGAGAATTCGTCTATAAAACCCTTGAAAAATCACCATATTCAGTCCTTTTAAAACAAATCGGCATCGATCAAAAATTCAAGTAAACAACTCCTTTTGCCTTATAAAAGATCCATTATGCCCCTGCGAATAACATATCAAAATTATGAGTTTCGTCCATGAATTAGCTCAAGAAATATGCATATCTAACACAGAGTAAAACAATGAAAAATATAGATAAATCTATAATTTATGAAAGAGCTACTTAAATAAATACATCCAGTAATGAATTTGTGTGAATAGTCAGCCTAATATAAAGCATAGTAACCACTCAAAAGTGAAATTACTTGAGGAAGGAAGAAAAGACCTGTCCAAGATTACCCTTCAAACAACGCCTTCACATAAAGGAGCCTTCCCAATGAACAACTATGCGTCAATATCTTTCATAAAACAACAAGAACTTAAATGCTACAATCTCTCGTAAGAAATATGAATTCTTTTTTGACTTATGCACAAAGATTAAAATTTTTTAAAATAAAGACAAATTTTGGTACCCTTCATATCCTTAATAAATAAGAGGAGGAATAGACAATAAGGACATAATAAATGAATAAATGTAAGGATAGAAAAAGAAAATAGAAAAATAGTTATTTTTTGCTATCACCCAATCATCATCATAGAAAAGAAGGGATTGACAGAAAGTGAATAAGGAAAGTGATATTTTATATATTTTTACACTTGACTTTGTTGAGAAAATAGTTTTATATATATTTAATATAACTTGCATAAAACTCAAATATAATTATTATTTTAATGTTAGAGGCATAATGAATTTCCCAATCGAAGAAAATAGGTTGCACATCAATTCAAACGAGTGGAGAACAGTAGGAACCAACGTCAGAACTTGAAACATCGATGCCAGAATCATCAAAAAATATGAAAAAAAAAAAAAAAAAACCCAATCTGGACAGAAATTTTCCGGCCCAGTTGAACCGATAGACCAGTGCTAGTCTTCTCTTTAAACCAAGACTTAGCCGGTTTCATGGATCTCTGGTTCGCAGGTCAAAGGATGAGGCTAGTTCGGTTTGCTCCAGCGCGGGCGTGGGCACGGGTCCAACCGCAGGTCTTCTCCTCTGCGCATACCACATGGGCATGGCATTCTGGTCCGATTCTGTTGGTTTCTGGGAGCTGGTTTGGTCCGGTTCTACTGGCTGGTGGCAGTTCCGGTGGCTGCTTAGTCTGATGCCGGAATTTCTTGATTTTTCCTCGATTTTCAACTTTCTAAATTGTTATTTTTGTCCTATTAAAAGTCCACATTATATTTTTAGTTAGTTTCTGTATAAATAAGGCTTTTTCTTTCTTTTCTTCAGAATTGAATACGACTAAGAATTCAACTCTCCTCTTAAAGGCTATTTGGATTAATTTAAATTCGTATAAGATAAAACATTTATTTACCTACTTCAATTATCCATAATCGATGGAATTTAAGGTGAAATGATATGTTGATATTTTCAAAGGTTATTTGATATTATTAAATGATAGATGAAGTTTTATCCAAATATTACAGTAATGTATCTTCTTAGAAATTTCAAAATTAAAAATAAAAAACTTTATATATTCACCCCAATACCTATTTTTCCCCTTCTTGAAAAGTTAATAATGATACAAGTTCCTCCAAGCTTCATGTTTAATAATAATAATAATCTTCATAAGAGAGAAGGACAGTGGAAAAGTGGGCAAATTGAATTGCGCCTTGGTAGAACTACATAGAGGTTGGGAAGTGCTCCTCCGCTTAGACCACGACAGCATGTGACTTTTATAATTTTAAAAAAAAAAAAAAAAAATCAAAGCAAAATGTTGCCTTTTTGTTTTGGATCTTTAAAAAATAGGATTAACTCTAGAAAAAATGCTGAAGTTGAATGCCATTTTGTTTTAGGTTATTAAAAAAATAAGATTAACCCTAGAAAAATGCAGGACGTTAAACACCTTTTTGTTTTGGATTTTTGTTCAAGTTTTAATTAAAACAATTAAATTCATCCCAATTTTTGTTGGGATCATTAGGAATTTGTAATATAAAAACACCCATAAGTTCTGAGTTATTATAAATTAAATAAATACAACATATCTTTAACAATTTAAGACTAAATTTATTGATTAATTAAACCCATGTTAATTATTTGCAAATATCATTTCAATTCCTATTTCATATAACTATTTTTTTACAAAAATTATCTAGAGATCATATTTAAATATTTTACTATTTATTTATGAATAAACTGTTACAAGTTAAATTATTCTAAAAAATTTCTATACTTATCAATAACAATTCATATTAAAATTTTCTTTAAAAATATATATCATTTTAAAAAAAAATAGTTATCTAATAGTTTGAAGATAGAAGAGGAGAGAGTGGGAAGCTTTACTTTCTAAAAAGTTTTAAATATTTCTAATTTTTATTATAAATAAAATAATAATTGTTAATATCTTAATAAATAATAATAATATATGAGATAAAAATTTTGAAGAGATAGATATATGATAGAATCTATTCTCCTATTTCATATCTATCTCCCCCCTATACACTACAAAAAGTTGGCACAATTGCAATGTTTTTTGTTTTGCGGCAGTTTTAAACCTCTGCTAAATGATTTGCGCGGCTTATAAATAATCGCCGCACACACCGCCATTAGCCGTTGAAGAAGATTTGCAATTTTGTGAAGGAAAAAATAGCCTTGGTAACAGTCGCAATCATTTATAAAATTATTTAAAAAAATATTTATGTCTAGGGCAGTTTGAAACCCCCGCAATATTTTTCTTTTTTTAGAAAATTACTCTTGTCGGTTTTGAAACCCCAGCAATAAATTCTTCAATTTTAGAAAACGAAATTTGCGACCGTTTAACATTTCTCTTTTGTTTTTTAAATAAATTTACAAACATACAAAACTCAAACTAAATCGACATTTATAACGAATCTATTAAACAAAATTTACAAAACTGATACAAAAAATCATTCTTTTCTAGCTACGTCAAAAGAAAAAAATAGAAAAGCTTAGAACATACATTTACTGAATTCTTTACATGATGACACGAAACACCCCACCAAGTCAATTACGAATCCATCATCAAAACTTTGTAGTCCTAGAATGATAAATCAAACCTTGATGATAAGCTTTTCAGTCATGATTATAGTCACCCACCCCATATAAGGCAAGAATCTATAGAGTAGAGGACAAAACCAATATCAGGAGATGATCGTTATGATAAAGAACCTAATTAGAAACTCCAGTTTTTCACATACCAAATATCTTGGGGCGAAAATTCTAGTCTAAGAGGAGCCAAAAAGATTATTTAGTGTGAGATCCCTTGCTAAGTCTCGCATTTGTTTCCATGAAGGTTGATAACGATAAAAAGCGTTGGACTAATTTTCAATAGTAGAATGAATAAATGGAAGATTTTTGTTTTGCAAAGGGATTAAATAAATCATAGTTAATTCATGCACAAGAATCAATATGCAATCAGAATGAGCAGAGAGCTGTGAACTTCACATTACGGGCAAACGAAGTATTACTGCATTAATGGATGTGGGAGATCCCAATTCATTAATCTAGCTGGTAGGCAGTATACATTTTCAAGAACTTGGAAGAAAGCTCAATTAATATTTTTGTAGCCTTGATGCAATAATGCTTCTTTAAAAACTCAAGATGCTTAGTTAGGTTTTCCCATAATTCATAGTTCAAAATGAATTTTCCAAACTATGCTGCAGTAACATCAATTAGTTCAATACTTCAAGATATAAACTATTCAAACAGCAGGACTCATATCAACTCACCCAACAGCTCTCCCCATTATATGATATCTTTGCAGCCGAAATCGACCGTGAGCATACAAAAGTCTGCCATTCCCCAAAATTATTATCTCGTGAAAATACAGAAAGAAACCATTGAGTCTGCGAAATTACGTATTAGGACAAAAGAAATCTGCAAACCCAACATACAGGACATGAGAACTACCCTAAAATCTCTTTGCAGATAAAATGGGATGATATTAAAAATTTTCTTTCTCTACTTTTTAAGAAAGATCTAATTTAATATCTGATTTGGAAAAGTGGCATCTGTGAAACGTTTCTTGTTTAGCATATAAATGGGAATAAACCAATTTAGTACCTTTTGTGAGGACTTCAACTTCTCCAGTATCTTGACACATGAACCTAGCAAAGTAAGGCCATTGAGAAAGATTTAATAGAAAGCAGGGTTACACAAGCAGAATGAAAAAGTGAATTGTTAGTCCTTCATCATGGTAGTTATCTTTCTTATGCTATTTGAATTAGTACTTGTTTAATGGTCAATTAAAAGTCTTTAGATCTCCATTGATGACAGAAATAAACCTCATAGAAAACGAGAAGCATTAGAGTGGTGACAATGGGAAGAATGAAGTAATAGTATAATGTTTAGCTTCCATAAAACTTTACTTTCCACATACCATTCCCCCCTCGAAACCCCCCCCAAGTGATTGACCAAAGAACACTAATGACCAGCCAACATTCTAACAAACTGCAGGAGAAGCATATCGAACATGAATTCCTATAGTACTTGACCTGTTCAGTTCTGATGAGATTATCCTTTTTGGAAAATAAAATACTATTACACTTGATAAATCCCACTCAGTGATAGATTTTACAAATCTGGATCTTCCAAAAACCAAGTGTGGTCAATCATATTTCACAGATGTGGCAACTGGCCCTTATTCTCAGTAAGTGATAGGATTAAGTTTGAAAACTAATAAACCTATATATTTTACCTTCTTTTTTGGTAGGACTCTCTCCTATTGAAGATGAGCACAATTCCCCAGACCTTGCTACACTACTCTAAATTCAAGGGGATAATGTCTTTCATAGGAGAGCAAAAATGAATGCATATTTGTGGAATTGAATGAGAAAGAAGGTAGAGAGAAACTTAAAGAATAAAAAATGTTACGTAATGTTCTTACCTTAATCACTCGATGTACTATAGGAATTTCATGCCCCTGTTAAACAAGAGTACAGGAAGCCAAGATGTATTAGATCAATCATAGAACAGAGAGAATTTACTCAATTGAATCAAGATAATGAATTCAACCAATTTCACTATGCAAAAGTTTATTCATTACCAAATAAACATGTAAAAAAATTTCTGTTAGAATATTAAGTGAGGATTAACAGGATACCTTTTTAGTTTTCGGCTAATGTTCATTTCTAAAGCTTCATGTTACTTTAATTGTATGTTAATCACCTGTCCCTAATCTAATGACATTAGAGTGATATTGCTAGATGATGTATGATATGAAGATAATGGTGCATGCAAGGATTTGGTTCTGCTCCACTCTTGCCTCAATTTCTTCATCTTTTATATATATATATATATATATATATATTGGTGGCTTTTTTTAATTGTTTGGAATTTTTGTAACATTTGGAAATAGAGCAGAGGAAACTACTTAGAATTCAAAGTGTTTTTTCAAAAATATGTGGTCATTCTCTTTTAAATGGAGCATCAACTTTAAGGGGGTCTCTGGTGAATCTGTTACAACTCCGCCATCATTTTGTTATCACCAACACCATTATACCATTTGGAAAAACAACACCCCTATAGACTAAATCAAAAGGCAACAAAATCTAGAAACCCAAAATCATAAATCCCATAGTAAAGGATGAAATAGTACGTTTAGAGAAATTTTTTTAACATTTTTGCCTTTATCCATAAGCCGGTTATGGATAGAGCAGAATGAAACAAAATGATCCACACAGATTTCTGAAACAGTATAAAATAAGGCTTTCATCAAGTAGAGCACTGTATGAATTTTCCTGAGGTGAATTTGAGAAGCCGTGATTTAAATTCATCAGAATCAACAGTTAGGAATTCTAATGAATCTTGAAAAGAAACAGGATCTCATCACATAGTCTATAATTTCACATAAGAAATACATCCCAAACTCGAAGTAAATAATGTTGGTTGGCAAAAGAATTGACTTGAGAAACCTTTAGGTGGAAAAGCAGCAAAAAAAGAAAGAAAAGGAAAAAAAAAGAGCGAGAGAGGTGAAAACCTCAACCTTTTAAAGCCAGGTTCCATGCTTCCAGATAGCACAACGACTACAGGTGATTCACTACTAGTTACGCACATCAATCCTTTCCATATAATCAGTGCAGATGTAACAATCCTTTGTGCAAAAATTAACTCGAAATCTCGATCTATGGATGCAAAAATTTGTCAAACTGAGCCTATAGATTAAAATTAAAATCTCATTAGTTAATTTCTAAAGAAGACATAAAAATCATATTTTTATTAAAAAACACCTAGAAATTTTTTGACAAACAAAATAAAAATTTTTCCAACTTTTAGCTCAGAAAAAGGGTGGGAATTTGAAATAGGAGAATTTGAGGATGGGTTAAGTGAATTTTGTAAACAAAAAAACTTTAAAATCTAATTAAAAAAATACCTTTTCTTCTTCGCTACTGCCGCATCGGCGCCGCCCACCGCAGGAGAGATCACCGTCACCGGAGCTGGAGCGAGGCAGACTAGCGTTGCTTGCAGTCGCGAAGTCCGAACGAAGAGACAGAGAAGAGGATTAAGTCCTAGAGGGACTAAGGGAGGGAGAGGAAGAGTACCGAACTTTTTCTTCTTTCTGTCGAGATTTTAGGCTGGAAGGGGTGAGGGTTTTATTTATTTATTTTTTAAAATAAAAGTCCACCGCAAAACAAAATCATTAGCAGTGGTTCAAAAACCGCCGCAAATAAAAGCAATTACAGTAAAACCAGTTCAAAAAAACTACAGTAATTGTTGCTTTTTCTTTTAGTGATAAATAAGGGCAGTACTTCTCAGTTGTAAACACACTTAAGAGAAAAATGAATAAAAGTTCTCTACTTTTTTTCTACTTTTTTCTGTCTTATTTTCTTTTCTATATATTCTTCTAATTATTTTATATATTTTCTCTATTTATTCTCTTCCTCTTTATACTTTACATTTTATACTGATTATTTTATTGTGCAGACTACGTTACACCAATAAGTTTTATAACACGTTATCAGTTCGAATCTCTTTCTTCCTCCTCTCCTTTTCTCTCCAAGATTTTTCTTCTTCACATAAATGTCCGTTCCTTGGTGGTTGACAAAGATGAATTAGAAGAAACTCAAGTATTAATGGTGGAAGACAAAAATAGTGATAGTAAATAAGGGTTACGTGGAGCCACACAGTGATTGGTACCCGACCATGTTTGATTTGTTTATCAAAGGTTTTCGGGTTGGAGTCTTGGAGATAAAGGAGGTTCTTGCTGGACAACTAAGTTGGTGTGGTGCATATAGGAACCTTGGTTTTTAGTAGAATAGAGAAACCCGAAATTCCAAAGTAATTAAAATGACAAGCAAGATTAGTATGAAGGAGCCACAACTAGATGATCACGTATTCTTAGACTAACCATATCGACACAGAGTATGTCTTTTAGATTTTAACTATAAAATTTGAAACTTATAATTTCAAAAGGATATAAAATATATTTGTTTTGAAAATTATTTATACAAATTCATTTGGATATATAATAGGTCTAGAAGACACTATTAATGAAATATATTTAGACGTGTCTTGAAGACATGTTCAATAGAACTACAACATCAAAGTCATATGCATTGAAAAGTTCTAGCTCAAACTATGAAACTACTATTAGTTGGTTGTTATACAATTTTAGATCAACTATACAACCACCAAAAGTTGGTTATTTTACAAACACCGGTTGTGTTTGGTTATATTTGTGGTTAAAATATTTATCAGTAGCATACTTCTATTGTATATAGAATTTCTCCAATCAAAATCTACGGAGAAAATATTATTCATGGTGTGATAGATAAAATATTCTATCCTTACCATGTCTCAAATATTCTCCTGCAGGGCAATATTAAAAAAATATTTTAGAACGTTGTATTAAATTAATCTTATATTTTCTTGAGACTAAATTAACAGAAATTGAGTTATTGATGAAATATTGTGATACTGACCGACCAATGACTTTTATGTCATTCTTTGAAGTGAATGCATTAAGCTTATAATTTATTTATAAAATAGATTTTGGTCATGACTGCAACTGTGATATAAATATTAATTATATTTATCACAATGACTCAATAAACCCTCATGTATAGATTTTCACCAGAAGTGAGAATAGTGAGAAAGAGAATATATGGTTCAACACTTCATAAAATAGTTATCGATGTAATTCGTTTTGTACCTGAAGTAAGCCATTTGAATTATTATTGAGTTCCAAGAAGATATATGCAATTGTTGTTTGCTTTTCGAAAATTATGCTACTGAAATACTAATGATGCTATTACTAATGACATCAAAATAGCACATGTAAATGATGCCAAATTTTTAAAAAATATCTAAATAATTTTTCCTTGACATATATTATAGTTGTTAGATCTCTTTTCCAAAGTACAAGATTATTTTATTTGTATTCCTTATATTTAATTTAAAGTTTATTACCACATTACCTTATAATATGAACTGGAAGAACTCGCATTTTATATTGTATAATGATGAGATGGAATATCTCTTATCAATCATGGTGCATAGGGACATGTTTAAATGTCTAACGTATAAATGGTAGTACAAAGTGCTAGAATAACTGATTGTTTAAAACTTCAGAAGAGTTAGAGAATTGAAGACTTCAGAAGAAGAGTTAGTATATCTTTATACTAAAATGTCAAATTGGTAATGCATTCTTCTCGACAGAGTGTTATAGAATATTGCTAGTCTCAGTAATACTTTTCATCATCTTGAGACAATTGATAAGAAATATGCATTACTATTAGTGTTCTATGAAACAAATACTACCATTTATTTGCATTGCACCAAATAAATAAATTTGAGATATACTTGTTCAATAAACCAAAAGTTTATTGAATTAAACTATTTATTATTGGCATGACCGTAAGACCATTCTGGATCATTCAAATACGAAGAATATTTAGGAATTTATAAAATAATATGGAATTGGAAGTTTCCTAATTCTATGAATTCTATATGCTACTCATTTTAAAATGTAAGTAGTTTTATAAATATCACCAGTATTACTTTAAGGTTGAATGTGTTACTTTGGGATAAATATTAAAATATTAATCGATGCATCGAAAAGATAGTCATATATATTGACTTGTAACCTGCAGTTTACGAGGTCTAATAAGGAGCTCAAACTTTAAATTCTCCGAAAGGCACAATTTGTCCTAATTATATTGGTTGTGATATGTATCTATAGATATTAGTGTTGAACATCCTGCAAAATATGTTTATACACTAAATGATCCTGTAGACCATAAATAAATAGTAACACTTGTTTCGTATTTTTGCTAATAAATTATTATATATACTCATCTTTGTAATTGGTTGTGGTCAGAAACTATGTATTCCCCATATGTGAATTAAATGTGCACTATTCATTTTTATTAATCTAAAAAGTAGATGGGCTTATATATATATATATATATATATATTGGTAAAGAATATCAAAAGAGATATTCATAATTTGTTGATTTTGAATATCTTAACATTAAGAGGAGAAAACATATAGTCGGATGAAAATATTAATCACTTTGTGTCTCTTATATGTTTTGAACCACAAGTTCAAACGCATATAGCTAGACATGTTTTCTGACTAACATTCGACCAATAATGCTCCTATATATTTGATGTCCCTGAAGGACAACTTACCACCATCAAAGTATTTGAGACACAATCTAAATATGGTAGATAAGTTGATTCCATGAATATGATCTTCTCGCATATGAAATGAGAAAATGTTTAGATGGTCATACTATAAAGTCGAGGAAATAAAAGTCCAGAAGAATTTTTCAAACATGACCAATGTATTATTTCCAGAAGGAATTCAGGTACTTGAAAATGATGATATTATGAGATCTCATCATAATAGGTCATGATATAGAATGAATGGAATTGCAAAAGTACAAGAATATTTATACGCATAGTGGTATTGAATTAGAATAATTCAAATTTTGCAGATTGATAATAATATATAGTTTGCATGAGAATTATAAAAGTTAGTCTAGGCAATTAACAAATACACATGAAATATGCATAGTTCCCTGAAGGAATTATATACCTAAAATGCAAGGATAATTTTGAAGATATATTTATGATATGCGAACTATGAGTATTGATTATGACACTTCGTAAAAGTATGGTATTACTTATGAAGAAATATTTATGGTAGAGAATATGACTACTTTTCATATATATATATATTAGATAATTGATGCACGTTTATCCTTGTTATCATTCGATAACATATTTATATTAAGTCCCTGATGGACTTAATATGTTTGGAGCATATAAGTAAATTTTTCTAGAAAAACATAATGTAACTAAGTCTTAGTGAATCATCATTGAAAATTATGAGAGAAGATCGAGTATGTCCATATATGATAATATGACTACTTTTCATATATATATGTATATATATAGCATGAGACAATTGATGAGTGTTTATCTTTGTTATCATTTGATAACATATTTATATGAAGTCTCTGATGGACTTAATATGCCTGGAGCGTATAAGTAAATTGTTCTAGAAAAACATAATTTAACTAAGTCTTAGTGAATCATCATTGAAAATTATGAAAGAAGATCGAGTATGTCCATGTATGAGGACACATTTATTCGTGTTGGTTAATTATACTTACTATATATATTATTTTGTAAGAAGATATTTTTATTGTGTAATTTGCTGATTAATATGTTGATGAACTAGTTGCCCCACTTTAGGGGGAGAAAATCAGCAATAGAAGATGATATCTTATGAGAATATCATCTAGCCACAAGAATAAGTGAACTAGAAGTTCACAAGATTTGACCATTTGCAAATAATTGCGAATCAAGTACACTTTATATAATTTTGCCAAATTTATAAGAGTTTCTACTGTATACTCTTATTTGGGTAGGTGTCCTAGAAGGACTATAAATCTCATAAGTTTAATTAACTCTCGAAGCGAGATATACCTCTTGACTATAAAGATATATATCCTAAAAAAGATGAGGATTATATGAGCAAATATTATTCCTGAAAAATGACAAAGGCAAGTGTGATAATCAAAGGTTTTAAGTCAAGTTTTTGTCTTGATTCATAAATTGAACATTGTGAAAATGTTCTACATGGACATGGCATATCATTAATGTTTCAAGTTACTTAATATTCATGAAGATATCTTGTAAAATAATATTGAAGAACAATTTGGTCTTGAAGCACCATGATTCTATACATCTAGTGCATGAGTATTCTTGTTTCTTACAAGTAAGATGGTTATTATAGTTGTTTTATAACTCTTGACTTTGGAATATATATATATATATATATAGAACTTATTGTTTGATATCTCCTTCAGATGATTATCTCAAAATTTGAAAAAATCCAACTCCTGCGGAGATGAATATATATGATATTGATTATTTACATGATCCACACAAATCACGTCATGCATTGGCGTACAATATAATAGTGTATAGACATATATCAACCACTTATTTAACTTGTGTTTACGAAATAATGAATTCTAATGCCTGACTACAATCTGTATAATCAAGATTAATACATTATGATGTTTGAGATACTTATATATCCTCAAAGATGAAATTGCAATTATATTGTTGGAGATAATTATAAAGTTTGAGGATATACAAAGGGAGATAAAACAAATATATCTATTCATGAACTCTAGAAGAGATACATCAATGATGTGCAAATTAGTTCGATCACTGAAATCTGGAAGATTTATCCACTAAGACATTACCAATAACAACACATGTTTAGAAATCTCAAGTGATTCTCTCATTAGGGGGAGTAATATTTAACATAGAGAATGATGTACTCTTTTTCCTTCACCAGAGTTTTTTTCCCACTGAGTTTTATCTAATAAGGTTTTAACGAGACATATTCTCAATGTAATGGACATCCAAGGAGGAGTGTTATGAATAAAATAATAATTGTAGATGTCCTTAACAGATAATAATATCTGAGCTAAAATCTATCTTCTAAAGAAAAATACTCTGAAGATATAGAAATTTTGAAGGGATAGAAATTCTCTAGAGATAGATATTATGTATAGATAAGAATTTTAACTATATCTTAGATATCTATTTCCCTATTTCATATCTATCTTTTATATCCCAGAACTCTATAAATATGGTCCTTACCTTTCAGTTGTAAACACACCTCATAAAGAAATCAATAAAAGTTCTCTACTTTTCTCTCTACTTTTCTTTGTCTTCTTTTCTTCTCTATATATTCTTCTAGTTATTCTTTATCTTTATATTCTCTCTTTCTTTATACTTTATATTTTATACTGATTATTCTTTAGTGCCAACAATACTACACCAATAAGTTTCATAACAATTTTTAATTTTTTAAAACATTTTAAACAATTGTAAGGGTTTTTTTTTTTTTAATTAAAGATTACCTTTATCTATCTTTATATATTTCTCTATTTAATCTCAAGTGCGAAACAAATACCAACATGAAATGGAAAAGAATAAAACAAACAACGCAATCATGAAGTGGCCACGCCAATTTCAGGAAAAACCTCTTAATAAATTATCTAATCAAGGTTAGGCGCCCTATTCTTTATAAGAAATCTTTAAACAAGGTTCAAGATTCTAGAGTAAGAAACCTATATTTGAGACGAAATAATCTTACCACACTCCGTAATCTAGTGAGTTCAATGGAATCAACATCAAGATTTATCAATGTAATTATCAGTGGTTTCCCAGAAATTCTATAAACTAACATCCCTTCATTGTCTTCCAGTTGGGCGTATTCGAAAGGCCATAATCATCACACTAAAAAAGAAACACATAGACAAATAGATAAGAGGTTTGAGGTAAGTAAATTTAGAAAAAAACACCAAATTAGGAGAAATACAATAAGAACTCACTCTCATTTTCTTATTCCATACAGTATCATCCTCAATCCACTCGGTGTCATCCTCTGCAAGAGGAATTGAAGATAGTTTCTAGCCTACGAGATTAAAACATCAAACCTACAAATACACACAAAAAATGTTATTAAATTGTATAAGAAGAGTAAAACACCATTTAATAATAGTGATCTACTAATCTTTTGCTTCTGGGTTCGATGGTCTAATCTTAAATACTAGAAATTATCATATCTATTTGATGTGAAAGCAATTTCTCCTTTTCCCATATCACACTCTTTACGTGAAAATAGTGCAGGTTTACACCCTATAAGCTTATATGACAATTATGCCCCTTGATAAACCTGAGTATAATGCATTAGGCCTAAGATTTAATGATTAATATATTTGGCCATCTGTGTTTGGCCCGTATTCGGTATGGCGAACCAAACTTAGAGTTGAACCTTATTCAATCAGCCTGTGATAATGCTAAGTATAGGGCCTAAGTGAAGATGTAATGTATTGGGCTATCTGTATTCGGCCTATATTTGGCCCAGACAACCAAACTTAGAGTTGACTCTCATTCAAATAGCTCGTGATAAACCTAAGTATAATGTTTCGAGTCTAAGATGTAAGGTAATGCATTGGACCATTTGTAAAGAGCTTGTATTTGGCTTGGATAATCACACTTAAAGTTGAATGTTATTCAATCAGTCGAACACTCTCCCAATGTTCAAAAGTCATTATTGGACATTAATCACCCACCCCCCCTCCCCCTAAAAAAATGGAGACTTACTTCAGATCTATATTATCTTCCATCATCATCCCTTGATATTTTTTTTCAAACCCTAGTTGCACCTTAATCTTTAATCTTCTACAAATATTTGAATAAAGAAGGATAAAGGATCTCTTCTTTTAGATCTTTGGAAAAAGCAGAAAAAAATCTCTTTTTAAATATTTGAAAACAGCTACATCCTTAATCTTTAAGGAAAACAGAACATAAAAGTACATATAGTATCACAATGCAATACAATCCTCCATTGTGAAAAAAAATTTGGGCATCATGGACAAAATTTGGATTCTTATAAGAAAATAGAAAATAGACATAAAAGTTGTAAAAGAAGATGTTTGCCATTAGTGAATAGAGAAAGGAATTGAAGATGGAGAGGCAGAGTGATGGATTATGGAGAGGAAGATAAGAGAATATAGAACAAAACTTTTACGAGATGGTAGAGAAGGCCATTTGGGAGACTTGAGAAGCATGGAGATTTCCTTGATTTTATAAAATCAACAGAATATTTTAAAATTTTGACTCTAATATAGTAAAACAAGTAAAATTTCTCATATTATAAAAATTTACAAGTGGGATTCAAGAATTTTTAACATTATTTTCTTTTGGAAATAAAATGGGAGTCACTTTATATTAAGCAACAGCAGAGACAATACAGTTAGGCATAGAACTATCTAAGCAAAACACAAAGAGAACATTCAAATCTAGTTAAACTATCAGTAACTTTATTCTAATATCTAATAATTATGAAAAATCCTTCGATTGTACACATTGCACTTCTCTTTGAAAATGGTATACTAGAGGTCTCCAAGAAGACAAAGTAGGTTCTTTCATAGAGAAGTGATTAACGGCATTCCAACTATCACTTTCCAGAGTAAAACATACCATCCTATATCTCTTGCCCAACTCAATACCAAGTAACAAAGCCAACATCTCAGCATGGGTTGCATCCATTATCCTCTTAAGCTGCAGAGCTGCTGCGCCAAGCACTACCCCGTCACTTGAGCAAAGGACCGCCGCAGCACCTCCTCTGCCATTCCTTTCATCATCACAAAAGCAAGCTGCATCAGTGCTAATCTTGAGAGCACTCGCTGGCGGGGCTTGCCACAGAGGGTTGAGGGTAGCAGAAGTGCCAACAGTTCCGCCACAGTCCATACCACCATGCTACTGTTAAAATTCAATGAGATAACTTCTGGCAAATTCTATCACCTCCTCAGCGGACTGGCGCACACCTACAAATACCAAACTGCATCTGGTCTTCCACAAAGCCCAAAGGCCATCATAGCTAGACAGATAGCATCAACAAACAATTCCCTCACATTACAAAGCCACTCCTTCCATACCGTGAATTTAGTCCAAATAGCTAACAAATCTAACCCAAAATATTCCCAAATATTTTGAGCAAACTCACACTCCACAAAAACATGTACCCCCATCTCAAGCAACAACGTACAAAATGGGTAAAACACCGAATCAATAGGTACTCGTTTAATTAAATTTACACGAGTAGGGAGAACAAGGAACAAACTGGTACATAAAATGCTTCACTTTTGAGGGAACACGAGATTATCATAACAATTTTCAGACACCCTTTGCACCATTAGACAATTGTGGCTGCTCTCCTATATGTCTACTCCGACGATCCATACCCAAGGCATAAGCCGTTTCGACCGCGAATCTCCTATCTATAGAGTAATGCCATACCACCACATTCTCCGGTAGAGAAGGTACTAGAGGAATGTTAAGGATGATTTTTAACATTATTCTAATTAGGAAAAAATTGATTTGTGATAACTCATTATAAAACTTAAATGATATGATAGGTAGCTATTTGACATTGACCTTAAACTTTGAAAACTTTTTAAAATTAACCCAAAAATTTAATATAGTTATCCATAGATAATGCGTACTTTTACCCAAAAAAAAAAAAAAGTTTACTTTTAGACCCTCTCCCCCGTCCTTTCCCCAAAAAATGTTTACTTTTATCCATACCCATTATTGTGAAAATTCTAGAAAATTATTCTCAGAACACTGAAAGTAAAAAATATTTTTACATACGGTGAAATTCGATAGAATTAGCTACTCAAATGACGATATATGCTTGAGACAAGTCTTTTGCTGTCATAAATATGTAGTGTGCAGAAATATTTTTCTAAAATCCAAAAATAATTTGTGAGTATCAAAGGATAAAATTAAAGTTTTTACTAAAATAAAAAAAAAAGCAAAAATTGCTTATGTTGTAAGTATAGTAAATTTGTCAACAAGATTATACATTTTCAATGGATGAGGTTTTATATGAATTAGCAAAAATTGAGTACCATCAACTAAGAATTGAAAATTCAACTTCTTTACTATCATAGAATTTATTCTTATTTTTAACAAAATTATAATTTTTACTAATTGGACATCTTTATATAAAGTTATATATTATGTATGAATACAAATTAATTCGTAAATATATTCATATTTGATGTTCAAACTCAACTCAAATATTAAATAAAGGACTAATGATCCTTGATTGCCAATGTTAATGAAATTGTAAGTTTTGCTCTATTTGATTTAAGTATTGGTCCAAATCTATGGACAGCCTAAAATTATACTTCATTTGCTCTTCACGAATCTATTGAATTAAAATGCAGTATTATACTTCATTTGCCATTCACACTTCTTAAATTTAAAAAGTTCTATTTATATAATTTCTTAGTACTCAAAATTAAATGATTGATTTCGTCTCGTCGATGCTATAACTTCACTTGCACAATTGCGTAGTGTTCAACTCAACTCTTTTTCTTTTTTATTTTCTTTAAAGTGTGTTCAACCAGTATTTGAACGTGCAAGTCCTGAAACATATTTCTGTCTTTTTTTCTTGAAGGTCTTGTACTAGTTTTTTTTACCTTCAATAACAAAGATGTTTCTCACGCAAACAAAAATAAAAGCATTTTTTTAAGAATTACTCTTCTTACACAATTATAACCTATGAATTGCATCAAGAAGTATATATATATATATATATGATCTAAGTATATACGATATAAATTTAATGGAAAGAACGCGGAAAAGGAAGACAAATTTAAAAATATAGTAATAAAGTAATTGTATCTCCCGGGAAAGAAGTAATTACTTAAATTCCATTAAAGAAAAATTAGCTATAAATATCTTGAAACATTTTACGTTTTTCTCTTTATACTCTAAATGCTTTATTTTATGCCATAAAACATAAAAATTTAGCTCTTTATGTCCTCAAAGATTTTTCGATTTGAACATTGTTATAATTATGGTGAAGGACGCTAGAATCCGGTGACAATGAGCATGCTCCACTCACATTTTTTGACTTTTTTTAGTGTGCACGTGAGTGTGGGGTACTCATCGCCACCGAATTTTACTGTCCTTCACTATCATTATAATAATATGCAGTTCAAAAAATGTTTGAGGAAATAAAAACCTAAAATAAAACATCAATTTAACAATTTTTTAATATACACGTGAGTGGAGTGTGCTCATCACCATCGGATTCCGCTGTCCTTTTTCATAATTATAATAATAAGCAAATAAAAAAATATTTGAGGGTATAAAGAGCTAAATAAAACATTTAGAGTATAATGAGAAAAATAAAATATTTTAAGGTATTTATAACTAATATCTCTAAAAAAAGTATAGCATCCTATGGGAAAACACGATAGCTCATATGTCCCCTTTATTTATTTTTTTCAAAATTGAATTGTTTCATAATTTTATTTAATTATATATATTTTGCTTAAATATTGAAATAGATCTTTGAAGTTTTAAGTTCTAGTATAAAAAATTATTCAAATAAGAGTTTGTCTATAATGCATTTTATTTTGCCTTATTATTACCTTATATTCTCAAGATATTTAAGTTATATTATGTAACGTCCCATTCCGTACGCATTTCAGACAATCTCGAGAGGGCATTTGTTGTGAATATAGAAGTCGGGATCTAACGTAGTGAAATCTAAAAATTTATGGTATGCATTTCTTTTTAGCAATTTAAAATACTCGGTAGTCTTAGATATGGTTAAAGTGGTATTTTTTTTAATGGAAGAATATTAATTTTTATTAAGTTTAATATTTTTTTAATTTATTTATTATTAGATTTTATGGTGGGCTTGTTTTTAAAAAAAAAAAAAGAAAGAAAAAGCCACTTGTAAAGAATGTTGTGCCACTTGGCATGTTGCATGCATGTTTAGAGTATGTATATATATGTATTTGAAGAGGAGAAAGGCTGCCTGAAATATCATATTACTTGATTATAAATATCTTATTACTTATAAGCAATATTAATTTAAACAATATCACTCAAACAGATCAAACATTTATGATGTTGATTCATCTTGACAAGAAATTATCTACAGGATAAAATACGTATCATAAGTAATAAGGGCTATAGCTCAGTTGGTAGAGCACCACGTTTACACGCGCACCAATGTTTTTCAGGGGAATCCATCATATAATCCAATCACAAAAATTGTGATCTTAATCGATGTCTTACCCCATTGAGGGAACAATAGCCTGACAGAGGATTCGGTCCAATTGAGGTGCCTATTTAGGTGCCCAATAGACCTTATCATGGAGTTGAGATATTGATAAGGTGAATATCCAGTCTATTCAATGCTAGGCATAATGAGTCTAAGGACCTCCAAAAATCTCTTTTCATCCTATGAACTTTAAGGTGTATGAAGTTTCATATTTCATTTTGTAATCAGAACGATAGAGACTTCATTTAACTTAAGTTGATCCAGGCCAAAGGCAGACCTACGTCAAGATAACCCTACCCTTGAAATACTTTGGTAGTGCTCTTGGATCTGAATCCTAAATAATGAATCAGAGCACATGGAGCCATCTACTTATCTTTTTTTATGTCAAGAAAAAAATATGGCAGACTAACGGATTTTTTGATTAGTTAATGAAAGAGCCCAATGCAAAAAAAAAATGCATGTTGGGTCTTTGAAACAGTTCAGATCATTTTGATAATAAACAGTTTGATCTGTTTTACCGAGAAGGTCTACGGTTCGAGTCCGTATAGCCCTATTACTATAATTTACTAATATTACTATAATTTACTATAATAGAATAGAAATCTAAAAAATCGAAAAAAAAAATGATTAATAAAAATTCAAATACAAAAACTTCAATTGTATAATTTTTTTTCATTCATTATTGTTTGTTGCTTGGAACTGTCGGGTTGATTAATCGAAATCCAAATTATTCCCATAAGCTTACTCACGGCAAGCCTTTAAAACAGAACATAAACCTGAAATAAAAAAAAAAGGCATTTCATTTTCATTCTTCTTCCCGGCACCAGCAACAACCAGGTGAGTCTCTCTTTTTTTTTTTTTTTTCTTCCTCTTTTCCTTGTCCATTACCTTTCTTGTTTTTTCTTTCTGTTGAATCTTGCTGCCGCCTCTGTGTTTTTTTTTGCTTTATTCTTTTTTCATTATTATTTTTCCGTTTTTCTTTTTGCATATATATTTCCGTTTTCTTTCTTTTTCTCTTGTTGTTTCTTTTCTTTTTTTTCTTAAACATTTTTTAGTAATGGTATAATTTGATTAAAATTTAGTTAATTTTTGTTTTGTTTTTCTTATTTAATTTTATATAATTTTTATTTGTTTAATTTCCTTAGCAAGATTCTCTTATCTAAAACAATTTTTGTATACATAATTTTTGGTAAATAATTTTAGTGTATTTTATATATATATTTAGTTTGCATAATTGTTTATATTCTCATATATATACATATATTTGATATATATATTTGCATCTATGGTTTTAGTATCTATATATCTTCAGTATATATGTTTACATGTACAGTTTAATATATATATATTCTTAGTATATATATATTTACATGAATATTTTAGTATACATATTTACAAATATATATTTCAATTATATATATGTTTTTATATATGTACAGCTCGTATATGTATATATTTGAGGTATTCATAATTACTGTGAATAGTGTTAGTATATAGTTTATATATATGTATATATTTTTGTATGTATGGGGATTTTTATAAATAATTTTAGTAAATAAAGTTTTGTATATATATATATATATTTTAGTACATAACCTTGTATACATTTTTATATACATAACTTTTGTAACTAATTTTGGCATTCATAAACTTTATACGTATTTTTAGTAAAAGCAATTCTTGAAAAATGATTCTTTAACATTTATGGTTTTATATATATAATTTTGGTATAATTAACTTTCGTGACTAATCTTGATATAGATACACCTAATTTTTGTGTATGGCGTTAGCCTATATGATTTTAGTATCACCGGTAGGTATGTATTATTTTTAGAATAGATGGATTAAGAAGTTTAGGCTCTTTGGATTAGTATATGTGTAGTTATATCCTGGGTTTATATGGAGTTATTACTTTTATTTTCGAAGGCGAATAGAAATGTTTGGGTTGATACTTAAATGTTTATTGGTATCCTGTTTGTAGGATTATAGCACCAGAGCCGCACCCAAGTGAGTCCATAAACCCTAGTTTCTAATATTATTTATTTCGGGCCTCGTAAAATGTGTTTCCTAAATTTATTACAAAATATTTACTACGTTTAGCATGTCTTTTGGAGATGTTCTTACAATGTATTACCTATTTCTTAGACAATGCATACGAGCCGTGCTCCATATAAGTGTGGCATTTTCAAAACAATTGATAATTACTGTGAAGCAGGATTTGATTCTATACAGGTTTTTCTGAGAATATTTATATGTCAGAAAATGTTCTACTCTTGAAAAGCTACATCATTTTGACATGCATGTGTATAAATCTGGCATAATTGTGTGAAATTTGCATAAACCTGTAGTGAACTGGCGGATGAGGATTTTTGCTTAAAATATTTATGGCCTGATTTTGTTCCGACGGCTGGGCAATTGCCTTTTTGTTTACAAGTACATATGAAAACCCCATTCCGACCAGAGTTATAATTCTGGTTATAATTTTGTGTTCGAAAGCGTCAGAGGATTGCACTGCACGTGATTAGTCCTCCGCACGAGAGCCTCTTTCGATGATGTTGACGTTTTAGACTCGGGAGAGTGGATCCACTTGAAGAGGGGTGTAGACTGCGGAGGGTGTGGTCCAATTGTTCTACGTGGACACCGCATCATACTCTGCGGTGGGGTTCGACCACCTAGTGGAGAGTCAGGAGGGGCTCGAAACTGAGGTTGGTTCTAGGGCAGACCTAGTAGGTGCCGCAGGAGTCTGTAGCCTATTTTGACCAGTGATATGGGAGTACGGTTCTTTGGTAATCGAGCGCTCGTAAGGTATTTGGTTGGTTTTGACTACGAGATGCTGGAACTTGGTTCCGATGACCTCGTTTTGGGATCCAAACTCTATCTGTGGAGCCCAACTATAACATTACATGTTTTGTTGAATTCTGTTGTAGAAGCTGTGATGACGTGTCTTGATTCGCTCAGACTTCCTAGCTGCGCTCGAACTCTCGTGTAGTTTCAAGCAGTATTATTGTTAAAATAGTAAAAGAAAATATTTTCTCATAACATTGCGTAAACCGTTTTCATAAAACTACATCATCATTGTTTCAAGGAAGTCACTGAGATGCACACACACACACACAGAATCACTGAGCGTTCGAACTCATGTTTTCCATATAATGTTTTCTCCTCAGATTAACTCAGGACAGTCAGAAGCATGATAAGCCGCTGAAGTCTTGGTCTTGGAGTTTTGGACCCATTTTTCCCTGGAAGGACACGTATTTATGTTTTGTTTTGCTTTTCTTACACCCATGCCGGTTGTAAAGTTCTTTTTGTTTATTTATTTATTTTTTTGTCGTGAGATTTTGGTGGTGTAAAATACTTTTAATTTTGTATTGAAACGATTTAAGAAGTTTTCTTAAGCCTTGTGTTTTGAGCGCACAAGTAGTAACCAGTTTACTTAAGTTTTTTCGTTGCGTACTTGTATATATACCTATAAGTGTTATTCCAGGGTTGTGCTTATATTTTTGGGCTTATAGTTTAGTGCCGAGAGGCACGCAGGTACCCTACTCAGCCGAAGTTGACCTAGTGGCAGAGTTGGGAGTGACAGTGGTGACAGTCAAGAACAAATACCCACTACCGCTCATTGATGAATTATTTGACCAACTCCGAGGAGCGGGATATTTTTCCAAATTGGACCTGAGACAGGAGTATTATCAAGTCAGGATAAGAGAGAAGATATTTCGATAACGACATTCAACACACGATACAAGTATTATGAGTTTGTGGTTATGTTGTTTGGATTGACTAATGCACATGCGACTTTCATGGACTTGATGCATAGGGTCTTTAGTCCTTACCTGGATAAGTTTGTGGTGATTTTTATTGATGATATTCTTGTTTATTCAGCTAACCCTGAAGCTCATGAGCAGTATCTTCGAAAAGTATTGCATACCTTACAGAAGCACAAGCTGTATGCCAAGTTTAGCAAATGCGAATTTTGGATGAGTCAAGTAACTTTTCTGGGACATGTTATCACCCAGGAAGGGATCTTGGTAGATCCGATGAAGGCAGAAGTGGTGACCCATTGGGCGCAACCCAAAACACCAATCGAAGTACGTAGTTTCTTGGGTATGGCAGGGTATTACCAATGATTCATAAAGGACTTTTCTAGGATTGCTGGACCCCTAACATAATTAACTAGGAAAGTAACCGATTTTGAATGGACGGAAAAGTGTGAGAGGAGTTTTCAGGAATTGAAGAATCGACTGACCTCAGCACCAGTGTTAACCTTACCCGATTAGAACAACAAATTTTCACCGTATACAGTTTCTTCAGGATAGGAGCTGTGTTGATGCAAGACATGAAAGTTGTCGCTTATATTTCGAGGAAGTTAAGGATCATGCAAGACATACTTTCGCTGGATCTACCGAGATCCCTTCCTGGGTGATCACATGTCCCAAAAAGATTACTTGACTCATCAAAAACTCGCATTTGCTAAACTTGGCATACAACTTATGCTCCCGTAAGAGATGCTGCTCATGAGCTTTAGGGTTAGGTGAATAGGTTTCAAAATAAGGATTTATGGTACAAGCGGTGTTAAAAATACAAACAAAATATCCTGGTCCTATCACTTCCAAAAATATGTGACCAGGCTGCTACACATTTCCAAAAGCCTGGAGACCCCCCTATCCATGATCCTATGACTGCTATGCCAAGCATCTATCAAAACACCACCTAAACCTATCCCAAATAACTATTTATACAACCGACCCGCGTCCTATCTCTAAATATACTACACCTGAGGGTGCCGGTTGCCAGAACCTCTCGATCGAGACTCTAACTCGGCGCGGGCTCTATCTACCGCGTCTCTGTTAGTGCTAAGGAACTGGGCGATAAATCGCCTAAGCCAGTCCTGCTCGCCAATCAACTCCAGGATCTCTCTCTCTCTCTCTCTCTCTCTCTCTCTCTCTCTCTCTCTCTCTCTCTCTCTCGGGATGCATGGGCCTCCCGTACCTGAACTAGTTTCGACTTTAGCACAGCTACCCTCGCTGTCGCCTGCCGATGTGCCTAGCAAGCCGTGTAGCAGAAAGCATCCATCTGCGAGATCTCATCCCTTAACCTTACCGTATGCTGACCTGCAGCCTCCACCTGCTGCTCACTCCATATACAATAGCCACAAACAGGCGGTACTGGTAACGGGGATAGGATCCACTCAGTACGAGGGTGTCTATACCCTTAGTGGCTACCGGTGTCGCTCCATCAAGCTCGGGTAACATCCCTGCGTCAGACTTAGCCTCGCTGGGGTCTTCCTCTATAGACACCCCAGGTTTCACCCCCTGTGCTGCCGGTCCCTCTACCGTCTCACTGTCAGACAAGTCAATCAGCGGAATCGGGTGCCTCTCTGGGACAATTTCTCTAAGGAGTATGACAATGAGGGTGACGTCCCGCTGGACTCGCTAATAAGTGTGCCCTCCTGATAAATCCATCTACGTGGGTGGTGTGCAATGTAGTATCGAAAAAATAAAATCTTAGGTTCAGTACTAACCGATAAATCGTATAGTTTACATCAAAGTTTAAGCAGCTGACAGTTATAACTTGTCTAAAATCCAACAATTCAAACTTAGTATCGAACCTAGGGCTTTGATTACCACCTGTGATACCCCAGACCCTGCTACTAGGTCAATTGCGGCTGAGTAGGGTACCTGCGTGCCTCTTGGCACTAAACTATATGCCCCAAAATAAAAGCACAACCCTGGAATAATACTTATGGGTATATACACAAAGTAAGTAGCGGAAAACTTAAGTAAACAGGTTACTACTAGTGCGCTCAAAATACAAGACTTAAGAAAACTGCTTAAATCATTTTAATTAAAAACTAAAAGTATTTTTTTACATCAACAAAACCTTACGACAAAAATAAACAAAAAGAACTTTACAACCGACACGGGTCTAAGAAAAACAAAACAAAACATAAATTCATGTCCTTCCAGGTAAAATGGGTCCAAAACTCCAAGCCAAAACTTCAGCGGCTTATCGTGTTTCTGAGTATCCTGAGTTAATCTGAGGGGAAAACATAATATGGAAAACGTGAGCGCGAATGCTCAGTGAGTCCACGTGTGTTTGTTCATCTTAGTGATTTCTTAGAAACAATGATGATGCAGTTTCATGAAAACAGTTTATGTAATGTTATGAGAAAACATTTTCTTTTACTATTTTAACAATAATACTGCTTGAAACTACACGAGGATTTCGAGCGCAGCTAGAAAGTCTGAGCAAATTAAGACACGTCAGCACATCTTCTACACCCGAATTCAATAAAACATGCAATGCCACAGTTGGGCTCTACGTACGAAGTCCGAATCCCAAAATGAGGTCATCGGAACCAAGTTCTGGCATCTCGTAGTCTAAACCAACCAAACACCTTACAAGCACTCGATTACCAAACAACCGCACTCCTATATTATTGGTCAAAATAGGCTACAGACTCCTGGGGCACTTACCAGATCTGCCTTGGGACCAACCCCAGTTTCGAGCCCCTCTTGAGTCTCCACTAGGCGGCCGAACCCCATAGCAGAGCATGATGCGGTGTCCACGTAGACCGATTGGGCCACACCCTTCACAGTCTACGCCCCTCTTCATGTGGATCCACTCTCCCGAGTCTAAGACGTCCACGTCATCGGAAGAGGCCCTCGTACGGAGGACTAGTCACGTGCAGTGCAATCCTCTGATGCTTCCAAACACAAGATTATAACCAGAATTGCAAACCTGGTCGGAATGGGGTTTTTATATATACGGCTCATATGCATAGGAGCTATGCTCTATATGGGTGTGGCATTTTCAAAACGGTTGATAATTATTGTGAAGCAGGATTTGATTCTAAACAGGTTTTTCTAAGAATATTTATATGTTAGAAAATGTTCTGTTCTTGAAAAGCTACATCATTTTGACATGCATGTGTATAAATTTGGCATAATTGTGTGAAATTTACATAAACATATAGTGAACTGACGGATGGGGATTTTCACTAAAAAATATTTATAACCTGATTTTGTCCCTATGGCTGGGTAATGGCCTTTCTGTTTACAAGCACATATGAAAACCCCATTCCGATCAGGGTTATAATTCTGGTTAGGATCTTGTATTCGGACGCGTCAGAGGATTGCACTGTACGTGACTAGTCCTCCGTACGAGGGCCCTTTCCAGTGACATGGACGTTTTAGACTCGGGAGAGTGGATCCACTGGAAGAGGGGCATAGACCGTGGAGGGTGTGGCCCAATCGGTCTATATGGAATCCGCATCATGCTCTGTGGTAGGGTTCGACCGCCTAGTGGAGAGTCAGGAGGGGCTCGAAACTGAGGTTGTCCCAGGGCAGACCTGATAGGTGCCCTAAGTATCTGTAGCCTGTTTTGACCAGTGATATGGGAGTGCGGTTGTTTGGTAATCAAATGCTCGTAAGGTGTTTGGCTAGTTTTGACTACGAGATGCCAGAACTTGGTTCGAATGACCTTGTTTTAGGATCCGAACTCTGTCCGTGGAGCCCAACTATAACATTGCATGTTTTGTTTAATTCGGGTGTAGAAGCTGCGCTAATGTGTCTTTATTCAGTCAGACTTTCCAGCTGCGCTTGAAACCTCGTGTAGTTTCAAGCAGTATTATTGTTAAAATAGTAAAAGAAAATGTTTTCTCATAACATTGCATAAACCGTTTTCGTAAACTATATCATCATTATTTCAAGGAAATCACTGAGACACACACACATACACGAGTGGACTCACTGAGCTTTTGCGCTCACATTTTCCATATCATGTTCTCTCCTCAGATTAACTTAGGACAGTCAGAAGCACGATAAGCTACTGAAGTCTTGGTCTTGGAGTTTTGGACCCACTTTTCCCTGGAAGGACACGTCTTTATGTTTTGTTTTGCTTTTCTTACACCCGTGCCAGTTGTAAAGTTTTTTTTGTTTATTTATTTATTTATTTTTTGTTGTGAGATTTTGGTGGTGTAAAATACTTTTAATTTTGTATTGAAACGATTTAAGAAGTTTTCTTAAGTCTTGTATTTTGAGGACACTAACCAGTTTACTTAAGTTTTTCCGCTGCGTACTTGTATATACACCTATAAGTGTTATTCCAGGATTGTGCTTATATTTTGGGGCTTATAGTTTAGTGCCGAAAGGCACGCAGGTACCCTACTCAGTCGTAGTTGACCTAGTGGCAGGGTTCAGGGTATCACAGGTGGTATCAGAGCCCTAGGTTCGATACTAGGTTTGAATTGTTAGATTTTAGACAAGTTATAAGTGTCAACTGCTTAAACTTCGATGTCAACAATCCGATTTATGGGTTAGTACTGACCCTAAGATTTTATTTTGTGGGTACTACGTGGCACATCACCCACGTATATGGATTTATCATGAGGTACACTTGCGAGTGGGTCCAGCGGGATGCCACCCTCATTGTCATACTCTCTTAGGGAGATTGTCCCGGAGAGGGATATGATTCCACTGATTGACTTGTCCAACAGTGAGACAGTGGAGGGTCCTGTAGCACAGGGGGTGGAGCCTGGGATATGTATAGAGGAAGACCCCAGTGAGGCCGAGTTTGATGCTGGAATGGTGCCCAAGCGTGAGGGGTGGCACCGGTAGACGCTGAGGTATCGACACCCTCGCAGTGGGTAGATCCCTATCCCCATTACCAGTACGCTTATTTGTGGCTATTGCATATGGAGTGAGCAGCAAGTGGAGGTTGCTAGTCAGCAGATGGCGAGGTTGAGGGAGGAGATCTCGTGGATGAATGCCTTCTGCTACCCAACTCACCAGGCACATCGGCAGGTGACAGCAAGAGCCGCGATGCTAGAGACAGAGCTAGTTTAGGTACGAGAGGCCCATGCAGCCCGAGAGAGAGAGATCCTGGAGCTGATTGGCGAGCGGGACTGGCTTAGACGAATTATCTCCCAGTTCCTTAGCTCTACCGGAGACGCAGTAGATAGAGCCCGCGCCGAGTTAGAGTCCCGGCTAGGAGGTTCTGGCAGCCACCACCCTCAGGTGTAGTAGATTTAGGGATAGGACGCGGGGTCGGTTATATATATAGTTATTTGGGATAGGTATAGGTGGTGTTTTGATGGATGCTTGTCATAGCAGTCATAGGATCATGGATAGGGGGGTCCCCAGGTTTTTGGAAATGTATAGCAAGCCGGTCATATATTTTTGGAAGTGATAGGAACAAGATATTTTGTTTGTATTTTTAACACCACCTATACCAGAAATCCTTATTTTGAAACCTATATATATCTTTATGTTTATATGTACATATGGATGATGGTGCCTGAGATGAGTTTATACTTATTTATTATGGAGTAGTTGAAACTTGGAGATTAATTAGTGTTGGAATTTCCTGTTTGTTTCGAAATATGTCAGATTCACGATCTTCCAGTCACTCGGACAACACTGTGTCCGAAAGTTCTCAAAGCAGACAACCTATGATACCCCCAACCCTGCCACTAGGTCAACTGTGACTAAGTAGGGTACCTGCGTGCCTCTCGGCATTGAACTATAAGCCCCAAAATATAAGCACAACCCTAGAATAACACTTATAGGTATATATACAAGTACGTAGCAGAAAAACTTAAGTAAACTGGTTACTACTAGTGCGCTCAAAACACAAGACTTAAGAAAACTTCTTAAATCATTTCAATACAAAATTAAAAGTATTTTTACACCACCAAATCTCACGACAAAAAAATAAATAAATAAATAAACAAAAAGAACTTTACAACCAGCATGGGTGTAAGAAAAGCAAAACAAAACATAAATACGTGTCCTTCCAGGAAAAATGGGTCCAAAACTCCAAGACCAAGACTTCAGCGGCTTATCGTGCTTCTAACTGTTCTGAGTTAATCTTAGGAGAAAACATGATATGGAAAATGTTAGCGTGAATGCTCAGTGAGTCTATTTTTGTGTATGCGTCTTAGTGATTTCTTACAAACAATGATGATCCAGTTTCAGGAAAACAGTTTATGCAATGTTATGAGAAAACATTTTCTTTTACTATTTTAACAATAATACTGCTTGAAACTACACGAGGGTTTCGAGTGCAGCTAGAAAGTTTCAGCGAATCAAGACACGTTAGCGCAGTTTCTACACCCGAATTTAACAAACCATGTAATGCCACAGTTAGACTCCACTGACAGAGTCCGGATCCCAAAACAAGGTCATCGGAACCAAGTTCGGACATCTCATAGTCAAAACCAATCAAACACCTTACGAGCGCTTGATTACCAAACAACCGCACTCCCATATCACTGGTCAAAATAGGCTACAGAATACTGGGGCACCTACTGGGTCTTCCCTGGGACCAACCTGAGTTTTGAGCCCCTCCTGACTCTCCACTAGGCGGTGAACCCCACTACAGAGCTTGATGCGGATTCCACATAGACCGATTGGGCCACACCCTCCGCGGTCTACGCCTCTCTTCAAGTGTATCCACTCTTCCGAGTCTAAAACGTCCACGTCATCGGAAGAGGCCCTCATATGGAGGACTAATCACGTACGGTGCAATCCTCTGACGTTTCCGAATATCAAATCATAACTAGAATTATAACGCTGGTCAGAATGGTGTTTTCATATGTACTTGTAAACAGAAAGGCCATTGCCCAGCCGTCGGAACAAAATCAGGTCATAAATATTTTTAGTAGAAATCCCCATCCATCAGTTCACTACATGTTTATGCAATTTTCACACAATTTTGCCAGATTTATACACATGCATGTCAAAATGATGTAACTTTTCAAGAATAGAACATTTTCTAACATATAAATATTCTCCGAAAAACCTGTATAGAATCAAATCCTGCTTCACAGTAATTATCAACCGTTTTGAAAAGGCCACACCTATATGGAGCACGGCTCCTATGCATTGTCAAAGAAACAAGTAACACATTGTGGAGAACATCTCCGAAAGACATATTAAACGCAGTACATATTTTGTAACAAATTTAGGAAACACATTTACGAGGCCCGAAATAAATAATATTAGAAATCAAGGTTTGTGGACTCACTTGGGTGCGGCTCTGGTGCTATAATCCTACAAACATGATACCAATAAATACTTAAGTATCAACCCAAACATTTCTATTCGCTTCCGAAAATAAAAGTAATTACTCCTAATGAAGAGATAACTACACATATACTAATCCAAAGACCCTAAACTTCTTAATCCATCTATACTAAAGATAATACATGCCCACCGGTGATAATAAAACCATATAGGATAAAGCCATATACAAAAATTAGGTGTATATATATCAAGATTAGTCACGAAACTTAAGTATACCAAAATTATATATATAAAACCATAAATGTTAAAGAATCATTTTTCAAGAATAGTTTATACTAAAAATATGTATGAAATTTATGAATGCCAAAATTAGTTACAAAATTTATGTATATAAAAATGTATACAAGGTTATGTACTAAAATATATAAATATATATACAAAACTTTATTTACTAAAATTATTTATAAAAATCCCCATGCATACAAAAATATATACATACAATAAAGAAAGAAAAAAAACAACAAGAGTAAAAGAAAGACAGCGGAAATATATACATACAATAAGCAAAACGGAAAAAAAAAAAAAAAAAAAACACAGAGACGGCAGTAAGATTCAATAGAAAGAAAAAGCAAGAAAGATAAAGGATAAGGAAAAGAGGAAAAAAATAAAATAAAATAAAGAAGAGAGACTCACCTGGCTGTTGCTGGCGCCGGGAGGAAGGGAGAGGATAAGGAGAAAGGCAGCAGCTTTTTCTTCTCTTCAAACACATATATATATATATATATATATACATACTCTAAACATGCATGCAACATGCCAAGTGGCACAACATTCTTTGCAAGTGGCTTTTTCTTTTTTTTTTTTTTTAAATCCTACCATAAAATCTAATAATAGTAAATAAAAATAATAATATTAAAATTAATAAAAATTAATATTCTTCCTTAAAAGGAAAATACCACTTTAACCCTATAAGACTACCGAGTATTTTAAATCGCTAAAAGTGCACACCACAAATTCTTTAGAATTTATTACGTTAGACTCCGACTTCTATGTTCACGACAAATGCCCTCTCGAGTCGCCCGTAATGCCTACCGAGTGGGGAGTCCATTCTTCCTTCCTAAGAAAAATTTCGTCCTCGAAATTGGGTAATCATATACCTACAAGTTCAAAATATTTCCTTTTCAAATATTCTTCAGTCTCCCAAGTTGCCTCCTTGATTCCATGATGCCTCCATACAACTTTACACATTGGAATTTGTCTCCCTCGTAACTCTTTTACGCTTCGTTCTACAATCTCGGCTGGTTTTTCTTCGTATGATAGATCGGCTCGTAACTCCAATTGGTAATCATTGAGAACATGATTCGGTGCAGCATGATATTTCTTCAATTGTGATACATGAAACACGTCATGTATACCCATTAGCTCACTCGGTAAAGCTAACCGATATGCCACTTTACCAACCCTGTTGATAATTTCAAACGGTCCAACATATCGGGGGCTTAACTTTCCTCCTCTTGGACATCTAAGCATTCCCCACTGTGGCGTAAGTTTCAAGAAAACTTAATGTCCCATACTAAACTCTAGGCCCCTTCTCCGATTATCGGCATAGCTCTTCTGTCTACTTTTGGCTGCTCGAAGCCGATCTTGAATTATTCTAAATTGTTTATGCATTTCCTCCAACTCTTGCATCAAGTTCCTTTGTTTCCAATGAGATTGAACTCCAACCTCATCCCAATACAGTGGTGTTCTGCATTTCTTACCATACAATGCTTTAAATGGTGCCATTCCTATCGAAGAGCGGTAATTGTTATTATAAGCAAACTCAACACAAGGAATATTGTCAATCCACTTGTTTCCAAAATCTAAGGCACAAGCTCTCAACATATCCTCCAGGGTTTGAATTATTCTCTTGGACTGTCCATCAGTTTGAGGGTGTGCTACGGTACTATAACTTAGATTGGTTCCCATAGCTACCTCAAACTTGGGCCAAAACCTTGAGGTTAACCTCGGGTCTCTATCAGATACAATATTAATGGGCACCCCATGAAGTCGAACAATCTCGTCTACGTAAATCTACGCCAACTTGTCCAAAGGATATGTCATATTAATGGCAATAAAATGAGCTACTTTCGTTAAATGATCAACGATCACCCAAATAGCATCCTTATACCCCTTTGTCCGGGGCAATCCTATGATAAGTCCATTGTCACATGATCCCATTTCCATTTGGGAACATGAAGCGGTTGTATTAGTCCTGCTGACTTTTGATGCTTTGCCTTAACTTTTTTGACATGTAAGATAGGCTGCTACATACTCCGCAATCTCTCTTTTCATTCCATTCTACCAATACTTCTGCTTTAAGTCTTTGCACATCTTATTCTCTCCAGGATGCATTGAATACTTACTTCTGTGGGCTTTTATAGAATCTTATGCTTAAGTTCAGTGTCATTGGGTACACACAACCGATTCCGAAAGTACAAGCCCCAATCAGCTTCTAATGCCCGAAAATCCTCCAATTCCTTAGCTTCCATACGGCTTTTAAACTATTGGAACTCCTTTATCCTTTTGGGCACTTTTAATATCCTGGTGTAGGGTGGATGTTAAGCTAAGACTTGACATCTTTGGTTTTCTACTCAATGCATCTGCCACCATATTCGCCTTTCCTGGATGGTAGTTGATTGGGCATCAATATTCCTCCAGCAGCTCCATCCATCGACGTTATCTCATTTTCAAGTCCTTCTTAGAAAACAGGTACTTTAAGCTCTTATGATCGGTGTATTTCATACTTGGCCTTATACAGGTAGTGTCGCCACTTCTTAAGGGCAAATACGATGGCAGCTAACTCCAAATCGTGTGTTGGATAATTTCGTTCATGATCTTTTAACTTCCTCGAAATATAAGCGACAACCTTCTTGTCTTGCATCAACACAGCTCCTAGACCTTCTCCTGAAGCATCTGTATACAGTGAAAATTCCTTGTTCAGATCGGGTAAAGTTAACACTGGTGCCGAGGTCAGTCGATTCTTCGATTCCTAAAAACTCATCTCACATTTTTCTGTCCATTCAAACTTGGTTGCTTTCCTACTTAATTGTGTTAGGGGTGCAGCAATCCTAGAAAAGTCCTTTATGAATCTCCAGTAGTATCCCGCCATACCCAAGAAACTACGTACTTCGGTTGGTGTTTTGGGTTGCGCCCAATAGGTCACCGCTTCCACTTTCGCTGGATCTACCAAGATCTCTTCCTTGGTGATCAAATTCCCAAAAAAGTTACTTGACTCATCCAAAACTCGCATTTGCTAAACTTGGCATACAACTTATGCTCCTGTAAGATTTGCAATACTTTTCGAAGATGCTGCTCAGGGTTAGGTGAATAGACAAGAATATCATCAATAAAAATCACCCCAAACTTATCCAGGTAAGGACTACAGACCCTATGTATCAAGTCCATGAAAGTCACAACTGCATTAGTCAATCAAAACGGCATAACCACAAACTCATAATGCCCTTATCGTGTGTTGAAAACCGTTATCGGAATATCCTTCTCTCTTATTTTGACTTGATAATACCCAGTCTTAGGTCCAATTTAGAAAAGCATCCTGCTCCTCGGAATGGATCAAATAACGCATCAATGAGGGGTAGTGGGTATTTGTTCTTGACGGTCACACTATTCAATTCTCTATAATCAATATACATTCTGAGGGTTCCATCCTTCTTCTTTACAAATAAAACCGACGCACCCTAAGGAGATGTACTTGGACGGATGTATCCTTGCTGCAACAGTTCTTGTAATTGCTTTTTCAATTCTTTCAACTCTTCTTGCGCCATCCGATATGGAGTTTGAGATATTGGTTTAGCATCAGGTACCAATTCTACGCTGAACTCCACTTCTCGTTCTGGGGGTAGCGTCGTTAACTCCTCAGGAAAAACATCCCCAAACTTCCTCACTACGGGTACTGTTTCTAATCTCACCTCTTCCTTAGATTTGTTGAGGAGATATGCTAAGTACCCTTGACATCCTTTTCACAGCAACTTTCTGGCTTTCATGCCAGACAAAAAGGGATTCTCTCATTTCGTTTGCTTCCCTTGAAGCACCAAGATTGGCATACTCGGTCTACTAAACTTAACCAACTTTCTTCGACAATCTATTTGAGCGTAATGCCTAGACAACCAGTCTATCCCAAGTATCACATCATAACCCTCAAAGGGTAAGGCAATTAAATCACCGGATAAAGCCACATCTTCAACGCAGATGTCACAATCTGGGTACCTTACCTCAGCTACCTTACTTACGCCCATAGGAGTGCTAACTAACAACTGATAATGCATGTCAGCAGAAGATGTAGGAATGTGCTTTATAAAATGGAAACTCACAAATAAATGTATAGTTCCATAATCAATAAGTACTTTTGCTGGCTGAGAAAAGATTTGTATCGTACCTTTAACTACTTCTGCTTCAGTATCTACGGGAAATTCATTCAATGCATAAACTTTGGCCTTCACTTGTGGCTTATCACTCCTTCCTTCTGTGGCTCCTCTCTTAGTTGAGGGTCAGCCTGCTCTTCTGGACGTCTCCAAAGGTACTTGTTGCGTCTCAGGGCACTGGTCCTTGGTATGTCTTGGTATCCCGCACTGGAAACATAACCTTAACTTCCGATAACACATATAAACCGTATGTCCTCCTCAACCACAGTATGTACAAACTCTATGGACTCCTCCAAGGGTTTGGGTTTGCCGACCTTCACTTTCGATCCTTTGCTCGCCACGAGATCTCTTGGAATCTCTAGACTTTCATGGTCCTTGTCTAGGACGTTTATGTGAGAGTTGCAGCTGAGCCAATAGTTTCCTTCTTCTGTATAACTGCTCGATCTACCATCTCCATACTTGTGGCGGCTTCAATTGTTGCCGCGAATCCCATTGGTGGTAAGGGAGCCAATGCCCGTTGCAGTTGAGCCCTTAATCCTTTTACAAATTATAGCGACTTGTTTTCATCAGTATCTGTCAATCTTAAGCAATACTTAGCCAACCTATTGAACTTTTCCGTATACTGGGCAACTGTCAGATTACCCTCTCTCAGTTGCTGAAACTCGTCCTCTTGTTGCTCACGAACCCACCGAGGTATGTACTCTGTTAGCCCTAAGGGCATTATTACTTATGATTTTGATTATGATTAACATATGTTTGTGTGAGTATTTAGCTAACCTTTCATAGAACAAAAGAAGCACTTTTGAAGTCTCAAGTCTACATTCTCAAAAAGCAAAAGATCTTGGTGATGAAGGCAAAATGAAGGAGAAAAGACCAAGCCATTCCAAGATCAAGTCATTGAAGACATTGAAGACTTATGTCTAAGTTAAGAGTGTGCTAAGGTAACTCTTTGTAAAACTCCCTAACTTTCATCTTTGATTAATGATCACATGTGAAGCTCTATTGACAATTTTCTCAATATAAACTTTTCTTAAAATCTAAGTATTCTTGATAGAATTTTTTTTATGCTTTTGAAAGGTTTTCTATATCTAAAAAGAGTATTAAGAATACATGTCTTTGGAAAGCTCTTCTCTTAAAAAAACGGGCTATAAAAATTCTCAAAATTGGCCATCCGGTTTTAGAACCCGTCGTCAGATTTTTTCTAAGTGTAGAAAAAATCGGCCGTCCAATTTTTTACAAGACAAGTCCAAATCTTTTTGTTTCAGAATCGGTCGTCTGATTTTAAGAATAGGTCATCCGATTTTTCTGTTTACTATAAAAAATTATTACCGTTACACATATAGGCTTTTTTAAGAATGTACATATAGACTTTTTTTATCAGCCAAGAGAAGTTTGGTGAAATACTTATTGAGATCATTTAAGACTTTTAAAGAGCTTTAAAGCACATTTATTTCAAACACTTTCAATCCCAAACAAACATCTTCTTGAGATTCATTTGTGATCATCCATCAAAGGAGAAGTAAAGAGGAGCTTGTAGAAGCATTCAATTGAGTTGTATCTTCCTCTTCTCAAGCTCATTTGGGAACATTGGTCCTTACTCTTCTTATTCTTTTATTGTGGTCAAAGGTTTGTCCTTTGGGTGATCCTTTGATAAATTTGTTCTATTGTTGTGTTGTGTAAACTTTGAGGTTTTTGTGTAAAACCCTTGAAGGGTGATCCTCATTGTGTTGTTGTGTAGCCAACTTTAAAGATAGTGGATTTGTGAAATCCTTGGGTTGAGTCTCAAGGTAGTGGATGTAGCTCTTTGAGAGAGTGAACCACTATAAATTGGTGTGCATGTTCTTTAAAGTTTAATTCTATGTTCATTGCTTGATTGCCAAAACTATAAGATTTTGTTTGGTGTGGATTCTTATCAAAAAGAGTTTTAGAATTCTTTCACAAACAAATTGGAGGTTTATCTTTCTAATCACACAAAAGATTTTTTAAAATTATCCAAAAACATTATTCACCCCCCTCCCCCAAGGTTTTTCAATTGGTATCAGAGCCGGGCTTCTCCAAAAAAAAAAAAAAGGACTAACACCCTTGAAGCAAAAGATCTTTATCTTACTATGGCTAATGTTTCTAGTTTACCATATGTAGAAGGCTCTTCTACAAATAGACCTCCTCTTTGCAATGGAACAAACTATACTTTTTGAAAATCTAGAATTAAATATACATTTGTTCTATTAACTTTGACTTGTGGAGTATTGTAAAGAAAGGTCCTTACATTCACAAAATTAATGGAGTAGTCAAGAAGGTTGAAGAATTTGATGAGCTCGACTCAAGGAAGATGACTCTAAACTTTCAAGCTATGAATATTCTTAGTTGTGCCTTGGATACAAATGAATATAATAGAGTGAGCGGATGTGATTCGGCTCATGAAATGTGGAAGTTACCTAAAGTAACTCACGAAGACACCAATCAAGTAAAGGAGTCAAAGTTGGCCATGTTGGTGAGAGACTATGAGCTATTCATGATGAAACAAAATGAAAGCATTAGTGACATGTTCACAAGCTTCATTAACATCACAAATGGCCTAAAGGCATATGGGAAAGAGTACTCAAGAGGAGAAGTGAATAGAAAGATTCTTAATGCACTTCCAAAAGCATGGCAACCAAAAACACTGCTATTGAGGAATCAAAAGATTTGAGACTACTAACTCATAGGATCACTACTCACCTATGAAATGAAAATAAAAAGGTTGAATGAAATGGAAGATGAAGACAAAGAAAGAAAAAATATTGCACTCAGGGAAAATGAGGATGATCAAACATACTCATCAAACAATGAAGATGAGATTGATGATGATGAGGAAATAGCCTTGATAATGAGAAAATTTAAAAGATTCTACAAGAAAGGCTTAAACAATAGAGGAAAGAAACCTCCATTCAAGAAAGAAGGAAAAAGTTCATCACTCTTCAAGGCTAGGTGCTTTGAATGCAATAGCACCGATCATCTTATAGCCGATTGTCCCAAAGCCATTGAAAAAGGAAAGGGAGCTTTAGAAGCTAAGCTTGAGGCATTAAAGAAGAAGACGAAAGGCAAGGGCCTAACAGGAACTTGGGATCAAGACTCAAGTGAAAGTGAAGGAGAAGAAAAGGCCAACCTATGCTTCTTGGCATTAGAAAATGAGGTACAATCTTCACCCTCTAAATCATCTAATCTCATTAATGATATTTGTGATGATGATCCTTGTACTATGCTTATTGAAATGTATGGTGAATGCGAAATGTTTTCCAAAAGAAACAAAGAATTGAAAAACAAGAATAAATTTTTGCTTGATGAAAACTCAAAACTTATTTGTGAAAACAAATCTCTCCTTGAGTCTTTAGAAATCTTGAAAAACGAAAAAGAGTGTTCAAACAAATAATTTTCAAAACTTGTTTTAGAAAACAAGAAACTTTGTGAAAAAGTTCACTCACTTGAAAAAAGCATGGTAGATTATGATGTTTTGAAGAAAAAGGTGAGTGATCTCACTATATGTGTTGAAAAGTTCACAAAAGGGAAAGAAAACTTTGAAAAACTTCTTGGCTCTCAAAGATCATCTTTTGATAAAAATGGTATTGGATATAATCATTCCAATATTTTCTCAAAACAAACACGGTTTGTAAATGCTTCATCATCTCACTCACACTTTTGTTGCACCTATTGTGAAAAGAGTGGTCATAAAGCCACAAAGTGTTTTATAAAGAAAAAGATTGAAAGGGAAGTGAAAACCATTTGGACGGTTAAAGAAAATCCAACTAACATCCATGGACTCAAAAAGATGTGGGTACCAAAAGTCATCTCTACTTCTTCTTTTGTAGGAACACAAATCAAGGCCATCTAAGTGGTACTTGGATAGCGGTTGTTCAAGGCACATGATCGGGGACTCATCTCTTATGAATGAACTCAAAGAAACCGAAAGTGGATTTGTCACCTTTGGAGATAAGAACAAAGGAAAAATCATTGGTATAGGCAATATTGGTAACAATTCTTCCTCTCTTATTAAAGATGTTCTTCTAATTGATGGTTTAAAATTCAATTTGCTTAGTATTAGTCAATTATGTGATAGTGGGAAAAATGTTGTTTTTGAAAGTGATTCTTTCTCATCATTGATAATCATGAAAACAAAACTATTTTTGTTGCTAAAAGAGTTGGAAATGTCTATGTTTTTCATCTTGAAGATCTTATTTCTCAAAACTTAAAGTGTCTCTCGGTTCATGATGATGATGCATCTTTGTGGCATAGAAGACTTGGTCACGTTAGTATGGATTTATTGAACCAACTCTCTTCAAAAGAACTTGTTAGAGGCCTACCAAAACTTCACTTTGAGAAAACTAAACTTTGTGATGCTTGCCAATTTGGAAAACAAATTAAGACCTCTTTTAAATCAAAGAACATGATTTCAACTTCAAAACCTTTAGAACTTGTTCACATGGACTTATTTGGACCAATGAGGACCACTAGTCTTGGTGGTAAGAGGTATGCTTTTGTCATAGTGGATGACTACTCTAGATTTACTTGGACTTTGTTTTTTAGCCAAAAGGATGAGGCGTTTCATAAATTTGTAAAACTTTTCAAAAAAGTTCAAAACTCCCTTGATTGCAAATTGATTTCTATAAGAAGTGATAATGGGAGAGAATTTAACAACCAAGATTTTACAAAACTTTGTGATGATTTTGGTATTTCACACAACTTTTCGGCCGCTAAAACCCCACAACAAAATGGTGTTGTGGAAAGGAAAAATTGCACTTTACAAGAAATGGCAAGATCAATGCTTTGTGAAAACTCCCTTCTTAATACTTTTGGGCCGAGGCCGTTAACACCATATGCTACATTATGAATCGTGTTATCTTGAGACCTTCTTTAAAGAAAACTGCTTTCGAACTCATTTTTAACAAAACCCCCTCAATTGGCTATTTTAAAATTTTTGGATGCAAATGCTTTATTTTAAACACCAAGGACAATCTTGGGAAGTTTGATCGAAAATCCGATGAGGGAATTTTTCTTGGTTATTCTTCAAACAAAAAGGCTTTTAGAATTTTCAACAAAAGAACCTTATGTGTTGAAGAGTCTATTCATGTTAATTTTGATGAAACTAACATTTTTTACAAGAAAGTTGATGATGATGGCATAGATAACACTCTTAGTAACCAACCATTGTACACTCAAGCAATGGAAGAGCATGCTATGGAGGAAGAAGAGATTAAGGAAAAACAAGGAAACGATCAAGAAACTAAAAATCTTCCTTAAGATGTGATATATCCAAGGGACACTCCAAGGATGAAATTATTGGCGATGTATCACAAGGGGTAAGAACAAGAAGGTATTTTATTGACAACTTTGCCCTATTATCACAAATTGAACCTAAGTTTATTGATGATGCTTTATGTGATGAGTTTTGGATTATTGCTATGCAAGAGGAGTTAAATCAATTTGAAAGAAACAAAGTTTGGACCTTAGTCCCTAGACCAAGTAATCACCCTACTATTGGCACAAAATGGGTTTTTCAAAATAAACTAAATGAATCCGGAGAAGTTATTAGAAACAAAGCTAGACTTGTTACCCAAGGATTCAATCAAGAAGAGGGCATAGATTTGATGAAACCTTTGCTCCGGTTGCTAGACTTGAATCCATTAGGATACTTTTAGCTTTTGCTTGTTTTAAGGGATTCAAGCTTTTTCAAATGGATGTTAAGAGTTCCTTTCTAAATGGCGATATTGAGGAGGAAGTTTATGTTGAACAACCTCCCGGTTTTGTGCATGAAAAATTTCTAAATTATGTTTACAAACTTTCAAAAGCACTTTATGGTTTAAAACAAGCTCCAAGAGCTTGGTATGAAAAGTTAAGTGGTTTTCTTCTTTCAAATAACTTTTCAAGGGGTGTGGTGGTCACTACTCTTTTTATAAAAACCTCTTGTAACAATGATCTTCTTCTTATCCAAATTTATGTTGATGATATTATTTTTGGTGCTACTAATGTCTCTTTATGTGAAGAATTTGCCTCCCTTATACAAAAAGAATTTGAAATGTGCATGATGGGAGAATTGACATACTTCCTCGGACTACAAGTTAAGCAAACAAAAGAAGGAATCTTCATCAACCAAGAGAAGTACACAAAGGAACTTCTCAAGAGATTCGGGATGAGCAATGCAAAAGGTATTGGCACTCCAATGAGCTCATCATTGAAGCTTGACAAAGATGAAAAAGGTAAAAAGGTTGATGAAAAGATATATAGAGGTATGATTGGTAGTTTACTTTATTTAACGGCTAGTAGGCTGGATATCATGTTTGTCGTATGTTTGTGTGCTAGATTCCAAGCTTGCCCCAAAGAATCTCATTTAATAGCTGTAAAAGGTATTTTGAGATACTTAATTTCATCATATGTTTATGGCTTGTGGTAGTCTAAACAATCTTGTTTTGATCTTATTGCCTACACCGATGCGAATTATGCCTGATGTAAGGTAGAAAGGAAGAGTACAAGTGGAAATTGCCAATTCTTAGGAGGATGCTTAATATCTTGGTATAGCAAGAAGCAATGGTGCGTATCCCTATCAACCGCCGAAGCGGAATACATCGCAGCAAGTTGTTGCTGTGTATAGGTACTTTGGATGAAACACACATTGATTAATTTTGGTATTTCTTTTAAGTGTATACCTATTATGTGTGATAACACTAGTTCCATAAACATTTCCATAAACCCTGTGCAACATTCAAAAACAAAACATATTAAAATCAAACATTACTTCATTAGAGATCATGTTGCTAAAGGTGATGTATTTTTAGAATATATTTGCACAGAGGATCAAATTGCCGATATTTTTACAAAACCTCTTTCGGAAGATCACTTTTGCTATTTAAGAAAATTACTTGGTATCGAAAAATTTAATGAGTAATATGTGTTGTTTGTGGTATCTGTTTTTCCCTTTACATTTCTTTTTGTTTTGTTCTTGTTGTGAATTTTCCCAAAATCGGACGCCATTCTTAAAAAACCAAGGATTTCTCTTCTAAAATTCCAGAGATATTCGGACGACAAAACTGGACGACGTCAAAAAAACTCGGACATCCGATTTCTTCAAATTTACAAAATACCGGACGACCGATTTTGAAAAACGGTCGACCGAGTTTTAATAAAACCGTCAGGTCTGCTCTTTTAAAATCAGATTTTTCTTTAACTTTTCACACTTTTCTCTCAACTCTCTCTCATTCTCTCGACTGAGAACTTCCTCCCTCACAAAACCCGTCCGATTTCTTGCTCCGATTTTCACTCTTCTTCTCTATTTCTTAAAATCCATCTCTCAACACAGCAAAGAAAATGTTTTTCTCTCTGTTTTTTTGGTTAAAATATGCTCCATTTGAAACTCTCCATCTCCTCTCAAACCCTAGCCGAGTTTCTCTAGAAAATGGTAAAAACTAAGAATGCAAATGTTGGTCATGGCCAAAATCCTGAAGAAGGAGGTACAAGTAGAGGGAAAGGAAAAGCAAAAAGGGTACCCTCTGGAGGTAGGGTTCAAGAAGTTAGGGCTCCAAATAGGTTCATTTTGATAAAGGAGGCTACAAACTTTGAGACATAGACAAGGAATCGAAGAAAAATAGCACTCGGTCACCGAGTTGATTTAAACGATATGTAAGGTATGGAGGCTATCCCTCATCTATTTGAGTTGATTGGTTGGAGGGCCCGCCATAAATAGAATGAATGCCTCTTCGTGCTCTAGCTCACCAGGGAATCCTTACTAGTAAATTAAGTCACACTAAGATGACCATCCAAGGATACAATGCGGACTCCAAAAGGGCGATTGGTAAGATTCACTTAAGTGTCCGTTGGCAGAGGTCTCTTAAAGACTTATCATCGAGGTCCTCCAATGGAAAAAGTCTTTTCTCGAAAGAAGAGGGTACCGTAGAAAACAGTATCATTATGTACTTTACTGTTGTGCTAGTCCTAATCAGTCCCTTTCGATTGGTTTCATAAGGGGGCTGTTCACTACAAGCTATCAGCGCTGAGCGCTGTCTTAGATTGAAGGTCGACTTTTCTTCAATTCATAGCCTTTCTCCTATCCTTCCCTGTCAATATGAACAATGCTGCTAAGCTGGATTGGCGCTTTGTGAGCTGGGCCGCTCTGAGTAGAAGTGCTAAGTGCTCTCCTGCAGCCTAGATCTAGCTAAGTTAGAAAGTTTTTTACTGACGAATCGAAAGAAGATAGAATTTATCGGACTCTGGGTACTGACAGAAGTCAAGGAAAAGTTTCGGTGGGGGAAGGGGGTTGTGAATTGTGAATGAACTGTATTATGTTGAGATGATATATGAGTTTTATGCTAATCTCCATAAGGGAAGAATTGAAAGAGTGAATGATATTCCTCACCAATGGGTATTAAGTAGGATTGTAGGTAGAGATATTGTATTTGATGATAGGTTGTTAAATCACATTTTGGAAACTGCTCAAGATGGAATAAGATTCTACACTAAGAACAAGAAATATTTTGATCAAAATTTATATAGTGAAAGGCGTTTTGAGGAAATCTTCACTAGAGGAGAAGTTTTCAAGAGACATGATGATAAGAATGTTAATAAGCTTGATGCATATGGAAGATTGCTTCATCACATGATCTCTAACATCATTATTCCTAATGTTGGGCATAAATAATCTATCACCAACATGCACTCATTTGTGATGCTAGCCTTACACGAACATAGGAGGATGAATTTTGGGTAAATGGCTATAGAGCACATGCTAGCCACACAATCCTCCTCAACCAAATGCTTGCCTTATGGATGTTTCATCACCAAAATATTTCAATACCTTGTGATCAATTTTGTTGGCATTAGTGGTCACATTGGTCACGGCAAGATCTACAATCAACAAACCTTCAAAAGAATGGGGTTTGAAACAAATGAAGAAGAGGTATTCATACGAGGTGGACAAGAAGGTGGTGACGATGATGAGGAAGATGATGATGAAGACCAAGAAGGTATGAATGTGGAAGAAGAAGAAAGTGAAGAGGAAACAGAGGCTGAAATCCATAGAAGAGAAACAAGACAAAAGAAGAGACAAGAAAAGATAGAGGAAGGCTCATCTTCGGGGAGTATGAGTCAACTAATGGACATGATAGCCTCTCTACAAAGTTCAATAAACACTCGGTTTGATGCATTCGACGGTCTCTTTGAGGTTTTGGATGGGAAAGTCTCTAACATTCAAGAAAGGCTTGATGCATTGTATCACAAAATGACCGATACACAAGAACGAGTTATGAGTCTTGAGCAAGGAGAAGGAGATAGAGATGATTGAGATCTTTTGATTTTTTTGAAAACCCTCTCCATTTCCCTTGTTTTTTTTCTATGATTCTTTTCAAACTCATTGTGTTTTTCTCTTAATGTTATGCTTTTTTTTTTTTTGTCTTAATATATGTCATCTTTATTTACTTTTGATGTGCTAAGTGATCCATTTGTTGCTACTTTTTTTTGCTTTGACTCTTTTGTTGTGAACTTCATGATGATAACCTAATGTTGAAAGTCCAATTGCTACCTCTTCTATGATCCCTTGATATTTCTCTCCTAAGATTTTTTTTTTTATTTATGACAAAAGAGGGAGAAAATAGTGCAAGATGTAAGGAGGAGAAATTGTTATATGATGAGATATGTTGATGTTTAAGTTAATGATGCTTTTCATGTTTATGCCTTGTTGGTGTCTTAGTAGTTCTTATACTTTGTGGAGTGCTATATAATGATTCTTGCACCCTTTGGGCTATTTGACTTACTTTGGACTTGTTATCTTCTTTAGACATAATTGATATAAAGCATGTCTTTAGGGGGAGCTATCTCTCTCTTATGGTGATTGTTGTGCTTTGTTCTCATTATTGATCTTTTTGAAGCATCACCATACTTTTACTCTTGCTCTTTTATTCTTCTTAAATATGTGTTTGTCATAATCAAAAAAGGGGAGATTGTTAGCCCTAAGGGCATTATTACTTATGATTTTGATTATGATTAACATATGTTTGTGTGAGTATTTAGCTAACCTTTCATAGAACAAAAGAAGCACTTTTGAAGTCTCAAGTCTACATTCTCAAAAAGCAAAAGATCTTGGTGATGAAGGCAAAATGAAGGAGAAAAGACCAAGTCATTCCAAGATCAAATCATTGAAGACATTGAAGACTTATGTCTAAGTTAGGGGTGTGCTAAGGTAACTCTTTGTAAAACTCCCTAACTTTCATCTTTGATTAATGATCATATGTGAAGCTCCATTGACAATTTTCTCAATATAAACTTTTCTTAAAATCTAAGTATTCTTGATAGAATTTTTTATGCTTTTGAAAGGTTTTCTATATCTAAAAAGAGTATTAAGAATACATGTCTTTGGAAAGCTCTTCCTTAAAAAAACTGGCTATAAAAATTCTCAAAATCAGCCATCCGGTTTTAGAACCGGTCGTCTGATTTTTTCTAAGTGTAGAAAAAATCGGCCGTTCGATTTTTTGCAGGACAAGTCCGAATATTTCTGTTTCAGAACCGGTCATCTGATTTTAAGAACAGGTCATCCGATTTTTCTGTTTACTATAAAAAATTATTACCGTTCCACAGAGTGCAACGGTCATTTTTTTTAAGAATGTATATATAGACTTTTTTTATCAGCCAAAAAAAAAAAAGAGAAGTTTGGTGAAATACTTATTGAGATCATTTAAGATTTTAAAGAGCTTTAAAGCACATTTATTTCAAACACTTTCAATCCCAAACAAACATCTTCTTGAGCTTCATTTGTGATCATCTATCAAAGAAGAAGTAAAGAGGAGCTTGTAGAAGCATTCAATTGAATTGTATCTTCCTCTTCTCAAGCTCATTTGGTAACATTGTTCCTTACTCTTCTTGTTCTTTTATTGTGATCAAAGGTTTGTGGAAAACCCTTTGGGTGATCCTTTGATAAATTTATTATATTGTTGTGTTGTGTAAACTTTGAGGTTTTTGTGTAAAACCCTTGAAGTGTGATCCTTATTATGTTGTTGTGTTACCAACTTTAAAGATAGTGGATTTGTGAAATCCTTGGGTTGAGTCTCAAGGTAGTGGATGTAGCTCTTTGAGAGAGTGAACCACTATAAATTGTTGTGCATGTTCTTTAAAGTTTAATTCTATGCTCATTGCTTGATTGCCAAAACTATAAGATTTTTGTTTGGTGTGGATTCTTATCAAAAAGAGTTTTAGAATTCTTTCACAAACAAATTGGAGGTTTATCTTTCTAATCACACAAAAGATTTTTCAAAATTAGCAAAAAACCTTAGCCACCCCCCTCCAAGGTTTTTCATACTCCTTTTTGAATTATTCTTGGAAATCGTTCCAGGTCCATGGTTAGTTCCCGAGTGCCCGAGCTTCGGAAGCTCTAAACCACCAGTCCTTTGCCATTCCACGGAGTCGAAAAGATGTGAACATTACCCTCAGAGCATCCTCGTACTTAAGGGTATATTAAATGTCACTCAGCTGCTCGAGGAACAGTTCAGCTTTAATTTCTTGCTCGACTTCTCCATAGAACTCCAGGGGTCGAAACTTTGGAAAGCGTTCTAGTGCTTCATCTGCTCCGGGGACCAGTACTCGCTCTTTCCTCCGAGTAGCCGTCGAAGCTTCCAACAATTCCATCATTTTAATCATGAAATCCTCAATTATCGTGTGCGTAGCTTGTTCTGGACGGGGTGTGTTTTCCCTTATGGGTTCAGGCTATCTGCTTTGAGAACTTTTGGACACAGCCTTGTCCGAGTGATTGGAAGATCGTGAATCTAACATATTTCTAAACAAACAAGAAATTCCAACACTAATCAATCTCCTAGTTTGCAGCTATTCCATAATAAATAAGTATAAACTTATCTCAAGCACCATCATCCATACGTACATATAAACATAAACATATATATATGTTTCAAAATAAGGATTTCTGGTACAAGCGATGCCAAAAATACAAACAAAAATCCTGGTCCTATCACTTCCAAAAATATGTGATCGGGTTGCTATACATTTCTAAAAACTCGAGGACCCCCTATCCATGATCTTATGACTGCTATGCCAAGCATCAATCAAAACACCACCTATACCTATCCCAAATAACTATATATACTGTTAGTATATGCCCTAAGACCAATTAACTCACATTTATGATTTATGAAGCATGTATTTTTGAATTGTATTTTATGCTCTTGGTCATCAAGTATGTGACTTGATAGTAAAACCCTTATAGCTAATAAAATACTATTCTTATTTGTTCCTAGTTTATTACTTCTTGTAAACTAGTGTGAAGTTGATTGATGGTCAATTTTTACTGATCATGAATATGAGATATAAAATCAATTCATAACACTACATATCGAGAATATTGTATTGGACATGACCCAAAGTGAAGAAGAAATATTGCATGGGTTTAAGTTATAAGTATTTCTTCTCAGTTTTATATTTGGTGTCCTTTGACCTAATGTTTCTTGCATGGGGAGAAAATATGTTTTGACATAGTCAAACATCACTTTTAATTAGGTGATTATTATAACTATTGGTTGGCTTATTTTCTTGTCATGGCTTGAATATTGGAGATAATGAAAGGGATTTGTCCCTCTCCTTTTAGAGAGAGATATCCATGGGCCCCTTGATAAGGAAAACTGGAAAATATGCATGGCCATGCTCAATTAAGTATTAATAAGGTGTTATTAATATTATTTGTTGGAACAGTCTACCTGGTGATCAAGTAAATGGTTAATTAAGTTTTATAAGTATGACTTAGTCCATGCCTTGTACTTAATTAGGATATCGAGTGACAAAATGACTAAATATTAAATCTGATGCTAGGTTATTATTGCATTTACTTAACTTGGGTAAGCATAATGTCTTGCTAGAGGCCGCTTATGTTTTGTGAATAAATGTCTAGGACATTTTTCATTCAGTGCCAACATTAAGTGAACCTACAGGGTCACACGCATAGACGATCTTGTGAGCATAATGTCCACGTTCAATGGATCTAGATTGTGTCCAGATCCGTTGAACGTATACAAAAGGGGAATCAGATTCCATATTGTATTTTTTGGTAAGTTAATAAGTAATTAATTTTATTTAATCGAATAAATGAAATTAATTACTTAATATTACTCATCCAACCGTTGGATAATTATAGGAATAGACGGACGAGATTAAACTGTCATTAGATGACAGTTAGGGTTTTGATATTGACAGCTATAAAAGGTTATGTTAACCTTTTCTTGGCAGCCGCCCTTTATCTGATTAAAGAAAAATAAAACCCTAAACCCTAGAATGGCGATATAGTATATATCCTCCTCTCTCCGAAATACGACCGATTACCAGATAGTCAAGATCAGTTCTGAACAGTTTTCAGAACACAGAAGGGCTAGCATCCCGATCGCTTGCAGAGGAGTTCGTCGCGTGGATACCAGTAGAGGGCAAAGCGTAAAAAGCAGCGCCTCTACACCGAACAATCAAAACATTGAGGTAATTTCTATCTAATCGGTTTTTCTAGTATGTGCAGATCCTGTTGATGGATTTCTGTAATTTTATTTTATTTTGTTTTTGCCTACGGATCCAACATATACAACCGACCCTGCGTCCTATCCCCAAATCTACTACACCTGAGGGTGCCAGCTACCAGAACCTCCCGGCCGGGACTCCAACTCGGCGCGGGCTCTATCTACCGCGTCTTCGGTAGTGCTAAGGAACTAGGCGATAAATCGCCTAAGCCAGTCGCGCCCGCCAATTAGCTCCGGGATCTCTCTCTCGCTCTCTCTCTCTCTCTCTCTCTCTCTCTCTCTCTTTCGGGCTGCATGGGCCTCCCGTACCTGAATTAGCTCCAACTCTAGCGTAGCTACCCTCGCTACCGATGTGCCTGGCGAGCTGTGTACCAGAAAGCATCCATCCGCAAGATCTCCTCTCTCAATCTCGCCGTCTGCTGACTAGCAGCCTCCACCTGCTGCTCACTCCATATACAATAGCTACAAACAGGCGATACTGGTAATGGGATAGAGATCCACCCACTACGAGGGTGTCTATACCCTCAGCGGCTACCAGTGCCACTCCCTCAAGCTCGGGTAGCATCTCTGCGTCAGACTCAGCCTCACTGGGGTCTTCCTCTATAGATACCCCAAGCTCCATCCCCTGTGCTACCGGACCCTCCACCATCTCACTGTCAGACAGGTCAATCAGTAGAATCGGGTCCCTCTCCGGGACAATCTCCCTAAGGAAGTATGACGATGAGGGTGATGTCCCACTAGACCCACTCACAAGTGTGCCCTCCTGACAAATCCATCTACGTGAGTGATGTGCCACGTAATACCTACAAAATAAAATCTTAGTGTCAGTACTAACCAATAAATCGTATAGTTGACATCAAAGTTTAAGCAGTTAACAGTTATAACTTGTCTAAAATCCAACAATTCAAACCTAATATCGAACCTAGGGCTCTGATACTACCTGTGATACCCAAGACCATGCCACTAGGTCAACTGCGGCTGAGTAGGTACCTACGTGCCTCTCGGCACTAAACTATAAGCACTAAAATAAAAACAAAACCCTATAATAACACTTATGGGTAAATACACAAAAGTACGCAGCGGAAAACTTAAGTAAACATGTTACTACTAGTGCGCTCAAAATACAAGACTTAAGAAAACTGCTTAAATCATTTTAATTCAAAACTAAAAGCATATTTTTACATCAAGAAAACCTTACGACAAAAATAAACAAAAAGAACTTTACAATCGGTATGGATCTAAGAAAAATAAAACAAACATCAATTCATGTCCTTTCAGGAAAAATGGGTCCAAAACTCTAAGCCCAAAACTTTAGCTGCTAATCGTGCTTCTGACTGTCCTGAGTTAATTTGAGGAGAAAACATAATGTGGAAAACGTGAGCGCGGACTCTCAGTGAGTCCACATTTGTGTGTGAGCCTTAGTGATTTCTTAGAAACAATAATGATGCAGTTTCACGAAAACAGTTTATGCAATGTTATGAGAAAACATTTTTTTTTACTATTTTAACAATAATGCTGCTTGAAACTAGACGAGGGTTTTCGAGCGCAGCTAGAAAGTCTGAGTGAATCAAGACACGTCAGCGCAGCTTCTATACCCGAATTCAACAAAACATGCAATGCCACAGTTGGGCTCTCCGAATAGAGTCCGGATCCCAAAACGAGGTCATCAGAACCAAGTTCTGGCATCTCGTAGTTAAAACCAGCCAAACATCTTACGAGCGCTCGATTACCAAACAACTGCACTCCTATATTACTGGTCAAAACAGGCTATAGACTCCTAGGGCACCTACCTGGTTTGCTCTGGGACCAACTTCAGTTTCAAGCTCCTCCTGACTCTCCACTAGGTGGCCGAACCCCACCGCAGAGCATGATGCGGTGTCCATGTAGACCGATTGGCCACACCCTCCGCAGTCTACGCTCCTCTTCAAGTGGATCCACTCTCCCGAGTCTAAGACGTCCACGTCATCGGAAGAGGCTCTCATATAGAGGACTAGTCACGTATAGTACAATTCTCTGATGTTTCCGAACACAAGATCATAACCAGAATTGTAACCCTGGTCGGAATGGGGTTTTCATATGTACTTGTACACAGAAAGACCATTGCCCAGCTGTCAGAACAAAATTAGGTCATAAATATTTTTAACAAAAATCCACATCTGCCAGTTCACTATATGCTTATGCAAATTTCACACAATTATGCCAGATTTATATACATACATGTCAAAATGATGTAGCTTTTCAAGAACAGAACATTTTCTAACATGTAAATATTCTTAGAAAAACCTGTATAGTATCAAATCCTACTTCACAGTAATTATCAACCGTTTTGAAAAGGCCACACCTATATGGAACACGGTTCCTATGCATTGTCTAAGAAATAGGTAACATTGTGGAGAACATCTTTGAAAGACATGCTAAATTTTGTCATGCTGAACGAGGTAAATATTTTGTAATACATTTAGGAAATACATTTTACAAGGCTCGAAATAAATAATATTAAAAACCAGGGTTTGGACTCACCTGGATGCGGTTCTGGTGCTATAATCCTGCAAACGGATACCAATAAACACTTAAGTATCAATCCAAACATTTCTATTCGTCTCCGAAAACAAAAGCGATAACTGCTTATGAACCTAGGATATAACTACACATATACTAATCCAAAAAGCCTGAACTTCTTAACCCATCTATGCTAAAAATAATACATACTCACCGGTGATACTAAGAACATGTAGGTTAACGCCATATACAAAAATCAAGTGTACATATATATATCAAGATTAATCACAAAAGTTAAGTATACCAAAATTATATATATAAAACCATAAATGTTAAAGAATCATTTTCAAGAATCGTTTATACTAAAAATACATATAAAATTTATGAATGCCAAAATTAGTTACAAAAGTTATGTATATAAAAATGTATACAAGGTTATGTACTAATATATATATATATATATACAAAGCTTTATTTACTAAAATTATTTATAAAAAAAATCCCCATGCATACAAAGATATATACATATATATAAACTACATACTAACACCATTCACAATAATTATGAATACCTCAGATATATACATATACAAACTGTACATATATAAAAACATATATTTATAAACAATTGAAATATATATATATCTGTAAATATGTAAACTAAAATATTCATATAAATATATATATACATATATACTAAGAATATATATGTTAAACTGTACATGTAAACATATATACTGAAGATATATAGATACTAAAACTATGCTTGCAAAAATATATATATATATACCAAATATATGTATATATATGAGAATATAAACAATTACGTAAACTAAAATATATATATATATAAAAGAAAACAACTAAAATCATTTACCAGAAGTTGTGTATACAAAAATTATTTTAGATAAGAGAATCTTGCCAAGGAAATTAAACAAATAAAAATTATATAAAATTAAACAAGAGAAACCAAAACAAAAATTAACTAAAGTTTAATCAAATTATACCATTACTAAAATGTTTAAGAAAAAAGAAAAGAAAAAAACAAGAGAAAAAGAAAGAAAACGGAAATATATACTACAATAAGCAAACGAAAAAATAAAGAAAACAAAAAAAAAAGCACAGGGGCGGCAGCAAGATTCAACAAAAAGAAGAAGCAAGAAAGATAAAGAACAAGGAAAAGAGGAAAAACAATTAAAAGAGAGAGAGAGAGAGAGAGAGAGAGAGAGAGAGAGAGAGAGAGAGAGAGAGAGAGAGAGAGAGAGAGAGAGAGACTTACCTGGCTGTTGCTGGTGCCGGGAGGAAGGGAAAGGAGAAGGAGAAAGGCAGCAGCCTTTTCTCCTCTTCAAACACATATATATATACATACTCTAAACATGCATGCAACATGCCAAGTGGCACAACATTCTTGACAAGTGGTTTTTTCTCTTTTTTTTTTAAAATTTATTTATTATTAGATTTTATGGTGGTCTTGTTTTTAGAAAAAAAAGAAAGAAAAAGCCACTTGTGAAGAATGTTGTTCCACTTGGCATGTTGCATGCATGTTTAGAGTATGTATATATATGTGTGTGTGTGTGTGTGTGTGTTTAAAGAGGAGAAAAAGATGTTGCCTTTCTCCTTTTCCTTTCCCTTCTTCCCGGCGCCAGCAACAGCCAGGTGAGTCTCTCTCTCTCTCTCTTTTTTTTTTTTTTTTATAAATTTTATTTTAATTTTTTCTTCCTCTTTTCCTTGTCCTTTACCTTTCTTGTTTTTTCTTTCTGTTGAATCTTGCTGCTGCCTCTGTGTTTTTTTTTGTTTTATTCTTTTTTTTTTATTATTATTTTTCCGTTTTGCTTTTTGCATATATATTTCCATTTTCTTTCTTTTTCTCTTTTTTTTCTTTTTTTTTTCTTAAACATTTTAGTAATGGTATAATTTGATTAAAATTTAGTTAATTGTTTTTTTTGGTTTCTCTTGTTTAATTTTATATAATTTTTATTTGTTTAATTTCCTTAGCAAGATTCTCTTATCTAAAATAATTTTTGTATACATAGTTTTTAGTAAATGATTTTAGTGTATTTTCTTTTATATATATATATATTTAGTTTACGTAATTGTTTATATTCTCATATATATATATACATATATTTGGTATATATATTTTTGCATGTATGGTTTTAGTATCTATACATCTTCAGTATATATGTTTACATGTATAGTTTAACATGGATATTCTTAGTATATATATATGTATATTTACATGAATATTTTAGTATACATATTTGTAGATATATATTTCAATTGTTTATATATCTATATATATGTTTTTATATATGTACAGCTTGTATATATATATATATATTTGAGGTATTCATAATTGCTGTGAATGGTGTTAGTATATAGTTTTTATATATATATATGTATATATTTTGTATGCATGGGGATTTCTATAAATATTTTTAGTAAATAAAGTTTTGTATATATATATATATTTTAGTACATAACTTTGTATACATTTTTATATACAAAACTTTTGTAACTAATTTTCCATTCATAAATTTTATACGTATTTTTAGTATAAACGATTCTTGAAAAATGATTCTTTAACATTTATGATTTTATGTATATAATTTTGGTATACTTAATTTTCGTGACTAATTTTGATATATATACACCTAATTTTTGTATATGCGTTACCCTATATGGTTTTAGTATCTCCAGTGGGTATGTATAGTTTTAGTATAGATGGGTTAAGAAGTTTAGACTCTTTGGATTAGTATATGTGCAGTTACATCCTAGGTTCATAAGGAGTTATTGCTTTTATTTTCGGAGGCTCATAGAAATGTTTGGGTTGATACTTAAGTGTTTATTAGTATCCTGTTTGTAGGATTATAGCACCAGAGCCGCACCCATGTGAGTCCACAACCCTAGTTTCTAATATTATTTATTTCGGGCCTCGTAAAATGTGTTTCCTAAATTTGTTACCAAATATTTACTACGTTTAGCGTGTCTTTCGGGGATGTTCTCCACAATGTGTTACCTGTTTCTTAAACCATGCATAGAAGCCGTGCTCCATATAGGCGTGGCCTTTTCAATACGGTTGATAATTACTGTGAAGTAGGATTTGATTCTATACAGGTTTTTCAGAGAATATTTATATGTTAGAAAATGTTCTATTCTTGAAAAGCTACATCATTTTGACATGCATGTGTATAAATTTGGCATAATTGTGTGAAATTTGCATAAACATGTAGTAAACTGGCGGATAGAGATTTTTGCTAAAAATATTTATGACCTGATTTTGTTCCGACAGCTGGGCAATGGCCTTTCTGTTTATAAGTACATATGAAAATCCCATTCCGACCAAGGTTATAATTCTGGTTATGATCTTGTGTTCGGAAGCGTCAGAGGATTGCACTGTACGTGACTAGTCCTCCATACAAGGGCCTCTTCCAATGAAGTTGACATTTTTTACTCAGGAGAGTGGATCTACTTGAAGTGGGGCGTAGACCGCGGAGGGTGTGGCCCAATCGGTCTACGTGGGCACCCGCATCATGCTCTGCGGTGGGGTTCGACTGCCTAGTGGAGAGTCAGGAGGGGCTCGAAACTGAGGTTGGTCCCAAGGCAGACCTGATAGGTGCCCTAAGAGTTTGTAGCCTTTTTTAACCAGTAATATGGGAGTGCAGTTGTTAGGTAATCGAGCCCTCATAAGGTGTTTGGCTGATTTTGACTACAAGATGCCGGAACTTGGTTCCGATGACCTTGTTTTGGGATTCGGACTCTGTCCTTGGAGCCCAACTGTAATACTGCATGTTTTATTGAATTCGGGTGTAGAAGCTGCGCTGAAGTGTCTTGATTCGCTTAGACTTTTCAGCTGCGCTCGAACCCTCGTGTAGTTTCAAGCAGTATTATTGTTAAAATAGTAAAAGAAAATGTTTTTCTCATAACATTGCATAAACCGTTTTCGTAAAACTACATCGTCATTGTTTCAAGGAAACCACTGAGACGCAAACACACGTGGACTCACTGAGCGTTCGCACTCACGTTTTCCATATCATGTTTTCTCCTCAGATTAACTCAGGACAGTCAGAAGCACGATATGCCGCTGAAGTCTTGGTGTTGGAGTTTTGGACCCTTTTTTCCCTGGAAGGACACGTATTTATGTTTTGTTTTGCTTTTCTTACACCCGTGCCTGTTGTAAAGTTCTTTTTATTTATTTATTTATTTATTTATTTTTTGTCGTGAGATTTTGGTGGTGTAAAATACTTTTAATTTTGTATTGAAACAATTTAAGAAGTTTTCTTAAGTATTTTGTTGGTGTAAAATACTTTTAATTTTGTATTGAAACAATTTAAGAAGTTTTCTTAAGTCTTGTGTTTTGAGTGCACTAGTAGTAACCAGTTTACTTAAGTTTTTTCGTTGTGTACTTGTATATATACCTATAAGTATTATTCCAGGGCTGTGCTTATATTTTGGGGCTTATAGTTTAGTGTCGAGAGGCACGCAGGTACCATACTCAACCGCAGTTGACCTAGTGGCAAGATTGAAAGTATCACATATTATGTGAAATTTCATTCCATTCTAACATTAAATAATAATTTTACCAAACATATAAGGGAATAATTATTCTGTTCTAACATTCCTTTCAGTCAATTGAATTGAAATAAAATTCCGATTCCATTTTGGGGTGAAAACGATTTTGCTTGTAAAAATTTCATTTTGTCGTACCAAACATGTTAATGAAGACATTGGTGAATAATCTTGTGGTACTAAAAATAATAATAATAGTAGTAATAATAATAATATAATTATGATAATAGTAATAGTTATAATGATAATAATCTATATAGATAGTCTTACTTTCCTTTTATCATCCTTTTCAAATTATAGTTTTATTTCTTTTCATGAATAGTAGTTAGTTTCTTAACTTTATTTTATGCTCCTCATTATTCTACATCTCAATTACTACCTGCTGTCAGAAATATAAATCTTTTTAGACCTACGTTGGAAGACCAAAATTGTAAGTCATTTTACACATTTTAATGTGTATTTATTATTTATTTTTTTTAATTATACCCTCTCTTAATTCATTTATTATCTCCCTCATTCTCTTTCTTCTCTCATTATTTACTAAGGGTATAATAGATATTTTAACTTAAAAGTCATATTATTTTCTTAAACTTTAATCTGTGTGTACAAGTCCAAAAGGACTTATATTATTGACTGGAGGGAGTACTAAAAATCTTCACTTCCTAAGAAATACTAATAAAATACATCATTCTAATAACTTTATACATATATTTATAGTCGCCACTTAATCCCTCTTTCATGGCCACATATCTTGTTTTGCATCTCATCCCTATAGATGGGACGTTTGACCAATTAGCCCTCTGGACAGAATGAAACGTCATCGAGGTTATGCAGTATCTGTGAGGTCTTAGTCTGGGCTTCGATAAACACAGACTTTTTCCGAATATATGCCTTTCCAGGAAAAAAACAGATGTTGATTTCTTTGACCATGAACTGAACACTGCCCTCTGTTTCACAAAGATGATCATATTTCAATTTTCACACAAATTAAGAAAGTTAGAGTAGTAAATTTTTTTTATTTCTCTTTTGTACCCTTTCTTAATAAAAATGAATTTGACTTTTTGTCTTGAAACTTATATAAAATTATTAGAATGATATGTGTTATTAGCATTTCTTGGGAAGTAAAGATTTTTATTAGTTAAGATGTAGAATAATGAGGGGTATATAAGAGAATTAACATGTTAACTAATATGTATTTATATATATATATATATATATATGAAAATAGAACCATAACTTGGTATGAAAGGAAAAAAAAGTTAGGACTAGCTTTGTGAGATGGAGGGGATAGTTTCACAACCAAAAATTAAATTTATTTAATATTAAAAGAAGCATATAAAAAAATTAAAAATAAAATTTATTAATCTAACTATTTTTTTTAAGTTGTGTGAAAACAAAAACAAGATTATCTTGATAGGATAAGTTTGTTATGGATCAAGTCTATGTTTTCGAACATAAATCATATAATGTGTATTAAACCATATTATTATTATTTTAATTATTCTTATTTTCATAATAAAGAATATAATTAACATCAAGATAATATAATTTAATATATGTAAGATAATTCATGATTCATATATAAAGATATCAAGAATGTAATTGATAGGAGTATAGAATGTAATTGATTGGAGTATATATAATAGTGAACGGCTTCCAATCAAATAATGGAAGTACAGCTGTTTCCAATCTGAATTGCTGCACTGCCATTTCCTCCAATTTAAAAAAAAGGTTTAGAAAGGTCATCTAAATCATCAATCTTTTTGACTTTCTGTTTTGATATTATTTTTCACAAAGTCACTTTATATAAAAAATTATTCTCAACCAGAAAGAGAACCCAAAAAACTAATTAAATAAGAAACTTCAATGCAGCAACAGATTAATTTTTAATTGACAGTCAAATTAGAACAACTCATTGCCTGTTTTGTCCTCTATTGCTCCCAAATTTACATAAACCCCCTGCCCCCCCGCCCCCAAAACCGAACCCAACCCAACCCAAGGCCCTTTCTTTTCTTTTGAAGGGCCCAACCCCATTCCCTAACAATTTAACCTATTCCCTAACTCCCTATCCCTTTTCCAGAAAAAAAAAAAAACTCCCTATCCCTACTCTTTTCCACTTTCTTTCTAAAATATGCCTCAACTACATCGATATTACAAAAAGGTCCCCCAACTTTCACTTTTTATCTTTTTCACTTTCTTTTTTTTTTTTTCTCTTTTTGTCTTCATTTCCTCTTCTCATGTTGACTCGAACATCACCATCGGCCCAGCAGCAGCAGCAGAAACAGCAGCACTAGGAGCAGGAGTGGCATTATTCTCCTGCATCGCGCCTTGGACATGCCGATGCTCCCCTTCGTAAGTTACGATCAGCATCTTCGGATCATCTGTCGCCCTCTCCACATGCTTCCTTGCCGGACAGCCTCTCACGGTACTACATTTGTAGTAACCCCTGAAAAAACGATCAAGTTGTCAGATTACATCAATCTCTTTAATCGGACGGTCAAGAATGGCCGTGTATGATAATTACCTTGGATATGGAGAGCCTTTGATAGGCTTCTGCCCGTACTTTCTCCAGGAATACTCGTCAGCCGGAATATCGGCGATCTTAGAACTGATCGCCGGGACCCTAATAATTCTCTTAACCCTTGATTTCCTGTATTAATTAAATAATAGACAAAATTAATCTTCAAATAGTTAATTAATTAGTCATCGTAGCCGTGCAATGAAATAAAATGTTAACAGGCGCTACTGGAGAAGACTATATTATTTTAAAAACAAAAAATATTTACGCGAGCATAGACCAAGTCTAAAAAAAAGACTTATTTATTTTAAAAATTAGTTTCCTGTCTAAAATACGCCAAAGTTGACAGGTACACGATAAGAAACGTCGCTTTCTCGCGTGCTTTGGTCAATAAAGCAGTTGAGAAAGTCACTGCTCAATTTATTTCTTTTTTTTTTCAATTCCTAAAAAAAAAAAAAAAGAACAAGTCAAAATTTCTTTCTGTTTTTTTTCCCTCGAATTCTCGGAATTTTCCTTTTAATGTTTTGGGGCTGAGGAAATTTTCAGAACCAGGAAAAGATCTATGGTGCCCACCCACGAAGAAATTAATTTTTAGAAGCAAAAATTTATAGGAAATTAAATAAATTATTACCTCTTTTTGCAGTGGCACTTGCCCGAGGCAGAGGGCTTGCCGGAGATGTTGACGGGAATGTCATGTTCCCGGCACCTTTTAGCATAAACAGGAGGTTTACCGGCGGAAACAGCCGGAGGAGACAAAAGCACGGAAGAGGCTGGTTTACCATTTGACACGCTTCCTTCGCCCGTAATCGACGACATGAATGACGACGAGTTCACCGAAGTCGACAACGGCGGCGACATCCTAAAATGATCTTTAGGTTTAGGTGGAACCAAATCGCAAACCTTCGGTTTCGATTCAAGTCGGGCCGCCGGGTTCGGGTTCGGGACAACGAAATTGGGTTTGGTAAAATCAAGAGTCAAAGACTGGGACTGAAAAGTCAAAGCCGGAGACGAACTTACCGGCGCCGGGATCGGCACAAGACCTACATTGAATTGAGGTTGCGATGAGGAAGAAGGAAGCACATGTTGGCTCTGCTGCTGCTGTTGCTGTTGAAGAGGGGCGCGCCTGAACCGGGCGTGACCTGTCCGATTCATAACATTTATGGCCTTTTTGAACTTGGAAACTGTCGAATCGGTGAGCTCTCTACAATCAACCTGCGGCTCGTGAGAAACGAGCCGGATCAGATGCTCCATGGATTTCAACCCGGTTGATGCTGCTTCTTGAAGAGCAATTTGTTCTTCTATTTTTGACATACCTAGGAAATCCACAGCCATTTTTTTTGTCTCAAGGAAAAAAAAAACCTTTAGAGAGAAATGTTTTTGAAAACTTTAGAACATCTATCTGATGGAAGAATTTGCAGCAGAAGTGAGAGAGAGAGAGAGAGAGAGGGAGGGAGGGTGGGGTGGTTGGGGAGAGGAGGTGATTATATACTGGGATGGTGGACCAGGTGGGGCACGGGGATGGGGGGACGGGGTTAATAGTCAAAGAGTTAATGAATCAGGATGTGGGACATGGATTGAGGATTTCAATATAATTAATTACTAGTAATTTCCCAAACATGGTAAGAAAGAAAAAAGAAAAAAAGACAAATAATTGCTCTCCCTTTCTTTACCAAAAAAACAAATAATAATAATGACTCTTTCTCTTTTTTAACTTGGCTTTATTTAAAACTTTTTTTTTCTATTATTTTGATTAGGAATTGCTTTTCATATATATATATATATATTGGAAACAAAGATGTTATTCGAAATTAATATTGAAGTGTTTGTAACCAATTTTGCGTAGGATTTAAAATCTTTCATTATAGTTTTTAATTATTTTTGAGAATTAAGGGTTGATTGCAAAATATCCTTATTAAGTGGAGGTTGAATATACTTTATCCTCAAAATTGAAAAATAGATAACCTATCCTGAAAAATATGTAAAATGTTAAAATTACCCTTTCATGTAACTTATGATTCATTGTAAAATAATCCTAAAATTTGATACAAAATCATTTTAGTTAATATTCTAATTTATAGTTATAGTTTATTATAAAATACTTTCATAAAATTTATGAGAATATCTTTTTAGTCTATATTATTTAAAAATTAATTATTTAACTTTAAAAACTTGATTATTTTTAAAAATTAGCAAGGTGATTTTAAATTTAATTCCATGAAAAATAAAATATTCGAAAGTAAAATATTAAAATGACAGATGAAATTCTAATTTTTCCTTTAAAGTAAATACCATCAATTTATTACACTAAATTAATTACGAATTCTAACAATTTATTTATTTTTATAAAATAAAATACTTTTGTTTTCAATTAAATAATCATTTTAAGGAATATAGACTAAAAAATATATATTACAAAATACTTATATAAAGTTTATAACAATATCTTTTTAGTTTATATTCTTTCAAGATTGATTATTTAACTTTAAAAAAATTTGACTATAAAGAAAAAAACAAAGCAAATTTAAATTAATAAAATTTATTGTAAAGAAAAAATTATATTATCGCATATTATGTTAGTACTTTACTTTCCAAATATTTTTTTTTCATTGAATTAAATTTATAATAATCATGCTAAATTTTCTTAAATAATCAAGTTAAATAATCATCTTTAAAAAATATACATTACAAAGGTATTATTCGAATTTTATGAAAGTATTTTTTAATAAACTATGATTATAAATTAAGTTATAAACTAAATTATTTTTTTATCGAATTTTAGAAGTTCTTTTACCACAAAACATGACTTATATAAAAGGATATTTTAAGCATTTTGCATATCTTGGGGGTATACTGTCTATTTTTTCAACTTTGAAAGGTAAAATATTCATATCTAGGACTGTAGACGGGGCCAGTCTTACCTGTCCCCGCGCCGGTCTATACTTATTTTTAGCGGATAAGGTTTAAATTTTATACCAGCGGACTCGTACTCGTACCGTATTAATTCTGTTATATGGATATGGGCAGGGTATGATGATATCCAAACCCGTATACTCGTATTAATAAAATAATATATATTATAATTTATAAATTTTTATATTATAATTTATATTATATTATTTATATATATTATATTATATTAATACTCATTGATGTAAGTTTTTTTTATCTTTAATTATATATTCATAATTATCTCCATTTTACATAAACTTGTAATATATACTCACTTCTATATTTCTTTTGTAAGAGACAAATAGGATCAAGCAGTATCCAAAATCCAAATACTTTGATTAATATATTGTATTGAACTAGAACTTTTGTTCTTATTGGATTAATGTACTGTGAAGATTTTGTATATATTTGAACTTTTAATCATTTGAATTAGAGATGTTAAATGATTGTATTTGTTAAAAGAAATGTTGAGTAGATTATGTTAATCATGTTGAAATTTTTATTTTAGGGTTATATATTATTTTATATATTTTTGTTTAACAGGAAAAAAAATAGAAAAATATCATACGGGTATGGGTATACCCAGACCCGATCCTGGACCCTGGAGGGTCGGGTCTGGGTCCAGAAATTTTATATCTGAAGGGTGTGGGTATGGCCTGGGTCCAAGTTTTATTATAACGGTATGAGTCTAGGAGTATCCTGAGAATCTAGACCCATTTACAGCCCTATTTATAACATTCGAGGAAGGTATTTTACGATTAACCTTTTTTAAAAGAAAATAATGAAGGTAGAATATTTTTTTGATTTATATACAAGTATTTTTTTTCTAGAAATTATAATACATCTACTACATTGCTTGAAAAGAAAAGAACCAACAGTAATATAAAATATCATCTATCTGCCTCACCTGGATTTTGTTATTTATTTATTTTTTTGGGAAAGGTCAATGCAAATTTGCTTCCTCACTTGAGTTGCAAGAAAAAAGAAAACATTTTTTTAACACAAACCATATTTTTAATGCGGAACTAAGAGAAAAACACTATCTTTTTCAAAAAAAAAAAAAAAAAAAATCCAAGTAAGCTATATTTTAAAAGAGTTTCTCTAACCAATTCCTCTGAGGCAAATAAATTTTGATATTGATTAACTTTTTAATTTAAAATATTTTAATTTTTAGTAGGTTGAACTATCATATATATATATATATAATACATTTTATATATATATATATATTAATACGTAGTTTAAGTTATACTCAAAACCTATATGTTTAGGTTACGTTAAAATTAATATTTATTTTATATGAAATGAGTCAAAATTATAATGCACAAAGGGATATAAGTCTAATTTATAATATTTAGACTTGTATCCCTTTTATTAAAAATAACAATAATAGAAAAAGTAGATTTGCATCTTAAAGCTTGTATAAAAAATTATGATAGATAACATTTTATTATTGGTTATTTATAAGCATAAATTATTTTTTTTATATAGCTATAAATTTTAATTTTATATTTTCTTATTAGAAAAGTTTTTTCGATTCTCATATATAGAAATTTAATAAATTCATGATGAAATTCGATTTATAATAGCACGTTTATTGCACGTGTCAACATTCTTGACATTTTAAAGGTACTTCTTTTCCTCCAAGTATATAGTGCATCTTAATCAACCCATTTATGTTATTTGTACCCAATTTATTTTTTATGTGTCTATAGTGGTTCTAAAGTTGAATAAACAGAAATGTCGCTTTAAAAAATTTATTGTCATTTCTCTTATTTATTTTTATTGATTGCATGTGTCTTGCTAACGTCTATTATAGAAAATATAGAATATTATATATAGATAATATTTTAGGAAGAAATTGGTTATTTATAACCATAAATTATTTTTTATTTTTTGTATACACAAACTTTGATTTCATATTTTCTTAGTCATAAACTTTTTTCCATTTCTCCAATGTTGCAATCCATTAAAATCATGACGGAATTCAATTTATTTTGGCACATTCATCGCACGCACGTGCCGATATTCTTAATATTTCAAAGGAACATTTTTGTCCATTTAAATTTATAATCCTTGTAAACCGATCCATATATTATTTGAACATAATTTATTTTTTATAGGTCTATATTTATTGAGACATTGATTATTTATAACTATAAATTATTTTTGTTTATATATATATTCATAAACCTTAATTTTATATTTTCTTAACCATGAATTTTTTTCGATCTCTCATATATAATAATTTATTAAATACATGACATAATGCTATTTATGTTGACTTATTCATTGCATGTGTTGGTTTTTTTAATATTTCAAAAGACATTTTTTTCCATTTAACTTTAGAATCCATAAAATCAATCCATAAATTATTTGAACCCAATTTATTGTTTGATGGGTCTATATGAATTATTACAAACTTGAATAGATAAAAATGCCTTTTTAAAATTTGAGGACGCAAAATAAGGCCGTCCAAAGTTAAAATCTGAAATTTAAACTAAATTTGTTATTCAAGCAGGCCTTTTCAAAATCTATTAAGAAATCAGAGTAAAATTTCCTTCCGAGTTGTAAAGGAGACAAAGTAGAGAAACGACGGTTAAAAATTGAAAAGAAAACTTAAACTAAATGGTTATCCAAGTAAGCCTATTCAAATTCTATCAAAAGATCAGAGTAAAATTTCTTTTAGAGTTGTTAGGGAAGGGACAAAGTAGTGAAACCATGGCATATTGGCGTCGGTTCGGATCCTGGTAATACTCTCTGTAACATCCTCTGTATTATTTTTAATAAAGACTACCTTTCTTTTTTATTTTATATTTTTTTCTACAAAATATTAATTAAAAGAAAACTACACTCCTAACCAGAGTTAAACAATTAACCTAAAAAGTTTAAACCTCAATTTTCTCTCTCCTCACTTACCCGATCTTTCCCTGGTTCTGCCTCCAATTTGGTGCATGTTTTCTCTCTCCTTACTCTTCCCTTCTATCTTCTTCAAGCTCTACTCTGGTATGTCTATCGAATTTTTTCTCTTCTCTTAATTCCTGGCTCAAAGCTTATGCCTTCTTCTTCAATATCTTTGTTTTCATTGATAATTTGTTCAAAGTTTCTACCTTGTTCTTGAATTTTTGTGTTCTTCATAGTTATTGAATGGAAAAGTAGAGGACAGAATCAACATGAGCAGCAAGAAAGACAACGTAATAGAAGCTGCTCCAACTTGTCTATTCTTTTTAATTTTCTTTTAGAATTTGGTTGTTTGTTTGAATTTAGTGGTTTGTTTGATAGATTTGAGTAATTTAGGGCTCTCTTGACTATAGTGGGATATCTCTGTTCTTTTTTTTTTTTCTTCTATTGCAATTGATAATACATGACTTTGTTACTCCAAATTTGTGGTTCTTTTGTTGTTGTTTGATCTGGTTAATTTTTTGAAGAAAGAGGAGATGAGTTGATTTGTGCTTCTATTAATCTTCAACATCATAGAAAAATTCATATTCCTTTGTAGCTTTTAACGAAGGGAAAAGATCAATTAACATAAATCAGTAGCTTGTTTGAGTTGTGCAATTTATTTTCTCCATCATTCTGCATTAACAAAAGATGAATAAGAGGATGGATTATATACTCTTTTAGTATATCAATTGTTGTTGCAACTGTGTTTTCTAAACCAGAAACCACTATTTACCATTTAATATATTACACTTGGACAACTGAAGTACCACTATTATTCAAGAAAATATCAAGGAAACTGCTTATTTCTTGAAAAAATCCAATCAAGTTACCATGTAACATACTTCCATCTTATCTTTTCAATAAATTTCTTTAGAGTTGAATTTTCCTAGTTTCTTTGCTATAGAAGATGAATGGAAATACAATAAGTATAAGCAACGCCAAAATAATATTGGAGGTTTGAATTATCCATTTTGTTGATTAGTAGCCTGTTTCAAGCATTTTCTAGTCTCAATTAATTCATTTCTATGGGGAAACTGACCATCTTACTTCCATTATTTGCCATCATGTTCTCTTAATATGATTATATTTGTAACTATTAATTATGAAATACTTGTGTGTCTGTCTTCAATAAACTGTATAAGTGACTTCTTTTGCATAAAAAGTTTTGACCTTCAAGTACTTCTAAAAAGAAGTGAATCTTGGCATCAAATTCAACTATAACCCTTAATAGATCGAAATTTCAACCATTAAGGTACTTTTTCTAGTTTATTAAATGCCATTCTGTGCCTAAGAAAAATCTGTTCAATAGACTATTTATATCTTTGGATCGAGAATAGCCGTAATTCTTTCTACTGATATCCTTGTAATTTCACGCTTTAATTGTAAGGTTAAATTTTTAGAAGCACAACATAGTTCTTTCGAATGGTTATTGTTGCTACAATCAATATTTACTTTTCTTGTAGGGATCAAAGTTCATTTCTTTTCTTTGTCACTTACTTTATCATTATTTTCTAAATTAGGTAATGGATACAAATCTTGATTCGTGTACCGACTCCTTAACAAGACGTAGATTAGAATTTCAAAATTTAAACAATAATGGGATAATTTTTTGACTGAGAAAGAAACAAAATTGAAGGATATTATTTTAGCATCCACACATGGTGAAAATATAATATATAAGGTCCATTCTACAATTTCAAGTGAGGTAATTCTGAAAATGGGTATGAATTTTAGTAATGAAGAAGATGCTTATGAGTTTTATAAAGCTTACGCTAAGGAAGCTGGTTTTGGAATTCGAAGGAGTCTAAGTCATAAAGATAATGAGGGTAGGATTCTTGATAGAATCTTTTGTTGTTCTTCTGAAGGAAAACGACCATCGGATAAAAGAGATGTTATTAGTAAAACTCATCGTTCGGAAACACGAGTTGGTTGTAAAGCAATGATGAAGATTAATTGTCGAGTAACAGGCTGCTATCAAGTTGTTCAAGTCATTCATGAGCATAATCATAGTTTGTGCAGCCCTAGTAAAACACATCTTTTTAGATCTCATAGAAATTTAAGTAGTGTTCAAGCACCAGGGGCAGATATAGCACGGAGTGTTGGGATTACCCCTAAAGCAACAATTGATTTTATGAGTAAACAAATTGGTGGTCGAGAAAATCTAAGATTTATCCCTGAATATTACAAAAATTATGTGCGTTTGTAGATACTGGGGGTATATTAGAATATTTGCAAAAGAAGCAATTTGAAGATCCTAACTTCTTTTATGCAATACAAGTGGATGAAGATGATTTGATAACTAATGTTTTTTGGGCCGACGTAATGATGATGGTAGATTATTCATACTTTGGTGATGTTGTGTGTTTTGATACTACATATAGGTCAAATAATGATGGTCGACCTTCTGTATTGTTTGTTGGTATTAATCATCATAAAAAAAACTGTAATTTTTGGTGCTGCTCTGTTATATGATGAAACTATACTAACTTTTGAGTGGTTTTGTTTGATACTTTTGCAAGGGCTATGGTAGGAATTAAGCCAAAGACCGTTCTCACAGATCAATGTTAAGCGATGGGAATCGCATTAGCATCAAAATGGCCAGAAACATATCACCGCCTATGCATTTGACATATCTATAAGAATGCTGCCATCCATCTTAGCAATACTTTTTCAAAGTTTAATGATATTTCAAAAGATTTTAGTGACCGCGTCTATGATTATGATGAGGAAGATGACTTTATTAATGCATGGAATATTATGCTTGAAAAGTATGGTCTTGAAGATAATGATTGGTTGAAAAGGATTTTTAACATCAAGGAGAAATGGGCACTAGTGTATGGACGTGAGACTTTTTGTGCAGATATGACTAGCATTCAGCGTAGTGAAAGTATGAATAGTGTTTTGAAAAGGTATGTGAATTACAAAAATAAGTTGCTTGAATTTTTTCAGCATTTTGACAGATTGGTTGAAGACCGTCGTTATGAAGAGCTAAAAACATATTTCAAAGCAAGTCAAAGTACTCCTTTCCTTTCCATTCCAGTGGCAATTTTGAAACATGCTTGAAAAATATACACGCATGAGGTATTTAATATGTTTCAAGTCGAGATATGTAAAGCATATGATTCACAAGTAGATATATATGAAGGTGATGGAATCATTATGAAGTATCTAGCCGTGCATCAGAAAAAGAAGCATCAATATAGTATTCTGTATGACTCTAAAAAGGGTACTCTCGTATGTAGTTGCAAAAAGTTTGAATTTGTTGGGATTTTATGTTCTCATACTCTTAGAGTCTTACAATTAAGGGGTATTTTTACCATTCCAGATGAACATATATTGCTTAGATGGAAAAAAAAGCAAAAAAAAAGATCTAAGGAAATTCCCTACGAGCTAGGGGTTCATTTGATCCCAAAGTAATGATTGGAGTATGTTATAGAGACTTGTGTCATTTATATATACAATTGGTTACAAGGGCTGTAGAAAGTGAGGAGACTTATGATATGGCTAAGATGGTATGCAAAAAATGTTAGAAACAATGAATGCATGATTGAAGAATAAACAAGTAAAAATTGTTTAAGCTGACACAGTAGGTAATGCAAGAAGTGGATCAACTAGCAGTGTTTTTCCTCTAATATTGGTTTTGCTAATGAAATAAGAGGAATTAAAGCAAAGGAAAAGCTTACTAGAAGATCTGGTAGAAGATTACAAAGTAGTTTAAGAAAGACAAAGGGGAAACGATCATCTCAAAGCACACAGGTATGTTCCAGGTATGAAGAGTTCACATTTGAATGAGAATATTTGAGTTTAATATTTTGATAGAGAATCATTTGACTTTATTTTATTGGTGTAGTTCTTAAATCAAGTCAGCTACCAACAAAATCATGTGCCTGTGAGTAGTGGAAGCATGACACAAATAATACAGGTAATTTTGATACTTCAACAGTATTTGGTATGTATAAGTAATATGTGAAAATAACTATTGTTTTTTTTATACATGTTACCATCTAACACCTCATACTTCTTTCTTAAAATTTCTGTTAGGCAAACGAAGTGCTGATTGTAGATGAAAGTCAAAATGCACAGATAAAGTCAAAAAATTTTCTAATTATAACCATAAATTATTTTTGCGTTTCTATATATAGTCACAAACTTTGATTCCATATGTCTTATTCATGAACTTTTTTCCATTCTCATGTATAGCAATTTAATAAATTCATTATGGAATTTGATTTATTTTAGCACGTCCATTACACGTACCGATGTTCTTAACATTTTAAAGGGACATTTCTTTTCTATTCAAATTTAGACACCACGTAAACCGACCCATTAATTTTATCGCAACCCAATTTACTTTTTTTATGAGTCTATAATGGCTCAAAAATTGAACAATAAAAGACATCGCATTAATAAATTTATTGTCTTTCTCTTATTTATTTTTATTGATTGCATGTGCCTTGGTAAAACCTTTTTCCCTTGATAGTCTTATGTGTTTAATTTGAATTCTTAATTTAATTTACCTTATTTTAGTTCCTTATTTATTTTTATTAAAACTCCTAAATAATTTTCTCCCAAAATTATTACTTTTTTATTCATAGATTATCTTTTATAATTAGTTGAGTCTTTGTGTGGTCGACCCTTACTTGCCCTAATTATACTTTTAGGAAGGTATATGATTTAATTTACGTGCTTTGGTCAACAAGGAAGTTGACAAAGTCACTACTGAATTTATTTCTTTTTCTTAATTCTATAAAAACAAAAAGATCAAGTAAAAGTTTCTTTCTTTTTTTTTTTCTAAGATTCTCAAAATTTTCCTTTAATTTTTTTTTGCTAAAGAAATTTTTTGAACTGGGAAAAGATCTACGGTGAAATGAATTTTAAAAAAGAGTGAGGCAGAAAAATAAAGGAAATTTTAAATTAATACTTTGTTTGGAGTGACACTTGCCAGGTGGAGGTCTTGCAAGAGATGGTGATTCGCCACACCTTTTACCAGAAATAGGAGGAATTCCAGCGGAAACAACTGCAGCAAGAGCCAAAAGCAAGGAATAACCTATTTTTCCTTTATATAAAACAATAGAATACAATAGAATATTATAGATAAAATTTCATTGAGGAATTTACCAATTATTTCCATAAATTTATTTTACGGTTTCTGTATATATTCACAAACTGTGATTTCGTATTTTCTTATTCATGAGCTTTTGTTCGGTTCTCCTATATAGCACTTTATTAAATTCATGGCAGAATTTAATTTATTTTTATATTGTTCATTGCACGTGCAGATGTTCTTAGCATTTTAAAGGGACATTTTTTTTCCTTCAAGTTTTGACTCCATCAAAACCATCCCATTTATATTATTACTACCCGATGTATTTTTTTATAGGTCTATTCTAAAGTTGAATAGTAAAAAGCGTTTGTGTAAAAAACTTATTGTCTTTTCCTTTATTTATTTTTATTGATTGCATGTGCCTTGCTAACGCCTTTTTTTCGTGATTGTCTTATGTATTTAATTTTAATTCTTTGTTTAATTTACTTTATTTAAGTAACTTACTTATTTTTAGTGAAACTCTTGAATAGTTTTGTCTTAAAACTGTTACTTTGTTAGTCATAGAATACCTTTTAGAATTAATTTAGTCTCCATGGGATCAACTTTTACTTGCCATATATGAATTTTTAGAAAGGTATATGATTTAATTTACGTGTTTTGGTCAACAAGGCAGTTGAGAATTTTTTTTTCTTTTTCTCAATTTAATGAAAAAAGAAAAACAAGTAACAATTTCTTTTTATTTTCTCGGATTCTTGGAATTTTCCTTTTATTTTTTTGGTGCTGAAGAAATTTTCTAAACAAGGAAAAGATCTACCGTGAAATAAATTTTAAGAAGAGGGTGGCAAAAAAATAAAGAAAACTATAAATTAATACCTTTGTTTGAAATGACACTTGTCAGAGGCAGAGGTTTTGCAAGAGATGGTGACAGGACGGTGATGTTCGTGGCACCTTTTACCAGAATAGGAGGCATTCCAGCAGAATCAACCTCAGCAAGAGCCAAAAGCAAGGAAGAACATGTTTTTCCTTTATATAAAACATAGAATATTATAGATAATATTTTATTTTAGAAATTTGCTAATTATAGCCATTAATTATTTTTGCGTTTCTGTATGTAGTTAAAAACTTTGATTTCATATTTTCTTATTCATGAACTTTTGTTCGTTTCTCAAAAATAATACTTTATTAAATTCATGACGGAATTTGATTTATTTTGATATGTTCATTGCACGTGCCGACGTTCTTAACATTTTAAAATGACATTTTTTCCCGTTCAAGTTTTGGCTCCCTCTAAACCATCCCATTTATTTTAATGCTACCCAATTTAATTTTTTATGGGTCTCTTGTGGTCCTAACATTGAATAATAAAAAACATCGCTTTAAAAAACTTATTGTCTTTTCCTTTATTTATTTTTGTTGATTGCATGTGCCCTTCTAATGCCTTTTCCCCTTTACGTTCTTATGTGTTTAATTTGAATTATTTGTTTAATTGACATTATTTTAGAACCTTATTTATTTTTTAGTGAAACTCCTAAATAATTTGTCTTAAAATTGTTACTTTGTCATTTGTAGATTACCTGTTAGCATTAATTTAGTCTCAGTGGGACTGACTCTTAATTGCCCCATATATATTTTTAGGAAGGTATATGATTTAATTTACCATGTTCGGTCAACAAGGTAGTAGAGAAAGTCGCTGCTGAACTTTTTTCTTTTTCTCAATTTAATAAAAACAAAAAACAAGAAATAAAAATTTCTTTCTTTTTTTCTCGGATTCTAGGAATTTTCATTTTATTCTTTTGGTGCTGAAGAAGTTTTTTGAACCAAGAAAAGATCTACAGTGAAATAAATTTTAAAAAGACGGCAACATAAAAATAAAGGAAATTATAAATTAATACCTTTGTTTGCAACTACACTTGTTAGTGCAGAGGTTTTGCAAGGGATAGTGACGAGACGATGATGTTCACAACACCTTTTAGCAGAAACATGAGGCATTCCAGCGGAAACAATCTCATCAAGAGCAAAAAACAAGTAAGAACATGTTTTTCCTTTATATAAAAAAGAGAATATTATAGATAATGTTTTATTAAGAAATTTTCTAATAATAGCCATAAATTATTTTTTTCTGTATATAGTTAAAAAAATTTTGATTTCATATTTTCTTATTCATGAACTTTTTTCGATTCTCATGCATAGCAATTTATTAAATTCATTATGGAATTCGATTTCTTTTGGCACGTTCATTGCACGTGCAGACGTTCTTAACATTTTAAAGGGACATTTTTTCCATTCAAGTTTGGATTCCATCTAATCTAAGCCATTTATATTATTGCTACCAAATTTTTTTATGGGTCTATAATGGTTCTAAAGTTTAATAATCAAAATATCGCTTTAAAAAATTTACTGTCTTTTCGTTATTTATTTTTATGAATGCACGTGGCTTGCTAAGGCCGTTTTTCCTTGATTGTCTTATGTATTTAATTTGAATTCTTAGTTTAATTGACCTTATTTTAGTTCCATTTCTATTGAAACTCTGAAATAAGTTTGTCCCCAAAATGTTACGTTAGTTCCATTTCTATTAAAACTCTGAAATAAGTTTGTCCCCAAAATGTCACTTTTATTCCTAGATTACCTTTTAGTATTAATTGAGTCTCTTTGGGATTGACTCTTACTTGCTCTATCTGTAGTTTTAGGAAGGTATATGATTTAATTTGATGTGCTTTTGTAAACAAGGCTGTTGAGAAAGTCACTGCTGAATTTATTTCTTTTCCTCATTTCAAAAAGTTAAAAAAGAAAAAGTAAAAATTTATTTCCTTTTCTCTCATATTCTCAGAATTTTCCTTTTATTTTTTTGGTGCTGAAGAAATTTTCTAAACCAAGAAAAGATTTACCAAGAAATGAATTTTTAAAAAGTGTGCAGTTGAAAAGAAAGGAAATTATAAATAAATACCTTCATTTGCAGTGGCACTTGTCAGAGGCGGAGATCTTGAAAGAGATGGTGAGGGGATGGATATTTCAGCACCTTTTACTAGAAACAGGAGGAATTCCGGCAGAAACAGCCTCAGCAAGAACAAAAAAACAAGGAAGAACCTATTCTCATATATATAGAAAAATAGAACATTACAGATAATATTTGAGTGAGAAATTTGCTAATTATAACCATAAATTATTTTTGCATTTCTGTACATAGTCTCAAGCTTTGATTACATATTTTCCTATATATGAACTTTTTCAATTCTTGTATATAACAATTTACTAAATTCATGAAATAATTCAATTTATTTTGGCACGTGCGCGTTCTTAACATTTTAAAAGACATTTATTTTCTATTCAAGTTTAGACACTATCCAAACCGATCCATTAATGTTATTGCTACACAATTTATTTTTTTACGGGTCTATAGTGGTTTAAAAGTTGAATAACAAAAAACATCGCGTTAAAAAATTTACTGTCTTCCTTTATTTATTTTTATTGATTGCTTGTGCCTTGGTAATGCCTTTTTCCCTTGATTTTCTTATGTGTTTGATTTGAATTCTTAGTACAATTTACCTTATTTTAGCACCTTATTTATTTGAATGAAACCAAAGTTTCATGAAACTCCTAAATAATTGTCCCCAAAAATATTATTTTTTTATTCGTAGATTACCTTTTAGCATTAATTCAATCTCTGTAGGATCAACCCTTACTTGAGCTAACTCTATTTTTAGAAAGATGTACGATTTAATTTGACATTCTTTCATTAACAAGGCACTTAAGAAATCACTATTGAATTCATTTCTTTTTCTCATTTTTTATAAAAACACAAAAGAACAAGTAAAAATTTCTTTCTCTTTTCTCAGGTTCTTGCAAATTTCCTTTTAGTTTTTGGTGCTGAAGAAATTTTCTAAACCAAGAAAATATCTGCGGTGAAATAAATTTTTGAAAAGAGTGAGGCTGAAAAATAAAGGAAAATATAAGTTAATACTTTTGTTTGTAGTGACACTTGTCAAAGATAGAGGTCTTGCAAGAGATGGTGGCGGGATGGTGATGTTCGCGATACCTTTGACCAGAAATAGGAGGATTCTGACGGAAGCAGCCTTAGCAAGAGCTAAAAACAAGGAAAAACCTGTTTTTCCTCTATATATAATAGAATACTATGGATAATATTTTATTGAGAAATTGTCTAATTATAGCTATAAATTATCTTTTGATTTCTGTATGTAGTCACAAGTTTTGATTTCCTATTTTCTTCTTCATGAACTTTTTTTCAATTCTCATATATCACAAGTTAATAAATTCATGATAGAATTCGATTCATTTTGGCACGCTCATTGCACGTGCCAACGTTCTTAACATTTTAAAGTGACATTTTTTTTCCATTCAGGTTTAGACTCCATTTAAACCGACCCATTTATATTATTACCCAATTTATTTTTTAGGGGTCTATGGTGGTTCTTTTGTTGAATAATAAAAAACATCGCATAAAAAGTTTATTGTCTTTCCCTTATTTATTTTTATTTATTACATGTGCCATGCTAACTCATTTTTCCCTTGATTGTCTCATGTGTTTAATTTGAATTCTTAGTTTAATTTACCTTATTGTAGTTCCTTATTTATTTTTATTGAAATTCCTTATTAATTTTGTCCCCAAAACTATTATTTTTTATTCTTAGATTACATTTAAGCATTAATTTAGTCTTTGTAGGATCAACCCTTACTTCGCCTAACTATATTTTTAGGAAGGTATTTATTTATTTTGACGTTCTTTGGTAAACAAAAGGCAGTTGAGAAAGTTGTTACTGAATTTATTTATTTTTCTCACTTTTATAAAAAAAAAAAAAAAAAAGAACAAGTAAAAATTTCTTTCCTTTTTTTTTTTTTCACGAATTCTCAGAATTTTCCTTTTATTTTTTGTTGCTGAAGATATTTTATGAAGTAAGAAAAGATTTACCGTGAAATGAATTTTGGAAAAGAATGAGGCAAAAAATAAAGGAAATTATAAACTATGACATTTTTTTGCATCACACTTGTCAGAGATGGAGGTCTTGCAAGAGATGGTCACAGGATAGTGACGTTCGCGGCACCTTTTACCAGAAACAGGGGGCATTCTGGCAAAAACAGTCTCAACAAGAGCAAAAAAGAAAGAACCTTTTTTTCCTATATATAAAAGACATATTACTATAGATAAAATTTATTGAGAAATTTTCCGATTATAGCCATAAATTATATTTGCGTTTCTATATATAGTCACAAGCTTTGATTTCATATTTTCTTATTTATGAACTTTTTTTCGATTCTCATATATAGCAAATTAATAAATTCAAGAGGAATTTGATATATTTTGGCACGTTGGTTGCACATGCTATTGTTCTTAACATTTTAAAGGAACTTTTTCTCCCGTTCATGTTTAGACCCATCTAAACCGACCCATTTATATTATTGCTACCAAATTTATTTTAATATGGGTCTATAGTGATTCTAAAGTTGAATAACTAAAAACACCGCATAAAAAATTTATTTCCTTTTCCTTATTTTTATTGATTGCATATGTCATTCTAACTCCTTTTTCCCTTGATTGTCTTTTGTGTTTAATTTGAATTCTTAGTTTAATTTATCTCATTCTTGTTTCTTATTTATTTTTATTGAAAATCCTAAATAATCTTGTCCCAAAACTGTAACTTATTCATAGATTACCTTTTAGAATTAATTCAGTCTTTGTGGGGAGCGACCCTTACTTTCCCTAGCTATATTTTTAGAAAGGTATATTATTTAATCTAACGTGCTTTGGTCAACAAGGCTGGTGAGAAAGTTGTTTATTTATTTCTTTTTCTCAATTCTATTAAAAAAAAAAAAAAGTAAAAATTTCTTTTTTTTTTCTAGGATTATCAGAATTTTCCTTTTATTTTTTTTGTGCAGAAGAAATCTTCTGAACCAAGAAAAGATCTACAATAAAATGAATTTTTACAATGAGTGAGGTAGAAAAATAAAGGAAATTATGATCTAATACATTTTTTTTTATAGCAACACTTGTTAGAGGCGGAGGTCTAACAAGAGATGATGATGGGATGGTGATGTTCGCGGTCCTTTTTACTTGAAACAAGAGGCATTTTGGTGGACACAGCCTCAACAAGAGCCAAAACTAAGGGAGAGCCTATTTTTCCTTTATATATAAAAAAATTGAATAGTTTGGTAATATTTAATTGAGGAATTTGCTAATTATAGAAATAAATTATTTTTGTGTTTCTGTTTATAATCAAAAACTTTGATTTCACATTTTTTTATCCATGAATTTTTTTTCGATTCTCATATATAACAATTTATTAAATTTATCATAGAATTCCATTTATTTTGGCACGTTCATTGCACGTGCCAAGGTTCTTAGCATTTTAAAAGAATGTTTTTTTCCACTCAAGTTCAGGCTCCATCTAAATCGACCCATCTATATTTGTTGCTACCAAATTTATTTTTTTATGGGTCTATAGTGGTTCTAATATTGAATAATAAAAAAATTGCTTTAAAAATTTATTGTCTTTTCCCTTATTTATTTATTTATTTTTGATTGCACGTGCCTTGCTAACTTCTTTTTCGCTCTATTTTCCAGTCTTTAATTTGAGTTTCTAGTTTAATTTACCTTATTTTAGTTCATTATTTTTTTTATTTAAACTCTTAAATATTTTTTCCCCATAATTGTTACTTTGTCATTTGTAGATTACCTTTTAGAATTAATTGAATCTCTGTGCGATCGACCCTTAGTTCCCTAACTATATTTCTAAGAAAGTATATGATTTAATTTGACATACTTTGGTCAACAAGGCAGTTGAGAATATCGTTGCTAAAATTATTTCTTTTTCTCGATTCTATAAAAACCAAAAACAAGTAAAAATTTATTTCTTTTTTTCACAGATTCTCAAAATTTTGTACTAAAGAAATTTTCTGAACCAGGAACTTACAGTGAAATAAATTTTTAAGAAGGGCGAGTTAGAAAAATAATAGTGGTCCTAAAGTTGAATAATTAAAAACATCTCATAAAAAATTTATTGTCTTTCCCTTATTTATTTATTTTGATTGCAAGTGCCATTATAACGCCTTTTCCCCCTTGATTATCTTTTGTGTTTAATTTGAATTCTTAGTTTAATATAAATCATTCTAGTTCCTTATTTATTTTTATTGAAACTCCTAAATAATTTTTTTCCATAAACAATTACTTTTTTATTCATAGATTATCGTTTAGCATTAATTGAGTCTTCGTGGGATCGACCCTTTTTTGCCCTCGCTATATTTTTAGGAAGGTATATGATTTAATTTGATGTTCTTTGGTCAACAACAAAATTGAGAATGTCGTTACTTAATTTATTTCTTTTTCTCAATTCTACAAAAAAACAAAAAAAAAGTGAAGATTTCTTTCTTTTTTTCTAGGATTATCGGAATTTTCCTTTTAGTTTTTGGTGCTGAAGAAATTTTCTGAACCAAGAAAGGATCTACGGTGAAATAAATTCTTAAAAGGAGAGGCAGAAAAATAAAGAAAGTAATAAAACTAATACATTTTTTTTTGACTGGCACTTGTTAGAGGCAGAGGTCTTGCAAGAGATGTTAATGTTCGCGGCACCATTTACCCGAAACAGGAGGCATTCCGGCGGAAACAACCTCAGTTAGAGCAAAAAGCAAGGAAGAGCCTATTTTTCCATTATATAAAAAAATATAATATTATAGATAAAATTTTATTGAGAAATTTGCCAATTATAGCCATAAATTATTTTTGTGTTTCTACATATATAGCATAAACTTGATTTCATATTTTCTTATTCATGAACTTTTCGTCGTTTCTCATATGTAGCACTTTATTAAATTCATGACAGAATTCCCTTCATTGTGGCACGTTTGTTGCATGTGCCGACGTTCTTAACATTTTAAAAGGACATTTTTTTCCATTCAAGTTGGGACTCCATCTAAACAGACCCATTTATAATATTGCTACCCAATTTATTTTTTTATGTGTCTATAGTGGTTCTAAAGTTGAATAACAAAAAATGTCGCTTTAAAAAATGTATTGTCTTTTCTGTTATTTATTTTTACTGACTGCATATGTTGGACCACGAGATAATGCAGAAATATAATAATGAAAACAATAAAGAAAGGACACAAAATTTACGTGGTTTGGTCAATTGACCTACGTCCACAGGAGAAGAAGAAGCAAATCCACTAACTCAATATGGAGAATATAAAATAGAGAATACTCTCTCAAACCCACAAAGCCCAAAAGGCCCAAGCCAACTACAACTATTCTCCAAAAATAACTAACTTATGCTAAAGCCCAAAAGTTATACATTCCTAAAGCCCAAGTATCTCTCACGCTCTAAAAGGCATAGGGACTTATACAAGATTAATTTTTATGTGAAACCAATGTGGGATTAACATCAATACTCCTTTAAAGAAGTTTCATAATCCTAATCAACATTAATTAGGAATCCATGTAAAGTTCTAATAAATCTTCGACTTGAATTAGGAATCCAAGTCAAACTCTAGAAAATCTCCAGTTTGACTTGTACTCTGAAAAACACTTCAAAAATAAGTTTTGGCCTACTCCACCTTCTCCAAATAACCCAAATGGTGTCAACCATTTAGAACACCCACCAAATCCAAATAATGTTTGAACTTGGAAATTGGAACTGGCTTCATCAACATACCAGTAGGATTGTCTTTTGTACTTTGACTATCACAAAGTGTTGAAGTTTCCAAACCACAACTTTTAACCAAGCCTCTCATCTATAAAGCTTCTTTCACAGCTTCAGATAGTGCCATATACTCAGCTTTAGTTGTAGATAAAGTAACAGTAGACTGCAATGTATCCCTCCCACTAATAACACCTCCAAACAAGGTAAAAGATATATCCAGTGATAGATTGTCTTTTATCTAAATCACTAGCATAATCATAATCTACATAACTAGTGATTCCATCTTGAGTAGATGAATTTCCATCACAAGTCAGACAGAAGTCTACCGTTCCTTTGAGGTACCATAGAATCCACTTAATTGCTTGCCAATGCTCCTTTCTAGGATTAGGTATGTATCGGCTAACAACACTTACTGAATGAGAAATATCAGGACGTGTTTAGACTATAGCATACATCAAACTTCCAACAACTTGATGATAAGGAACACAAGACATGTATTCTTCTTCCTCCTTGGTCTTTGGTGATACTTTCCTTACAACTTGAAGTGTGTTGCTAGTGGTGTACTTCCTAGTTTTGCCATCTCCATGCTAAAATGTTCAAGAATTTTCTTGATGTATTGACTTTGAGACAAGCATAGGTTTGTTGCTTGTCGATTCTCTATTAATCTCCATGCCTAAGATTCTTTAGGTAGCACCCAAATTATTCATCTAAAATTCACTGCTCAACAAGGCACTTGAGAAAGTCGCTATATAATTTATTTCTTTTTCTCAGTTCTATAGAATAAAAAAAGAACAAGTAAAAGTTTTTTTTTTTCTGGTTTTCTCGGATTCTCAGAATTTTCCTTTTATTTTTTTGGTGCTGTAGAAATTTTCTGAACCAAGAAAAGATCTACAGTGAAATGAATTTTTAAAAAGGGTGAGGTGGAAAATTATGGAAATTATAAATTAATTCATTTGTCTGCAGTGACACTTGTTAGAGGAGGAGGACTTGCTAGAGATGGTGATGGTATGGTGACATTCGCGGCACCTTTTACCTGAAACATGCGGCATTCTGATTGGAAACAGCCTTAGCAAGAGCTAAAAATAAGGAAGAACCTTGTTAGCCCTAAGTGCATTATTGTATATGTTTTGATTATGATTAACATATGTTTGTGTGATGAGTATAGCTTAGTCTCTATAGAACAAAAGAAGCATTTTTGGAGTCTCAAGGCTACACTACATAAGAAGTAAAAGATCTTGGCAATTAAAGCATGATGAAGAAGAAGAGATCAAGCCATTCCAAGATCAAGGCATTGAAGACCTTGAAGACTTATGTCTTAGTTAGGGATATGCTAAGATATTTTGTAAAACTCCCTAACTCTCATCTTTGTTTATTGATCAAGTGTGAAGCTCCTTGGATGAATTTTTTTTTTTATAAACTATTCTTGAAAATTCCAAGTATTCTTGATAGAGCTTTTGATGCCTTCGAAGTTTTCTTATCTCTAAAAGAGTATCAAGAATACATATTTTGAAATGTGAAGGAAAGTTCTTTTTGTTTAAGGAAAAGTGGCTTGTTTAAGGAAAACTGGCTTTTAAATCCTTCTTAAAAAAAAGGATCATCCGATTTTTAAACTAGTCATCCGATTTTCAAAACTGGTCAATTGATTTTTAAAACAGGTCATCCGATTTTCAAAATCGGACGTCCTATTTTAAAATTGGTTGTCCGATTTTTCTAGCTTTAGAAAAATAGGTCGTCCGATTTTTAAGAGGGATCATCCGATTTTTATAGGATGCGTCCGAATCTTTCTGTTTCAAAAATAGGTCGTCCGTTTTCTGAAACCGGTCGTCCGGTTTTAGTCTTTTACTGCAAAAATATTACCGTTACACAGTGTAATGGTTACTTTCTTCTCCTTCATATATATATATTGACTTTGATTAGCTGCAAAAAAAAAATGGAGGTTGGTTGAAAAATTTATTAAGATCATTTTAGAACATTTAAAGAGCTTTAAAAGTACATTCTTCCAAATATCTTCATCTCATAAAAACAAATAGAAAATTCTTCTTGGAGCTTCATTGTTGATCATCCATCAAAGAAGAAGTAAAGAGGTGCTTGTAGAAGTATTCCATTGAGTTGTATCTTCCTTTTCTCAAGCTCATTTGGTAACATTGTTCCTTACTTTTCTTATTCTTTTATTGTGATGAAAGGTTTGTGGAAAACCCTTTGGGTGATCCTTTGATAAATTTGTTGTAGTGTTGTGTTGTGTAAACTTTGAGGTTTTAGTGTAAAACCCTTGAAGGGTGATCCTTATTGTGTGGTTGTGTAACTAACTTTGAAGATAGTGGATTTGTGAAATCCGTGGGTTGAGTCTCAAGGTAGTGGATGTAGCTCTTTGAGAGAGTAAACCACTATAAATTGTTGTGCACGTTTTTTAAAGTTTAATTCTATGCTCATTGCTTGATTGCCGAAACTATAAGATTTAGTTTGGTGTGGATTCTTATCAAAAAGAGTTTTAGAATTCTTTCACAAACAAATTGGAGGTTTATCTTTCTAGTCACACAAAAGATTTTATGAAAGTTAGCCAAAAACCTTACACCCCCCTAAGGTTTTTCTATGGGTATCATAGCAGGTCTTCTTTTGTTAAGGCTTAACACCCTAAGAAGTAAAAGATCCCTTTTCAAATGGCTAGTATTTCAAACTTACCCTATGTAGAAGGCTCTTCTACAAATAGACCTCCTCTTTTCAATGGTACAAATTATACCTTTTGGAAATCTAGAATCAAAAAATATATTTGCTCTATTAATTTTAATCTTTGGAGCATTTTAGAGAAAGGACCTTATGTTCCTAAAAAGGATGGAATAGTCAAGAAGGTTGAAGAACATGATGAGCTTGACTCAAGAAAGATGACTTTAAACTTTCAAGCTATGAACATATTGAGTTGTGCCCTTGATGCTAATGAATACAATAGAGTGAGCGGATGCGACTTGGCTCATGAAATGTGGAAGTTACTTGAAGTAACTCACGAAGGTACTAATCAAGTGAAAGAGTCAAAGTTGGCTATGTTTGTGAGATATTATGAGCTATTCATGATGAAACAATATGAAAAAATTAGTTACATGTTCACAAGGTTCACCAACATAAAAAATGGCCTAAAGGCGTATGGGAAAGAGTACACAAGGGGAGAAGTAAATAGAAAAATTCTTGATTCACTCCCAAAAGCATGGCAACCATAAACTCTTACCATTGAGGAATCAAAAGACTTAAGACAATTTCCTATTAAAGACCTCATAGGATCTCTCCTCACCTATGAGATGAAAATAAAAAGATTAGATGAAATAGAAGATGAAGACAGAGGAAGAAAAGGCATAGCACTCAAAGTGAATGATGATGATCATACATGCTCGTCAAACAATGAAGATGAGATTGAGGATATGGCCTTAGTAATGAGGAAATTTAAAAGATTTTACAAGAAAGACTTCAACAAAAGAGGAAAGAATCCTCCATTCAAGAAAGGAGGACAAAGTTCATCACTTTTCAAGACTAGATGCTTTGAATGCAATAGCACCGACCATCTTATAACCGATTGTTCCAAAGCTATTGAAAAAGAGAAAGGAGCGTTGGAAGAAAAGCTTGAGGCATTAAAGAAAAAGAAGAAAAGCAAGGGCCTAATTGGTGCATGGGTCAAGATACAAGTGAAAGTGAAGGTGATGAAAAGGAAAACATATGCTTCATGGCAATGGAGAATGAGGTACAATCTTCACCCTCTAACTCTTTTAATCTCATTGATGATAATTGTGATGTTGATCCTAGTTCTATGCTTATTGAAATGTATGATGAGTGCAAAAAGGTCTCTAAAAGAAACAAAGTTTTGAAAAACAAGACTCAATTTTTAATAGATGAGAATTCAAAACTTATTTGTGAAAATAAATCTAATTCTTGAATCTTTGGAAGTCTTGAAGAAAGAAAAAGAGTGTTCAAACAATGACTTTCAAAAACTTGTTTAGAAAACAAGAACCTTTGTGAGAAGGTTTCCGGTCTTGAAAAATGTTTGATTGATTATGAATCTTTAAAGAAAAAGGTGAATGATCTTACTTTGTGCATTGAAAGATTTACTCAAGGAAAAGAAAATTTTATAAAACTTCTTGGTTCACAAAGATCTTCTTATGATAAATATGGCATTGTATACAAGCACTCTAATGCCTCTTCAAAGCAAACACTTTTTGTTAAAGCTTCTTCATCATTCTCCCTTTTTTGTTGTACTTATTGTGGTAAGAGTGGACATAAGGCCACTAGGCGTTTTGTAAAAAGAAAAGTTGAAATGGAAGTTAAAACTATTTGGAGAGTAAAAACTACTAACATTTATGGACCCAAAAGAATATGGGTACCAAAAGTCATCTCTTCTCCTATTGTAGGAACATAATTCAAGCTCCAAGTGGTACTTAGACAGTGGATACTTAAGACACATAACTGGATATGCATCCCTCATGAATGAGCTAAGAGAAGCCGAAGGTGGCTTTGTTACTTTTGGAAAGATCATCGGTATAGATAACATTAGATATGATTCATCTTCTTTAATTAAGGAAGTGCTTTTAAATTGATGGTTTGAAGTTTAATTTATCTAGTATTAGTCAATTGTGTGATTATGGGTACAATGTTGTTTTTGAAAGTGAATCTTCTTCTATCATAAACAAGCTTGTGAACAAAACTATTTTTGTTGCAAAAAGAGTTAATATATGTCTATGTATTTTATCTTGAAGTTCTCATTTCTCAAAACTTATAGTGTCTCTCGATCCATAGTGATGATGCATTTTTGTGGCATAGAAGACTTGGTCATGATAGTATGGATTTATTGAACCAACTCTCTTCAAAAGAACTTGTTAGGGGATTACCAAAACTTCACTTTGAGAAAACTAAATTTTGTGATGCTTGTCAATTTGGAAAACAAATTAAGACCTCTTTTAAACCAAAGAAAATGATTTCAACTTCAAAACCTTTAGAACTCATTCACATAGATTTATTTGGACTAATGAGGACCACTAGTCTTGGTGGTAAGAGGTATGCCTTTATTATTGTGGATGATTTTTTCTAAGATTCACTTGGACTTTGTTTTTAAGCCAAAAGGATGAAGCATTTCATGAATTTATTAAATTATTCAAAAGAGTCCAAACCTCCCTTGATTGCAAATTGATTTCTATAAGAAGTGATAATGGGAGAGAATTCAACAACCAAGATTTTACAAAACTTTGTGATGATTTTGGTATTTTACATAACTTTTTGGTAGCCAAAACTCCTCAACAAAATGGATTTGTGGAAAGGAAAAATAGAACTTTACAAGAAATGGTAAGGACAATGCTTTGTGAAAATTCCCTTCCTAAATATTTTGGGCCGAGGCCGTTAACACCACATGCTAAATTATTAATCGTGTTCTCTTGAGACCATTTTTTTTTAAAAAAGGAAAAACTCTTTTTGAACTTTTTTTCAACAAAACCCCCTCAATTGGATACTTCAAAGTTTTTGGATGAAAATGCTCTATCTTAAACACCAAAGATTTATCTTAAACACCAAGGATAGTCTTGGAAAATTTGATTACAAAAAAAAAAAAAAAAAATTGAATGAGGGAATATTTCTTGGTTACTCTTCAAGAAAAAAGGCCTATAGATTTTATAACAAAAGAACATTATGTGTTGAAGAGTCCATTCATGTATATTTTGATGAAACTAACATTTTTGACAAGAAAGATGATGATGACATAGATAACACTCTAAGCTACCAACCTTTGTACACTCAAGAAATGGAAGGACATGCTTATGGAGGAAGAAGAGATTGAGGTAAAATAAGAAAATGATCAAGAAGCTCAAAGTCCTCCTCAAGTTGTGATATATCCAAAGGGACACTCCAAGAATAAAATCATTGGTGATGTATCATAAGGGGTAAGAACAAGAAGGTGCTTTATTGACAACTTTTCCCTATTATCTCATATTGAGCCTATGTTTATTGACAATGCCTTGTGTGATGAGTTTTGAATTATTGCTATGCAAGAGGAATTAAATCATTTTGAAAGAAACAAAGTTTGGACTTTAGTCCCTAGACCACGTGATCACCCCACCGTTGGCATAAAATGAGTTTTTCGAAATAAATTAAATGATTCTGGAGAAGTTATTAGAAACAAAGCTAGACTTGTTGCCCAAGGATTCAATCAAGAAGAGGGCATAGATTTTGATGAAACTTTTGCTCCGGTTGCTAGACTTGAATCCATTAGGATGCTTTTAGCTTTTACTTGTTTTAAAAGGATTCAAGCTTTTTCAAATGGATGTTAAGAGTGCTTTTCTAAATGGTGATATTGAGGAGGAAGTTTATGTTGAACAACCTCTCGGTTTTGTGCATGAAAAATTTCCAAATTATGTTTACAAACTTTCAAAACCACTCTATGGTTTAAAACAAGCTCCAAGAGCTTGGTATGAGAAATTAAGCGATTTTCTAATTGGTATTATGTTATCTTGATGCCATGTTTTTTTATAGACTTCATGATGATGTTTTATGTTGAAAGTCCAATTGTAGTTCTATGATCCCTTGAAGTCTCTCCTAAATATCTTTTTGATTTATGACAAAAGGGGGAGAAATATGTGCAAGAACTAAGGGTGAGAAATAGTTGCAAGGTTCTTATTTTGTTACTTTTAAGTTTCATGCTTTCTTTTGGTTAGCTACATATCTTATGGATAATGTGCTTGGTTTGATGATTGTTTGATGTCATTCTTGGTGTGAAGCATGCTTTTAAGGTGAGCTTATTTTGTGTTATATTATCTTTCAAACCCTTGTCATGTTTTCACATTCATAGGAGGAGTTATCTCTCTCTCTCTCTCTCTCTCTCTCTCTCTCTCTTATGGTGTTTGGTATGCTTTGTTCCTATTGATGATTTCTTTGAAGCATTACCATATTAATCATACTTGCTCTCTTGTTCTTCTTGCATATGTATTTGTCATAATAAAAAAGGGGGAGATTGTTAGCCCTAAGGGCATTATTGTATATGTTTTTGATTATGATTAACATATGTTTGTGTGATGAGTATAGCTTATTTTCTATAGAACAAAAGAAGCATTTTTGGAGTTTCAAGGCTACACTACATAAGAAGTAAATGATCTTGGCAATTAAAGCATAATGAAGAAGAAGAGATCAAGCAATTCCAAGATCAAGGCATTGAAGACCTTGAAGACTTCTGTCTTAGTTAGGGATATGCTAAGGTATTTTGTAAAACTCCCTAACTCTCATCTTTGTTTGTTGATCAAGTGTGAAGCTCCTTGGATGAATTTCTTTTTATAAACTATTCTTGAAAATTTCAAGTATTCTTGATAGAGTTTTTGATGCCTTCGAAAGTTTTCTTATCTCTAAAAGAGTATCAAGAATACATATTTTGAAATGTGAAGGAAAGTTCTTTTTGTTTAAGGAAAACCAGCTTTTAAATCCTTCTGAAAAAAAAAGGAACATCCGATTTTTAAACTGGTCATCCGATTTTCAAAACTGGTCATCTGATTTTTAAAACAGGTCATCCGATTTTCAAAATTGGATGTCCTATTTTAAAATCGGTCGTCTGATTTTTCTAACTTTAGAAAAATAGGTCGTCCAATTTTTAAGAGGGATCCTCCGATTTTTGTAGGATGCGTCCGAATCTTTCTGTTTCAAAAAAAGGTCATCCGTTTTTAGTCTTTTACTACAAAAATATTACCGTTACATAGGGTAACGGCTACTTTCTTCTCCTTCATATAAATATTGACTTTGATCAGCTGCAAAAAGAATGGAGGTTGGTTGAAAAATTTATTAAGGTCATTTTAGAATATTTAAAGAGTTTTAAAAGTACATTCTTCCAAATATCTTCATCTCATAAAAACAAATAGAAAAATCTTCTTGGAGCTTCATCGTTGATCATCCATCAAAGAAGAAGTAAAGAGGTGCTTGTAGAAGTATTCCATGGAGTTGCATCTTACTCTTCTAAAGCTCATTTGGTAACATTGGTCCTTACTCTTCTTATTCTTTTATTGTGATCAAAGGTTTGTGGAAAACCCTTTGGGTGATCCTTTGATAAATTTGTTGTAGTATTGTGTTGTGTAAACTTTGAGGTTTTAGTGTAAAACCCTTGAAGGGTGATCCTCATTGTGTGGTTGTGTAACCAACTTTGAAGATAGAGGATTTGTGAAATCCTTGGGTTGAGTCTCAAGGTAGTGGATGTAGCTCTTTGAGAAAGTGAACCACTATAAATTGTTGTGCATGTTCTTTAAAGTTTAATTCTATGCTCATTTCTTGATTGCTGAAACTATAAGATTTAGTTTGGTGTGGATTCTTATCAAAAAGAGTTTTAGAATTCTTTCACAAACAAATTAGAGGTTTATCTTTCTAATCACAGAAAAGATTTTATGAAAGTTAGCCAAAAACCTTATTCACCCCTCCTCTAAGGCCTTTCAAACCTGTTTTTTTTGTATGCAAAAAATAGAATATTATTGATATTATTTTATTGAGTAATTTGCTAACTATAGCCATAAATTCTGTATATAGTCAGAAACTACAATTCATATTTTCTTATTCATTATCATTTTCTCGATATTTATATATAGCAATTTATTAAATTTACAACAGAATCTGATTTTTTTTTTTTTTGCACTTTCATTACCCATGCAAAGGTTCCTAACATTTTAAAGAGACATTATTTTAAATTCAAGTTTAGAGTTCGTCTAAAAAACTATTCCATTTATATTATTGCTACACAATTTTTTTAAAGGTTCACAGTGGTTTTAAAGTTAAATAATAAACATCGCTTTAAATAATTTGTTGTCTTTGCCATTATTTATTTTTATTGATTGTTTGTGCTTTAATAATGCCTTTTTCCTTGATCGTCTTATATGTTTAATTTGAGTTCTTAATTTAATTTACCTTATTTTAGTTCCTTATTTATTTTTATTGAATCTCCTAAATAATTTTGTCCCCAAAACAATTACTTTGTTATTCGTAGATTACCTTTCAGGATTAATTGAGTCTCTGTAGGATCGACCCTTACTTAACCTTACTGTAATTTTAGGAAGGTATATGATTTAATTTGATGTGCTTTGGTCAAAAAGGCAGTTGAGAAAGTCACTGCTAAATTTATTTTTTTCTCTAATTCTATAAAAATAGAAAAGAACAAGTAAAGATTTATTTCTTTTTTTCTCCGATTCTCCAAATTTTCCTTTTATTTCTCTTGATGCTAAAGAAATTTTTTTAGCCGGGAAAAGATCTATGCTTAAATTAGTTTTTAAAAAGGGCAAGGCAGAAAATTAAGGAAATTATAAATTACTTTTGTTTGCAGTGACACTTGTCAGAGCAGAGGACTTGTAAGAGATTTTAGCGGTATGGTGATTTCCGTAGTGGTTTTTACCTTAAACAGGAGTCATTCAGGTTGAAACATCCTCAGCACGAGCCAAAAACAAGGAAGAACCTGTTTTTCTTTAATATAAAAAATATAGAATATTATAGATAATATATTATTGATTAATTTGCTAATTATAGCCACAAATTCTATTTAAAGTCAAAAACTTTGATTTCATATTTTCTTATTCATGAGCCTTTTTTTGATTTTCATATATAACAATTTATTAAATTTATGACGGAATTTGATTATTTTTGCACGTTCATTGCACGTGCCAAGGTTCTTAACATTTTAAAGGGTCTTTTTTTCCATTCAATTTTAGACTCCGTCTAAACCAACCCAGTTATATTTTTGCTACCTAATTTATTTTTTTAAGGGTCTACAGTGCTTCTATAGTTACATAATCAAAAACATCGCTTTAAATAATTAATTATCTTTTCCATTATTTATTTTTATTGATTGTCCGTTCCTTGATAACGCCTTTTTCTCTTGATCATCTTATGTGTTTAATTTGAGTTCTTAGTTTAATTTATCTTATTTTAGTTCCTTATTTATTTGTTTGAAACTCCTAAATAATTTTGTCCTCAAAACAATTACTTTGTTATTTGTAGATTACCTTTTAGCATTTATTTAGTCTCTATGGGATTGATCTTTACTTGACCTTATTGTATTTTTAAGAAGGTATATGATTTAATTTGACGTACTTTGGTCAAAAACGCTTTTGAGAAAGTCACTGCTGAATTTAGTTTTATTCTCGACTATATGAAAAAAAAGAAAAAATTTTATTACTTTTTTTCTCGGATTCTCTGAATTTTCAATTTATTTTTCTTGATGCAGAAGAAATTTTTTGAACTAGGCAACGATCTATGCTGAAATGAATTTTTAATAAGGGTGAGGCAGAAAATTAAGGAAATTATAAATTAATACCTTTGTTTGCAGTGACATTTGCTAGAGATGGAGGACTTGTAAGTGATGGTTATGGTATGGCGTTTTTCGCGGTACTTTTTACCCGAAAAGGAGGGTGTGGGGAAAGATATAGATCGATTGTCATGGTACTACATCATTCTGGTGGAACCAGCCTCAGCAAGAGCCAAAAACAAGGAAGAACTTGTTTTTCTTTCATATATAAAAAAATAGAATACTATAGATAATATTTTATTGAGTAATTTGCTAATTATAGCCATAAATTCTCTGTATAGTCGAAAATTTTGATTTCATATTTTCTTATTCATGAACTTTTTTTTTTCGATTTTCACATATAGTAATTTATCAAATTAATGACAGAATTCAATTATTTTGGCACGTTCATTGCATGTTCCACGGTTCTTAACATTTTAAAGGGACATTTTTTCCATTCAAGTTTATACTCCGTCTAAACCGTCCCATCTATATATTTTACCACATTAATTTTTTTAAGGGTCTACAATGGTTCTAAATTTAAATAATAAAAAACATCGCTTTAAATAAATTGTCTTTTCTCATATTTATTTTTACTGATTGCATGTGTCTTGGTGATGCCTTTTCCCTTGATCATTTTAAGTGTTTAATTTGAGTTCTTAGTTTAATTGACCTTATTTTAGTTCCCTATTTATTTTTACTGAAACTCCTAAATAAAATTTTTTCCAAAACTATTACTTTGTTATTCGTAAAATACCTTTTAACATTTATTGAGTCTTTGTGGGATCGACTTTTACTTGTCCTAACTATATTCTTAAGAAGGTTTATCATTTTAATTGTGCGTGCTTTGGTCAACAAGGCAGTTCAGTAATCCGCTGCTAAATTTATTTCTCTTTCTCAATTCTGTAAAAACAAAAAAAGAACAAGGAAAATATCTACGGAGAAATGAATTTTTAAAAAGGGTGAAGCAGAAAATTAAGGAAATTATAAATGAATATCTTTTTTTTGCAGTAACACTTGTCAGATGCAGAGGTATTGCAAGAGATGGTGATGGGATGGTGATGTTCGAGGCACCTCTTACCAGAAACAGGAGGCATTCTTGAGGAAACAACCTAGCAAGAGCTAAAAACAAGGAAGAACCTGTTTTTCCTCTACATGAAAAATAGAATATTATAGATAGTATTTTATTAAGAAATTTTCTAACTATAGCCATAAATTATTTTTTGTTTCTTTATATATATTTAGAAATTTGAAAAACCTTAGGGGGGGGGGTGAATAAGGTTTTTGGCTAATTTAAAAAATCTTTTGTTTGATTAGAAAGATAAACCTCCAATTTGTTTGTGAAAGATTTCTAAAAACTCTTTTTAATAAGAATCCACACAAAGCACAATCTTATAGAATTGGCAATTATGAAAAGAGCAAAGAGTTAAAGAGCATGCACAACAATTTATAGTGGTTCACTCTCTCCAAGAGCTACATCCACTACCTTGAGCCTCAACCCAAGGATTTCACAAATCCACTAACTTCAAGTTGATTACACAACTACACAATGAGGTTCACCCTTCAAGGGTTTTACACTATAACCTCAACCACAACAACACAACTACACAATGAGGTTCACCCTTCAAGGGTTTTACACCAAAACCTCAATCACAACAATACAACTAGTTAATCAAAGGATCACCCAAAGGGTTTTCCACAAACCTTTGATCACAATAATAGAATAGAGAGAGTTAGGAACAATGTTACCAATTTAGCTTGAGAAGAGGAAGATTACAACTCAATGGTATACTTCTACAAGCACCTCTTTTCTTCTTCTTTGATGAATGATCAATAATGAAGCTCAAGAAGATTTTGTTTGGGTTCAAAAATGATTTGTAATAAAAATGTATTTTTGAAGCTCTTGAAATGTATTAAATGTTCTCAATGAATAATTCCCAAACTTCTTGCCTTAATAGCTGAGAATTGAGTGTATATATAGGATTATAAAGCACAGGACCGTTGCCTAAGAAAACTAGGCTGAAACTTTTCAGAAATGACCGTTGCTTCTGTGCAACGGTAATATTTTTTTACACTGACAGCTAAAACCGGACGACCGGTTCCAGAAAACGGACTTCCGGTTCTTTGAAACAGAAAGATTCGGACTTGAGTTTTCTAAAAACGGACTGCCGAATTTTGTGCTGTGGAAAAACGGACGACCAGTTTATAAAACCGGACTGCCGAATTTCTGAACAGAAATATTCGGACTTGATTTTTCTGAAAAACGGACTGCCGAATTTTATACCTTGAAAAAACGGACGATCGGTTTTAAAAACGGACTTCCGAATTGAAAAAACGGACGATCGGTTTTAAAAACGGACTTCCGAATTTCTGTTTTTCCTCAGCCAAGTTTTTTTCTGAACAAAACTTTCTTCCAAGTTTCAAAGGCATTCTTGACAATTTTTAAAGAGAAGAAAAACTATCCAAAACATCTTTAGTCAAGAATACTTGGATTTTATCAAAGGATTATATTTTAGAAAAACATGAGAAGAGCTTCATGTATGATCAATGAATCAAAGACTAAGACTAGAGAGTTTTACAAGATAGTACCTAGTTCACAAATACAATGTCTTCAATTGATTTGATCTTGGTATGGCTTGATCTCTTCTTCTCTATTTTGCCCTCATCAACAAGATCTTTTGCTTGAGACTTTGAGACTTCATATGTTCTTCTTTTGTTCTATGAAGGGTTAGCTAACATACTCACACAAGCACATGTTAATCATAATCAAAACACAAGTAATAATGCCCTTAGGGCTAACAATCTCCCCCTTTTTTGATTATGACAAACACATATGCAAGAAGAACAAAAGAGCAAAAGTAAAGTATGGTGATGCATCAAAATATCAAAAAGGCAAAGCATAACAATCACCAAGAAAAGGAGATAACTCCCCCTTGCATCAATAATCATTGTAAACAATTTATAGGCATCATCAATAATCATCATATTAACAAAATTTCTCCCCCTTACATCTTGCACTATTTTCTCCCCCTTTTGTCATAAATCAAAAAATTGTAGGAGAAAAGTATCAAGGGATCATAGAAGAGATACTAGTAGGACTTTCAACATTAAAGTGTCATCATGAAGTCCATAACAAGAAGGGCCCAAAAAAAAAGCAACAACCAAATCATATAAAAGCAAATTTGGAATAGAAATAATACCAATTGAAAAACCTTAGAGTGATCCTTTGGATATATCACATTTTGAGGAAGACTTTGAGCTTCTTGATCATTTTCTTGTGTTGCTTCAATCTCTTCTTCCTCCATAAGCATGTTCTTCCATTGCTTGAGTGTACAAAGGTTGGTAGCTTAAAGAGTTATCTATGTCATCATCATCTTTCTTGTCAAAAATGTTACTTTTATCAAAACATATATGAATAGACTCTCCAACACATAAGGTTTTTTTGTTGAAAACTCTAAAAGCCTTTTTGTTTGAAGAGTAACCAAGAAAAATTCCCTCATCGGATTTTCGACCAAATTTTCCAAGATTGTCCTTGGTGTTTAAAATAAAGCATTTGCATCCAAAAACTTTAAAATAACCAATTGAGGGGGTTTTTATTAAAAAATGAGTTCAAAGGGAGTTTTCTTTAATGAAGGTCTCAAGATAACACGATTCATAATATAGCATGCAGTGTTAACGGCCTCGGCCCAAAAATATTTAGGAAGGGAGTTTTCACAAAGCATAGATCTTGCCATTTCTTGTAACGTACGATTTTTCTTTTCCACAAATCCATTTTGTTGAGGAGTTTTGGCTGCCGAAAAAAGTTTTGTAAAATACCAAAATCATCACAAATTTTTGTAAAATCTTGGTTGTTGAATTCTCTCCCATTATCACTTCTTATAGAAATCAATTTGCAAACAAGGGAGGTTTGGACTCTTTTGAATAATTTAATAAATTCATGAAATGCTTCATCCTTTCGGCTTGAAAACAAAGTCCAAGTAAAAAAAAATCATCCACAATAATAAAGGCATACCTCTTACCACCAAGACTAGTGGTCCTCATTGGTCCAAATAAATCCATGTGAATGAGTTCTAAAGGTTTTGAAGTTGAAATCATTTACTATGGTTTAAAAGAGGTATTAATTTGTTTTCCAAATTGGCAAGCATCACAAAGTCTAGTTTTCTCAAAATGAAGTTTTGGCAAGCCCCTAACAAGTTCTTTTGAAGAGAGTTTGTTTAATAAATCCATACTATCATGACCAAACCTTCTATGCCACAAAAATACATCATCATCATGAACCAAGAGACACTATAAGTTTTGAGAAATGAGAACTTCAAGATAAAAGACATAGACATATGCTAACTCTTTTTGAAACAAAAATAGTTTTGTTCACAAGCTTGTTTATGATAGAAGAAGATTTACTTTCAAAAACAACTTTGTACCCATAATCACACAATTGACTAATACTAGATAAATTAAACTTCAAAACATCAATTTAAAAGAACTTCCTTAATTAAAGAAGATGAATCATATCTAATGTTACCTATACCGATGATCCTTCCAAGAGTAACAAAGCCATCTTCGGTTTCTCTTAGCTCATTCATGAGGGATGCATATCTGGTCATGTGTCTTAAGCATCCGCTATCCAAGTACCACTTAGATGACCTTGACTTGTGTTCCTACAAAAAAGAAGTAGAAAGGTCTTTTGGTACCCATATCTTTTTGGGTCCATGAATGTTAGTTGGATTTTCTTTTATTTTCCAAACGGTTTTCACTCCTCTTTCAATCTTTTTCTTTATAAAACACTTTGTGGCTTTATGACCACTCTTTTCACAATAAGTACAACAAAAGTGTGAAAGGGATGAGGAGGCTTTTACAAAACGTGTTTGTTTAGAGAAAATATTGGAATGATTATATCCAATACCATTTTTGTTAAAAAGTGATCTTTGAGAGCCAAGAAGTTTTTCAAAATTTTCTTTTCCCTTTGTGAATTTTTCAACACATAGAGTGAGATCACTCACCTTTTTCTTTAAGGCATCATAATCAATCAAACATTTTTCAAGAGAGGAAATCTTTTCACAAAGATTTTTGTTTTCTAAAATAAGTTTTTGAAGGTCATCATTTGAGCTCTCTTTTTCTTTCTTCAAGACTTCCAAGGATTCAAGAATGGCTTTATTTTCACAAATAAGTCTTGAATTTTCATCCAACAAAAATTGAGTTTTGCTTTTCAAATCTTTGTTTCGTTTGGTAACCTTTTTGCACTCATCATACATTTCAATAAGCATTGAGCTAGGATCAACATCACAATCATCATCAAGAATACTAGAAGAGTTAGGAAGTGAAGATTGTACCTCATTTTCTAGTGCCATGAAGCATATGTTGGCATTTTCTTCTTCTTCATTTTCACTCAATCTCTTTATTTTTATTTCATAGGTAAGAAGTGATCCTATGAGTTCTTCAATCGGGAGTAGTCTCAAATCCTTTGATTCTTCAATAGCTAGCATTTTTGGTTGCCAAGCTTTTGGAAGTGCATCAAGAATTTTTGTATTTGCTTCCCCTCTTGAGTACTCCTTCCCATATGCCTTTAGGCCATTTGTAATGTTGGTGAACCTTGTGAACATGTCACTAATGCTCTCATTTTGTTTCATCATGAATAACTCATAGTCTCTCACCAACATAGCCAACTTTGATTCTTTTACTTGATTAGTTCCTTCGTGAGTGACTTCTAGTAGCTTCCACATTTCATGAGCCGAATCACATCCGCTCACTCTATTGTATTCGCTTGCATCTAAGGCACAACTTAGAATATTCATAGCTTGGAAGTTTAGAGTCATCTTCCTAGAGTCGAATTCATCAAATTCTTCAATCTTCTTGGCTACCCCATTTATTGTGGGAATGTAAGGGCCTTTCTCTACAATACTCCACAAATCAAAGTTAATAGAACATATATATATATATTTTAATATATATATTTTAATTCGAGACTTCCAAAAAGTATAGTTAGTTCCATTAAAGAGAGGAGGTCTATTTGTAGAAGAGCCTTCTACATAAGGTAAGCTAGAAATATTTGCCATAGTAAAAAGAAGATCTTTTGCTTCAAGGGTGTAAGTCCTTTTTTAAGAAGCCCCGCTCTGATACCAATTGAAAAACCTTAGGGGGGGGGGTGAATAAGGTTTTTGGCTAATTTAAAAAATCTTTTGTTTGATTAGAAAGATAAACCTCCAATTTGTTTGTGAAAGATTTCTAAAAACTCTTTTTAATAAGAATCCACACAAAGCACAATCTTATAGAATTGGCAATTATGAAAAGAGCAAAGAGTTAAAGAGCATGCACAACAATTTATAGTGGTTCACTCTCTCCAAGAGCTACATCCACTACCTTGAGCCTCAACCCAAGGATTTCACAAATCCACTAACTTCAAGTTGATTACACAACTACACAATGAGGTTCACCCTTCAAGGGTTTTACACTATAACCTCAACCACAACAACACAACTACACAATGAGGTTCACCCTTCAAGGGTTTTACACCAAAACCTCAATCACAACAATACAACTAGTTAATCAAAGGATCACCCAAAGGGTTTTCCACAAACCTTTGATCACAATAATAGAATAGAGAGAGTTAGGAACAATGTTACCAATTTAGCTTGAGAAGAGGAAGATTACAACTCAATGGTATACTTCTACAAGCACCTCTTTTCTTCTTCTTTGATGGATGATCAATAATGAAGCTCAAGAAGATTTTGTTTGGGTTCAAAAATGATTTGTAATAAAAAATGTATTTTTGAAGCTCTTGAAATGTATTAAATGTTCTCAATGAATAATTCCCAAACTTCTTGCCTTAATAGCTGAGAATTGAGTGTATATATAGGATTATAAAGCACAGGACCGTTGCCTAAGAAAACTAGGCTGAAACTTTTCAGAAATGACCGTTGCTTCTGTGCAACGGTAATATTTTTTTACACTGACAGCTAAAACCGGACGACCGGTTCTAGAAAACGGACTTCCAGTTCTTTGAAACAGAAAGATTCGGACTTGAGTTTTCTAAAAACGGATCTGCCGAATTTTTGTCTTTGTGGAAAAACGGACGACCAGTTTATAAAACCGGACTGCCGAATTTCTGAACAGAAATATTCGGACTTGATTTTTTCTGAAAAATGGACTGCCGAATTTTATACCTTGAAAAAACGGACGATCGGTTTTAAAAACGGACTTCTGAATTGAAAAAAACGGACGATCGGTTTTAAAAACGGACTTCCGAATTTCTGTTTTTCCTCAGCCAAGTTTTTTTCTGAACAAAACTTTCTTCCAAGTTTCAAAGGCATCCTTGACAATTTTTAAAGAGAAGAAAAACTATCCAAAACATCTTTAGTCAAGAATACTTGGATTTTATCAAAGGATTATATTTTAGAAAAACATGAGAAGAGCTTCATGTATGATCAATGAATCAAAGACTAAGACTAGAGAGTTTTACAAGATAGTACCTAGTTCACAAATACAATGTCTTCAATTGATTTGATCTTGGTATGGCTTGATCTCTTCTTCTCTATTTTGCCCTCATCAACAAGATCTTTTGCTTGAGACTTTGAGACTTCATATGTTCTTCTTTTGTTCTATGAAGGGTTAGCTAACATACTCACACAAGCACATGTTAATCATAATCAAAACACAAGTAATAATGCCCTTAGGGCTAACAATTGATTTCATATTTTCTTATTCATTAACTTTTTTAATTTTCATATACAACAATTTATTAAATTCATGATGGAATTCAATCTATTTTGGCATGTTCATTGCACGTGCCAGGGTTCTTAACATTTAAAAGGGACATTTTTTTCCATTCAAGTTTGGACACAATCTAAACCAACCCATTTATATCATTGCTACCCAATTTATATTTTTATGGGTCTATAGTGTTTCTAAAGTTGAATAGTAAAAATGACCTCTTTAACAAAATTATTGTCTTTTTCCCTATTTATTTTTATTGATTTCATGTGCCTTACCAATGCCTTTTTCCCTTGATTATCTGAAGTTTTTAATTTGAGTTCTTAGTTTAATTTATCTTTTTCTAGTTCCTTATTTATTTTTTTTTGAAACTCATAAATAATTTTGTCCCCATAGACATTACATTGTTATTCATAGATTACCTTTTAGCATTAAATGAGTCTCTGTGGGATCAACCCTTACTTGACCTTACTATATTTTTAGGAAGGAATACGATTTAATTCAACGTGCTTTGGTCAACAAGGCAGTTGAAAAAGTCACTGTTGAATTTATTTCTTTTTATCAATTCTATAAAACAAAAAAGAACAACTAAAAATTTATTTCTTTTTTTTCTCGAATTCTCAGAATTTTCCTTTTATTTTTTTGTGATGCTCAAGAAAATTTTTGAACTAGGAAAAGATCATTGGTAAAATGAAGTTTTAAAAAGGGTGAGGAAGAAAATTTAGAAAAATTTAAATTAATAACTTTGTTAGCAGTGACACTTGTCAAAGGAGGAGGACTTGCAAGAGATAGTGATGTTCGCGACGGCTTTTACTAGAACTAGGAGGCATTCTAGCGAAAACAGCCTCAACAAGAGCCAAAAACTAAGAACCTTTTTTTTTTTTATATATATTTTAAAAAGAATATTATATATAATATTTTATTGAGTAATTTTCTAATTATAGCCATATGTATATAGTCTAAATCTTTGATTTCATATTTTTTCATGAACTTTTTTTTTTTAATTTTGACATAAATAAATTTATTAAATTCATGACGGAATTTGATTTATTTTAGCTCGTTGATTGCATGTGCCAAGGTTCTTAATATTCTAAGGGGATTTTTTTCTATTCAAGTTTAGACTCAGTGTAAACTGATCAATTTATATTATTGCGACCTAATTTATTTTTTTAATGGTCTACAGTGATTCTAAAGTTACATAATCAAAATGAACGAGTTAAATAAGATATTGTCTTTTCCCTGATTTGTTTTTATTTATTGCTTGTGTATTGATAATGCCTTTTTCCCTTGATTATCATAACTACTTAGTTTAGTTTTTACCTTGTTTTAGTTCCTTATTTAATTTTATTGAACCTCCTAATTAAGTTTTCCCCAAAACTATTACTTTATTATTCGTATATTATCTTTTAACATTAATAGAGTCTCTGCAAGATCGACCCTAACTATATTTTTAGGAAGGTATATGATTTAATTTGACGTGCTTTGGACAACAAGGTAGTTGAGAAAGTCGCTGCTGAATTTATTTCTTTTTTTTTTTGAATTCTATAAAAACAAAAAGAACAAGTAAAACTTTAATTCTTTTTTTCTTTGATTCTCTGGCTTTTCCTCTTATTTTTCTGGTGCTGAATCTCTAAACCAGGAAATGATATATGGTGAAAAGAATTTCTGAAAAGGGTGAGGCAGAAAATTTGGAAATTACAAGATAATACCTTTGATTGCAGTGACATATATCTAAGGCGGAGGACATGCAAGAGATGGTGATGGGATGGTGATGTTTGCGAACAAATTTTACAAGAAATAGGGGCATTCCGACAGGAATAGCCTCAGCAAAAGCCAAAAAAAAAAAAAAAAGGAAGAACTTGTTTTCTTTATATGAAAAAATGGAATATTATGGATAATATTTTGTTGAGTAAGTTGCCAATTATAGCCATGAATTATGCATATCGAGAAAAACTTTGATTTCTTATTTTATTATTTGTGAGCTTTTTTCGATTTTTATATATAGAAATTTATTAAATTCAAACAGAATTCAATTTGTTCCGGCACTCCATTGCACGTGCAATGGATTTTAAAATTTTAAAGGGACATTTTTTTTCCATTCAAGTTTATACTCCGTCTTAACTGATCCATTTATATTATTTCTACAAAATTTATTTTTTTAAAGGTCTATAGTGGTTCAAAAGTTAAATAATAAAAAAATTGCTTTACATAATTTATTTTCTTTTCCCTTATTTATTTTATTGATTGTTTGTGCCATAATAACGCCTTTTTCTCTTGATTGTGTTAAGCGTTTAATTCGAGTTATTGTTTTAATTTACTTTATTTTAGTTTCTTATTTATTTTTAGTAAAAAACCTGAATAATTTTTACCCAGAACTATTACTTTGTTATTCGTAGATTACCTTTTAGTATTAATTGAGTCTCTGTGGGATCGATCCCTACTTTACCCTACTCTATTTTTAGGCAGGTATATGATTTAATTTGACGTGCTTTCGTTAACAAATCATTTGAGATAGTGGGTGCCGAATTTATTCTTTTTCTTAGTTATATGAAAACAAAAAAGAACAAGTAAAACTTTAATTCTTCTTTCCTTTGATTCTTGAAATTTTCCTTTTATGTTTTTGGTGTTGAAAATATTTTCTTAACCCGAAAAAGATATATGGTGAAATGAATTTTCAAAAAAGGGTTAGCCAAAAAATTAAGGAAATCATAAATTAATACCTTTTATAGCAGTGACATATACTAGAGGCAGAGGACTTGCAAGAGATAGTGATGTTTGTAGTACCTTTTATTAGAAACATGAGCAAAAAAACAAAGAAGAACATATTTTTCTTTTATATAAAAAAGTATAGAATATCATAGATAGTATTTTATTGAGTAATTTCCTAAGTACAGCCATAAATTCTGTACATAGTCAAAAACTTTTATTTCTTATTTTCTTATTCATGAACTTTTTTCGATTTTAATAGCAATTAATTAAATTCATGACGGAATTCGATTTGTTTTGGCACGTTCATTGTACGTGTCAAGGTTCTAAACATTTTAAAGGGTTATTTTTTCTATTCAAGTTTGGACTCCGTCTAAACTGACCCATTTATATTATAGCTACCAAATTTATTTTTTTAAGGGTCTATAGTGACACTTATCAGAGGCAGAGTACTTGCAAGATATGGTGACCATTTGATGATGTTCGCGGCACCTTTTACCAAAAACCGGAGGTATTATGGTGGAAATAGCCTCATCAAGAGACAAAAATTAGGAAGAACCTTTTTTTCTTTTATATTAAAAAAAAAGAATACTATAGACAATATTATATTGAGTAATTTACTAATTATAGCCATAAATTCTGTGTATAGTAAAAGCTTTCATTTAAACTCATGACGTAATTCGATTTATTTCTGCACGTGCATTGTATGTGCCACGGTTCTTAACATTTTAAAGGTTCAATTTTTCCCCATTCAAGTTTAGACTCCATCTAAACCAATCTATTTATATAATTGTTACTAAATTTATTTTTTTAAAGGTCTATATAGTGGTTCTAAAGTTATATAATCGAAAACATGGCTTTAAATAATTTCTTGGCTTTTCCCTTATTTATTTTTATTGATTGCATGCGCCTTAATAACGGCTTTTTCCCTTAATTGTCTTAAGTATTTAATTTGAGTTCTTAGTTGAATTTACCCTATTTAAGTTCTTTATTTATTTTATTGAAATTCCTAAATAGTTTTTCCCCAAAACTATTACTTTATTATTCGTAGACTACCTTTTAGCATTAATTGAGTCTCTTGGATTGACCCTTATTTGACCTTAGTACATTTTCATGAAGGTATATGATTTTATTTGACATGCTTTGGACAAGGCAGTTGAGAAAATCGCTACTAAATTTATTTCTCTTTCTCAATTCTAGGAAATAGAAAAGAACAAGTAAAAATTTATTTATTTTTTATTGGATTCTCGAAATTTTCCTTTTATTTTTTGGTGCTAAAGAAATTTTTTGAACCATGAAAAGATATATGGTGAAATGAATTTTTAAAAAGTGTGAAGCAAGAAATTAAGGTAATTAAAATTAATACCTTTGATTGAAGTGGATCGTTACAAAGGTGGAGGACTTGCAAGACATGGTGACAGGATTGTGATGTTTGCGACACCTTTTACTAGAAACAGGAGGAATTTAGGCAAGAAAATCCTCAAAAAGAGCTTAAAACCAAAGAATAACCTGTTTTTCTTTTATATAAAAAAGTAATAGGATATTGTATATAATATTTTATTGAGTAATTTGCTACTTATAGCGATAAATTTTTTATATAGTCAAAAACTTGATTTCATATTTTCTAATTCATGAACTTTTTTCAATTTTCATGTTAGCAATTTAGTAAATTCATGATAGAAGTCGACTTTTTTGACACGTTCTTTGCACATGCCAAGGTTCTTAACATTTTAAAGGGTCAGTTTTTCCTTTCAAGTTTAGACTCCGTCTAAACCGACCCATTTATATTATTACTTCAAAATTTATTTTTTTTAAGGGTCTACACTAGTCCTAAAATTAAATAATAAAAAACATTGCTTAAAATAATTTATTGCCTTTTCCCTTATTTATTTTTTTGATTGCTTGTGTCTTGATAACGCCTTTTTCCCTTGATTGTCTTATGTGCTTAATTTAAGTTCTAAGTTTAATTTACCTTATTTTAGTTTATCATTTATTTTGGACAACACGACAGTTGAGAACATCCCTGCTGAATTTATTTCTTTTCTCTCAATTCTATAAAAAATAAAAACGAACAAGTCAAAATTTATTTATTTATTTTTTTCATGGATTCTCGGAATTTTTCTTTTATTTTTTTGGTGATGAAAATTTTTCTGAACAAGGAAAAGATATATGGTGAAGTGAATTTTTGAAAAGGGTGAGTCAAAAAATTAAGGAGAAATTATAAATTAATATCTTTGATTGCAGTGACATTTATCAGAGGCGAATGAGTTGCAAGAGATGGTGATGTTCACGACCCCTTTTACAAAAAAGAAGAGGTATTTTCAGCAGAAACAACCTCAGAAAAAGCATAAAACAAGGAAGAACCAATTTTTCTTTTATATAAAAAAAGAATATTATAGATAATATTTTATTGAGTAATTGCTAACTATAGCCATAACTTCTATATATTGTCAAAACATTGATTTCATGTTTTCTTATGCATGAAATTTTTTTATGATTTTCATATATACCACCAATTTATTAAATTCATAGCAGAATTCGATTTATTTTGGCACGTTCGTTTCACGTGCAAAGATTTTAACATTTTAAAGGGATATTTTTTCAATTCAAGTTTGACTCTTTCTAAACCGACCCACTTATATTATTGCTACCAAATTTATTCTTTTAAGGGTGTATAGTTGTTCTAAAGTTAAATAATCAAAAACATCACTTTAAATAATTTATTTTATTTTTCGTTATTATTTTATTGATTGTCTGTGCCTTGGTAACATCATTTATCCTTGATTGTTTTAAGTGTCTAATTTAAGTTCTTGGTCTAATTTACCTTATTTTGGTTCCTTATTTATTTTTATTGAAACTGCTAAATAATTTTTTCCCAAAACTATTACTTTGTTATTTGTAGATTACGTTTTAACAATAATTAAGACTTTGTGGTATCATCCCTTACTTGTCCTCAATATATTTATAGGAAGGTTTGTGATTTAATTTGGCATGCTTTTGTCAATAAGGCAGTTGAGTAAGCCGCTGCTGAATTATTTCTTTTTCCAAATTCTACTAAAACAGAGAAGAACGAGTAAAAATTTCTATCTTTTTTCTACGATTCTCAGGATTTTCCTTTAATTTTTTTGGTGCTGAAGGAATTTTCTAAACCAGGAAAAGATCTATGGTGAAATGAATTTTTAAAAAGGGTGAGGCAAAAAATTAAGGAAATTATAAATTAATACCTTTGTTTATAGTGACACTTGTAAGAGGTGGAGAAGTTGCAAGAGATGGTGATGGGATGGTGATGTTCACTGCACCTTTTACAAGAAATAGGAGGCATTCCAGCTAAAACAATCTCAACCAGAGCCAAAAACAAGGAAGAACTTGTTTTTCTTTTATATAAAAAACTAGAATATTATAAAGAATAATTTATTAAGTAATTTGCTAATTATAGCCATAAATTCTGCAAATAGTCAAAAACTTTGATTTCATATTTTCTTATTCATGAACTTTTTTTTAGATTTTAATAAATAGCAATTAATTAAATTATGGTAGAATATGATTTATTTTGGTACATTCACTGCACATGCCAAGGTGCTTAACATTTTAAAGGACATTTAGTGACCCATTTATATTATTGCTATCCATTTTTATTATTTTAAGGGTCTACAGTTCTTCTAAAGTTAAATAATAAAAAACATTGCTTTAAATAATTTGTTTTTACTGATTTCCTGTGCCTTGATAACGCCTTTTCCTTGATTCTCTTAAGTGTTTAATTTGAGTTCTTAGTTTAATTTACCTTATTTTATTGCCTTATTCATTTTTATTGAAACTCCTAAATAATTTTTCTTAAAAACTATTATTTTCTTATTCGTAAATTACCTTTTAACATTGATTGAGTCTTTTTGGATCGATCCTTACTTGTCCTATCTGTATTTATAGAAAGGTTTATGATTTAATTGGGCGTGCTGTGGTCAACAAGGCAGTTGAGTAAGTCCCTGCTGAATATATTTCTTTTTCTCAATTCTACGAAAACAAAGAAGAACAAGTAAATATTTTTATCTTTTTTTCTCAGATTCTCAGGATTTTTCTTTTATTTTTTGGGCACTGAAGAAATCTTTTGAATCAGGAAAAGATCTATGATGAAATTAATTTTTAAAAAGGGTGAGGTAGAATATTAAGGAAATTATACATTAATAATGGTTTTTGTAATGACACTAGCTAGAGGCAGAGGACTTGTAAGAGATGGTAACAGGATGGTGATATTTGCTGCACTTTTTACAAGAAAGAGGAGGGTCCCAACATAAACAACATCAGCAGGAGCAAAAAAAAAAAAAAAAAAGAAAGAACCTGTTTTTCTTTTATATAAGAAATATAATATTTTATATAATATTTTATTGAGTAATTTGCTAATTATAGCCATAAATTCTTTATATAGTAAAAAACGTTGATTTCATATTTTCTTATTCACAAACACTTTTTCGATATTCATATTGAGCAATTTATTAAATTCATGAAGGAATTCGATTTATTTTGACAAGTTCATTGTACGTGCCAAGGTTCTTAACACTTAAAGGGACATTTCATTCAAGTTTTGACTCCATCTAAACCGACCATTTATATTATTGCAACCAAATTTAATTTTTTAAGGTTCTATAGTTGTTTAAAAGTTAAATAATCAAAAGCATCACTTTAAATAATTTACTGTCTTTTCCCTTATTCATTTTTATTGATCGCCTGTGCCTTCATATCACTTTTTTCCCTTGATTGCATTGTGTTTAATTTGAGTTTTAAGTTTAATTACCTTATTTTAGTTCCTTATTTTTTTTATTTAAACTCCAAAATGATTTTTCCCAAAACTATAACTTTGTTATTCATAGATTACCTTTTAGCATTAATTGAGTCTTTGTGGAATTGACCCTTACTTCCTCTTACTATATTTTTTGGAAGGTATATGATTTAATTTGACGTGCTTTTGTCAACAAGGCAGTTGAGAAAGTCGTTGCTAAATTTATTTCTTTTTTCTCACTTCTATTAAAAAAAAAGAATAAGTGAAAATTTATTTATTTTTCTCGGATTCTCAGAATTTACCTTTTATCTTTTTGGTGCGGAAGAATTTTTTTTGAACACGAAAAAAATCTATGGTGATATGAATTTTTAAAAAAGGTGAGGCAGAAAATTAAGAAAATTATAAACTAATACCTTTGTTTGCAGTGACACTTGTAAGGGACAGCGGACTTACAAGAGATGGTGACGGGATGGTGATGTTCGTGGCACTTTTTAGAATAAACAAGAGGCATTCCAACAACAACAGTCTTTACAAGAGCAAAAAATAAGGATAATGTTTTATTGAGTAATTTGCTAATTAAAGTCATAAATTCTGCATATACTCAAAAAATTTGATTTCATGTTTTCTTATTCATAAACTTTTTTTTCGATTTTTCTGAATAGCAATTTATTAAATTCATGACGGAATTCGATTTATTTTGGAACATTCATTGCACGTGCCAAGTTGCTTAACATTTTAAAGGGACATTTTTTTCTATTCAAGTTTAGACTCCATCTTAACCGATCCCTTTTATATTATTGATACCTAATTTCTTTTTTTTTTAAAGGGTCTACAGTGCTTCTAAAGTTAAATAATAAAAAATATCGCTTTAATGAATTTATTGTCTTTCCTTTTATTTATTTTTATTGATTGCCTGTGCCTTGAAAACACATTTTTCCCTTGATTGTCTTAAGTGATTAATTTGAGTTGTTAGTTTAAGTTACCTTATTTTACTTCCTTATTCATTTTTATTGAAACTCCTAAATAATTTCTCTCCAAAACTATTACAGTTGTTATTCGTAGATTACCCTTTAGCATTAATTGTGTCTTTGTGGGATCGACCCTTACTTGTCCTATCTATATTCATAAGAAGGTTTATGCTTTAATTTGGCGTGCTTTGGTCAACAAGGCAGTGGAGTAAGCCTCTGTTGAATTTATTTCTTTTTCTCAATTCTTTAAAAATAAAAAAGAATAAAGTAAAAATTTCTATCTTTTTTCTCGGATTCTAGGGATTATCCTTTTAATTTTTTGGTGCGGAAGAAGTTTTCTAAACAAGGAAAAGATCTATGGTGAAATAAATCTTGAAAAAGGGTGAGGCAAAAAATTAAGGAAATTATAATTTAATATTTTTTTTTGCAGGGACACTTGTCAAAGGGGGAGGTCTTGCAAGCGATGGTGATGTTCGCGGCACCTTTTACATGAAAATGGAGGCATCATGGAGGAAACAACCACAACAAGAGCCAAGAACAAGGAAGAACGTGCTTTTCCTTTATATAAAAAAATAGAATATTATACATAATATTTTATTAATAAATGTTTTAATCAGTGCCATAAATTATTTTTGTGTTTCCGTATAGATTAAAAAATTTATTTCATATTTTCTTATTCATGAACTTTTTTTCGATTTTCTTACATAAAAATTTATTAAATTCGTTAGGGAATTCTATTTATTTTTCCACGTTCATTGCACATGCCAAGATTCTTAACATTTCAAAAGGACATTTTTTTCCCATTCAATTTTAGACTCCCTCTAAACCGACTCATTTATATGATTGCTACCCAATTTATTTTTTATGGATCATAGTGTGGTTCTAAAGTTGAATAATGTAAAACACTGCTTTAAAAATCTTATTGTGTTTTCCCTTATTATTTCTATTGATTACAAGTGCCTTGCTAACGCCTTGTTTCGTTGATTGTCTTAATTGTTTAATTTGAGTTCCTAGTCTAATTTACCTTATTTTAGTTCCTTATATATTTTTATTGAAACTCCAAAATAATTTTGTCCCTAAAACTGTTACTTTTGTTATTCGTTGATTATCTTTTAGCATTAACTTTGTGGTTTTGACCCTTATTGACCTAACTATATTTTTAGGAAAGTATATGATTTAATTTGACATGCTTTGGTCAACAAGGCAGTTTAGAAAGTCGCTGCTGGATTTATTTCGTTTTCTCTTCCTGTAAAAACAAAAAAGAACAAATAAAAATTTATTTCTTTTCTTTGCATATTCTCAGAATTTTCCTTAATTTTTTGGTGCTGAAGAAATTTTCTGAACCAGGAAAATATATATGGTGAGATGAATTTTTAAAAAGGTATAGGCATAAAATTAAGATAATTACAAATTAATTTTGTTTGCAGTGACACTTATCCAAGGCAAAGGACTAGCAAGAGATGATGACGGGATGGTGATGTTCACAGCATATTTAACCAGAAAAAGGAAGTATTCCAGCAGAAACAGACTCAGTAAGAGCTAAAACAAATGAAGAACCCGTTTTTCTTTTATATAAGAAAATTAGAATTTTAAAGATGATATTTTATTAAGTAATTTGCTAATTATAGCCATTCTATTTATAGTACAAAACTTTGATTTCATATTTTTTTATTTTGGAACTTTTTATTTTTTATTTTCATACATAGTAATTTATTAAATTCATGATGGAATTCGATTTATTTTAGCACGTCCATTGCACGCGCTAAGGTTCTTAATATTTTAGAGGGACATTTTTTCCATTCAAATTAAGACTTCGTCTAAAGAAACCCATTTACGTTTTCGCTACCCAATTTATTTTTTTAAGGGTCTATAGTGGTTCTAAAGTTAAATATAATTGTTGGCCCTTTTGGCTACCTTCACTTTATTTTCATTCCTTTCTTTGGCCCATTTATCCCTATGATGCCTTTAAACCTTGGTGGGCCTCTTGAAAAGTGAAGCTGGGCTGGCAGGCTTTTGATGCCGGCCGGGCCGGGTTCTACCCGACCCGCCCAGGTGACATGGCTATATATATATATTTTTCTCTCAGCCTACCCGACCGAGCACTCTCTCATTCTTTCTGTTGAGACCGTCGCTGCCTCTCTCTTGTTCTCTGACCTTGTGTCTTCCTCTCTCTTCTTTCGATCAGTCTTCCTGTTCTTTTTCTATGAGACCCTTCGGGACTCCCATTTGCTTGTCTATGCCGGCTAACCCTTGGGTTACCGTGTGTGTGACTGCAGTGAGAGGAAAGGGCGTCTTTTGGTGAGAGAGAGTTTGAGAGCATCGGTTCTTTGAGGCCACCGGTTTGCTGAGGGAATCGCGCTGTTCTTCACCGGAAGAACACTTTGGGGCAGTCCTCTGTCGCGGATGGTGAGACCGAACTCGTAGTGCTCGTTCGGCTCCGACTGTTGGTGTCCTTTCTGAGATCTGAAGGATCTCGAGGTAAAGATCTATTCTTTTCATTTCTGATATTTACTGTTAACTGTTTCTGCCTACTATCTGTCTCTGATCTTGGCTGGAAGTCGCTGAAGACGAAGAAATCCGTTTGTAATAAAATAGGAGCTTTCTGTCTTTCCTTTTTGCTTCCTGATTCAAGGTCTGTAATAGTAAATAGGAATACTGTAATAGTAAATAGCTGTATTTTGGTGCCGGATTCCATATCAGTGGTATCAGAGCCACGGTTGAGGGAGCAACCGTCCGGCTACCACTCGAGTTCAGATCCACGCGGACTCGGTAAAGGGAAGACTCTAAACCTTCTTTTCTCTGTTTTTCAGTTTCAGTTTCTGTTTTGGTATGATTGATTGCTGTTATCGTTTTTCTGTTTAACTGTCCCTGTTTTTCCTGCTCTTGTTTTTGTTCACTGTTAATGTTCTCCTAGACCTGCTGTTCCTGAATCTGCTGTGATTAATTTCTGGGTTTCTGTTTTGTTCATTATTATAACTGCAGTATTTCTTTTTTTATTTTTTATTTTTTTATTGTGTTCTGTTTCCAGTAATTTTTTCTTAAAATCTAAAAGCCAAGCCTGGCTGGAGTCCAAGAGACTACCAGTATCTGTGTCTTGGAGATTTTCGTTTTCTGTTAAACACTGCATCAATTGTGATTGATTCTGTACTGTGGTTGTTTTAGTATATTTTTCGCTGTTTCTTTTTCGGTTAAATCTTGTGTTCATTCGCGCTGTCTTTTTTTTGGTAAGAAAACACTACTGCGTTTACTGAACTGTGCCGTTTGTCGTTAAAAGAAAAATTCGGGTTTTTATTTGTGTGACAAAACTTCCTTTTTTTTTTCAAATCTTCCATTTGTCTCGCCATCGATTACTCCTATTTGCCATTTAATCATGTCTGTTCAAAAGATTGAAACTGACAAGTTTGATGGCAAATCTGATTTTGTAATGTGGCGTAGAAAAATGAAAGCAGTTCTAGTCCAAAATAAAATCGCACCCGCAATCTGTAGCCCCGAAAAGTATCCGGAATCTTGGAAGGGCGAAGCGCTTTCTGAAAAACTTGGTGATGCGCACAGTTGCCTCACCTTGCATTTAACCAATAACGTTTTGCGAGAGATAGACGAAAAAGATAATGCTTTTGAGATATGGACAAAACTTGAAAAACTGTATTTGGGAAAATCTTTATCTAACGAGATTTATTTAAAAGAACGGCTATTTGGTTTCAAAATGAGTGGGTCAAAATCTCTTTCAGAAAACATCGACGATTTAAACAAAATAGTTTTGGAATTACAAAACGTCGGTGAAAAGATTTCTGATGAAAACGTTGCTGTGATTTTACTGAATTCCTTGCCTGAATCTTTCAATGACGTTAAGTCTGCTATTAAGTATGGTAGAGATGACTTGACTCTTGCTGATGTGAAAAATACTTTAAAATCAAAAGACCTTGATTCAAGAAAAGAAAACAAATCCAACGGGGAAAACCTTTACGTGAGAGGGAGGGTTGAACAGAGAGAACCTCTTATTCACCGCTCTAAAAGTAGAGGGAGGTCAAAATCACGAGATAAGAAAGTGAAGTGTTTTTACTGTGGTAAGGAAGGTCATATGAAAAATAAATGTTTTAAAAGGATCAAAGAGGAAAAACAACGTAAACAAGGTAAAGGGAGTGATAAAAATGACAAAACTCTCGATTTTGAATCAGATGATAATTCAATGTATTCAGAAGTTTTATGTGTTTCCTCTTCCCTTTCCCTTGTTTCTGAACACTGATTCTTGATTCAGGCTGCAGTTTTCATATGACTCCAAACAAACATTGGTTTTCAGATTTTGAACCCCTTGAGCATGGAAAAGTTTTCATGGGCAATAATCATGTTTGTGAAATAAAAGGAATTGAAAATGTCTTCATTAAAATACATGATGGAGTGACCAGAAAATTAACCGAGGTGAGATATGTGCCCGACCTCCGTCGGAATCTAATCTCCCTTGGTGTTTTTGACACAAATGGTTTTTCTTACAAATCCGAAAATGGCATCATGAAAGTTTGCAAAGGAGCACTGGTCATGCTCAAAGGTTTTAAAAAGGATGGTCTTTACCATTTGATCGGAAAAACTGTTTGCGAAGCATCTGCATTAGTTTCCAAAACCGTTCCTGAAAAGACTCTGTTGTGGCACCGTCGTATTGGCCACATCAGTGAAAAAGGACTTCATTGTCTTCACAAACAAAATGTTTTAGGTGGTGACAAGATTGAATCTTTGGATTTTTGTGACCACTGTGTTCTTGGAAAATAGCATAAAACTAGTTTTTCAGTAGGCACACACAAGTCCACTTCTGTCCTTGAGTATGTGCACTGTGATTTGTGGGGGCCTGAAAAGGTCCCAACTTATGGTGGGAATGTTTATTTCTTATCTGTTGTTGATGATTTCTCTAGGCATATATGGGTATTTTGTTGGAATCCGTAGGCAAAAACAAAGTAAAATAAAACTACGGAAATCCACCAACAGGATCTGCACATACTAGAAAAACCGATTGGATAGAAATTACCTCAATGTTTTTATTGTTCGTTGTGGAGGCGCTGCTTTGTATGCTTCGCCCTCTACTGGTATCCACGCGACGAACTCCTCTGCAAGCGATCGGGATGCTAGCCCCCTTCGTGTTCTCAAAAGCTGCTCGAACCGATCTCGACTATCTGGTAATCGGTCGTTTTTCGGAGAGAGGAGGCTAGATACTATATCGCCGTTCTAGGGTTTAGGGTTTTGTTTTTCTTTTATGAGATAAAGGACGGCTAACAAGAAAAGGTTAACATAACCTTTTATAGTCATCAATATCAAAACCCTAATCGTCATCTAATGACAGTTCAATCTCGTCCGTCTATTCCTATAATCATCCAACGGTTAGATGAGTAATATTAAGTAATTAATTTTATTTATTCGATTAAATAAAATTAATTACTTATTAACCTACCGAGAAAATACAATATGGAATCCGATTCCCCTTTTTGTATACGTTCAACGAATCTGGACACAATCTAGATTCATTGAACGTGGACATTATGCTCACAAGATCGTCTATGCGTGTGACCTAGTAGGTTCACTTAACGTTGGCGATGAATAAAAAAAATGTCCTAGACATTTATTCACAAAACATAAGCGGCCTCTAGCAAGACATTATGCTTACCCAAGTTAAGTAAATATAATAATAACCTAGCATCGATTTAATATTTAGTCCTTTGTCACACGATATCCTAATTAAGTATAAGGCATGGATCAAGTCATCCTTATAAAACTTAATTAACCATTTACTTGATCACCAGGCAGACTGTTCCAACAAATAATATTAATAACACCTTATTAATACTTGTTTGAGCATGGCCATGCATATTTTCCAGTCTTCCTTATCAAGGGGCCCATGGATATCTCTCTCTAAAAGGAGAGGGACAAATCCCTTTCACTATCTCCAATATTCAAGCCATGACGAGAAAATAAGCCAACCAATAATCATAATGATCACCTAATTAAAAGTGATGTTTGACTATGTCAAAACATATTTTTCTCCCCATGCAAGAAACATTAGAAACATTAGGTCGAAGGACACCAAATATAAAACTGAGAAGAAATACTTATAACTTAAACCCATGCAATATTTCTTCTTCACTTTGGGTCATGTCCAATACAATATTCTCAATATGTATTTATGAATTGATTTTATATCTCATATTCATGATCAGTAAAACTTGACCATCAATCAACTTCACACTAGTTTACAAGATGTAATAAACTAGGGACAAATAAGAATAGTATTTTATTAGCTATAAGGGTTTTACTATCAAGTCACATACTTGATGACCAAGAGCATAAAATACAATTAAAAAATACATGCTTCATAAATCATAAATGTGAGTCAATTGGTCTTAGGGCATATACTAACATATTTCTATTAAAATCGAAAGATCAAACTTTTGAAAAGTTTTCTGAATGGAAACGCCTTGCCGAAAATCAAACTGGAAATAAACTAAAAACCATTAGGACAGATAATGGCCTTGAATTTTGTAATAAAAGGTTTGCTGATTTATGTGCATTGCATGGCATACTACACCGTAGGACTGTTAGGCACAATCCTCAGCAAAATGGAGTTGCTGAAAGAATGAACCGTACGATAATAAATAAGGTTAGGTGCCTTATGGTGTCTTCAGGAATCCCAAAACCTTTCTGGGGAGAAGCTGTAAGTACAGCTGTCTACCTCATTAATAAATCACCCTCAACAGCCATAAATTTCAAAACTCCCTTAGAGTTGTGGTCCGGAGAACCACCAAACCTGTCAAACCTTAGAGTGTTTGGATGTGCTGCCTTTGCACATAAAAAAAAGGGTAAGTTAGACCCTAGGTCAAAGAAGAGAGTGTTTTTAGGATACCCTAGTGGGGTGAAGGGGTACAAAGTTTGGCTCAAAGGTGAGCCGGGGGTGAGGGTTGTTGTGAGTAGCGATGTGGTCTTCAATGAACTAGATATGCCTTGCCTGAAGGCTGAAACCAATCGTAATAGCCCTTGTGACATTTCCGTAGATGGGAATATTCCTATGGAGGTGGAGGACACCTCCGAACCTTCACAACCTCACGACCAACCCGAAACCAGTGAAGAGTCGGATATACCGACCAGTCAGTAGCCGGAAACCAGCACGCCTGAATCTGAAAGCTCAGATGAGGATGATGATGATCATCCCGAGGCACAAGCCCAAGCCCTAAGAGACTACCAGCTGTCTAGAGATAGGGTTAGGAGAGAGACGAGAAAACCCGCTAGGTATGGATATTCCTACATCGTCTCATATGCATTTGCTGCTGCATCATATATAGAAGAAAAAGAATCTTTGTGTTTTTCAGATGCGTTAAAGAGTCCTAACCGTTCTTTGTGGTTGCATACTATGGAAGAGGAAATGTCCTCACTTCATAAAAACAAAACCTGGATTCTTGTTAAAAACCCTCAAAGCAAAAATTAATTGATTGCAAATGGATTTTTAAAATCAAAAAGCCAGAATCTGCCAATGAACCCCCAAGGTTCAAGGCTAGGCTGGTTGCAAAAGGTTTTTCTCAAGTTGGGGGCGTCGATTTCAATGAAATATTTTCTCCCGTTGGTAAGTATAAAACAATTAGAATAATGCTTGCAATTGTTGTCTTTTATGATCTTGATCTGGAACAACTTGATGTGAAAACTGCATTTTTGCATGGGGAACTTGAAGAGACTATTTTCATGCATCAACCACCAGGTTTTGAGGAAAAGGGTAAGGAAAACATGGCATGTTTGTTGAAAAGATCCTTGTACGGACTTAAACAATCACCTAGGCAATGGTATAAACGCTTTGACTCCTTTATGCTTAAAGCTGGTTTTGTTAAAAGCAATTATGATAGCTGTTTATATTTCTTTGGTGATAATGTTGAAACTGCTATTTATCTTTTACTCTATGTGGACGATATGTTAATTGCTAGTAAACATAGAGATAAGATTACTAAATTGAAATCCTTGCTAAGGTCTGAATTTGATATGAAGGACTTAGGTTCAGCGTCTAGAATCTTTGGGATGAACATCAGTAGGAATAGAGCTGATAGATCCTTATTCATATCCCAGAAATCCTTCTTGCAGAAAATTGTTTCCAAATTTTCGATGCATTTATGCCAACCAGTTTGTACACCACTTGCGAGCCATTTCAAGCTTTCCGAGAAAACTTGCCCCAAAACTAATAGAGAAAAGAATGCATGGCCCATATACCTTATAGAATGGCTATAGGATCCGTCATGTATTCTATGATATCCACCCGACCTGATATTGCTTATCCCATAAGCCTTCTTAGCCGATTCATATCTAACCCGGGTAGGGATCATTGGGCAGCTCTTAAGTGGTTGTTGCGTTATATTAATGGGACTATTGATAGGGGTCTTCTTTATCATAATTGGTCTGATAATTTTGAACTGGTTGGATATGTCGATTCTGACTTTGCAGGTGATAAGGATGGTAGGAAATCTACCTCTTCTTATTTCTTTACTTTAGCAGGTAATTGCATATCATGGAAATCACAGTTACAGCCTGTAGTCACTTTGTCGACTACGGAGGCTGAATACATTGCTGCCACTGAGGCAATTAAGGAAGCCATCTGGCTCCAAGACTTACTATCTGAATTGCATGTTTTAAATTCTAAAGCTGTGATTTATACTGATAGTCAAAGTTGTCTTCACTTGTGTAAAAATCCTGTTTATCATGAAAGAACTAAACACATAGATGTTAAGTATCATTTCATAAGGGAAAAGGTTTCAAGTGGCTTAGTTAATATTGAGAAAATTAGTACTAATGATAATCCTGCTGATTTTGGTACTAAAATTGTGACAACTGACAAGCTTTCTTTGTGCAGGAACCTCCTTCATATAGATGAAGGAAGACTCCTTTGAGTCACTGTTGGCTAAAATAAATGAAAATAAGTTCAAGGTGGAGTTCGTTGGCCCTTTGGGCTACCTTCACTTTATTTTCATTCCTTTCTTTGGCCCATTTATCCCTATGATGCCTTTAAACCTTGGTGGGCCTCTTGAAAAGTGAAGCTGGGCTGGCAGGCTTTTGATGCCGGGCGGGCCGGGTTCTACCTGACCCGCCCAGGTGACATGGCTATATATATATATATATTCTTTTCTCTCAGCCTACCCGACCGGGCACTCTTTCATTCTTTCTGTTGAGACCACCGCTGCCTCTCTCTTGTTCTCTAACCTTGTGTCTTCCTCTCTCTTCTTTCGATCAGTCTTCCTGTTCGTTTTCTGTGCGACCCTTCGGGACTCCCATTTGCTTGTCTGTGCCGGCTAACCCTTGGGTTACCGTGTGTGTGACTGCAGTGAGAGGAAAAGGCATCTTTTGGTGAGAGAGAGTTTGAGAGCATCGGTTCTTTGAGGCCACCGGTTTGCTGAGGGAATCGCGCTGTTCTTCACCGGAAGAACACTTTGGGGCAGTCCTCTGTCGCGGACGGTGAGACCGAACTCGCAGTGCTCGTTCGGCTCCGACTGTTGGTGTGCTTTCCGAGATCTGAAGGATCTCGAGGTAAAGATCTATTCTTTTCATTTCTGATATTTACTGTTAACTGTTTCTGTCTACTATCTGTCTCCGATCTTGGCTGGAAGTCGCTGAAGACGAAGAAATCCGTTTGTTATAAAATAGGAGCTTTCTGTCTTTCCTTTTTGCTTCCTAATTCAAGGTCTGTAATAGTAAATAGGAATACTGTAATAGTAAATAGCTGTATTTTTGTGCCGTATTCCATATCAATAATTTATTCTCTTTTCCCTTATTTATTTTTATTAATTTCATGTGCCTTTATAATGCCCTTTTCTCTTGATTGTCTTAAGTGTTTAATTTGAGTTTTTCGTTTAATTTACCTTATTTTAGTTCCTTACTTATTTTTTATTAAAACTCCTAAATAATTTTTCTGTAAAACTATTACTTTGTTATTCGTAGATTACTTTTCAAGGATAATGGAGTCTTTGTGGGATCAACCGTTATTTGTCCTAACTATACTTTTAAGGAAGGTTTATGATTTAATTTTGCGTGCTTTGGTCAACAAGGTAGTTTAGTAAGCTGTTGCTGAATTTATTTCTTTTTTCTCGAATTCTCACAATTTTCCTTTTATTTTTTTGGTGTTGAAGAAATTTTTTTGAACCAGGTGAAATGAATTTTTTAAAAGGAGGAGGCAATAAATTAAGTAAATTACAAATTAATACTTTTGTTTGTGGTGACACTTGTCAGGGGCGGAGGTCTTGCGAGAGATGGTGAGGGGATAAAAATGTTCCTGGAACCTTTTACCAGAAATAGGAGGCATTCCGGTGGAAACAGCCTCAACAAGAGCTAATAATAAGGAAGAACCTGTTTTTCCTTAATATAAAAAATAAAATATTGTAGATAATATTTTATTGAGAAATTTACTAATTATAACCATACATCATTTTTGCATTTCTGTATATATTAAAAAATCGATTTCAGATTTTTTTATTCATGAACCTTTTTTTTTTTCAATTTTCATATATAATAATTTATTAAATTCATGATGAAATTTGATTTATTAAATTGAGAAAGTTGATGCTGAATTTATATCTTTTTCTCAATTCTATAAAAACAAAAAACAACAAGTATAATTTATTTCTTTTTTTATCGAATTCTCATAATATTCTTTTTATTTCTTTTTGATGCTGAAGAAATTTTCAGAATGAGGAAAATATCTTGGTGAAACAAATTCTTAAAAAGGGTGAGCAGGAGGAAGCTCCTACACCACAGCCCACACTTCAGCAACCTCACCCAGACCTTTTTGCCGCCAGAGAAGGCGGAGCAGTGCCGGCCAGAGCCAAGAGTAGTCGCAACAACAAGGTAGAAACTTTGAGCAAATTATCAATGAAAAAAAAGATATTGAAGAAGAAGGCATAAGCTTTGAGCCAGGAATTAAGAGAAGAGAAAAAATTCGATGGACATACCAGAGCAGAGCTTGAAGAAGATAGAAGGGAAGAGTAAGGAGAGAGAAAAAGCGTAAGAAATTGGAGGCAAAACCAGAGAAAGATCGGGTAAGAGAGGAGAGAGAAAATTAGGGTTTAAAAATTTTGGGTCAATTGTTTAACTCTGGTTAGGAGTGTAGGTTTTTTTAGTAATATTTTGTAGAAAAAAATATAAAATAAAAAAGAAAGGTAGTGTATATTAGGAATTATACAGATGATGTTACAGAGGGTGTTACAGAGGATTCGAACCAGCATAATGGGTGCAAGTTAACGTTAAATGTTCTTTTGAAAATTTCTTTTTTCTTATGTTACTATAGAATATTTATTAATTATTCAAATAAAAGCTAAAAAGATGGAAAATAGATTAATTATGGTTTGTTCGAGAGTGTGTTTGAGTGCGCACGTAAGATTTATTGCAAATTATTCAATTTCTTTATAAAAGATATTGAATTAATAATTTTTTAACAATATTATGCATTCTACTATTTTTTTCCTAATGTGAAATTTAGAAATTTTATTAAATTAGTTTAAATGACAGAAGAAATTACATATAGTATTATCTCTATGCAAATGTAAAAGGATAATTTTGTTTTAAGCAAATGTTGAAGGGACCAGTTGAAATAGTAGTCTTGGATCATAATGAATATACTCCAATTATTTTAAATAATTTTCCTAATTGACCAAAAGTTCACAAGTACAAAGGATAATAAGTATTGAATTCTAATAACTTAGTTATTAATATTGTTAAAAATATAAAAGTAGAATGTTATAGATAATATTTTATTGAGAAATTTTCTAATTATTAAATTATTTTTTCTTTTATAGTCACAAACTTTAATTTTATATTTTCTTAGTCATGAACTTTTTTCGATCTCTCTATATGTCAATTCATTAAATTCATGACGCAATTCTATTTATTTTGACATTCATTGCACTGTGTTAATATTCTTATTAGTTCAAAGCGATATTTTTTTTATTCAAGTTTAGAATCCATCATACCCTAAATTTTCTTCTTTTTTTTTTTTTTTTTTCCATTGAGACCCTCCACTACTTCTGCAAACGATCTTTCTTCAACCACCTTTTCCGGCTAGATCTGGACAACAGCTTCGGCTGGAGTTCAAATCTTGGCCAGATCTTCCTTTTTCGTTCTTTGTAATGATTTATTTATATACATACATATATATTTTTATCTAATATCATAATAAACTTTTTTTAAGGAGATCTTCTTCTAGATTAAGATGCAAAGGCAAGATCTTACTTTGATCTTTTCAGATCTTGTTCTTGTTTTACTTCTTGGAGAAGCTTTTCAACCCGAATTTAGTTTGGGTCCCTCTTTATATTTTTATCTCTCTGAGGCCATTTTCAAAGACGTTGATTCATCCATAGCTTTGTCCTATTGTAAATAGGTTGATTCTATGAGGGAGATGATGATTTTGAGTCTTTCCTACCAATATGGTCTGAAGATTGCAAGAACGACTCTATGATGAACTTCTTTTGATTATCACATATATAGCAATTTATTAAATTCATGATGGAATTAGATTTATTTTGGCACATTCATTGCACGTGCCAACATTCTTAACATTTTAAAGAGATATTTTTCCATTCAAGTTTAGGCTCCATCTAAACCGACCCATTTATGTTATTGCAACCCAATTTTTTTTATGGGTCTATAGTGGTTCTAAAGTTGAATAAACAATAACGTCTCTTTAAAAAAAAATATTGTCTTTCCCCTTATTTTTTTTTTATTGATTGCATGTGCCTTGCTAATGCATGTTTCCCTTAATCGTCTTAAGTGTTTAATTTACCTTATTTTAGATCCTTATTTATTTTTATTGGAACTCCTAAATAATTTTTTCCAAAAAACTTTAGTTTATTATTTGTAGATTACCTTCTAGGATTAAATCGAGTCTCCGTGGGATGAACCCATACTTTCCCTAACTATATTTTTAGGAAGAGTACATGATTTAATTTGACGTGCTTTGGTCAGCAAAGTAGTTGAGAAAGTCGATGCTGAATTTATCTCCTTTTCTCAATTCTATAAAAATAAAAAAGAACAAGTCAAAATTTCTTTCTTTTTTTCTCAAATTCTCGAAATTTTCCTTTTACGTTTTTTGGTGCTGAAGAAATTTTATGAACCAGGAAAAGATCTATGGTGAAATTAATTTTCAAAAAGAGTGAGCTAGAAAATAATAGAAATTATAAATTAATATCTTTGTTTGCAATGACACTTCTCGGAGATGGAGGCTTGCTAGAGATGGTGACGGGATGGTCATGTTCGCAGTATTTTTTACCAGAAACAGGGGCATTCTGGCGGAAACAGCTCGAGCAATAAAGAACCTGGTGCCACCTTATTTATCTTTTTATGGGTCAATAGAGGTTCTAAAGTTGAATAATAAAACCATCGCATATAAAATTTACAGTCTTTCCCTTATTTATTTTTATTGATTGCATGTGTCATGCTAATGCCTTTTTCCTTTGATTGTCATATGTGTTTAATTTAAATTCTTATTTTAATGTACCTCATTCTAGTTCCTTATTTACTTTTATTGGAACCCCTAAATAATTTTGTCCACAAAATTATTACTTTTTTATTATTAGATTATCTTTTAGCATTAATTGAGTCTTGTGAAATTGACCCTTATTTGTGCTAACTATACTTTAAGGAACGCATATGATTTAATTTGACGTGCTTTGGTCAACAAGGAGTTGAAAAAGTCGCAATTGAATTTATTTCTTTGTCTCAATTCTATAAAATAAAAAAAAAAACAAGTCAAAATTTCTTTCCTTTGTTCTCGGATTCTCGGAATTTTCCTTTTATTTTTTTGGTGCTAAAGAAATATTTTGAACAAAGATAAAATCTACGGTGAAATGAAATTTTAAAAAGAGTGAGGCAGAAAGATAAAGGAAATTATACCTTTGTATGCAATGACACTTATCTGAGGTGGAGGTCTTGCAAGAGATGGTGGCGGGAGTATGGTGGAAACAGCCTCAGCAATAGCCAAAAACAAGGAAGAACCTGTTTTTCCTTTATATTAAAAGAAATGGTATATATCACAAACTTTGATTTCATATTTTCTTATTCATGAAAATTTTCTGATTCTCATATATAGTAATTTAATGAATTCATGATGGAATTCGGTTTATTTTGGCACATTCAATGTACGTGCCAACATTCTTCAAATTTTAAAGGACCATTTTTTTCCCATTCGAGTTTACACTCACATCAAAACCGACCCATTTATATTATTACTACCAATTTTTTTTATGCGTCTATAGTAGTTCTAAAGTTGAATAATAAAAAACATCGCATGTGCTATGCTAACGCCTTTTTCCCTTGATTGTCTTATGTTTGATTGTCTTATGTGTTTAATTAGAAACCTTATTTTAATTTACCTCATTCTAGTTCCTTATTTATTTTTATTGAAACTCCGAAATAATTTTATCTCTATTACTTTTTAGCATTACTTGAGTCTTGGTAGGAACAACCTTACTTGCCTTAACTATATTTTTAGAAAGGTATATGATTCCATTTGAAGTGCTTTGAATGACAAGGCAGTTGAGAAAGTCACTATAGAATTTATTTCTTTTTCGTAATTCTATAAAAACAAAAAAGGACAAGTAAGAATTTCTTTGTTTTTTTATCAGATTTCGAGAATTTTCCTTTTATTTTTTTTTTTGGTTGAAGAAATTTCCTGAGCCAAGAAAAGATTAACGGTGAAATGAATTTTGAAAGATTGAGACAGAAAAATAAAGGAGAGTATAAATTAATATCTTTGTTTGTAGTGACAATTGCAAGAGGCGGAGGTCTTGCAAGAGATGGTGACAAGATGGTGAAATTCGTGGTACCTTTTACAAGAAACAAGAGACATTTAGGTAGCAACGGCCTCAGTAAGAGCCAAAAATAAGGAAGAGCCTGTTTCCCTTTTTAAGGGACATTTTTTTCCATTCAAGTTTAGACTCAATCTAAACCGACCAATTTATATTACTGCCACCCAATTTATTTTTTTATGGGCGTAGAGTGGTTCTATAGTTGAAAAATAAAAAACATCACGTGAAAAATTTAATGTCTTTCCCTTATTTATATCTATTGATTACATGTGCTATGCTAACATCTTTTCTCTTGATTGTCATATGTGTTTAATTTGAATTCTTAGTTTAATTTGCCTCATTCTAGTTCCTTATTTATTTTTGTTGAAACTCTTAAATAATTTTGTTCCCAAAACTATTACTTTTTTATTCGAAGATTACCGTGTAGCATTCATTGAGTCTTTGTGGGGTTGACCCTTACTTGTCCTAAATATACTTTTAAGAAGACATATGATTTAATTTGACGTGCTTTGGTCAACAAGACAGTTGAAAAAGTCGCTGCTGAATTTTTGTCAATTCTATAAAAATAAAAAAAGAACAGTAAAAGTATCTTTCTCTTTTTCTCGGATTCTTGGAATTTTCCTTTTATTTTTTTGGTGCTGAAGAAATTTTCTGAACAAAAAAGAAAAAAAGATCTACTGTGAAATGAAATTTTAAAAAGAGTGAGGCAGAAAATAAAGGAAATTATACCTTTGTTTGCAGTGACACTTGTCTAAGGTGGAGGTCTTGCAAGAGATAGTGATGGGATTATGGCGGAAAAAGCCTCAACAAGAGCAAAAAATAAGGAAGACCTGTTTTTCCTTTATATATAAAAAAGGTATATAGTCACAAACTTTGATTTCATATTTTCTTATTCATGAAATTTCCTCCGATTCTCATATATAGCAATTTAATGAATTCATGACAGAATTCGATTTGTTTTGGCACGTCCAATGCACGTGCCAATGTTCTTAATATTTTAAAGGGTCATTTTTTTCCATTCAAGTTTAGACTCGATCAAAACCGACCCATTTGTAATATTGCTACCCAATTTTTTATGTGTCTATTATGGTTCTAAAGTTGAATAATCAATAACATTGCGTAAAAAATTTATTGTCTTTCCCGTAGTAATTTTTATGAATTGCATGGTAGATGCTAATGTCTTTTTCCCTTGATTGTCTTATGTATTTAATTAGAATCCTTATTTTAATTTACCTCATTCTAGTTCCTTATTTTTTTTTATTGAAACGCCTAAATCATTTTATCCCCAAAACTATAGTTTTTTATTCATGGATTAACTTTTAGTATTAATTGATATATTATTTAATATATTATTAAATATTAATTAAATATTCAAATTTCTCTGTAGGAATGACCCTTACTTGCCTTACCTATGTTTTTAGGAAGGTATACGATTTAATTTGATGTGCTTTGAATGACAAGGCAATTGAGAAAGTTGCTACAAAATTTATTTCTTTTTCTTAATTCTATAAAAACAAAAAATGAAAAGTAAAAATTTATTTCTTTTTTTTCTCGGATTCTCGAAATTTCCCTTTATTCTTTTGGTGCTAAAGAAATTTTCTGAGCCAAGAAAAGATCAACGGTGAAATGAATGTTTTAAAAGAGTTAGACAAAAAAAATAAAGGAAACTATAAATTAATACCTTTGTTTGCAGTGCCACTTTTTAGAGGCAGAGGTCTTGCAAGAGATGGTGATGGGATGGTAATGTTTGCCGCACCTTTTACTTATAACAGGAGGCATTCAGGCAAAACGATGCTAGTAAAAGCTAAAAACAAGGAAGAACCAGTTTTTGCTTTTTAAGGGATATTCTTTTCCATTCAAGTTTAGACTCCATCTAAACTGACCAAATTATATTCTTGCCACACAATTTATTCTTTTATGGGTCTATATGGGTTCTAAAGTTGAATAGTAAAAACCCGCCTAAAACATTTATTGTCATTCCCTTATTTATTTTGGTTGATTGCATGTGCCTTGCTAACGTCTTTTCTTTTAATTGCCATATGTGTTTAATTTGAATTCTTAGTTTAATTTACCTCATTCTAGTTCCTTATTTATTTTTGTTGAAACTCCTAATTGATTTTGTTCCCAAAACTATTAGTGTTTTATTCGTAGATTACCTTTTAAAATTAGTTGAGTCTTTGTGGGATCGACCCTTACTTGCCCAAACTATACTTTCAGGAAGGCATATGATTTAGTGTGACGTGCTTTGGTCAACAAGGCGGTTAAAAAAGTCGCTACTGAATTTATTTCTTTTTTTAAATTCTATAAAATAAAAAAAACAAGTAAAAATTTCTTTTTTTTTCTCGGATTCTCGGAATTTTTCTTTTATTTTGTTGGTGGTGAAAAATTTTTTGGAACAAAGAAAAGATCTATAGTGAAATGAATTTTTAAAAAGTGTGAGGCGAAAAATAAAGGAAATTATAAATTAATACTTTTGTTTGCAGTGACACTTGTTTGAGGTGGAAGTCTTACAAAAGATGGTGACTAGATTCTGGAGAAAATAGCCTCAACAAGAGCCAAGTCTAAGGAGGAACCTTCTTTTCCTTTATATATAAAAAATAGAATACTATAGGTAATATTTTATTAAGAAATTATCTAATTACAACCATAAATTATTTTTGCGTTTCTATATATAGTCACAAACTTTGATTCCATATTTTCTTATTCATGAACTTTTTTCAATTCTCATGTATAGCAATTTAATAAATTCATTATGGTATTCGATTTATTTTAGCACGTTCATTGCACGTGCCAATGTTCTTAACATTTTAAAAGGGACATTTCTTTTCTATTCAAATTTAGACACCATGTAAACCGACCCATTAATTTTATTGCAAGCCAATTTAATTTTTTACGGGTCTATAGTGGCTCTAAAATTGAACAATAAAAGACATCGCATTAATAAATTTATTGTCTTTCTCTTATTTATTTTTATTGATTTCATGTGCCTTGGTAAAACCTTTTTCCCTTGATAGTCTTACGTGTTTAATTTGAATTATTAGTTTAATTTACCTTATTTTAGTTCCTTATTTATTTTTATTGAAACTCGTAAATAATTTTCTCCCAAAACTATTACTTTTTTATTCGTAGATTACCTTTTATCATTAATTGAGTCTTTGTGTGGTCGATCCTTACTTGCCCTAACTATATTTTTAGGAAGGTATATGATTTAATTTTACGTGCTTTGGTCAACAAGGAAGTTGACAAAGTCACTACTGAATTTATTTCTTTTTCTTAATTCTATGAAAACAAAAAGAGCAGGTAAAAATTTCTTTCTTTTTTTCTAAGATTCTCGGAATTTTCCTTCAATTTTTTTTTGCTGAAGAAATTTTTTGAACTCAGAAAAGATCTATCGGGATGGTGATGTTCGCGACACCTTTTACCAGAAACTGGAGGCATTCCAGCAGAAACAGGCTTAGCAAGAGCCAAAAATAAGGAAGAACCTATTTTTCCTATATATAAAAAAATAGAATATTATAGATAATATTTTATTGAGAAATTTGCTAATTATAGCCATAAATTTTTCTTTTGTGTTTCTGTGTATATTCACAAACTTTAATTTTATATTTTCATATTCATTAATTTTTGTTCGATTCTCATGATGGAATTTGATTTATTTTTTGGTATATTCATTGCACGCGCCGACTTCTTAACATTTTAAAGAGATATTTTTTTCGGTTAAATTTTTGACTTCATCTAAACCAACTCATTCATTTATTGCTACCAAATTTATTTTTTATGTGTCTATTAGGGTTCTAAACTTGAATAATAAAACACAGTAAAAAACATCACTTTAAAAAACTTATATTCTTTTCTTTCTATAATTTTATTGATTGCATGTGCCTTGGAAACACCTTTTTCCCTTGATAGTCTACGTGTTTAATTTGGATTCTTGGTTTAATTTACGTTATTTTAGTTCCTTATTTATTTTTATTGAAACTCCTAAATAATTTTCTCCCAAAGCCATTGCTTTTTTATTCGTATATTACCCTTTAGCATTAATTGAGTCTTCGTATGATTGACCCTTACTTGCTCTAACTATATTTTCAGGAAGGTATATGATTTAATTTGACGTACTATGGTAAACAAGGCAGTTCAAAAAGTTGCTACTAAATTTATTTTTTTTTCTCAATTCTATAAAAACAAAAAGAACAAGTACAAGTTTCTTTCTTTTTTTTTTTTTTCTAGGATTCTCGGAATTTTCCTTTTATTTTTTTGTGCTGAAGAAATATTCTTAATCAAGAAAAGATCTACGGTGAAATGAATTTTAAAAAAGAGTAAGGAAGAAAAATAAAGGAAATTTTAAATTAATACTTTGTTTGAAGTGACAGTTGTTAGGTGGAGGTCTTGTAAGAGATGGTGATTCGCGACACCTTTTACCAGAAATAGGAGGAATTCCAGCGGAAACAATTGCAGCAGTATCCAAAAGCAAGGCATAACTTATTTTTCCTTTATATAAAACAATAGAATATTATGGATAAAATTTCATTGAGGAATTTACTAATTATATCCATAAATTTATTTTGTGGTTTCTGTATATATTCACAAACCTTGATTTCGTATTTTCTTATTCATGAGCTTTTGTTCGGTTCTCATATATAGTACTTTATTAAATTCATGACAGAATTTGATTTATTATATGTTCATTGCACATGCCAATATTCTTAGCATTTTAAAGGGACATTTTTTTCTTTTCAAGTTTTGACTCCATCTAAACCATCCCATTTATATTATTGCTACCTGATTTATTTTTTTTATAGGTCTATTCTAAAGTTGAATAGTAAAAAACATTTGTGTAAAAAACTTATTGTCTTTTCCTTTATTTATTTCTATTGATTGCATGTACCTTGCTAACGCCTTTTTCCCGAGATTGTCTTCTATATTTAATTTTAATTCTTTGTTTAATTTACTTTATTTAAGTACCTTATTTATTTTTAGTGAAACTCTTGAATAATTTTGTCTTAAAACTATTACTTTGTTAGTGGTAGAATACTTTTTAGCATTAATTTAGCTTCCATGGATCAACTTTTACTTGCCATATATGTATTTTTAGGAAGGTAAATGATTGAATTTGACGTGTTTTTGGTCAAGAAGGTAGTTGAGAAAGCTTTTTTCTTTTTCTCAATTTAATAAAGATGAAAAATAACAAGTAACAATTTCTTTTTATTTTCTCGGATTCTTGGAATTTACTTTTTATTTTTTTGGTGCTGAAGAAATTTTCTGAACAAGGAAAAGATCTACCGTGAAATAAATTTTAAGAAGAGGGTGATAGAAAAATAAAGAAAACTATAAATTAATACCTTTGTTTGTAATGACACTTATCAGAGGCAGAGGTTTTGCAAGAGATGGTGACAGGACGGTGATGTTCGCGTCACCTTTTACTAGAAATAGGAGGCATTCCATGGAATCAACCTCAGCAAGAGCCGAAAACAAGGAAGAACATGTTTTTCCTTTATATAGAACATAGAATAGTGTAGATAATATTTTATTGAGAAATTAATTATAGCCATAAAATATTTTTGCGTTTCTGTATATAGTAAAAAACTTTGATTCATATTTTCTTATTCACGAACTTTTGTTTGTTTCTCATATATAGCACTTTATTAAACTCATGACGGAATTTGATTTATTTTGATATGTTCATTGCTCGTGCCGACGTTCTTAACATTTTAAAGGGACATTTTTTCTGTTCAAGTTTTGACTCCATCTAAACCATCCCATTTATTTTAATGCTACCCATTTTATTTTTTTATGGGTCTGTTGTGGTTCTAAATTTGAATCATAAAAAACATCAGTTTAAAAAGCTTATTGTCTTTTCCTTTATTTATTTTTATTGATTGTATGTGCCTTTCTAACGCCTTTTTCCCTTTACTGTCTTATGTGTTTAGTTTGAATTATTTGTTTAATTGACATTATTTTAGTACCTTATTTTATTTTTAGTGAAACTCCTAAATAATTTTGTTATTCGTAGATATTATCTGTTAGCATTAATTTAGTCTCAGTGGGACTGACTCTTAATTGACCTATACGTATTTTTAGAAAGGTATATGATTTAATTTGACATGTTTGGTCAACGAGGTAGTTGAGAAAGTCACTACTGAACTTTTTTCTTTTTCTCAATTTAATAAAAAAAAAAAACAAGAAGTAAAAATTTCTTTCTTTTTTTCTCGGATTCTAAGAATTTTCATTTTATTCTTTTGGTGCTGAAGAAAGTTTTTGAACCAAGAAAAGATCTACCGTCAAATAAATTTTAAAAAGAGGGCAACATCCAAATAAAGGAAATTATAAATTAATACCTCTGTTTGCAACTACACTTGTTAGTGCATAGGTTTTGCAAGGGATAGTGACGAGATGATGATGTTCGCAGCACCTTTTAGCATAGACAGGTGGCATTCCAGCGGAAACAACCTCAACAAGAGCAAAAAACAAGTAAGAACATGTCTTTCCTTTATATGAAAAAGGGAATATTATAGATAATGTTTCATTAAGAAATTTTCTAATAATAGCCACAAATTATTTTTCTGTTTCTGTATATAGTTAAAAAAAACTTTGATTTCATATTTTCTTATTCATGAACTTTTTTCGATTCTCATGTATAGCAATTTATTAAATTCATTATGGAATTCGATTTATTTTGGCACGTTCATTGCATGTGCCAACGTTCTTAACATCTTAAAGGGACTTTTTTTTTTCCATTCAAGTTTGGATTCCATCTACACTAACCCATTTATACTATTGCTACCAAATTTTTTTATGGGTTTATAATGGTTGTAAAGTTTAATAATCAAAATATCGCTTTAAAAAATTTACTATCTTTCCCTTATTTAGTTTTATGAATGCACGTGGCTTGCTAAGGCCGTTTTTCCTTGATTGTCATATGTATTTAATTTGAATTGTTAGTTTAACTGTCCTTATTTTAGTTCCTTTTTATTTCCATTGAAACCTCAAAATAAGTTTGTCCCCAAAATGTTACTTTGTTATTCCTAGATTACCTTTTAGTATTAATTGAGTCTCTTTGGGATCGACTCTTACTTGCTCTATCTGTAGTTTTAGGAAGGTATATGATTTAATTTGACGTGCTTTTGTAAACAAGGCTGTTGAGAAAGTCACTGCTGAATTTATATCTTTTCCTCATTTGAAAAAAATAAAAAAGAACAAGTAAAAATTTCTTTCCTTTTCTCTCATATTCTCCGAATTTTCCTTTTATTTTTATGGTGCTGAAGAAATTTTCTAAACCAGGAAAAGATCTACCAAGAAATTAATTTTAAAAAGTGTGCAATAGATAAAGAAAGGAAATTATAAAGAAATACCTTCATTTGCAGTGGCACTTGTCAGAGGCGGAGATCTTAAAAGAGATGGTGAGGGGATGGAGATTTTCAGCACCTTTTATTAGAAACAGGAGGAATTCCGGCAGAAACAGCCTCAGCAAAAATAAGGAAGAACCTTTTTTCATATATATAGAAAAATAGAATATTACAAATAATATTTGATTGAGAAATTTGCTAATTGTAATCATAAATTATTTTTGCATTTCTGTACATAGTCTCAAGCTTTGATTTCATATTTTCCTATATATGAACTTTTTTTCAATTCTCGTATATAGCAATTTACTAAATTCATGAAATAATTCAATTTATTTTGGCATGTGCGCGTTCTGAACATTTTAAAATGACATTCCTTTTCTATTCAAGTTTAGACAATATCTAAACCGACCCATTATGTTATTGCTACACAATTTATATTTTTACGGGTCTATAGTGGTTTAAAAGTTGAATAACAAAAAACATGGTGTTAAAAAATTTATTGTCTTCCCCTTATTTATTTTTATTGATTGCTTGTGCCTTAGTAACGTCTTTTCCCCTTGATTTTCTTATGTGTTTGATTTGAATTCTTAGTACAATTTACCTTATTTTAGCACCTTATTTATTTTTATTGAAACTCCTAAATAATTGTCCCCAAAAATATTATTTTTTTATTCATAGATTATCTTTTAGCATTAATTCAGTCTCTGTATGATCGACCCTTACTTGAGCTAACTTTAATTTTAGAAAGATGTACGAGTTAATTTGACATTTTTTCATTAACAAGGCACTTAATAAATCACTATTGAATTCATTTCTTTTTCTCATTTCTATAAAAACACAAAAGAACAAGTGAAAGTTTCTTTCTTTTTTCTCAGGTTCTTGCAAATTTCATTTTATTTTTTTTTGGTTCTGAAGAAATTTTCTAAACCAAGAAAATATCTGTGGTGAAATAAATTTTTAAAAAGAGTGGGCTGAAAAATAAAGGAAACTATGAGTTAATACTTTTGTTTTCAGGGACACTTGTCAGAGACGGAGGTCTTGCAAGAGATGGTGGTAGGATGGTGATGTTCGCGACACCTTTTACCAGAAGCAGGAGGATTCTGATGGAAGTAGCCTTAGCAAGAGCCAAAAACAAGGAAGAACCTGTTTTTTCTCTCTATATATATATATAATAGAATACTACAGATAATATTTTATTGAGAAATTGTCTAATTATGGCTATAAATTATTTTTTGATTTCTGTATGAAGACGCAAGTTTTGATTTCATATCTTCTTCTTCATGAACTTTTTTTTGATTCTCATATATTACAAGTTAATAAATTCATGATATAATTCGACTCATTTTGGCATATTCATTGCACGTGCCAACGTTCTTAACATTTTAAAGTGACATTTTTTTTGCATTCAGGTTTACATTCCATTTAACTGACCCATTTATATTATTACCCAATTTTTTTTTAGGGGTCTATAGTGGTTCTTTTGTTGAATAATAAAAAACATCGCATAAAAGTTTATCATCTTTCCCTTGATTGTCTTATGTGTTTAATTTGAATTCTTAGTTTTATTTACCTTATTGTAGTTCCTTATTTATTTTTATTGAAACTCCTTATTGATTTTGTCCCCAAAACTATTGCTTGTTTATTCTTAGATTACATTTAAGCATTAATTTAGTCTTCGTAGGATCAACCCTTACTTGCCCTAACTATATTTTTAGGAAGGTATTTATTTATTTTGACGTGCTTTGTAAACAAAAGGCAGTTGAGAAAGTTGTTACTGAATTTATTTAATTTTCTCAATTCTATAAAAACAAAAAAGAACAAGTAAAAATTTTTTTTTTTTTTTTTTTTTTTTTTACGAATTCTCGGAATTTTCCTTTTATGTTTTGCTGCTGAAGATATTTTATGAAGTAAGAAAAGATTTACCATGAAATGAATTTTTGAAAAGAGTGAGGCAAAAAATAAAGGAAATTATAAACTAAAACATTTTTTTGCAGCACACTTGTCAGAGATGGAGGTCTTGCAAGAGATGGTCACAGGATAGTGACATTCGTGGCACTTTTTACCAGAAACAGGAGGCATTTTGGCGAAAACAGTCTCAGCAAGAGCCAAAAACAAGGAAGAACCTTTTTTTCCTATATATAAAAAAACATATTACTATAGATAAAATTTATTGAGAAAATTTCTTATTATAGCCATAAACTATATTTGCGTTTCTATTTGATTTCATATTTTCTTAATTATGAACTTTTTTTCGATTCTCATATAGAGCAAATTAATAAATTCAAGAGGAATTTGATATATTTTTGCACGTTGGTTGCACATGCCGTCGTTCTTAACATTTTAAAGGAACTTTTTCTTCCGTTCATGTTTAGACCCATCTAAACCGACCCATTTATATTATTGCTACGCAATTTTTTTTTTTATAGGTCTATAGTGGTTCTAAAGTTGAATACCTAAAAACATCGCATAAAAAATTTATTGCCTCTTCCTTATTTATTTTTATTGATTGCTTGTGCCATTCTAACTCCTTTTTCCCTTGGTTGTGTTTTGTGTTTAATTTGAATTCTTAGTTTAATTTACCTCATTCTAGTTCCTCATTTATTTTTTTTGAAAATCCTAAATAATTTTGTCCCCAAACTTGTAACTTTTTTATTCATAGATTACCTTTTAGAATTAATTGAGTCTTCCCTGGGAGCGACCCTTACTTGCTCTAACTATATTTTTAGAAAGGTATATTATTTAATCTAATGTGCTCTGGTCAACAAGGCTTGTGAGAAAGTCGTTTATTTATTTCTTTTTCTCAATTCTATTAAAACAAAAAAGAACAAGTAAAAATTTCTTTTTCTTTTTCTAGGATTATCAGAATTTTCCTTTTATTTTTTTTTCGGAAGAAATCTTCTGAACCAAGAAAAGATCCACAATGAAATGAATTTTTAAAATGAGTGAGTTAGAAAAATAAAGAAAATTATGATCTAATACATTTTTTTTTACAGTAACACTTGTTAGAGGTGGAGGTCTAATAAGAGATGGTGGCGAGATGGTGATGTTCGCAGTACCTTTTACTTGAAACAGGAGGCATTTTGGGTGAAACAACCTCAGCAAGAGCCAAAAGCAAGGAAGAGCTTGTTTTTCCTTTATATAAAAAAAAAAATAGAATATTATGGATAAAATTTTATTGAGAAATTCGTTAATTATAGCCATAAATCATTTTTATGTTTTTGTATATAGGCACAAGCTTTGATTTCATATTTTTTATTCATTAACTTTTCTTTGTTTCTCATATATAGTACTTTGTTTCTCATATATAGTACTTTATTAAATTCATGACGAAATTTGATTTATTTGGCACATTCATTGAGCGTGCCAATGATCTTAACATTTTAAAAGGACATTTTGTTCATTCAAGTTCTTACTCCATCGAGACTGACAAATTTATATTATTGCTACCTAATTTATTTTTTATGTGTCTATAGTGGTTCAAAAGTTGAATAATTAAATACATCGAGTAAAAAATATATTGCCTTTTTTATTTATTTTTATTGATTGCATGTGCCATTTTAACACATTTTTTCCCTTGAATGTCTTTTGTGTTTTAATTGAATTTTTAGTTTAATTTACATCATTCTAATTCCTTATTTATTTTTATTGAAACTCCTAAATAATTTTGTCCCCAAAACTATTACTTTTTTATTTGTAGATTACATTTTAGCATTAATTGAGTCTTCGTAGGATCGACCCTTACTTGTCCTAACTATATTTGTAGGAAGGTATAAGATTTAATTTGACATGCTTTGGTGAACAAGGTAGTTGAGAAAGTCATTACTTTTTTTTTTCTCAATTCTAAAAAAAACAAAAAAGAACAAGTAAAAATTTATTTCTTTTTTTTCTAGGATTCTCGGAATTTTTCATTTATCTTTTTGCTGCTCAAGAATTTTTCTGGTGGAAACAGCCTCAGCAAGAGCTAAAAGCAAGGAAGAATTTGGTTTTCCTTTATATAATAAAATAGAATATTATAGATAAAATTTTTTTGAGAAATTTACTAATTATAGTTATAAATTACTTTTGCGTTTCAGTACATAGCAAATACTTTCATTTCATATTATCTTATTCATGAACTTTTCCTCGATTCTCATGTATAGCACTTTATTAAATTCATGATGGAATTCGATTTATTTTGGCACGTTCATTGCACGTGCCGACGTTCTTAACATTTTAAAGGGACATTTTTTTCCATACAAGTTTTGACTCCAGCAAAACTTACCCATTTGTATTTGTAATGTTGTTACCCAATTTATTTTTTATGTGTCTATAGTGGTCCTAAAGTTGAATAATTAAAAACATCGCATAAAATATTTATTGTCTATCCTTTATTTATTTATTTTGATTGAATGTGCCATTCTAATGCCTTTTGCCCTTGATTGTCTTTTGTGTTTAATTTGAATTCTTAGTTTAATTTAAATCATTCTAGTTCCTTATTTATTTTTATTTAAACTCCTAAATAATTTTTTCCTTAAACAATTATTTTTTATTTGTAGATTACCGTTTAGCATTAATTGAGTCTTCGTGGGATCGATCCCTTTTTTGTCCTATCTATATTCTTAGGAAGGTATATGATTTAATTTGATGTGCTTTGGTCAACAACGCAATTGAGAATGTCGTTACCTAATTTATTTCTTTTTCTTAATTTTAAAAAACAATGAAGAAGTTGTTTTTCCTTTCTGTTTTTCTTGGACTCATAATTTTTTCCTTTTTTTGTTTTACAATGCTGAAGAAACTTTTTGAACTAGGAAAATATTCTATGGTGACATGAATTTATAAGAAGTGTGAGGCAAAAAAATAAACGAAATAAAAAGTTGATACCTTTGTTTACAGTGACAGTTATCACAGGCAGCGATCGTGCAAGAGATGGTGTTAGGGTGGTAATGTTCGCAGAACCTTTTACCTAAAACAGGAGGCATTCCAGTGGACACAGCCTCAACAAAGTAAAAAACAAGGAAGAACTTGTTTTTCCTTTATATATAAAAAAAAATTGAATAGTTTTGTAATATTTAATTGAGGAATTTGCTAATTATAGAAATAAATTATGTTTGTGTTTCTGTATATAATTAAAAACTTTGATTTCACATTTTTTTATCCATGAAATTTTTTTCGATTCTCATAAATAACAATTTTTTAAATTCATCATAGAATTCCATTTATTTTGGCACGTTAATTACACGTGCCAAGGTTCTTAACATTTTAAAAGAATAATTTTTTCCACTCAAGTTCAAGCTCCATCTAAATCGATCCATCTATATTTGTTGCTACCAAATTTATTTTTTTATGGGTCTATAGTTGTTCTGATATTGAATAATAAAAAATTGCTTTAAAAATTTATCGTCTTTTCCCTTATTTATTATTTATTTTTGATTGCACGTGCCTTGCTAACTCCTTTTTCTCTCTATTTTCTAGTCTTTAATTTGAGTTCCTAGTTTAATTTACCTTATTTTATTTAAACTCCTTAATATTTTTTCCCATAATTGTTACTTTGTTATTTGTAGATTACCTTTTAGAATTAATTGAATCTCTATACGATCCACCCTTAGTTGCCCTTACTATATTTTTAAAAAAATACATGATTTAATTTGACGTACTTTGGTCAACAAGGCAGTTGTGAGTATCGTTGCTAAATTTATTTCTTTTTCTCGATTCTATAAAAACCAAAAACAAGTTAAATTTATTTATTTTTTTCTAGGATTCTCAAAATTTTCCTTTTATTTTTTGGTACTGAAGAATTTTTTGAACCAGAAACTTACAGTGAAATAAATTTTTAAGGAGGGCGAGTTAGAAAAATAACAGTGATCCTAAAGTTGAATAATTAAAAACATCGCATAAAAATTTTACCGTCTTTCCCTTATTTATTTATTTTTTTGATTGCAAGTGCCATTGTAATGCCTATTTCCCCTTGATTGTCTTTTGTGTTTAATTTGAATTCTTAGTTTAATTTAAATTATTCTAGTTCCTTATTTATTTTTATTGAAACTCCTAAATATTTTTTTTTATAAACAATTACTTTTTTATTCGTAGATTATCGTTTAGCATTAATTGAGTCTTCGTGGGATCGACCCTTTTTTCCCTAGCAATATTTTTAGGAAGGTATATGATTTAATTTGATGTGCTTTGGTCAACAACAAAATTGAGAATGTCGTTACTTAATTTATTTCTTTTTCTCAATTCTACAAAAACAACAAAAAAGAAAAACAAGTAAAGATCTTTCTTTTTTTTTTTTTTAGGATTATCGGAATTTTCCTTTTTGTTTTTGGTGCTGAATTTTTTGAACCAAGAGAGGATCTACGATGAAATAAATTTTTAAAAAGAGAGGCAGAAAAATAAAGAAAATAATAAAACTAATATATTTTTTTTTTGACTGGCACTTGTTAGAGGCAGAGGTCTTGCAAGAGATAGTGATGTTCGCGGCACCTTTTACCCGAAACAGGAGGCATCCTGGGCGGAAACAACCTCTGTAAGAGCAAAAAGCAAGGAAGAAACTGTTTTTCCATTATATAAAACAATATAATATTATAGATAAAATTTTATTGAGAGATTTGCCAATTATAGCCATAAATTATTTTTGCGTTTCTGCATATATAGCACAAACTTGATTTCAAATTTTCTTATTCATGAACTTTTCGTCCATTCTCATATGTTGCACTTTACTAAATTCATGACAGAATTCCCTTCATTGTGGCACGTTTGTTGCATTTGCCGACGTTCTTAACATTTTAAAAGGACATTTTTTTCCATTCAAGTTAGGACTCTATCTAAACAGACCCATTTATTACATTGCTACCCAATTTATTTTTTTATGAGTCTATAGTGGTTCTAAAGTTGAATAATAAAAGACGTCGCTTTAAAAAATGTATTGTCTTTTTCATTATTTATTTCTACTGATTGCATGTGTTGGACCGCGAGATAATGCAGAAATATAATAATGAAAACAATAAAGAAAGGATACAGAATTACGTGGTTTGTCAAACCCACAAAGCCCAAAAGGGCCAAACCAACTACAGCTACTCTCCAAAAATAACTAACTTATGCTAAAGCCCAAAAGTTATACATTCCTCAAGCCCAAGTATCTCTCACGCTGTAAAAGTCTTAACTCAAGACTATTTATATGACTCATACAAGATTAATTTTTATGTGAAACCAATATGGGATTAACATCAATACTCCTTTAAAGAAGTTCCATAATCCTAATCAACATTAATTAGGAATCTATGTAAATCTCTAATAAATCTTCAACTTGAATTAGGAATCCAAGTCAAGCTCTAGAAAATCTCCAGTTTGACTTGTACTCTGAAAAAAACTTCAAAAATAAGTTTTGACCTACTCCACCTTCGCCAAATAAACCCAAATGGTGTCAACCATTTAGAACACCCACCAAATCCAAATAATGTTTGAACTTGGAAACTGGAACTGGCTTCATCAACGTAACAGTAGGATTTTCTTTTGTATCAACCTGCTCAATAGCCACGTCGCCACGTGAAATACAATTTCGCACAAAGTGAAATCTCACATCACTATGTTTGGTCCTTTCATGAAACATTTGGTTCTTAGATAAGCTATAGCCGCTTTAACTATCACAAGGTATTGAAGTTTCCAAACCTAAAGTTTTAACCAAGCCTCTCATCCATAAGGATTATTTCACAGTTTCAGATAGTGCTATATACTCAGCTTCAATTTTAGATAAAGCAACAGTAGACTGTAACGCAGCCCTACAACTAATGCAACCTCCAAAAAAGGTAAAAATATATAGATCGTCTTTAATCTAAATAACTAGCATAATCAAAATCCACATAACCAGTTATTCCATCTTGACTAGATGAATTTCCATCATAAGTCAGACTCAAGTCTACAGTTCCTTTGAGGTACCATAGAATCCACTTAATAACTTGTAAATGCTCCTTTCCAGGATTAGCTATGTATCGGCTAACAACACTTACTAAATGAGTAATATCAGGACGTGTGCAGACCATAGCCTACCTCAAACTGCCAACAACTTGAGGATAAGAAACACGAGACATGTATTCCTCTTCCTCCTCGATCTTTGGGTGATAACTTTCCTGACAACTTGAAGATGTGTTGCTAGTGGTGTACTTCCTGGTTTTGCCTTGTCCATGCCAAAACGTTCAAGAATTTTCTTGATGTATTAACTTTGAGACAAGCATGGCTTTCTTGCTTGTCGCTTTCTGTTATTCTCCATGCCTAAGATTCTTTTGGTAGCACCTAAATCATTCATCTCAAATTCACTGCTCAATTGAGCCTTCAATTTGTTCAGTTCATCAATGCTTTTTCCTGCGATCAATATATCATCAATATAATGTAACAAGTACATAAAGGAACAATCAAAAGATTTTCAATAATATACACAAGCGTCATAATCACTTCTTTTGAAATCAATCTTGGTCATAAAGCCATCAAAATGCTTGTACCACTGCCTTGGAGACAGTTTGGGTCCATAAAGAGACCTCTTGAACAAGCATACATGATCTTCCTTTCCACGAACCTCAAAATCTTTAGGTTGTTTCCTGTAGATGGTCTCATTAAGCTCTCCATGAAGAAAGGCTGTTTGCACGTCAAGTTGCTCAAGTTCAAGATTATACTTAGCAACAAAAGCCAATAACACTCAGATCGAGCGATGCTTAACAACTGGTGAAAAAAATTGATTGAAATCCACTCCATATCTCTAAGTATAGCCTTTTGCAACAAGTTTTGCCTTGTATCTTACAAATTTGTTTTTTACAGCTTGAGTCTTTTCTTGAAAACCCACTTACAACCAACAATCCTTTGACCTACTGGAGGTTTCACCAACCCCCAAGTCTTATTCTTATGCAAGGACTTCATTTCTTCAGCCATGAAGCCAATCTATTTTTCAGCTTGAGTTGATTCCACAGCTTCATCGAATGTTGCAGGTTTATCATCAAAGCAAGTATCTTCAACAACATTTAATGCGTATGCAACAAAGTCTGGATCGGCGTATCTAGGCTGAAGTCTAGTTTTTCTCTTGAACGACAATATAATATTGCTATTCACTTTCCCCATTGTCCCCATCATGAATTGGACTTTGTTGATTCGAAGAGATCACTTCTGGTTGGCTATTAATCTCGATCTCTATTGTTTCAGATGTCTCTTTATTATTTTGGTCTTCAGTTCTTATCAGGTGGATTCACCATACTCATCTCATCAAATATAACATCCCTACTGTTGATTACTTTGGATGTTTTGGGGCATCACAACCTAAATCCCTTAAATCTTGAAGAATGTCCCAAGAGGATGCGCTTCTTTGATGTATGCTCTAATTTTCCTTCATTCACACGAGTATGTGCAGGACATCTGAAAATCTTCAACTTTGAATCGTCTGAGGGTTTTTCGGACCATGCTTCTTCTAGAGTCTTCAACTCAATCAATATGGAGGGAGATTGATTCACCAAATAAGCTGCTATTGAAGTTTCTTCTGCCCAAAATCTCTTTGACAATCTAGTATTTGAAAGTAAGCATCTTGATTTCTCAATCAAAGGCGGTTCATATGCTCAGCTACTCCATTCTTATGAGGTTTAACAACAACTATTAGATGTCGCACAATGCCTTCTGTCTTACAAAAGGCATTCACCAGAAGAAAACTCTAACCAATTGTCAGTTTGCAACTGCTTGATGTGTCTACTAGTGTGCTTCTCAATCATTGTTTTCTCTTGCTTGAAGGCTTCGAACACATCATCCTTGTGCTTTAGGAAGAACACCCAATCCTTCCTTGAGAAATCATCGATGAAGGTTAACATGTAATGTGCTCCACCAAATGAAGGAACTGTTGAAGGACCCCAAAGATATGAATAAATGTAGTCTAATGTTTCTTTAGTTCTCTGAACACCTTTGCTGAAGGTAACTCTTCTTTGCTTCCCAAAAACAGTGTTCACAGAAGTCCATTTTGTTTTAGTTTGACTGCAAAGAAGACCTCCTTTACTTGAGATTGTCAAACCTTTCAAGCTCATATGCCATAGTCGCGTATACCATAATTTGGTGATGTCTACATCTGATGAAGAAATTGCAGTTGTACCAACTACTATTGAGCCTTCCAAAATATAGAGATTGCCACTAAATTTTCTTCCTCTCATTGCTACTAAAGCTACTTTGCTAACTTTGAGGACTCCTTCAACACTATTAAAGTGATATCCTTTAGCATCAAGTGCAACCATAGAGATTAAGTTTTTCTTTAAGTCTGGAAAATGTTTGATGTCTATTAATATTCTGATAACAGAGTCATGCATCTTCATTTTGATTATTCCTCTTCCAGCAACCTTGCATGATGTGTTTTTGCCCATAAGTACAACACCGTTGTTGACAACTTCATAAGTTGAAAACCAATATCTATTGGGGCACATGTGAAAAGGAGCAGCTAGAGTCAAGAACCTACTCATCGGACGATCGTGGCTTATTAGACCTCACGGATAAGACACTTTTATCACTTTCTTCATGTGCAATGTTAGCTTCTGCAGAGTCTTCTTTCTTCTTATATGTTGGTTCTTTGCTTTGACTTCTTTATCTCAACTTGTAGCATTGCCTCTTGATGTGGTCTCTTTTCTTGCAATAATGGCCGACAACATCTCTGTATCTTGACTTTAACCTCGATCTTTTCCTATTCTTGTCAAAGTGCCGCGAGCTACAAGGCCATCTCCTTGATTTTTTGAAGTAGAGCTACTAATGTCACCATTGATTGATTCTTTGCTCAATAATGCTTCTTGAATATCTTCTAATTTGATGGTATCACGACCATACAACAACATGTTTATGAAGTGCTTGTATTGTGAAGATAACGAAGATAACGACAGGAGAGCCAAGTCTTCTTCTTCGTACTTCACGTCTAACTTCTTCAAATTTGTAACAATGGACTTGAACTCGTCAACATGTGATTGCACATATTTGTCTTCCTTTAGACTGAAGGAGTAACGTCGTTGCTTCAGGCGAAGTTTGTTAGTGAGATTCTTCTTTAAGCACTTTTCTTCCAATCGCTGTAATAAAGTTGCTGTAGATGTTTCTGTGAGGAAGCCTTGCAGACTCTCGTTGGAGAGATGTAGTAGAATCTGGCTTACTGCTTTGTTATTCTTCCTCTCTTTCTCCTCTTTGGACATGCTTCCTGGCATTTTGTCAACTCTGAGCAGAGCCTCCTCAAGATCCATCTGTGTAAGGATTGCTTTCATTCTCCCTTGCCAAAGAAGAAATCTCGAATCACGATCAAGTTTCTTGATGTCGTGCTTAACGTTAATTATAGCCATGTTGTCAGGAACCAACCAAACTCTAATACTATTTTTTGGACCTAAAACAAATAAACAAGATAACACAGAAATATAATAATGAAAGCAATAAAGAATGGACACAGAATTTGCGTGGTTTGGTTAATTGACCTATGTCTATGGGTAGAGGAGAAGCAAATACACTAACTCAATGTGGAGAATACAAAATAGGGAATACTCTCTCAAACCTACAAAGCCCAAAGGCCCAAACGAACTACATATACTCTCCAAAGATAACTAAATTAGGTTAAAGCCCAAAAGTTATATATGGCTAAAGCCCAAGTATGTCTCACACTCTATAAGACTTAACCCAAGACCTTTATATGGGGACACATACGAGAGTAATTTTTATATGAAAGTAATATTGGAGTAATATCAATACTCCTTTAAAGAAGTTTCCTAATCCTAATCAACATTGATTAGGAATCCATGTAAATATCTAATAAATCTTCAACTTGAATTAGGAATCCAAATCAAACTCTAACAGCATGTACTTTGCTAACGCCTTTTTTCCTTGATTGTCTTATGTATTTATTTTAATTCTTAGTTTAATTTACCTTATTTTATTTCCTTATTTATTTTTATTGAAACTCCTAAATAATTTTGTCCGAAAATTGTTACTTTGTTATTTGCAGATTAATTTTTAGTATTAATTGAGTATCTGTAGGATCGACTCTTACTTGCTCTATTTCTAATTTTAGAAAGGTATATGATTTAATGTGGCGCGTTTTGGTAAAAAAGGAAGTTGATAAAGTCGTTGCTGAATTTCTTCTTTTCTCAATTCAATTAAAAAAAAAAAAAACCACAAGTGAATACTTATTCCTCTTTTTCTCGTATTCTCAAAATTTTTTCTTTTATTTTTTTTTTGGTGCTGAAGAAATTATCTAAACCACGAAAAGATCTACTATGAAATAAATTTTAGAAAGAGGGTGGTAGATAATTGTATATTAATACCTTTGTTTGCGTCCACACCTGTCATAGACGAAGGGCTTGCAAAAGATGGTGATGGATGGTGATGTTCGCGGCACTTTTTACTAAAATCAGGAGGCATTTCGGGGGAAACATCCTAACCAAGAGTGAAAAACAAGGAAGAACCTGCTTTTCCTTTGTATAAAAAAGGAATATTATAGATAATATTCATGAACTTTTTTTTGTTTCTCATATATAACAATTTAATAAATTCAAGACGTAATTCTACTTCTTTTGGCATATTTATTGCACGTGCCAACGTTCTTAATATTGTAAAGGGAAATTTCTTTTCCATTCAAGTTTAGACTCCATCTAAAACAACCCATTAATATTATTGCTACCCAATTTATTATTTTACGGGTCTAGAGTGGTTTTAAAGTTGAATAATGAAAAATATTGCTTTAAAAAATTTATTGTCTTTCCCTTATTTATTTTTAGGGATTGCATGTGCCTTGCTAAAACCTTTTTCCCTTGATTATCTTATGTGTTTATTTCGAATTCTTAGTCTAATTTACCTTATTTATTTTTATTGAAACTCCTAAATAATTTTGCCCCAAAATAATTACTTTTTTATTCGTGGATTACCTCTTAGCATTAATTGAGTCTGTGTGGGATCGATCCTTACTTACCCTAACTATATTTTTAGGAAGGTATATAATTTAATTTGACGCGCTAGCAAGTCGAAAACTTCTTTGTTTTTTTTCCAATTCTTGAAATTTTCCTTTCATTTTATTGGTGCTGAAGAAATTTTCTAAAGCAAGAAAGGATCTATGGTGAAATGAATTTTTATAAAGAGTGAGGAAAAAAATAAAGAAAATTATAAATTAATACCTTTGTTTCCAGCGATACTTGTCAAAGGCAGAGTGCATGCAAGATATCGTGATGTTCGTAGCACTTTTTACTAGAAACAGGAGCCATTCTGGTAAAAACAGACTCAGCAATGGCCAAAAGCAAGGAAGAACCTATTTTTCCTTTATATACAAAAATAGAATACTATAGACCAAATTTTATTGAGAAATTTGCTAATTAAGGCCATAAATTATTGTTGCGTTTCTTTATACAATCATAAACTTTGATTTCTTATTTTCTTATTAATGAACTTTTCTTTGATTCTCATATATAGCACTTTATTAGATTCATGGTAGAGTTCCATTTATTTTGGCACATTTTTATCCATTCAAGTTATTAATTCGTCTAAACCAACCCATTTCTGTTATTCATAAACTTTGATTTCTTATTTTCTTATTAATGAACTTTTCTTTTATTCTCATGTGTAGCACTTTGTTAGATTCATGATAGAGTTCCATTTATTTTGGCACATTTTTATCCATTCAAGTTATTAATCCGTCTAAACCAACCCATTTATGTTATTTCTACTTGATTTACTTTTTTTTTTTATAGATCTATAGTTGTTCCAAAGTTGAATAATCAAAAACATCGCTTTAAAAAATTTATTGTCTTTTCCTTTATTTATTTTTATTGATCGTATGTACCTTCTAATGCCATTTTTCCTTGATTGTCTTATTTGTTTAATTTGAATTCTTAGTTTAATTGACCTTATTTTAGTTCCTTATTTATTTTTATTGAAACTCTTAAATAATTTTGTCCCAAAACTATTACTTCATTATTCGTAGATTAACTTTTAGCATTCAATGAGTCTCTATGGGTTCGACTCTTACTTGCCCTATCTATACTTTTTGGAAGGTATATAATTTAGATGTGCTTTGTTTAACAAGGAAGCTGAGAAAGTCGCTGCTGAATTTATTTTGTTTTCTAAATTAGAAAAAACAAAAAAGAAAAAGTAAAGATTTCTTTTTTTTTTCCCCCTGTATTTCTCAAAATTTTCCTTTTATTTTTTGGTGCTGAAAAATTTTCTGAACAAGGAAAAGATCTACGGTGAAATGAATTTTTAAAAAAAGCGCATATAAAAATAAAGGAAATTATAAAGTAATACTATTGTTCGCAGTGATACTTGTCAGAGATAAAGGTCTTGCAAGAGATGGTGATGGGATGGTGATTTTCGTGGTACCTTTTACCAGAAAGAGTCCCAGCAAGAGCCAAAAACAAGGAAGAACATGGTTTTCTTTATATTAAAAAAAATAGAGTATTACAAATAATATTTTATTGAGAAATTTGCTAATTATATCCATAAATTAATTTTTCATTAATGTATGTAATTAAAAACTTTGATTTCATATTTTCTTATTTCATTATCTTTTTTTCAATTCTCACATATAGACATTTATTAAATTCATGACGGTATTCGATTTATTTTGGCACGTTCATCGCTTGTGCCAACGTTCTTAACATTTTGAAGGGACATTTTTTCTTTAATATTAGACTGTATCTTAACTAACCCATTTATATTATTGCTACCCAATTTATTTTTTTATAGGTCAGTAGTGGTTATAAAGTTAAATAATAAAAAACATCGCATAAAAAGTTTATTATCTTTCCCTTTTTTATTTTTATTTATTGCATGTGGCATGCTAACACCTTATTCCCTTGATGGTCTTATATGTTAAATCTGAATTCGTAATTTAATTTATCTCATTTTTTTTCCTTGTTTATTTTTATTGAAACACCTAAAATTTTTTCCCAAAACTGTTACTTTTTTATTCATAGATTACCTTTCCGTATTAACTGAGTCTTTGAGGGATCGGCCCTTACTTCCCATAACTATATTTTTATGAAGGTATATGATTTTACTTGACGTGCTTTGGTTAACAAGGTAGTTGAGAAAGTCTCTACTGAATTTATGTCTCTTTCTCAATTCTATAAAAACAAAAAAGAACAAGTAAAAATTCCTTTCTTTTTTCCCTCGAATTCTAGGAATTTTCTTCTTATTTTTTTTCTGCTGAAGAAATTTTTTGAACCAAGAAAAGATCCACAGTAAAATGAATTTTTTAAAAAGATAAGCACTGAAAAATAAAGGAAATTATAATTAATACATTTGTTTGCAGTGACACTTGTCAAAGGTGGAGGTTTTGTAATAGATGGTGACGGGATGCAGATGTTCACGACACCTTTTACAAGAAAAAGGAGGCATTCCGGTGAAAACAGCCTCAGCTAAAGCCAAAAGCAAGGAAGAACATGTTTTTCCTTTATATAAAAAAATATAATATTATAAATAGAATTTTATTGAGAAATTTTCTAACTATAGCCATAACTTATTTATTGCTTTCTGTATATTCTCATGAACTTTGATTTCATATTTTCTTATTTATGAACTTTGCTTCGATTATCATGTGTAGCAATTTATTAAATTCATGATGGAATTCGATTTATTTTTGCACGTTCACTGCACGTGCCGACATTCTTAATATTTTAAAGAGGCATTTTTTCCATTCAAGCTCTAACTCCATCTCAACCGACCCATTTATATTATTGCTACCCGATTTATAATTTTTATGGGTCTATAGTGGTTCTAAAGTTGAATAATAAAAAACATCGCTTTAAAAAAGTAATTATCTTTTTCGTTATTTATTTTTATTGATTGCACGTGCCTTGCTAATGCCTTTTCCCTTGATTTCCTTATGTGTTTAATTTGTGTTTTTATTTTAATTTACCTTATTTTAATTCCTTATTTATTTTTTATTGAAACTCCTAAATAATTTTGTCAGAAAAACTGTTACTTTATTATTCGTAGATTAACTTCTTGGACTAATTAGTCTTTGTGGGGTCGACCTTACTTGCGCTAACTATATTTTTTACAAAGATATATAATTTAATTTGACGTACTTGGGTCAACAAGGCAGATGAGGAAGTGCTGCTCAATTTATTTTTTTTTCAATTCTTTAAAACCAAAAAAGAACGAGTAAAAATTTTCTTTCTTTTTATCATAGATTTTTGGAATTTTCCTTTTATTTTTAAGGTGTTGAAGAATTTTTCTGAACCAGGAAAAGATCTATGGTGAAATAAATTTTTAAAAAGAGTAAGGTAGAAAAATAAAGGAAATTATAAATTAATACCTTTGTTTGCAGTGACACATTTCAGAGGCGGAGGTCTTGAAAGAGATGGTGACGGGTTCGTGATATTCGTAGCACCTTATACAAGAAATAGGAGGCATTTAGGCATAAACAACCTCATCCAGAGCCAAAAGCAAGGAAGAACCGAATTTTTTTCATAGTAAAAAAATAGAATATTATAGATAATATTTTATTGGGAAATTGGCTAATGATAGCTATAAATTGTTTTTGCGTTAATGTACATAGTTGCAAACTTTAATTTCATAATTTCTTATTCATGAACTTTTTTACAATTCTCCTGTAATGTAATTTATTAAATTCATATGGAACTCGATTTATTTTGGCACATTCTTAACATTTTAAAGAGATAATTTTTTTCCATTCAAGTTCAATCTCCATCGAAACTGACTCATTTTTATTATTGCTACCCAAAATATTTTTTCATGGGTTTTAGTTGTTCTAAAGTTGAATAATAAGAAATCACTTTTTAATATTTATTGTCTTTCCCTTATTTATTTTTATTGATTGCATGAGCTTTGCTAACACTTTGTTTCCTTGATTATCTTATGTGTTTAATTTGAGTTCTTAGTTTAATTTTTACCATTTTTAGTTCCTTATTTATTTTTATTGAAACTCTTAAATAATTTAGTCCCAAAACTGTTACTTTCTTATTCGTAGATTACCTTTAGCATTAATTGAGTTTCTGTGGGATCGACCCTTACTTGCCTTAACAATATTTTTAGGAAGGTATATGATTAAATTTGACGTGCTTTGATCCACAAAATTAAAAAAAAGAATAAGTAAAAACTTCTTCCTTTTTTTCTCAAAATCTCGGATTATTTCTTTTACTATTTGGGTGCTGAAGAAATTTTCTGAACCAAGAAAGGATGTACAGTGAAATGCATTTTTAAAAACAGTGAGAATGAAAAATGAAGGAAATTGTAAATTAATCCATTGTTTGCAATGACACTTGTCAAAGGCAGAGAGGTCTTGCAATAGATGGTGACAGGATGGTGATATTTGCGGTACCTTTTACTTGAAAAAAAGCATTCCGATGGATACAACCTAAGCAAGAGCCAAAAACAAGGATGAACTAATTTTTCCCTTATATAAAAAAAAGAATGTTGTAGATAATATTTTATTGAGAAATTTGCTAATTATAGCCATAAATTATTATTGTGTTTCCTTACGTAGTCAAAAACTTTGATTTCATATTTTCTTATCCATGAAACTCTTTTCCGAATCTCATATGTAGCAATTTATTAAATTCATGATGGAATTCGATTTATTTGGGCAAGTTTTGCATTTGCTAACGTTCTTAACATTTTAAAGATATATGTTTTTCCATTAAAGTTCAAACTCCATCTAAACCGACCCATTTATATTATTGCTACCCAATTTAATTTTTTTGGGTCTATATTTGTTCTAAATTTGAATAATAAAAAATATTGCTTTAAAATATTTATTGTCTTTTTCCTTTTTTATTTTTATTGATTGCATGAGCCTTGCTAACACCTTTTTCCCTTGATTGTCTTATGTATATAATTTAAGTTTCTTAGTTTAATTTAGCTTATTTAGTTCCTTATTTATTTTTATTGAAACTCTTAAATAATTGTCCCCAAAATTGTTACTTTGCTATTGGTAGATTTCTTTTAGCATTAATTGAGTTTCTGTGGGATCAGACCTTACTTGTCCTAACAATATTTTTAAGAAGGTATATGAGTTAATTTGATGTGCTTTGGTCAACAAGGCAGTTGAAAAAGTCGCTACTAAATTAATTTCTTTTTCTCAATTCTATAAAAACAAAAAAGAACAAGTAAAAACTTCTTTCTTTTTTTTCTTGGAATCTCGGAATTTTCCTTTTCATCGTTTTGGTACTGAAGAAATTTTCTAAATGAGGAAAAGATCTACGGTGAATTTTTAAGAAGAGTGAGGCAGAAAAATAAAGGAATTTATAAATTAATACATTTGTTTCTAGTGACGCTCGTCACATGCATAGTTCTTCCAAGCGATAGAGTCGTGATGGTAATGTTCGTGGCATCTTTTACGAGTAACAGGAGGCATTCCGGCGGCACCAGCCCAAGCAAGAGCCAAAAACAAGAAGAGCCTTTTTTTCCTTTATATAAAAGAATAAAATAGTATAGATAGTATTTTATTGAGAAATTTGCTAATTATAGCTACAATTTATTTTTGTGTTTCTGTATATAGTTACAAACTGTGATTTTATATTTTTTTATTCACTAACTTTTTTTTTATTCTTATATATAGTAATTTATTAAATTCATAACGGAATTCGATTTATTTTGGCATGTTCATTGCATGTGCCAAAGTTCTTAACATTTTAAAGGGACATTTTTTTCCATTCAAGTTCAAACTCCATCTAAATTGACCCATTTGATTTGTTGAGACCCAATTTATTTTTTTATGGGTCTATAATGGTTGTAAAGTTGAATAATAAAAAACATTGCTTTTTAAAAAATTTATTTTCTTTTCCATTATTTTTATTGATTTCATGTGGCTTGCTAATGCCTTTTTCCTTGATTGTCTTATGTATTTATTTGGAGTTCTTAGTTTATTGTAGCTAATTTTAGTTCCTTATTTATTTCTTTTGAAACTCCTATATTGTTTGTCCCGAAACTGTTACTTTGTTATTTGTAGATTACCTTTTAGCATTAATTGATTTGCGGGATCGACCCTTACTTGCCATGCCTATATTTTTAGGAAGACATATGATTTAATTTGATGCGCTTTGGTCAACAAAGAAGTTTAGAGAGTCGCTTATGAATTTATTTCTTTTTCTCAATTCTATAAAACAAAAAAGAGCAAGTCAAAATTTCCTTCTTTCATTATCAGTTTCTTGCAATTTTCCTTTTATTTTTTTGATGCTAAAGAAATTTTCTGAACTAGCAAATGATCCACACTTAAATGAATTTTTAAAAAGAATGAGAAAGAAAAATCAAAGAAATGATAAATTAATACCTTTTTTTGTAGTGACACTTGTCAGAAGCGAAGGTCTTGTAAGAGATGGTGATAAGATGCTGATGTTCGATGCACCTTTTACCAGAAATAGTACGCATTCCGGTGGAAACAGCCTCAGCAATAGCAAAAAACAAGAAAGAACCTATTTTTCCTGTATATAAAAAAAAAAAAGAATAGTATAGATAATATTTTATCGAGAAATTTGCTTATTATATCCATAAATTATTTTTGTGTTTCTGTATATAGTCAAAAACTTTTATTTCATATTTTATTATTCATGAACTTTTTTTCGAATCTCATACATAGCAATGTACTAAATTCATGACGGAACCCCATTTATTTTTGCACGTTCATTGCACATCCCAAGCTTCTTAACATTTTAAAGAGACATTTTCTCCCATTCAAGTTCAGACTCTATCTAAATCGGCCAATTTATATTATTGCTACCCAATTTATTTTTTTATGGGTCTATAGTGGTTCTATAGTTGAATAATAAAAAGTATTAATTCAAAATATTTCTTATCTTTTCCTTGATTTATTTTCATTGATTGCATGTGTATTGCTGTCACTTTTTTCCCTTGAATGTCTTATTCCTTAGTTATTTTTATTGAAACCCCTAAATAGTTTTCCCCCAAAACTGTTACTTTGTTATTCGTAGATTACCTTTTAGCATTAACTGAGTCTTCTTGGAATCCACCTTACTTGCCCTGGCCATATTTTTAGGAAGGTATATGATTTAATTTGACTTGCTTTGGTCAACAAGGCAGTTGAAGGAGTCGCTTCTTAATTTATTTCTTTTTCTCAAGTTTATAAAAAGAAGAAAGAACAAGTAAAAGTTTTTCTTTTTTCTCGGATTCTCAGAATTTTTCTTTTATTTGGTTGGTGATGAAGAAATTTTTTGATCCAGGAAAAGATTTACGATCAAATGAATTTTAAAAAGGGTGAGCCAGAAAATAAAGGAAATTATAAATCAATATCTTTGTTTATAGTATGTCAGAGGTAGAGGTCTTGCAAGACATGGTGATGGGATGGTGAAGTTCGCGGCACCTTTTACAAGAAGTAGGAGGCATTCTGAGGGAAACAACCTTAACAAGAGCTAAAAAGAATGAAGAAGTTGTTTTCCCATTCTTTTTTTCTTGGACTCATAATTTTTCCCTTTTTTTTGTGTTATGGTGCTAAAGAAATTTCTTAACCAGGAAAATAATATATAATGTAATGAATTTATAAGAAGTGAGACAGAAAAATAAAGGAAATTAAAACTTGATACCTTTGTTTACAGTGACACTTATCACAGGCAGCAATCTTGCAAGAGATGGTGTCAGGATGGTAATGTTTGTAGAACCTTTTACCTAAAACAGGAGGCATTCTGACGAACACAGCCTCACCAAGAGCCAAAAACAAGGAAGAACCTGTTTTTCCTTTATATATAAAAAAATTGAATAGTATTGGTAATATTTAATTGAGGAATTTGCCAATTATAGAAAAAAAATTATTTTTGTGTTTCTTTATATAATCAAAAACTTTGATTTCACATTTTTTTATCCATGAAAATTTTTTCGATTCTCATATATAACAATTTAGTAAATTCATCATAGAATTCCATTTGTTTTGGCACATTCATTGCACGTGCCAAGGTTCTTAACAGTTTAAAAGAATATTTTTTTCAACTAAAGTTCACGCTCCATCTAAACCGACCCAGTTACATTTGTTGCTACCAAATTTATTTTTTTATGGGTCTATAGTGGTTCTAATATTGAATAATAAAAAACATCGATTTAAAAATTTATTGTCTTTTCCCTTATTTATTTATTTATTTAATTTTTGATTGAATGTGCCTCGCTAACGTCCCCTCTATTTTCCAGTGTTTAATTTGAGTTCCTAGTTTAACTTACTTGATTTTAGTTCCTTATTTTTTTTTTTATTGAAACTCCTAAATATGTTTTCCCCATAATTGTTACTTTGTTATTTGTATATCACCTTTTAGAATTAATTGACTCTCTGTGCAGTCGACCCTTAGTTGCCCTAACTATATTTCTAAGAAAATATATGATTTAATTTGACGTACTTCGGTCAACAAGATAGTTGAGAATATCGCTACTAAATTTATTTCTTTTTCTCGATTCTATAAAAAACAAAAACAAGTAGAAATTTATTTCTTTTTTTTCTCGGATTCTAAAAATTTTCCTTTTATTTTTTCGATACTGAAGAAATTTTCTGAACAAGGAATTTATGGTGAACTAAATTTTTAAAGAGGGCGAGTTAGAAAAATAATGGTGGTCCTAAAGTTAAATAATTAAAAACATCACGTAAAAAATTTATTGTCTTTCCCATATTTATTTTTTTTATTGCATGTGCCATTATAACACCTTTTTTCCCTTTACTGTTCTTTGTGTTTAATTTGAATTCTTAGTTTAATTTAAATCACTCTAGTTCCTTATTTATTTTTATTGAAACTCCTAAATAATTTTTTTCCTTAAGCAATTACTTTTTTTAATTGTAGATTAACGTTTAGCATTAATTGAGTTTTCATGGGATCGACTCTTTTTTGCCTTAACTATATTTTTAGGAAGGTATATGATTTAATTTGATGTTCTTTGGTCAACAACGTAATTGAGAATGTCGTTACTTAATTTATTACTTTTTCTCAATTCTACAAAAAAAAAAAGAAAAAAGTAAAGATTTCTTTCTTTTTTTAGGATTATCGGTATTTTCCTTTTATTTTTTGGTGCTGAAGAATTTTTCTGAACCAAGATAGGATCTACGGTGAAATAAATTTTTAAAAAGAAAGGCAGAAAAATAATAAAACTAATACATTTTTTTTTTTTTTTTTTTGCAATGACACTTGTTAGAGGCAGAGGTCTTGCAAGATGGTGATGGTCGCGGCACCTTTTACCCGAAATAGGAGGCATTTCGGTGGAAACAGCCTCAGCAAGAGTAAAAAGCAAGGAAGAACCTGTTTTTCCATTATATAAAAAAATAATACTATAGATAAAAGTTTGTTGTGAAATTTGCTAATTATAGCCATAAATTATTTTTGCATTTCTGCATATATAGAAAAAACTTTGATTTCATATTTTCTTATTCATGAACTTTTCTTCGATTCTTATATATAGCACTTTATTAAATTCATGACAGAATTCCATTCATTGTGGTACATTTGTTGCATGTGGCGACGTTCTTAACATTTTAAAGGGACATTTTTTTCCATTCAAGTTGTGACTCCACCTTGACTTGTACTCCGAAAAATACTTAAAAAATAAGTTTTGACCTACTCCACCTTCTCCAAATAAACCCAAATGGTGTCAACCATTTAGAACACCCACCAAATCCAAATAACGTTTGAACTTGGAAATTGGAACTGGCTTCATCAACATACTAGTAGGATTGTCTTTTGCATCAACCTTTTCAATAGCCACGTCGCCACGTGAAACAAAGTCTCGCACAAAGTGTTATCTCAAATCAATGTGCTTGGTCCTTTCATGAAATAGTAGGTTCTTAGATAAGCTAAAAGCCACTTTAACTATCACAAAGTATTGAAGTTTCCAAACCACAACTTTTAACCAAGCCTCTCATCTATAAAGCTTCATTCACAGCATCAGATAGTGCCATATACTCAGCTTTAGTTTTAGATAAAGTAACATTAGAGTGCAACGTATCCCTCTAACTAATAACACCTCCAAACTAGGTAAAAGATATATCCAGTGATGGATCGTCTTTTATCTAAATCACTAGCATAATCATAATCCACATAACTAGTGATTCCATCTTGAGTTGATGAATTTCCATCATAAGTCAGACAGAAGTCTACAATTCCTTTGAGGTACCATAGAATCCACTTAATATCTCGCCAACGCTCCTTTCTAGGATTAGCTATGTATCGGCTAACAACACTTACTAAATGAGCAATATCAGGACGTGTCTAGACCATAGCATACATCAAACTTCCAACAACTTGATGATAAGGAACACAAGACATGTATTCCTCTTCCTCCTCAGTCTTTGGTGATAACTTTCCTGACAACTTAAAGTGTGTCGCTAGTGGTGCACTTCTTGATTTTGCCTTCTTCATGCCAAAAAGTTCAATAATTTTCTTGATGTATTGACTTTGAGACAAGCATAGGTTTTTTGCTTGTCGATCTCTATTAATCTGCATGCCTAAGATTCTCTTGGTAGCACCTAAATAATTTTGGTTTTCTCGAATTCTCAAAATTTTCCTTTTATTTTTTTTGTGCTGTAGAAATTTTTTGAACCAAGAAAAGGTCTATGGTGAAATGGATTTTTAAAAAGGGTGAGGTGGAAAATTATGGAAATTATAAATTAATTCTTTTGTCTGCAGTGACACTTGTCAGAGGAGGAGGATTTGCGAGAGATGGTGACAGTATAGTGACATTCACGGCACCTTTTACCTGAAACAGGTGGCATTCTAACGGAAACAGCCTCAGCAAGAGCCAAAAACAATGAAGAACCTTTTTTTTTTTTTTTTTTTTTTATACCAAAAAATAGAATATTGTTGAAATATTTTATTGAGTAATTTGCTAACTATAGCCATAAATTCTGTATATAGTCAGAAACTTCAATTCATAATTTCTTATTCATGCAAGCGATGATAATGGGATGGTGATGTTCACCGCACCTTTTACATGAAAATGGAGGCATCATGGAGGAAACAACCACAACAAGAGCCAAGAACAAGGAAGAACCTGTTTTTCCTTTATATAAGAAAATAGAATATCATACATAATATTTTATTAATAAATGTTTTAAATATTTCTATAAATTATTTTTGCATTTCCCTATACATTAAAAAGTTCATTTCATATTTTCTTATACATGAACTTTTTTTCGATTTTCTGACATAAAAATTTATTAAATTCGTAACGGAATTCTATTTATTTTGCCACTTCATTGCACATGCCAAGGTTCTTAACATTTCAAAGAGACATTTTTTCCCCATTCAATTTTAGACTCCCTCTAAACCGACTCATTTATATGATTGCTACCCAATTTATTTTTTATGGGTCATAGTGTGGTTCTAAAGTTGAAACATTGCTTTAAAAATATTATTCTTCCCTTATTTATTTCTATTGATTACAAGTGCCTTGCTAATGCCTTGTTTTGTTGATTGTCTTAGTTGTTTAATTTGAGTTCCTAATCTAATTTACCTTATTTTAGTTTCTTATATATTTTTATTGAAACTCCCAATTAATTTGTCCCCAAAACTGTTACTTTTGTTATTCGTTGATTACCTTTTAGCATTAATTGAGTCTCTGTGGGGTCAACCCTTATTAGCCTAACTATATTTTTAGGAAAGTATATGATTTAATTTGACGTGCTTTGGTCAACAAGGTAGTTGAGAAAGTCGCGGCTGAATTTATTTCTTTTTCTCAATTCTATAAAAACAAAAAAGAACAAATAAAAATTTATTTCTTTTCTTCGGATATTCTCAGAAATTTCCTTAATTTTTTTGTGTTGAAAAAATTTTCTGAACTAGGAAAATATCTATGGTGAGATGAATTTTTAAAAAGGAGAGGCAGAAAATTAAGATAATTATAAATTAATTTTGTTTTTTAGTGACACTTGTCCAAGGCAAAGGACTTGCAAGATATAGTGACGAGATGGTGATGTTCACAGCACATTTTACCAGAAAAAGGAAGCATTCTGGCAAAAATAGCCTCAACAAGAGCCAAAACCAATGACGAACCTGTTTTTCTTTTATATAAAAAAATTAGAATTTTTAAGATAATATTTTATTAAGTAATTTGCTAGTATAGCCATTCTATTTATAGTCAAAAACTTTGATTTCATATTTTTTTTATTTTGGAACTTTTTTTTTTCATACATAATAATTTATTAAATTCATGATGGAATTCGATTTATTTTAGCACGTTCATTGCACGTGTCAGGGTTCTTAATATTTTAGAGGGACATTTTTTCCATTCAAGTTAAGACTTCGTCTAAACAAACCCATTTACATTTTTGCTATCCAATTTATTTTTTTAAGGGTCTACAGTGGTTCTAACATTAAATAATAAAAAATATCGCTTTAAATAATTTATTGTCTTTTCCCTTATTTATTTTTATTGATTTCATGTGCTTTATAATGCTTTTTTCTATTAATTGTCTTAAGTGTTTAGTTTGATTTTTTAGTTTAATTTACCTTATTTTAGTTCCTTACTTATTTTTATTAAAACTCCTAAATAATTTTTTTCCAAAATTATTACTTTGTTATTCGCAGATTACTTTTCAAGAATAATTGAGTCTCTGTGGGATCAACTGTTATTTGTCCTAACTATATTTTTAGGAAGGTTTATGATTTAATTTTGTGTGCTTAGGTCAACAAGGTAGTTTAGTATGTCGTTGCTGAATTTATTTCTTTTTTCAATTCTATAAAAATAAAAAAGAACAAGTAAAAAATTTCTTTCTTTTTCTCGGATTCTCACAATTTTCCTTATGTTTTTTTGGTGTTGAAGAAATTTTTTGAACCCGCAAAAGATCTACAGTGAAATGAATTTTTTAAAATGATGAGACAATAAATTAAGGAAATTACAAATTAATACCTTTGTTTGTGGTGACACTTCTCAAGGGTGGAGACCTTGCAAGAGATGGTGAGGGGAATAAAATGTTCCTGGTACCTTTTACCAGAAACAGGAGTCATTCCGGCGGAAACAGCCTCAACAAGAGCCGAAAATAAGAAAGAACCTGTTTTTCCTTAATATAAAAAATAAAACATTATAGATAATATTTTTTTTGAGAAATTCGCTAATTATAACCATACATCATTTTTGCATTTCTGTATATATATTAAAAACTGATTTTAGATTTTTTTATTCTTGAACCTTTTTCTTTTTCAATTTTCATATATAATAATTTATTAAATTCATGATGAAATTTGATTTATTAAATTGAGAAAATAGATGCTGAATTTATATCTTTTTCTCAATTCTATAAAAACAAAAAAGAACAAGTAAAAATTTATTTTTTTTCCTCAGATGCTTAGAATTTAACATTTATTTCTTTTTTATGCTGAAGAAATTTTCAGAATGAGGAAAATATCTATGGTGAAATAAATTCTTAAAAAGGGTGAGCAGGAGGAAGCTCCTATACCACAGCCCACACTTCAGCAACCTCACCCAGACCTTCCCGCTGCCGGAGAAGGCGGAGCGGCGCCGGCCAGAGCCAAGAGTAGTCGCAACAACAAGGTAGTAACTTTGAGCAAATTATCAATGTAAACAAAGATATTGAAGAAGAAGGCATAAGCTTTGAGCCAGGAATCAAGAGAAGAGAAAAAATTCGATGGACATACCAGAGCAGAGCTTGAAGAAGATAGAAGGGAAGAGTAAGGAGGAGAGAGAAAATTGGGGTTTAAAAATTTTGGGTTAATTGTTTAACTCTAGTTAGGAGTGTAGTTTTCTTTTAATAATATTTTGTAGAAAAAATAAAAAATAAAAAAAAGGTAGTCTATATTAGGAATGACACAGAGGATGTTACAGGGAGTGTTATAGAGGATCCGAACCGGCATAATGGGCACAAGTTAACGTTAAATATTCTTTTGAAAATTTCTTTTTTCCTATGGTACTATAGAATATTTATTAATTATTCAAATAAAAGCTAAAAAGATGGATAATACATTAATTATGGTTTGTTCGAGAGTGTGTTTGAGTGCGCGAATAAGATTTATTGCAAATTATTCAATTTCTTCATAAAAGATATTGAATTAATAATTTTTTAACAATATTATGCATTCTACTATCTTTTTTCTAATGTGAAATCTAGAAATTTTATTAAATTAGTTTAAATGACAGAAGAAATTACATATAGTATTATCTCTATGCAAATGTAAAAGGATAATTTTGTTTTATGCAAATGTTGAAGGGACGGTTTGAAATAGTAGTCTTGGATCATAATGAATATACTCTAATTATTTTAAATAATTTCCCTAATTGACAAAAAGTTCTCAAGTACAAAGGATAATAAGTATTGAATTCTAATAACTTAGTTATTAATATTATTAAAAGTATAAAAATAGAAATTATAGATAATATTTTATTGAGAAACTTGCTAATTACAGCCTTAAATTATTTTTTATTTTATAGTTACAAACTTTGATTTTATATTTTTTTAGTCATGAATTTTTTTCGATCGCTCTATATGTCAATTCATTAAATTCATGACGTATTTCGATTTATTTTGACGTTCATTGCACTGTGCTAATATTCTTAATAGTTCAAAGGGATATTTTTCTATTCAAGTTTGGAATCTATCATACCCTAAATTTTATTCCTTTTTTCTCCATTGAGACCCTTCACTACTTCTACAAACCACCTTCCTTCAACCATTTTTTTCGGCTAGATCTGAACAACGTCTTCTGCTTAAATTCAAATCTTGGCAAGATCTTCCTTTTTTGTTCTTTATAATGATTTATTTTTATATTTTTTTTTTATCTAAGATCATAATAAACCTTTTTGAAGGAGATCTTCTTCTAGATTAAGATTCAAAAGGTAAGATCTTACTTCGATCTTTTCAGATCTTGTTCTTGTTCTACTTCTTGGAGCAGCTTTTCAACCCGAATTTAGTTTGGGTCCCTCCTCAAATTTTTATATCTCTCTGAGGCCGTTTTCAAAGACGTTGATTCATCCGTAGCTTTGTAAATAGTTGACTTCTATAAGGGAGATGATGATTTTGAGTCTTTCTTGCCAATGTGTTCTGAAGATTGCAAGAAAGACTCTATAAGGAACTTCTTTTGATTATCATATATAGCAATTTATTAAATTCATGATAGAATTCGATTTATTTTGGCATGTTCATTGCACGTGGTAACATTCTTAACATTTTAAAGAGATATTTTTCCATTCAAGTTTAGGCTCCATCTAAACTGACCCATTTATGTTATTGCAACCCAATTTTTTTATGAGTCTATAGTGGTTCTAAAGTTGAATAAACAATAACGTCTCTTTATAAAAATTATTGTCTTTTCCCTTATTTGTTTTTATTGATTGCATGTGCCTTGCTAGCGCATATTTCTCTTAATTGTCTTAAGTGTTTAATTTACCTTATTTTAGTTCCTTATTTATTTTTATTGAAACTCCTAAATAATTTGTCTAAAAAAATTTAGTTTGTTATTCGTAGATTACCTTCTAGGATTAAGTTGAGTCTCCGTGTGATGAACCCTTATTTTCTCCAACTATATTTTTAAGAAGAGTATATGATTTAAGTTGATGTGTTTTGGTCAGCAAAGTAGTTGAGAAAGTCATTGCTGAATTTATCTCTTTTTCTCTATTCTATAAAAATAAAAAAGAACAAGTCGAAATTTCTTTCTTTTTTTCTTGAATTCTCAGAATTTTCCCTTTATTGTTTTTGGTATTGAAGATATTTTATGAACCAGGAAAAGATTTATGGTGATATTAATTTTCAAAAAGAGTGAGCTAGAAAATAATAGAAATTATAAATTAATACCTTTGTTTGCAGTAACACTTCTCGGAGATGGAGGCTTGCTAGAGATGGTGACGAGATGATCATGTTCACAGTACTTTTTACCAGAAACAAGGGCATTCTGGTGGAAATAGCTCGAGCAATAAAGAACCTGGTGCCACCTTATTTATCTTTTTATGGGTCAATAGAGGTTCTAAAGTTGAATAATAAAAAACCATCGCATATAAAATTTACATTCTTTCCCTTATTTATTTTTATTGATTGCATGTGCAATGCTAATGCCTTTTCCCCTTGATTGTTATATGTGTTTAATTTAAATTCTTATTTTAATGTACCTCATTCTAGTTCCTTGTTTATTTTATTGGAACCCCTAAATAATTTTGTCCCCAAAATTATTACTTTTTTATTAGTAGATTATCTTTTTAGCATTAATTGAGTCTTGTGAAATCGACCCTTATTTGCTTTAACTATACTTTAAGAAAGGCATATGATTTAATTTCACGTGCTTTGGTCAACAAGGAGTTGAAAAACTCGCAATTGAATTGTTTCTTTATCTCAATTCTATAAAATCAAAAAAGAACAAGTCAAAATTTCTTTCTTTCTTTCTCGCATTCTCGGAAATTTTCTTTTATTTTTTTGGTGTTGAAGAAATTTTTTGAAGAAAGAAAAAATCTACGGTGAAATGAAATTTTAAAAAGAGTGAGGGAGAAAAATAAATAAAGGAAATTATACCTTTGTATGCAATGACTCTTATCTGAGGCGGAGGTCTTGCAAGAGATGGTGGCGGGAGTATGGTGAAAACAGCCTCAGCAAGAGCCAAAAACAAGGAAGAACCTATTTTTCCTTTATACAAAAAGAAATGGTACATAATCACAAACTTTGATTTCATATTTTCTTATTCATGAAAAATTTTCTGATTCTCATATATAACAATTTAATGAATTCATGACGGAATTCGATTTATTTTGGCGCGGTTAATATACGTGCCAACGTTGTTAAAATTTTAAAGGACCATTTTTTCCCATTCGAGTTTAGACTCAGATCAAAACCGACCCATTTATATTATTGCTACCAATTTTTTTATGTGTCTATAGTAGTTCTAAAGTTGAATAATCAAAAACATCGAAAAAATTTATTATCTTTCCCTTATTAATGTTGTGGATTGCATGTGCTATACTAACTCCTTTTTGCCTTGATTGTCTTATGTGTTTAATTAGAGTCCTTATTTTAATTTACCTCATTCTAGTTCCTTATTCATTTTCATTGAAACTCCTAAATAATTTTATCTCCAAAACTATTACTTTTTTATTTTGTAGATTACTTTTTAGCATTACTTGAGTCTTGGTAGGAATAACCCTTACTTGCCTTAACTATATTTTTAGGAAGGTATATGATTCCATTTGAAGTTCTTTGAACGACAAGGCAGTTGAGAAAGTCGCAACAGAATTTATTTCTTTTTCTTAATTCCGTAAAAACAAAAAAGGACAAGTAAAAATTTCTTTGTTTTTTTATTGGATTCCGAGAATTTTACTTTTATTTTTTTGGTGTTGAAGAAATTTCCTGAGCCATGAAAGGATTAACGGTGAAATGAAGTTTTAAAAGATTGAGACAGAAAAAATAAAGGAGACTATAAATTAATACCTTTGTTTGTAGTGACACTTGCAAGAAGCGGAGGTCTTCCAAGAGATGGTGACAAGATGGTGAAATTCGTGGCACCTTTTACAAGAAACAAGAGACATTCAGGTAGAAACGGCCACAGTAAGAGCCAAGAACAAGGAAGGACCTGTTTTTTCCTTTTTAAGGGACATTTTTTTCCATTCAAGTTTAGACTCAATCTAAAACGACCAATTTATATTACTGCCACCCAATTTATTTTTTTATGGGTCTAGAGTGGTTCTAAAGTTGAAAAATCAAAAACATCACGTAAAAAATTTAATGTCTTTCCCTTATTTATATTTATTGTCATATGTGTTTAACTTGAATTCTTAGTTTAATTTGCCTCATTCTAGTTCCTTATTTATATTTGTTGAAACTCTTAAATAATTTTGTCCCCAAAACTATTACTTTTTTATTCGTAGATTACCTTTTAGCATTCATTGAGTCCTTGTAGGGTTGACCCTTACTTGTCCTAACTATAAGTTTAGGAAGGCATATGATTTAATTTGACGTACTTTGGTCAACAACGTAGTTGAAAAAGTCGCTACTGAATTTTTGTCAGTTCTATAAAATAAAAAAAGAACAGTAAAAGTTTTTTTCTTTTTTTCTCGGATTCTTGGAATTTTCCTTTTATTTTTTTGGTGATGAAGAAATTTTTTGAATAAAAAAAAAAAAAAAAAGATCCACTGTGAAATGAAATCTTAAAAAGAGTGAGGCAGAAAATTAAGGAAATTATACCTTTCTTTGCAGTGACACTTGTTTGAGATGGAGGTCTTGCAAGAGATGGTGATGGGATTATGGTGGAAAATGCCTCAACAAGAGCCAAAAATAAGGAAGACCTGTTTTTCCTTTATATTCTAAAAGGGTATATAGTCACAAACTTTGATTTCATATTTTCTTATTCATCAAATTTTCTCCGATTCTCATATATAGCAATTTAATGAATTCATGACAATTCGATTTATTTTGGCACGTTCAATGCACGTGCCAACATTTTTAATATTTTAAAGGGCCATTTTTTTCCATTCAAGTTTAGACTCGATCAAAACCAATTTGTAATATTGCTACCCAATTTTTTTTATGTGTCTATAGTGGTTATAAAGTTGAATAATAAAAAACATCGCGTAAAAAATTTATTGTCTTTCCCGTATTAATTTTTGTGAATTGCATGTGCCATGCTAACGCCTTTTTCCCTTGATTGTCTTATATGTTTAATTAGAATCTTTAGTTTAATTTACCTCATTCTAGTTCCTTATTTATTTTTATTGAAACGCCTAAATGATTTTATCCCCAAGACTATAGTTTTTTATTCATGGATTACCTTTTAGTATTAATTGATATATTATTTAATATATTATTAAATATTAATTAAATATTCAAATTTCTTTGTAGGAATGACCCTTACTTGCCTTAACTATGTTTTTAGGAAGGTATACGATTTAATTTGATGTGCTTTGAATGACAAGGCAGTTGAGAAAGTTGTTACAAAATTTATTTCTTTTTCTTAATTCTATAAAAACAAAAAAGGAAAAGTAAAAATTTATTTCTTTTTTTTCTCAGATTCTTGAAATTTTCCTTTATTTTTTTGGTGCTAAAGAAATTTTCTGAGCCAAGAAAATATCTACGCTGAAATGAATTTTTTAAAAGAGTTAGATAGAAAAATAAAGGAGACTATCAATTAATACCTTTGTTTGCAGTGACACTTGTTAAAGGCAGAGGTCTTGCAAAAAATAGTGACAGGATGGTAATGTTCGCCGCACCTTTTACTTGTAACAGGAAGTATTCAGGCAAAAACGATGCTAGTAAAAGCTAAAAACAAGGAAGAACTAGTTTTTGCTTTTTAAGGGACATTTTTTTCTATTCAAGTTTAGACTCCATCTAAACTGACGAATTTATAATATTGCCACACAATTTATTTTTTTATGGGTCTATAGGGGTTCTAAAGTTGAATAGTAAAAAACATTGCCTAAAAAATTAATTGTCTTTCCCTTATTTTATTTTGTTGATTGCATGTGCCTTGCTAATGCCTTCTCCCTTGATTGTCATATGTGTTTAATTTGAATTCTTAGTATAATTTACCTCATTCAAGTTTCTTATTTATTTTTTTTGAAACTCCTAATTAATTTTGGTCCCAAAACTATTACTTTTTTTATTAGTAGATTAGCTTTTAGAATTAATTGAGTCTCTGCGTGATCGACTCTTACTTGCCCTAACTATACTTTCAGGAAGGCATATGATTTAGTATGACGTGCTTTGGTCAACAAGGTAGTTAAAAAAGTCGCTATTGAATTTATTTCTTGTTTTAAATTCTAAAAAATAAAAAAATAAAAAAGTAAAAATTTCTTTTTTTTTCTCGGATTCTTGGAATTTTTCTTTTATTTTGTTGGTGCTGAAAAATTTTTTAGAACAAAGAAAGGATTTACAATGAAATGAATTTTTAGAAAGAGTGAGGCAAAAAAATAAAGAAAATTATAAATTAATACTTTTGTTTGCAGTGACACTTGTTTGAGACCGAAGTCTTACAAAAGATGGTGACTAGATTCTGGAGGAAACAACCTCAAGGAAGAGCCAAATCTAAGGAGGAACCTGCTTTTCCTTTATGTATAAAAAATAGAATATTATAGGTAATATTTTATCAAAAAAGTTTCTAATGGTAGCCATAAATTGTTTTTGCATTTCTGTATATAGTAACAAACTTTGATTCCATATTTTCTTATTCATGAACATTTTTCAATTCTCATGTATAGCAATTTAATAAATTCATTATGGAATTCGATTTATTTTAGCAAGCTCATTGCACGTGCCAATGTTCTTAACATTTTAAGGGGACATTTCTTTTCTATTAAAATTTAGACACCACGTAAATCGACCCATTAATTTTATTGCAACCCAATTTATTTTTTTTACGGGTCCATAGTGGCTCTAAAATTGAACAATAAAAGACATCACATTAATAAATTTATTGTCTTTCTCTTATTCATTTTTATTGATTGCATGTGCCATGGTAAAACCTTTTTCCCTTGATAGTCTTATGTGTTGAATTTGAATTCTTAGTGTAATTTACCTTATTCATTTATTTTATTGAAACTCCAAAATAATTTTCTCCCAAAACTTTTACTTTTTTATTCGTAGATTATCTTTTATCATTAATTGAGTCTTTGTGTGGTCGACCCTTACTTGCCTTAACTATACTTTTAGGAAGGTATATGATTTAATTTTACGTGCTTTGGTCAAGAAAGAAGTTGACAAAGTCACTACTAAATTTATTTCTTTTTCTTCATTCAATAAAAACAAAGAGATCAAGTAAAAATTTCTTTCTTTATTCTAAGATTCTCGGAATTTTCCTTTTTTTTTTTTTTTTTGCTGAAGATATTTTCTGAACTGGGAAAAGATCTACCGGGATGGTGATGTTCACGACACCTTTTAGCAGAAACAGGAGGCATTCCTGTTGAAACAGCCGTAGCAGGAGCCAAAAATAAGGAAGAACCTATTTTTCCTCTATATATATATATATAAAGGAATATTATAGATAATATTTTATTGGAAAATTTGCTAATTATAGCCATAAATTTTTCTTTTGCGTTTCTGTATATATTCACAAACTTTAATTTCGTATTTTCATATTCATGAATTTTTGTTCGATTCTCATGATGGTATTTGATTTATTTTTTGGTATGTTCATTGCACGTGCCGACGTTCATAACATTCTTAACATGTTAAAGGGATATTATTTTTCGTTAAATTTTTGACTTTATCCAAACCGACCCATTCATTTATTGGTACCAAATTTATTTTTTATGTGTCTATTATGGTTCTAAACTTGAATAATAAAAAACAATCAAAAACATCATTTTAAAAAACTTATATTCTTTTCCTTCCATATTTTTATTGATTGCATGTACCTTGGAAACACCTTTTTCCCTTGATAGTCCACGTGTTTATTTTGAATTCTTAGTTTAATTTACGTTATTTTAGTTCCTTATTTATTTTTATTGAAACTCCTAAATAATTTTCTCCCAAAATTATTACTTTTTTTGTGATATTCCCAACTCTGGCACTAGGTCAACTGCGGCTGAGTAGGATATCTGCGTGCCTCTCGGCACTAAACTATAAGTCTAAAAACAAGAGCATAACCCCCTGGGCAACACTTAGAAGTATATATATATATACAATACGCAGTGGAAAACTAAACAATCTGAACACTAAAATAGAGCTCAAAATATAGGGTTCGAGAAAACTTCTTAGCTTATGGTAATTCCAATACAAAGATAGAAATACTTTACAAACAACTCGAGTACAAGAGAGCAACACAAAAACATATGTCCTTTCGGAGAGACTTGAACCAAAATTCCATGCCTAAAACTTTAGCGGTTTATTGTATCTCTAACCGTCCTAAGTTAATCTGAGAAGAAAACATGATATGGAAAAACGTGAGCGCGAACGCTCAGTGAGTCCACGTGTGTGTGCGCTATAGGGATTTGTTTAAAATAATGATGATGCAGTTTCACAAAGCAGTTCATGAAATATTATAAGGAAACATTCTCTTTTAATGTTTTAACGAAACTGATGCATGAACCTACATGAGGGTTTCGAGCGCAGTTGGAAAGTCTGAGCTAATCAAGACACATCAGCGCAGCTTCTACGCCCCGAATTTAAAAGAACATGTAATGCAACAGTGGGGCTCCACGGACAAAGTCCAGATCCCCAAAACGAGGCCATCGGAACCAAGTTTCGGCATCTCGTAGACAACACCAGCCAAGCACCATACGAGCGCTCGATTACAAACAACCGCACTCCCATATCACTTGTCAAAATAGGCTACAGACTCTTGGGGCACCTAACAGGTCTGCCCTGGGGCTAACCTCAATTTCGAGCTCCTCCTGACTCTCCACTAGGCGACCGTCCCACTGCAGACCATGATACGTTGTACATGTAAATACCGATTGGGACACGCCTCTCTTCAAGTGGATCCACCCTCAGAGTCAAAAACCTGTCCACGTCATCGGAAGAGGCCGTAGTACAGGGGACTAGTCACATACAATGCAATCAGCTAACACGTCCGTTCACTTGATTTTCACCAAACTTTCACCCTGGTCAGAATGAGGTTTTCATATGTATTTACAAATCGAAAGGCTAATTGCCCGGCCATCATAACAGAATCAAGTCATAAACGTTTCAGAGCACCAAAAATCCTCATCCACCAGTCATCACATGCTTATGCAAAATTCACAACTATGCCAATGCCAGGCCTATATTCATGCATGTTGAAACATGTAACTTTTTAAGGACCAAACCATTCTCCAGCTATGTTTACATTCATGCATGCCAAATCATATAACTTTTCAAAAAACAAGGTATTTTCCAACTTATAAATATTTCCAGAAAACCCGTGTACAGACTAGTTCTTTTTCACAACAATAATAATCTGTTTTAAAAAGACAACACCTATATGGAGCACTGCTCCTATGCTTTTCTAATGAACATGTAACACATCGTGGAGAACATCTCCAATTAAGAAAAAACATGGCACGTTATACCGTTTCAAAAATAGTAGATATTTTATGATTAGTTTAGAAACCATATTTATATAGCCCGTAACTTTTGAAATAACATAATAAAACGGAGTTTGTGGACTCACCTGGATGTAGATCTGGTGCTAAGATCCTATAAAATAATGATACAAAAATACTTAATATCTAGGTACCGATCAAATAGTCATATTCCCTAAATAATATGTAAATCCTACGAAATGAACTTTAGGATATATATATGTACCCATATAATGATATATATACTTATAATAATTCTTTAAAAGATCGAAAATCCTATACTCTTAAAAATATATATATACTCTCTCCCAAGAAACCATAATTAATTATATACCATATACTAAAAATCCATTTAAAATATTTAAATCCTAAAATAAATCAACCTAAACTATATATATGTATGCTATACTATATATTTATAAATATAATATAACTAACAAAATAAAATAAAAGTATAATAGCATAAAGTATAACTAGTATAAAGTATAACTACCAAAATAAAATAAATATACTATACTATAAATATAATAGTATGTGCTTATGCTATATTTAAATAATATATAATAACCTTAATGGTTATGGTTGCCTCAAACTTGAGGAAAATTAAAATTCCTAATGTATAATATGTATATGGCTGCCAAAAGCTAGAGAAAAAGAAAAAGAAAAAGACTTATGACCATATATATGCCATACTGGCAGTTAGGGAAGGAAAAGAAAAAAAGAAAAGGAAAATGGTGGTGGTGAAGGCTGTGCCATTGAGGTGGCGGCAATCTTAATGGTTAAGTTTAAGTTTTTTTTTTTTTTTTTTGGTGAAACTTTATATAAGAATGTCAAGTATTTAAATTTTCAAAATACACATACTAGGTATTCTAAAAACATTCCCGCTTAAAGGCACTTATAAACCCCACTAATAAAAGCTCATCATAATAAAATTTTACTCTCATTTCTAAGTGCCTCCAAAATACCACTAAGTGTCGAAAACACTATACTCCACTAGGTCAGGTCTCAAACCTTACTTTAATAACGCTTGCAATTTTTAGAGTCATGCCAGGCGCTTACTAGGTGGGGTGTTACATTCTACCCTCCTTAAAAGAAATTTCGTCCCCGAAATTTAATAGTCATGTACCTACAACTTCTAAACACTTCTTCTTCAGGTATTCCTTAGTCTTCCAGGTTGCCTAGTTATTCTATGATGCCTCCAGACAACCTTATAAATTGGAATCTGTCTCTCGCGTAACTCTTCTATGCATCACTCTTCAATCTCAATTGGTTTTTTTTATTTATTTATTTCTTCGTATGAAAGGTCGGTTCATAACTCCAATTTGTCATCGTTAAGAATATGATCAGGAACAGGATAGTACTTCTTCAATTATGATATATGAAATACGTCATGTATACCCCATCAGTTCATTTGGCCAGGCTAGCCGATGCACTACTTTACCTATTAATAATTTCAAACGGTCCAATATATCGAGAGCTTAATTTTCCTTTCTTTAGATATCTAAACTTTTTGTGACAAGGCATCAGTTTTAAGAAAACTCGAGTTCCCATACTAAACTCCAGATTTCTCCTTCGGTTATCGGTATAGCTCTTCTGGATACTTTTAGTTGTCCGAAGTCAATTTTGAGTTATCTTAACTTGTTTCTACATTTCCTCCAACTCTGGCATCAAGTCTCTTTGTCTCCAATGCGATCGAACTCTGATTTCATCCCAGTACAAGAGTGTTCTGCATCTCCTACCATATAATGCTTCAAATGGTGCCATTCCTATCGAAGAGTGGTAGCTATTATTATAAGCAAACTCAGCACAAGCAAGATTGTCAACCCACTTATTCCCAAAGTCCAAGGCGCAAGCTCTTAGCATATCCTCTAGGGTTTGAATTGTCCTTTCAGACTATCCATCGGTTTAGGGTGTGCTATGGCACTATAACTTAGGTTGGTTCCTGTAGTTGCCTGAAACTTGGGCCAAAACCTTAAAGTAAACCTTGGGTCTCTATCTGATACAATATCAACGGGTACCCAATGAAGTCGTACAATCTTGTCTATATAGATTTGCGCTAACTTGTCCAAAAGGTATATCACATTAATGGCAATAAGATGTGCCACTTTCATTGAACGATCAACGATCACCCAGATAGCATCCTTATATCCCTTGGTCCGGGGCAATACTGTGACAAAGTCCATTGTCACATGATCCCATTTCCCTTCATGAACAGGTAGTGATTATAGTAGTCCTTCTGACTTTTGGTGTTTTGCCTTAACCCTTTGACATGTAGACAGGCCGCTACATACTCCGAAATCTCTCTCTTCATTCCATTCCACCAAGTTTTGCTTTAAATCTTTATACTTCTTATTCCCTCCAGGGTGCATTGAATACTTACTTCTGGGTGCTTCTTCTAGTATTTTACACTTAAGCTCGGTATCGTCAGGAATGTACAACCGATTATGAAGTACTAGCTCCTATTGGTTTCTAATGTCCGGTAATCTGTCTACTTCTTAGCTTCCGCTCGGTTCTTAAATTCCAGGAATCTCATGCTATTCCTTTGGGTGCTTGTACTATCTTATTGCAAGGTAGAGGTGACAGTGAGACTTGATATCTTTGTCTCCTTTCTACTTAAATCCACCATCACATTAACTTTTCCTATATGGTAGTCAACTTGGCATCAGTATTTTTCCACAGCCCCATCCATCGACATTGCCTTAAATCTTTGAGGAAAGTGAGTACTATAAACTTTCATGATCAATAAAGATCTCATATTTTCCCCATATAAGTGAAATTACCACTCCCTAGTCGCACTATAGTTATTAGCCTCATATCTTTTGTTGGATAGTTCCGCTCATAATCTTTCAATATAATTCAAATACAATCAACAACCTATCTATCTTGCATCAAAACTGTCTCTAGACTTTCCCTTTATAGGGAAAACTCCTCACTTGAATTGGATAGTAGCACAACTCGTGCCGAAGTTAGTCGATGCTTTACTTATAAGTTGTACTAAAGGTCTAACGATTCAATAATTTGTTATGAATCTCAATAATACCCTCCCATACCCAAGAAGATATGTACCTCTATTGATATTTTGGGTTGCGTCCAATCGGTCACTTCTCTATATTTACTGGGTCTATTGATACTCCTTCCAGAGTAATCACATGCCCTAAGGAAGTCACTTGTCGCTATTCAAAACTTACATTCACTAAACTTGATGTACAACTCATGCTCCTATAGGGTTTACAACATTCTTCAAAGATGTTCATGTACTTCGAGGTTAGGTTAATACATAAAAATATCATCAATGGAAATCACCACAAACTTATCCGAGTAAAGACAGAAAATCCTATGCATCGATTCTATGAATGTCGTAAGTGTACTTGTCAATCTAAATGGCATAAGACAAACTTATAATGCCTATATCAGGTGTTGGAAAATGTCATGGGAATATCTCTTTCTTTTTCTTGTACCTGATGGTATCCTTGTCTTATATCTAATTTGGAATAGCATCCTACTCCTCAAAGTGATCAAGCAACTCATCCATAAGTGGAAGTGGGTACTTGTTTCTAATTGTCACACTATTTAGTCATTTGTAGTGTACACACATAGGCCTAAGGCCCCATATTTCTCTTTTACAAGCAAACCTAATGCACTCCAAGGAGATGTACTTGGATGTATATGTTCTTGTTGCAACAATTCTTACAGTTGCTCTTTCAACTTTCTCAACTCTTCTTGTACCAACCACTATGGGGGTTCGAGATATTGGTTTAGCACCTGGTACCAACTCTATGCTGAGCTCCACTTCTCGATCTGGGGCAACGCCATTAATTCTTCGGTAAAAACATCCATAAAATCCTTTACCACGGTTATTGTCTCTAATTTTACTTCTTCCTTATGCTTGTTGAGTAAATATGCTAGGTACCCTTGACATCCTTTCCATACAACTTCCTAGCTTCATGCCAGACAAAAAGAGATTTTCCCGTTTCGTTCGCTTCCCTTGGAATACAAGGATTGACATACTCGGTCGGCTAAACTTAACCAACTTCCGTCGACAGTCTACTTGAGCGTAATGTTTAGACAATCGTCCATCACAAGTATCACACCATAACCTTGAAATGGCAAGGCAATCAAGTCATCGGATAGAATCACACTCTCGACATAGATATCACAACTGGGTACTTTACCTCAGCTATCTTACTCATGTCTACAGAAGTACTAACTATCAACTGATAACACATGACAACAGAGGGTACATAAATATGTTTTATGAAATGCAAACTCACAAAGGAATACGTAGCTCCAGGATCAATAAGTATTCTTGCTGGTTGAGAAAAGATTTGAATCGTACCTTCAACTACTTCTGCTTCGGTGTCTACGAGCAGTCCATCCAATACATGATTTGAAATATCGGCTCATCCTCTATTATTTTATTATTATTATTTTTATAATTTTTTTTATTCTATCCTAGGCTCGACTGCCCATTTGGGAGATGCGGTCGCTAGTTTCTTTTAAAGATATCTAATAATTCCCTTATCATTGAATTGACTTCTTGCCAGACTAGTTACACAAGTACGTTAGATATCCTAACTCAAAATATTAGAAACATTGACTGACTAGACTTAACTAAATTCCCCCCACAAATGCACATATATACACATGTTAAGTCAACCAATCCATTCTTACTATCATACCCGATCTTTCAAATAGTTGAAACAATTATTATCCCCTTGCACTTCCACTGTCCTTTCCAAAGGCATCTACCCAATGTTAAATACCTAAACCTTAACTTATAGGTTAAAACTTACATACAAAACACCGTACACTAGAACTGTATATCAAATAAAGAGTGGAACATCCTCTCTATTAATAAAAAAATAGTCGTTGGTGCACAGGGTAGAGCATGTATACAAAATCTGCCATTGATGTGCCATACATAACGTAATTTACGATCAACACGATCCTAAGCTCTTCCAGGTTATATAGAGCCATTAAATAATCACACTTACAAAACTAGATTTAGACTCAACATATATGTACAATGTAAGCTAAAGAATGCAAGTACACGAGCCCAGTTTAGGCATATCCTCTTCCTAAAAACGATAGTCTAACACTGAGCTTATCAAAAGTACTTTGGATGTAATTCATAGCAAACACACAGAAAGATCCCAACAACCATATCAATAGTTCCCTGCTCTCATAGACTACCAATCTCTCATTCACAAGATACACTAATACTTCAAATCTTAAGAAACTTGGATTCTAGTTTACCCATCCTCGTCATCAGCTATTGTTCTCGTTATCGAGCTAAACCCATCATTATTAGCTCACCTTCGTCTTTACATTCACCAATCGGCAGCGTGAAGTAATACTTAATATATATCGAATATAGAACCAAGTACCGGAGAGCTCTTTCTGTTGTAACAACAATAATGAAAGGTTCCATTTTACAAGGTACATGGAGTTCTTTGGTATCACTGAAGTAGGGATGATAGGAAGTAATACAGATTACATCTTGTACCTAATAAGAACTTCACACTCACTTTTCGTGTAGTTCATACACCACAAGTCATCAGAGTCTTCCCCTTAATACCTTATATCCTACGAAATCTCTTAATCGAGCTACAAGTCTCAAAACAAGTAACCTCTTTTGATAACTCAAATAATCTTAGTCCTTTGTCATTTGAAACATCATTAATTCAAAAGCTTAATGTATCTATATGTCCTCTCATTGCGGTTATGGAAAAAGATATGACATCGTATACAAAGGAGCACTATTCCCACAAGATTAATAACACGATGAGCACAACGAAAGAGACAATGGAACTTGAAAGTCTTCGAGAAAAATAAAGCTATGCATTTGGCCCATAGTACTCGTCTAGGATCTACTAACACTAACCACAAATCGAACCGAGGGCTCTAATACCACCTGTGATACCCCCAATTACGCCAGTAGGTCAACTGCGGTTGAGTAGGATATCTGCGTGCCTCTCGGCACTAAACTATAAGTCTAAAAACAAGAGCATAACCCCCTGGGCAACACTTAGAAGTATATATATATATATACAATACGCAGTGGCAAACTAAATAATCTGAACACTAAAAAATGGAGCTCAAAATATAGGGTTCGAGAAAACTTCTTATCTTATGGTAATTCCGATACAAAGATAGAAATATTTACAAACAGCTCGAGTACAAGAGAGCAACACAAAAACATATGTCATTCCGGAGAGAATCAAACCAAAATTCCAAGCCTAAAACTTCAGCAGTTTATTGTATCTCTGACCGTCCTGAGTTAATCTGAGAAGAAAACATGATATGGAAAAACGTGAGCGTGAACACTCAGTGAGTCCACGTTTGTGTGTGCGCTATAGTGATTTGTTTAAAATAATGATGATGCAGTTTCACAAAGCAGTTCATGCAATATTATAAGAAAACATTCTCTTTTAATGTTTTAACAGAACTGATGCTTGAACCTACAAGAGGGTTTCGAGTGCAGCTGGGAAGTCTGAGTGAATAAAGACACATCAGCGTAGCTTCTATGCCCCGAATTTAAAAGAACATGTAATGCAATAGTGGGGCTCTACGGACAAAGTTTGGATCCCCAAAACGAGGCCATCGGAACCGAGTTCCGGCATCTCGTAGTTAGTACCATCAAAACACCATACGAGCGCTCGATTACAAATAACCGCACTCCCATATCACCGGTCAAAATAGACTATAGACTCCTGCGGCACCTACCAGGTCTGCCCTGGGGCCAACCTCAGTTTCGAGCCCCTCCTGACTCTCCACTAGGCGACCGTCCCCCCCGCAGAGCGTGATACGATGTCCATGTAAATACCGATTGGGCCACGCCCTCTAGGTACTACGCCCCTCTTCAAGTGGATCCACCCTCAGAGTAAAAAACCCGTCCACGTCATAGGAAGAGGCCCTAGTACGGGGGACTAGCCACATACAATGCAATCAGCTAACACGTCTGTTCACTTGATTTTCACCAAACTTTCACCCTGGTCAGAATGAGGTTTTCATATGTATTTACAAAACGAAAGGCCAACTGCCCGGCCATCATAACAGAATCAAGTCATAAACGTTTCAGAGCGCCAAAAATCCTCATCCGCCAGTCATCAAATGCTTATGCAAAATTCACAATTATGCCAATGCCAGGCCTATATTCATGCATGTTGAAACATGTAACTTTTTTAGGACCAAACCATTCTCCAGATTATGCAGATTTTACAAACATGCCATGTTTACATTCATGCTTGCCAAATCATATAACTTTTCAAAAACAAGGTATTTTCCAACTTATAAATATTTCCAGAAAACCCGTGTACAGACTAGTTCTTTTTCACAATAATAATATTCTGTTTTAAAAAGACAACACCTATATGGAGCACTGCTCCTATGCGTTTCTAATGAACATGTAACACATCGTGGAGAACATCTCCAATTAAGAAAAAACATGGCACGTTATACCGTTTCAAAAATAGTAGATATTTTATGATTAGTTTAGAAACCATATTTATATAACCCGTAACTTTTGAAATAACATAATAAAACGGAGTTTGTGGACTCACCTGGATGTAGATCTGGTGCTAAGATCCTATAAAATAATGATACAAAAATACTTAATATCTAGGTACCGATCAAATAGTCCTATTCCCTAAATAATATCGAAATCCTACGAAATGAACTTTAGGATGTATATATATGTACCCATATAATGATATATATATACTTATAATAATTCTTTAAAAGATCGAAAATCCTATACTCTTAAAAATATACATATACTCTCTCCCAAGAAACCATAATTAATTATATACCACATACTAAAAATCTATTTAAAATATTTAAATCGTAAAATAAATCAACCTAAACTATATATATATATCTATGCTATACTATATATTTATAAATATAATATAACTATCAAAATAAAATAAAAGTATAATAGCATAAAGTATAATTAGAAATAAAGTATAACTACCAAAATAAAATAAATATACTATAAATATAATAGTATGTGCTTATGCTATATTTAAATAATATGTACTAACCTTAATGGTTATGGTTGTCTCAAACTTGAGGAAAAATAAAATTCCTAATGTATAATATGTATATGGCTGCCAAAAGCTAGAGAAAAAGAGGAAAAAAAGACTTATGACCATATATATGCCATAATGGCGGTTAGGGGAAGGAAAAGAAAAAGAGAAAAGGAAAATGGTAGTGGTGACGGCTGTGCCGTTGTGGTGGCGGCAATCTTAATGGTTAAGTTTAAGTTTTTTTTTTTTTTTTTTTGAAACCTTATATAAGAATGTCAAGTATTTAAATTTTCAAAATACAAATACTAGGTATTCTAAAAATATTCCCACTTAACGGTACTTATAAACTTCACTAATAAAAGCTCATCATAATAAAATTTTATTCTCATTTCTAAGTGTCTCCAAAATACCACTAAGTGTCGAAAACACTATACTCCATTAGGTCAGGTCTCAAACCCTACTTTAATATCGCCTGCAATTTTTAGAGTCATGCTAGGCGCTTACTAGGTGGGGCGTTACATTTTTATTCATAGATTGCCTTTTAGCATTAATTGAGTCATTGTATGATCGACCCTTAGTTGCCCTTACTATATTTTTAGGAAGGTGTATGATTTAATTTTACGTGCTTTCTCAACAAGGTAGTTGAAAAAGTTGCGACTAAATTTATTTCTTTTTCTCAATTCTACAAAAACAAAAAGAACAAGTGCAAGTTTCTTTGTTTCTTTTCTCGGATTCTCGGAATTTTCCTTCTATTTTTTTTTTTTTTTTGTGTTGAAGAAATGTTCTTAACCAAGAAAAGATCTATGGTGAAATGAATTTTAAAAAAGAGTGAGGCAGAAAAATAAAGGAAGTTTTAAATTAATATATTGCTTGAAGTGACATTTGTCAGGTGGAGGTCTTGCAAGAGATGGTGATTCGCAACACCTTTTACCAGAAACACGAGGAATTGCTGTGAAAACAAATGCAGCAAAGCAAGGAATAACATGTTTTTCCTTTATATAAAACAATAGAATACTATAGATAAAATTTCACTTAGGAATTTACTAATTATATCCATAAATTTATTTGTGGTTTCTGTATATATTCACAAACTTTGATTTCATATTTTCTTATTCATAAGTTTTTGTTCGGTTCTCATATTTAGCACTTTACTAAATTCATGACAGAATTTGATTTATTTTTATATGTTCATTGCACGTGTCGACGTTCTTAGCATTTTAAAGGGACATTTTTTTCTGTTCAAGTTTTGACTCCACCTAAACCATCCCATTTATATTATTACAACCCGATTTTTTTTATGGGTCTATTCTAAAGTTAAATAGTAAAAAACATTTGTGTAAAAAACTTATTGTCTTTTCCTTTATTTATTTTTATTGATTGGATGTGTCTTGTTAATGTCTTTTTCCTGTGATTGTCTTATGTATTTGTGGTTTCTGTATGTATTCACGAACTTTAATTTCATATTTTCTTATTCATAAGCTTTTATTCGGTTCTCATAAATAGCACTTTATTAAATTCATGACAGAATTTGATTTATTTTTATATGTTCATTGCACGTGCCGATGTTCTTAGCATTTTAAAGGGATATTTTTTTCTGTTCAAGTTTTGACTCTACCTAAACCATCCCATTTATATTATTACTACCCGATATGGGTCTATTCTAAAGTTGAATAGTAAAAAACATTTGTGTAAAAAACTTATTGTCTTTTCCTTTATTTATTTTTATTGATTGGATGTGTCTTGTTAATGTCTTTTTCCTGTGATTGTCTTATGTATTTGTGGTTTCTGTATGTATTCACGAACTTTAATTTCATATTTTCTTATTCATAAGCTTTTATTCGGTTCTCATAAATAGCACTTTATTAAATTCATGACAGAATTTGATTTATTTTTATATGTTCATTGCACGTGCCGATGTTCTTAGCATTTTAAAGGGATATTTTTTTCTGTTCAAGTTTTGACTCTACCTAAACCATCCCATTTATATTATTACTACCCGATTTTTTTTTTTTTTTATGGGTCTATTCTAAAGTTGAATAGTAAAAAACATTTGTGTAAAAAACTTATTGTCTTTTCCTTTATTTATTTTTATTGATTGGATGTGCCTTGTTAACGTCTTTTTCCCGTGATTGTCTTATGTATTTGTGGTTTCTGTATATATTCACAAACTTTAATTTCATATTTTCTTATTCATAAGCTTTTATTCGGTTCTCATAAATAGCACTTTATTAAATTCATGACAGAATTTGATTTATTTTTATACGTTCATTGCACGTGCCGATGTTCTTAGCATTTTAAAGGGACATTTTTTTCTGTTCAAGTTTTGACTCCACCTAAACAATCCCGTTTATACTATTACTCCCCGATTTATATTTTTTTTTATGGGTCTATTCTAAAGTTGAATAGTAAAAAACATTTGTGTAAAAAACTTAACAAAAGATCTACCGTGAAATAAATAAGGAAACAGTCTGAACAGCAGCCAAAAACAAAGAAGAACCTTTTTTTCCTATATATAAAAAATATATTACTATAGATAAAATTTATTGAGAAATTTTCCTATTATAGCCATAAATTATATTTGTGTTTCTATGTATAGTCACAAGCTTTGATTTCATATTTTTTTATTTATGAACGATTCTCATATATAGCAAATTAATAAATTCAAGAGGAATTTGATATATTTTGGCATGTTGGTTGCGCGTGCCATCGTTCTTAACATTTTAGACCCATCTAAACCGACCCATTTATATTATTGCTATCCAATTTATTTTTAATAGGTCTATAGTGGTTCTAAAGTTGAATAACTAAAAACACCGCATAAAAAATTTATTGCCTTTTCCTTATTTATTTTTATTGATTGCATGTGCCATTCTAACTCCTTTTTCCCTTGATTGTCTTTTGTGTTGAATTTGAATTCTTAGTTAAATTTTCCTCATTCTAGTTCCTTATTTATTTTCATTGAAAATGCTAAATAATTTTGTCCCCAAAACTGTAACTTTTTTATTCGTAGATTACCTTTTAGAATTAATTCAATCTTCATGGGGAGCGACCCTTACTTTCCCTAACTATATTTTTAGAAAGGTATATTATTTAATCTAATGTGCTTTGGTCAACAAGGCTGGTGAGAAAGTTGTTTATTTATTTCTTTTTCTCAATTCTATTAAAACAAAAAAGAACAAGTAAAAATTTCTTTCTCTTCAAAACTCTGTTCACGATGGGAAGTAGGCAGATCATCTTTTCGAAGAGAAGGTCCGGTTCCCAAAGCTTCCAACGCTACCAAAGCTTAAGAGTTCTATCCCTTTTCCTAACGTAGGATGTCCCTTTAAACCCTTAGCCACCTCGATTACGCGACGTGAGGGACAAGGCTTCAACGGATATGCTCTAGGATTATCGGAATTTTCCTTTTTTTTTTGTGTGGAAGAAATCTTCTAAACCAAGAAAAGATCTACAATGAAATGAATTTTTAAAATGAGTGAGGTATAAAAATAAAGGAAATTATGATCTAATATATATTTTTTTACAGAAACACTTGTTAGAGGAGGAGGTCTAACAAGAGATGGTGCCGGGATGGTGATATTCGCGGTGCCTTTTACTTGCTTGGCAGAAACAACCTCAGCAAGAGCCAAAAGCAAGGAAGAACCTGTTTTTCCTTTATATAAAAAAATAGAATATTATACATAAAATTTTATTGAGAAATTCGCTGATTATACCCATAAATTATTTTTATGTTTCTATATATAGGTACAAGCTTTGATTTCATATTTTTTATTCATGAAATTTTCTTTGATTCTCATATATAGTACTTTATTAAATTCATGACGGAATTTGATTTATTTGGCACGTTCATTGCCCGTGCCGACGATCTTAACATTTTAAAGGGACATTTTGTTCATTCAAGTTCTTACTCCATCTAAACTGACAAATTTATATTATTGCTACCTAATTTATTTTTTATGTGTCTATAGTGGTTCAAAAGTTGAATAATTAAATACATCGCGTAAAAATTTATTGTCTTTTCCTTATTTATTTTTATTGATTGCATGTGCCATTTTAACGCCTTTTTTCCCTTGATTTTCTTTTGTGTTTTACTTGAATTTTTAGTTTGATTTACATCATTCTAGTTCCTTATTTATTTTTATTGAAACTCCTAAATAATTTTGTTCCCAAAACTATTACTTTTTTATTTGTAGATTACCTTTCAGCATTAGTTGAGTCCTCGTAGGATCGACCCTTACTTGTCATAACTATATTTTTAGGAAGGTATATGATTTAATTTGACATGCTTTGGTTAACAAGGTAGTTGGGAAAGTCATTACTTAATTTTTTTTCTCAATTCTAAAAAAACAAAAAAGAACAAGTAAAAATTTCTTTATTTTTTTTCTAGGATTCTCAAAATTTTCCATTTATTCTTTCGGTGCTCAAGAAATTATTTGGTGGAAACAGCCTCAGCAAGAGCTAAAAGCAAGGAAGAATTTGTTTTTCCTTTATATAATAAAATATAATAGTATGGATAAAATTTTATTGAGAAATTTACTAATTATAGTTATAAATTACTGTTGCGTTTCAGTATATAGCAAAAACTTTGATTTCATATTACCTTATTCTTGAACTTTTCCTCGATTCTCACGTATAGCACTTTATTAAATTCATGATGGAATTAGATTTATTTTGGCACGTGCAATGACGATCTTAACATTTTAAAGGGACATTTTTTTCCATACAAGTTTTGACTCCACCAAAACCGACCCATTTGTATTTGTAATATTACCACCCAATTTATTTTTTATGTGTCTATAGTGGTCCTAAAGTTGAATAGTTAAAAACATCACATAAAAAATTTATTGTCTCTCCTTTATTTATTTATTTTTATTGATGTGCCATTATAATGCCTTTTCCCCTTGATTGTCTTTTGTGTCAAATTTGAATTCTTAGTTTAATTAAAATCATTCTAGTTCCTTATTTATTTTTATTGAAACTCCTAAATAATTGTTTTCCTTAAACAATTATTTTTTATTCGTAGATTACCGTTTAGCATTAATTGAGTCTTCGTGGGATCGACTCCTTTTTTGCCCTAACTGTATTTTTAGGAAGGTATATGATTTAATTTGATGTGCTTTGGTCAACAACGCAATTCAGAATGTCGTTACTTAATTTGTTTCTTTTTCGGAATTTTACAAAAACAATGAAGTTGTTTTTCCTTTCCTTTTTTCTTGTACTCGTAATTTTTTCCTTTTTTCTTGATTTACAATGCTGAAGAAACTTTTTGAACCAAGAAAATAATCTAGGTGAAATGAATTTATAAGAAGTGTGATGCAGAAAAATGAAGGAAATGAAAATTTGATACCTTTATTTACAGTGACACTTATCACAAGCAGCCATCTTGCAAGAGATGGTGTCAGGATGGTAATGTTCGCAGAACCTTTTACCTGAAACAGGAGGCATTCCGGTGGACACAGCCTCAGCAAGAGCCAAAAACAAGGAAGAACCTGTTTTTCCTTTATATATAAAAATTGAATAGTTTGGTGATATTTAATTGAGAAATTTACTAATTATAGAAATAAATTATTTTTGTGTTTCTGTATATAATCAAAACCTTTTGTTTCTCATTTTTTTATCCGTGAATATTTTTTCAATTGTCATATATAACAACTTATTAAATTCATCATAGAATTCCATTTATTTTGGCACGTTCATTGCACGTGCCAAGGTTCTTAATATTTTAAAAGAATATTTTTTTCCACTCAAGTTCAGGCTCCATCTAAATCGACCCATCTATATTTTTTTTTATGGGTCTATAGTGGTTCTAATACTGAATAACAAAAAAATCGCTTTAAAAATTTATCGTCTTTTCCCTTATTTATTTATTTTTCATTGCACGTGCCTTGCTAACTTCTTTTTTTTCTCTATTTTCTAGTCTTTAATTTGAGTTCCTAGTTTAATTTACCTTATTTTAGTTCCTTATTTTTTTATTGAAACTCCTATATATTTTTCCCCATAATTGTTACTATGTTATTTGTATATTACCTTTTAGAATTAATTGAATCTCTATGCGGTCGACCCTTGGTTGCCCTAACTATGTTTCTAAGAAAATATATGATTTAATTTCACAAACTTTGGTCAACAAGGCAATTGACAATATCGTTGCTAAATTTATTTATTTTTCTCGATTCTATAAAAACCAAAAACAAGTTAAATTTATTTCTTTTTTTCTAGGATTCTCAAAATTTTCCTTTTCTTTTTTGGTACTGGAGAAATTTTCTGAACCAGGAACTTATAGTGAAATAAAATTTTAAGGAGGGCGAGTTAGAAAAATGATAGTGGTCCTAGAGTTGAATAATTAAAAACATCGAATAAAAAATTTATTGTCTTTCCCTTATTTATTTATTTTTGATTGCAAGTGCCATTATGACACCTTTTTCCCCTCGATTGTCTTTCGTGTTTAATTTGAAATCTTAGTTTAATTTAAATCATCTAGTTCCTTATTTATTTTTATGGAAACTCCTAAATGATTTTTTCCATAAAAAATTACTTTTTTATTCGTAGATTATTGTTTAGCATTAATTGAGTCTTCGTGGGATCGACCCTTTTTTGCCCTAGCTATATTTTTTGGAAAGTATATGATTTAATTTGATGTGCTTTGTTCAACAACAAAACTGAGAATGTCGTTACTTAATTTGTTTCTTTTTCTCAATTCTACAAAAAAAAAAAAAAAAAGAAGTAAAGATTTCTTTCTTTTTTTCTAGGATTATTGGAATTTTCCTTTTAGTTTTCGATGCTGAAGAAATTTTCTAAACCAAGAAAGGATCTACGGTAAAATAAATTTTTAAAAAGAGAGGTAGAAAAATAAAGAAAATAATAAAACTAATGAATTTTTTTACACTGGCACTTGTTAGAGACAGAGGTCTTGTAAGAGATGGTGATGTTTGCAGCAACTTTTACACGAAACAAGAGGCATTCCGGCAGAAACAGCCTCAGTAAGAGCAGAAGGCAAGGAAGAACCTATTTTTCCATTATATAAAAAAATATAATATTATAGACAAAATTTTATTGAGAAATTTGCCAATTATACCCATAAATTATTTTTGCGTTTCTACATATATCTCACAAACTTGATTTCTTATTTTCTTATTCATGAACTTTGCATCGATTCTCATATGACAGAATTCCATTCATTGTGGCACGTTTGTTGCATGTGCCGAAGTTCTTAACATTTTAAAGGGCCATTTTTTTCCATTCAAGTTGGGACTCCATCTAGAACCGACCCATTAAAAATATTGCTACCTAATTTATTTTTTATGTGTTTATAGTGGTTCTAAAGTTGAATAATAAAAACGTCTCTTTAAAAATGTATCATCTTTTCCGTTATTTATTTTTGCTGATTGCATGTGTTGGACCACGAGATAACGAAGAAATACAATAATGAAAACAATAAAGAAAGGACACAGAATTTACATGGTTTGGTCAATTGACCTACATCCACAGGCGGAGAAGAAGCAAATCCACTAACTCAATATGGAGAATATAAAATAGAGAATACTCTCTCAAACCCACAAAGCCCAAAAGGCCCAAACCAACTATAACTACTCTCCAAAAATAACTAACTTATGCAAAAGCCCAAAAGCTATATATTCCTTAAGCCCAAGTATCTCTCACGCTCTAAAAGGCTTAACTCAAGACTATTTATATAGGACTCATACAAGATTAATTTTTATGTGAAACCAATGTGGGATTAACATCAATACTTCTTTAAAGAAGTTCCATAATCCTAATCAACATTAATTAGGAATCCATGTAAATCTCTAATAAATCTTCAACCTGAATTAGGAATCCAAGGCAAACTCTGGAAAATCTCCAGTTTGACTTGTACTCTGAAAAACACTTCAAAAATAAGTTTTAACATTATTTGAACTCTGAAATTGGAACTCGCTTTATCAACATACCAGCAGGATTGTCTTTTGTATCAGCCTTCTCAATAGCCACGTCGCCATGTGAAACACAGTCTTGCACAAAGTGAAATCTCACATCACTATGTTTGGTCCTTTCATGAAACATTTAGTTCTTAGATAAGCTAATAGCTGCTTTGACTATCACAAAGTATTAAAGTTTCCAAACCCAAAGTTTTAACCAAGCCTCTCATCCACAAAGCTTATTTCACAGCTTTAGATAGTGCCATATACTCAACTTCAGTTTTAGATAAAGCAACAGTACACTGCAACGCAGCCCTCCAACTAATGACACCTCCAAACAAGGTAAAGATATATAGATCATCTTTTATCTAAATCACTAGCATAATCAGAATCCACATAACCATTGATTCCATCTTGAGTAGATGAATTTCCATCATAAGTCAGGCTCAAGTCTACAGTTACTTTGAGGTACCATAGAATCCACTTAATAGCTTGCCAATGCTCCTTTCCAGGATTAGCTATCTATTGGCCAAAAACAATTACTAAATGAGCAATATCTAGATGTGTGCAGACCATAGTATACATCAAACTTCCAACAACTTGAGGATAAGAAACAGGAGACATGTATTCCTCTCCTCCTCGATCTTCGGGTGATAACTTTCCTGAAAACTTGAAGTGTGTTGCTAGTAGTGTACTTCCTGGTTTTGCCTTGTCCATGCCAAAACATTCAAGAATTTTCTTGATGTATTGACTTTGAGACAAGCATAGCTTTCTTTTTTGTTGATCTCTGTTAATCTCTATGCCTAGGATTCTCTTGGTAGCACCTAAATCATTCATGTCAAATTCACTGCTCAATTGAGCCTTCAACTTGTTCACTTCATCAATGCTTTTTCCTGCCATCAATATATCATCAACATAAAGTAACAAGTACTTGAAGGAACCATCGGAAGATTTTCGATAATATACATAAGAGTCATAATCACTTCTTTTGAAATCGATCTTGGTCATAAAGCCATCAAAACCTTTGTACCACTGCCTTGGAGACTATTTGAGTCCATAAAGGGACCTCTTGAACAAGCATACATGATCTTCCTTTCCACGAACCTCAAAACCTTCAGGTTGTTTTCTGTAGATGGTCTCCTTAACCTCTCCATGAAGAAAGGCTGTTTGCACATCAAGTTGCTCAAGTTCAAGATTATACTTAGCAACAAAAGCCAATAACACTCGGATCAAGTTATGCTTAACAACTGGTGAAAACACTTGATTGAAATCCACTCCATATCTCTAAGTATAGCCTTTTGCAACAGGTTTTGCCATGTATCTTACAAATTTATTTTTCGCAGCTTTATTCTTTTTCTTGAAAACCCACTTACAACTAACAATTCTTTGACCTACTGGAGGTTTTACCAACTCCCAAGTCTTATTCTTATGCAAGGACTTCATTTCTTTAGCCATGACGCCAATCTATTTTTCATCTTGAGTTTGATTCCACAGCTTCATCGAATGTTGCTGGTTTATCATCAAAGCAAGTATCTTCAGCAACATTTAACGCGTATACAACAAAGTCTGGATTAGCGTATCTAGACGGAAGTCTGGTTTTTCTCTTGAATGATCTCTAACAATAGAATATTGCTCTTTATTTTCTCCATTGTCTCCATCATGAATTAGACTTTGTTGATTTGAAGAGATCAATTTTGGTTGGCTCTTAATCTCGATCTCCACTATTTCAGATGTCTCTTCAATATTTTTATGTTTTGGTCTTGAGTTCTTATCGTGTGGATTCACTATACTCAACTCATGAAATATAACATCCCTACTGTTGATTAATTTGGATGTTTTGGGGCATCACAACCTAAATCCCTTAAATCTGGAAGAATATCCCAAGAGGAGGCACTTCTTTGATATAGGCTCTAATTTCGCTTCATTCACACGAGTATGTTCAGGACATCTGAAAATCTTCAACTTTGAATCGTTTGAGGGTTTTTCGGACCATATTTCTTCTAGAGTCTTCAACTCAATCGGTATCGAGGGAGATCGATTCACTAAATAAGCTGCTATTGAAGTTGCTTCTGCCTAAAATCTCTTTGACAGTCCAGTGTTTGAAAGTAAGCATCTTGATTTCTCAATCAAAGGCGGTTCATATGCTCAGCTACTCCATTCTGCTGAGGTTTACCAACAACTACTAGATGTCGCACAATGCCTTCTTTCTTACAAAAGGCATTAAATTTGCCAGAAGAAAACTTTAACCAATTGTCAGTTTGCAACTTCTTGATGTGTCTACCAGTGTGCTTCTAAATCATTGTTTTCCATTGCTTGAAGGCTTCAAACAGATCATCCTTGTGCTTTAGAAAGAACACCCAAACCTTCCTTGAGAAATCATCAATGAAGGTAACATGTAACGTGCTCCACCTAATGAAGGAACTGTTGAAGGACCCCAAAGATCTGAATAAATATAGTCTAATGTTCCTTTAGTTCTGTGAGCACCTTTGCTGAAGGTAACTCTTCTTTGCTTCCGAAAAACACAGGGTTCACAGAAGTCCATATTCATTGTAGTTTGACCGTAGAGAAGACCTCCTTTACTTGAGATTGTCAAACTTTTTAAGCTCATTTGCCATAGTAGCATATGCCATAATTTGGTGATGTCCACATCTGATAAAGAAATTGTGGTTGTACCAACTACTATTGAGCCTTCCAAAATATAGAGATTGCCACTAAATTTTCTTCCTTTCATTGCTACTAAAGCTCCTTTGCTAACTTTGAGATTAAGTGATATCCTTTAGCATTAAGTGCACCCATAGAGATTAAGTTCTTCTTTAAGTCTGGAAAATGTTTGATGTCTGTCAATGTTCTAATAACATCGTCATGCATCTTCATCTTGATTATTCCTCTTCCAGCAACCTTTTGTGATATGTTGTTGCCCATAAGTACAACACCGTTGTTGACAACTTTTTAAGTTGAAAACCAATTTCTATTGGGGCACACGTGAAAAGGAGCAGCCAGAGTCAAGAACCCACTTATCGGACGATTGTGGTTTGTCAGACCTCACTGATACGACACTTTCATCTTTCTTCATGTGCAATGTCAGCTTCTGCAGAGTCTTCTTTCTTCTTGTGTGTTGGTTTTTTTCTTTGACTTCTTTGTCTCAGCTTGTAGCATTGCCTCTTGATGTGGCCTATTTTCTTGCAATAATTGCAGACAATCTCTGTATCTTGACTTTAACCTCGATCTTTGCCTATTCTTGTCAAAGTTTTCGTTGGCATTTCTGCCGCGAGCTACAAGGCCATCTCCTTGATTTTCTGAAGTAGAGCCGCTGATGTCACCATCGACTGATTTTTTGCTCAATAATGCTTCTTGAATATCTTCTAATTTGATAGTATCACGACTGCATAACAACGTGTCTATGAAATGCTTGTATTGTGAAGATAACAAAGACAACAACAAGATATCCAAGTCTTCTTCTTCGTACTTCACGTCTAACTTCTTCAAATCTGTCACAATGGACTTTAACTCGTCAATATATGATTGCACATATTTGCCTTCCTTTAGACTGAAGGAGTAACGTCGTTGCTTCAGGCGAAGTTTGTTAGTGAGATTCTTCTTTAAGCACTTTTTTTCCAATTGCTGCCATAAAGTTGCTATTGACGTTTCAGTGAGGAAGTCTTGCAGAATCTCGTTGGAGAGATGTAGTAGAATGTGGCTTACTGCTTTGTTATTCTTCCTCTCTTTCTCCTCTTTGGACATGCTTGCTGGCATTTTATCAACTTCGAGTAGAGCATCCTCAAGATCCATTTGTGTAAGGATTGCTTTCATTCTCCCTTGCCAAAGAAGAAACCTTGAATCATGATCAAGTTTCTCGATGTCGTGCTTGACATTAATTATGGCCATCTTGTTTGGAACCAACCAAGCTCTGATACCATTTTTCGGACCTAAAACAAATACACAAGATAACACAGAAATATAATAATGAAAGCAATAAAGAAAGGATATATAATTTACGCAGTTCGGTCAATTGATCTACGTCCATGGGTAGAGGAGAAGCAAATCCACTAACTCAATGTGGAGAATACAAAATAGGGAATACTCTCTCATGCTCACAAAGCCCAAAAGGCCCAAACGAACTACATATACTCTCCAAAAATAACTTAGGCTAAAGCCCAAAAGTTATATGTGGCTAAAGCCCAAGTATCTCTCACACTCCATAAGACTTAACCCAAGACCTTTATATAGGGACACATACAAGAGTAATTTTTATGTGAAAGTAATGTGGGATTAATATCAATACTCTTTTAAAGAAATTTCCTAGTCCTAATCAACATTAATTAGGAATCCATGTAAATATCTAATAAATCTTCAACTTGAATTAGGAATCAAAGTCAAACTCTAACAGCATATACCTTGCTAACGTCATTTTTCCTTGATTGTCTTATGTATTTATTTTAATTCTTAGTTTAATTTATCTTATTTTAGTTCCTTATTTATTTTTATTGAAACTCCTAAATAATATTGTCCCAAAATTGTTACTTTGTTATTTGTAGATTACCTTTTAGTATTAATTGAGTCTCCATGGGATTGACTCTTACTTGCCCTATTTCCATTTTTAGGAAGATATATGATTTAATTTGGCGTGTTTTGGTCAAAAAAGAAGTTGATAAAGTCGCAGCTAAATTTCTTCATTTCTCAATTCAATAAAAACAAAAAACTACAAGTGAATATTTCTTCCTTTTTCTCTCGGATTTTCGAAAATTTTCTTTTATTTTTTTGGTGCTGAAGAAATTATCTAAACCAGGAAAAGATCTACTGTGAAATAAATTTTAGAAAGAGGGTGGCAGAAAATTGTATATTAGTACCTTTGTTCGCGGCACCTTTTACTAAAACCAGGAGGCATTTTGGGGGAAACATCCTAACCAAGAGCGAAAAACAAGGAAAAACTGCTTTTCCTTTATATAAAAAAAAGGAATATTATAGATAATATTCATGAACTTTTTTTTGTTTCTCATATATAGCAATTTATTATATTCATGACATAATTCTACTTATTTTGGCACATTCATTGCACGTGCCAGTGTTCTTAATATTGTAAACGGACATTTCTTTTCCATTCAAGTTTAGACTCCATCTGAACCAACCTATTAATATTATTGCTACCCAATTTATTATTTTACGGGTCTATAGTGGTTTTAAAGTTGAATAATGAAAAGCATTACTTTAAAAAATTTATTGTCTTTCCCTTATTTATTTTTATGGATTGCATGTGCCTTGCTAAAACCTTTTTCCCTTGATTGTCTTATGTGTTTAATTCGAATTCTTAGTCTAATTTACCTCATTTTAGTTCCTTATTTATTTTTATTGAAACTCCTAAATAATTTTGCCCCAAAATAATTACTTTTTTATTTGTGGATTACCTTTTAGCATTAGTTGAGTCTACTATATTTTTAGGAAGGTATATAATTTAATTTGACGTGCTAACAAGTCAGTTGAGAAAGTTGCTACTGAATTTATTTCTTTTCCTCAATTCTATAAAAATAGAAAGAACATGTAAAAAAACTTCTTTTTTTTTTTCCAGTTCTTAGAAATTTTCCTTTCATTTTATTGGTGCTGAAGAAATTTTTTGATGCAAGAAAAGATCTATGGTGAAATGAATTTTTATAAAGAGTGAGGAACAGAATAAAGAAAATTATAAATTAATACCTTTGTTCGCAGCACCTTTTACTAGAAATAGGAGCCATTCCGGCAGAAGAAGACTTAGCAAGATCCAAAAGCAAGGGAGAACCTATTTTTCCTTTATATACAAAAATAGAATATTATAGACAAAATTTTGTTGAGAAATTTGCTATTTAAGGCCATAAATTGTTGTTGCGTTTCTTTATACTGTCACAAACTTTGATTTCATATTTTCTTATGAATGAACTTTTCTTTAAATCTCATATATAGCACTTTATTAGATTCATGATAGAGTTCCATTTATTTTGGCACGTCCATTGCACGTGCCGACATTCTTAACATTTTAAAAGGACATTTTTATCCATTCAAGTTATTAATCCGTCTAAACCAACCCATTTATGTTATTTCTACTTAATTTACTTTTTTATGGATCTATAGTTGTTATGAAGTTGAATAATCAAAAACATCGCTTTAAAAAATTTATTTTCTTTTCCTTATTTATTTTTATTGATCGCATGTACCTTCTAACGTCGTTTTTCCTTGATTGTTTTATTTGTTAATTTGAATTCTTAGTTTAAGTGACCTTATTTTAGTTCCTTATTTATTTTTATTGAAACTCTTAAACAATTTTGTCCCAAAACTGTTACTTCGTTATTCGTAGATTAACTTCTAGCATTCATTGAGTCTCTATGGGTTCGACTCCTACTTGCCGTATCTATATTTTTTGGAAGGTATATGATTTAGATGTGCTTTGGTTAACAAGGAATTTAAGAAAGTTGCTACTGAATTTATTTTTGTTTTCTAAATTAGAAAAACAAAAAAGAAAAAGTAAAGGTTTCTTTCTTTTTTTTCTTGTATTTCTCAAAATTTTCCTTTTACTTTTTGGTGCTGAAAAATTTTCTGCACAAGGAAAAGATCTATCGTGAAATGAATTTTTAAAAAGATCGCGCATAAAAATAAAAGAAAATTATAAATTAATATCGTTGTTTGTAGTGATACTTGTCAGAGACGGAGGTCCTGCAAGAGATGGTGATGGGATGGTGATTTTCGTGGTACTTTTTAGCGAAAACAGTCCCAGCAAGAGCCAAAAACAAGGAAGAACCTGGTTTTCTTTATATTAAAAAAAATAGAGTATTACAAATAATATTTTATTGAGAAATTTGCTAATTATATCCATAAATTAATTTTTTGTTAATGTATATAATGAAGAACTTTAATTTCATACTTTCTTATTCATTAACTTTTTTTCGATTCTCACATATAGAAATTTATTAAATTCATGACGGAATTCAATTTATTTTGGCACTTCATCGCACGTGCCAACGTTCTTAACATTTTAAAGTGACATTTTTTCTTTAAGTTTAGACTGCATCTTAACTGACCCATTTATACCTTATCTTCACCATGATACGGACTCGAAGTTCTTATGGCAGAGCACGAGGAGATTTATTATCAATATGATGATGGGAATTGCTACCCAATTTATTTTTTTATAGGTCTATAGTGGTTACAAAGTTGAATAATGAAAAACACTGCATAAAAAGAGAGGCAGAAAAATAAAGAAAATAATAGAACTAATACATTTTTTTTTTCAATGACACTTGTTAGAGGCAGGGTTCTTGCAAGAGAGGGTGATGGTTGCAGCACCTTTTACCCGAAAAAGGAGGCATTCTAGCAGAAACATCCTCAGCAAGAGCAAAAAGCCAGGAAGAACCTATTTTTCCGTTATATAAAAAAATAACATTATAGATAAAATTTTGTTGAGAAATTTGCTAACTATAGCCATAAATTATTTTTGCGATTCTGCATATATAGCGTAAAATTTGATTTCATATTTTCTTATTCATGAACTTTTCTTCGATTCTTATATATAGCACTTTATTAAATTCATGACAGAATTCCATTCGTTGTGGCACGTTTGTTGCATGTGCCGACGCTCTTAACATTTTAAAGGGACATTTTTTTTCCATTCAAGTTGTGGCTCCACCTTGACTTGTACTCCGAAAAACACTTCAAAAATAAGTTTTGACCTACTCTTTCTTCTCCAAATAAACCCAAATGGTGTCAACCATGTAGAACACCAACCAAATCCAAATAATATTTGAACTTGAAAATTAGAATTAGCTTCATCAACATACCAGTAGGATTGTCTTTGGTATCAACCTTCTCAATAGTCACGTCGCCACGTGAAACAAAGTCTCGCACAAAGTTTATCTCACATCAATGTGTTTGGTCCTTTCATGAAACATTAGGTTCTTAGATAAGCTAATAGCCACTTTGACTATCACAAAGTATTGAAGTTTCCAAACCACAACTTTTAACCAAGCCTCTCATCTATAAAGCTTCTTTCACAGCTTCAGATTGTACCATATACTCAGCTTCAGCTGTAGATAAAGTAACAGTAGACTACAACGTATCCCTCCAACTAATAACACTTCCAACAAGGTAAAAGATATATCGAGTGACAAATTGTCTTTTATCTAAATTACTAGCATAATCATAATCCACATAACTAGTGATGCCATCTTGAGTCAGACTCAAGCCTACAGTTCCTTTGAGGTACCATAAAATCCACTTAATAGCTTGCCAATGCTCCTTTCCAGGATTAGCTATGTATTGGCTAACAACACTTACTAAATGAGCAATATCAAGATGTGTGCAGACCATAGTATACATCAAACTTCCAACAACTTGAGTATAAGAAACAGGAGACATGTATTCCTCTTCCTCCTCGGTCTTTGGGTGATAACTTTCCTGAAACTTGAAGTGTGTTGCTAGTGGTGTACTTCCTGGTCTTGCCTTGTCCATGCCAAAATGTTCAAGAATTTTCTTGATGTATTGACTTTGAGACAAGCATAGGTTTGTTGCTTGTTGATCTCTATTAATCTCCTGGCCTAAGATTATCTTGGTAGCACCTAAATCATTCATCTCAAATTCACTGCTCAACAAGGCAGTTGAGAAAGTCACTATATAATTTATTTCTTTTTCTCAGTTCTATAAAATAAAAAAAAAACAAGTAAAAGTTGTTTTCTGGTTTTCTCGGATTCTCAGAATTTTCCTTTTACTTTTTTGGTGCTGTAGAAATTTTCTGAACCAAGAAAAGATCTATGGTGAAATGAATTTTTAAAAAGGGTGAGGTGGAAAATCATGGAAATTATAAATTAATTCATTTGTCAGCAGTGACACTTGTCAGAGGAGGAGGACTTGCAAGAGATGGTGATCGTATAGTGACATTCGCGACACCTTTTACCTGAAACAGGTGGCATTCTGATGGAAACAGCCTTAGCAAGAGCAAAAAATAAGGAAGAGCCTATTTTTTTTTTTTTTTTGTATGCAAAAAATAGAATATTATTGGTATTATTTTATTGAGTAATTTACTAACTATAGCCATAAATTCTGTATATAGTAAGAAACTTCAATTCATATTTTCTTATTCATTATCGTTGTTTCGATATTCATATATAGCTGTTTATTAAATTTATGACAGAATCTGATTTTTTTTGGCACTTTCATTGCACGTGCAAAGGTTCCTAACATTTTAAAGAGACATTATTTTAAATTCAAGTTTAGACTTCATCTAAAACTATCCCATTTATATTATTGCTACACAATTTATTTTTTTAAAGATTCACAGTGGTTCTAAAGTTAAATAATCAAAAACATACCTTTAAATAATTTGTTGTCTTTGCCATTATTTATTTTTATTGATTGTTTGTGCCTTGATAATGCCTTTTTCCTTAATCGTCTTAGGTGTTTAATTTGAGTTCTTGATTTAATTTAGCTTATTTTAGTTCCTTATTTATTTTTGTTGAATCTCCTAAATAATTTTGTCCCCAAAACAGTTACTTTGTTATTCGTAGATTACCTTTTGGTATTAATTGAGTTTCTGTAGGATCGGCCCTTACTTAACCTTACTATATTTTTAGGAAGGTATATGATTTAATTTGACGTGCTTTGTTCAAAAATGCAGTTGAGAAAGTCGCTGCTGAATTTATTTTTTTCTCCAATTCTATAAAAATAGAAAAGAACAAGTAAAAATTTGTTTCTTTTTTTCTCCGATTTTCCAAATTTTCCTTTTATTTCTCTTGATGCTAAAGAAATTTTTTTATCCAGGAGAGGATCTATGCTTAAATTAGTTTCTAAAAAGGGCGAGCCAGAAAATTAAGGAAATTATAAATTACTTTTGTTTGCAATGACACTTGTCAGAGCGGAGGACTTGTAAGAGATTTTAACGGTATAGTGATTTTCGTGGTGGTTTCTACGTGAAACAGGAGGCATTCAGGTTGAAACAGCCTAAGCAAGAGCCAAAAATAAGGAAGAACTTGTTTTTCTTTAATATAAAAAATATAGAATATTATAGATACTATATTATTGATTAATTTGCTAATTATAGCCACAAATTCTATTTAAAGTCAAAAACTTTGATTTCATATTTTTTTATGCGTGAGCCTTTTTTCGATTTTCATATATAACAATGTATTAAATTTATAACGGAATTGGATTATTTTTGCACGTTCATTGCACATGCCAAGGTTCTTAACATTTTAAAGGGTCATTTTTTCCATTCAATTTTAGACTTCGTCTAAACCAACCCAGTTATATTTTTGCTACATAATTTATTTTTTTAAGGGTCTACAGTGCTTCTCTAGTTATATAATAAAAAATATCGCTTTAAATAATTAATTATCGTTTCCGTTATTTATTTTTATTAATTGTTTGTTCCTTGATAACACATTTTTCTCTTGATCATCTTATGTGTTTAATTTGAGTTCTTAGTTTAATTTATCTTATTTTAGTTCCTTATTTATTTGTTTGAAACACCTAAATAATTTTATCCTTAAAAAAATTACTTTGTTATTTGTAGATTACCTTTTAGCATTGATTTAGTCTCTATGGGATCGATCTTTACTTGACCTTATTATATTTTTAGGAAGGCATATTTGACGTACTTTGGTCAAAAAGGCTTTTGAGAAAGTAGCTGCTGAATTTATTTTTATTCTCGACTCTATGAAAAAAAAAGTAAAAATTTATTACTTTTTTCCTCGGATTCTCAGAATTTTCAATTTATTTTTCTTGACGCAGAAGATAAGGAAATTATAAATTTATACCTTTGTTTGCAGTGACATTTGCTAGGGACGGAGGACTTGTAAGTGATGGTGATAGTATGGCGATATTCGCGGCACCTTTTACCCGAAAAGGAGGCTTTGGGGAAAGATGTAGATCGATCACCTTGGAACCACATCAATCTGGTGGAACCAGTCTCACCAAGAGTAAAAAATAAGGAAGAACTTGTTTTTCTTTTATATATAAAAAAAAAATAGAATAATATAGATAATATTTTATTGAGTAATTTGCTAACTATAGCCATACATTCTTTATATACTTGAACATTTTGATTTCATATTTTCTTATTCATGAACTTTTTTTCAATTTTCATATTTAGCAATTTATAAAATTAATGACATAATTCAATTATTTTTGCATGTTCATTGCACGTTCCACAGTTCTTAACATTTTAAAGGGACATTTTTTCCATTCAAGTTTATACTCCTTCTAAACCGACCCATCTGTATATTTTACCACATTTAATTTTTTAATGGTCTATAGTGGTTCTAAATTTAAATAATCAGAAACATCGCTTTAAATAAATTGTCTTTTCTCATATTTATTTTTATTGATTGCATGTGTCTCGGTGATGCCTTTTTCCCTTGATCGTTTTAAGTGTTTAATTTTAGTTCTTAGTTTAATTTACCTTATTTTAGTTCCCTATTTATTTTTACTAAAACTCCTAAGTAATTTTTTTCCGAAAACTATTACTTTGTTATTCGTAAAATACCTTTTAACATTTATTGAGTCTTTGTGGGATCGACTTTTACTTATCCTAACTATATTTTTAGGAAGGTTTATCGTTTTAATTTTGTGTGCTTTGGCCAACAAGGCAGTTCAGTAATCCGCTGCTAAATTTATTTCTCTTTCTCAATTCTTTTAAAAAAAAAGAACAAGGAAAATATCTACGGAGAAATGAATTTTTAAAAAGGGTGAGGCAAAAAATTAAGGAAATTATAAATTAATATCTTTTTCTGCAGTAACACTTGTCAGATGTAGACGTCTTGCAAGAGATGGTGATGGGATGGTGATGTTCGAGGCACCTCTTACCAGAAACAGGAGGCATTCCTGAGGAAACAACCTTAGCCAGAGCTAAAAACAAGGAAGAACCTATTTTTCCTCTATATAAAAAATAGAATATTATAGATAGTATTTTATTAAGAAATTTTCTAATTATAGCCATAAATTATTTTTGCGTTTCTGTATACAGATTTAGAAATTGATTTCATATTTTCTTATTTATTAACTTTTTTAATTTTCATATACAACTATTTATTAAATTCATGACGGAATTCAATCTATTTTGGCATGTTCATTCACGTGCCAAGGTTCTTAACATTTAAAAGGGACATTTTTTTCCATTCAAGTTTGGACACAATCTAAACCAACCCAATTATATCATTGCTACCCAATTTATATTTTTATGGGTCTATAGTGTTTCTAAAGTTGAATAGTAAAAATCACCTCTTTAACAAAATTATTGTCTTTTTCCATATTTATTTTTATTGATTTCATGTGCCTTGCCAATGCCTTTTTCCCTTGATTATCTGAAGTTTTTAATTTGAGTTCTTAGTTTAGTTTACCTTTTTATAGTTTCTTATTTATTTTTTTTGAAACTCATAAATAATTTTGTCCCCATAGACATTACATTGTTATTCGTAGATTACCTTTTAGCATTAAATGAGTTTTTGTGGGATCAACCCTTACTTGACCTTAGTATATATTTAGGAAGGAATACGATTTAATTCGACGTGCTTTGGTCAGCAAGGCAGTTGAAAAAGTCACAGTTGAATTTATTTCCTTTTATCAATTCTATAAAAACAAAAATGAACAACTAAAAATTTAATTTTTTTTTCTCGAATTCTCAGAATTTTCCTTTTATTATTTTGTGATGCTCAAGAAATTTTCTTGAACCAGGAAAAGATCATTGGTAAAATGAATTTTTAAAAAGGGTGAGGAAGAAAATTAAGAAAATTTTAAATTAATACCTTTGTTTATAGTGACATTTGTAAACGGAGGAGGACTTGCAAGAGATAGTGATGTTCGCGGCGGCTTTTACCAGAACTAGGAGGCATTCTAGCGAAAACAACCTCAACAAGAGCCAAAAACTAAGACCCTTCTTTTCTTTTTTATATAAAAAAAAAAGAATATTATAGATACTATGTTATTGAGTAATTTTCTAATTATAGCCATAAATTATGTATATAGTCTAAATCTTTGATTTCATATTCTCTTATTCATTAACTTTTTTTTTTAATTTTGATACATAGAAATGTAATAAATTCATGACAGAATTTGATTTATTTTAGCCCGTTCATTGCACGTGCCAACGTTCTTAATATTTTAAGGGGATTTTTTTCCATTCAAGTTTAGACTCAATCTAAATCAACCAATTTATATTATTGCGACCTAATTTATTTTTTTAATGGTCCACAGTGGTTCTAAAGTTACATAGTCAAAAACATCGATTTAAATAAGATATTGTCTTTTCCCTGATTTATTTTTATTTATTGCTTGTGTATTGATAATGCCTTTTCCCCTTGATTGTCATAAGTGCTTAATTTGAGTTCTTAGTTTAATTTTTACCTTATTTTAGTTCTTTATTTAATTTTATGAAACTTCTAAATAAGTTTTCCCCAAAACTATTACTTTGTTATTCGTATATTATCTTCTAGCATTAATTGAGTCTCTGCAAGATCGACCCTAACTATATTTTTAGTAAGGTATATGATTTAATTTGACGTGCTTTGGACAACAAGGTAGTTGAGAAAGTCACGGCTAAATTTATTTCTTTTTTTTTTTTTTGAATTCTATAAAAACAAAAAGAACAAGTAAAATTTTAATTCTCTTTTTCTTTGATTCTCGAGCTTTTCCTCTTATTTTCCTGGTGCTGAATATCTAAACCAGGAAATGATATATGGTGAAAAGAATTTCTAAAAAGGGTGAGGCTGGAAATCTGGAAATTATGAAATAATACCTTTGATTGCAGTGATATATATATATATATATATATATGTGAGGCGGAGGACATGCAAGAGATAGTGATGGGATGGTAATGTTTGCGAACAAATTTTACAAGAAATAGGGGCATTCCGGCAGAAATAGCCTCAGCAAAAGCCAAAAACAAGGAAGAACCTGTTTTTCTTTATGTAAAAAAAATAGAATATTATGGATAATATTTTATTGAGTAAGATGCCAATTATAGCCATGAATTATGCATATAGTGAAAAACTTTGATTTCTTATTTTCTTATTCATGAACTTTTTTCGATTTTTATATATAGAAATTTATTAAATTCAAACAGAATTCAATTTGTTTCAGCACATCCATTGCACGTGCAAGGGATTTTAAAATTTTAAAGGGACATTTTTTTCATTCAAGTTTATACTCCGTCTGAACTGAACCATTATATTATTGCTACAAAATTTATTTTTTAAAAAGTCTATAGTGGTTCAAAAGTTAAATAATCAAAAACATCGCTTTACATAATTTATTTTCCTTTCCCCTATTTATTTTATTGATTGTTTGTGCCTTAATAACGTTTTTTTCTCTTGATTGTCTTAAGCGTTTAATTTGAGTTATTGTTTTAATTTACTTTATTTTAGTTCTTTATTTATCTTTAGAAACACCTAAATAATTTTTACCTAGAACTATTACTTTGTTATTCGTAGATTACCTTTTATTATTAATTGAGTCTCTGTGGGATCCATCCCTACTTGACCCTACTCTATTTTTAGGCAGGTATATGATTTAATTTGACGTGTTTTTGTCAACAAATCATTTGAGATAGTGGCTGCCAAATTTATTCTTTTTCTCTGTTATCTGTAAACAAAAAAGAACAAGTGAATCTTTCATTCTTTTTTCTTTTAATTCTTGAAAATTTCCTTTTATGTTTTTGGTGCTGAAAATATTTTCTTAACCCGGAAAAGATATATGGTGAAATGAATTTTCAAAAAAGGGTTAGCCAAAAAATTAAGGAAATCATAAATTAATACCTTTTACAGCAATGGCATATACTAGAGGCAGAGGACTTGCAAGAGATAGTGATGTTTGCAGAACCTTTTATTAGAAACCGGAGGCATTTCGGCGGAGGCAGCCTCAGCAAGAGCCAAAAAAAAGAAGAACTTATTTTTCTTTTATATAAAAAAATGTAGAATATCATAGATAGTATTTTATTGAGTAATTTACTAATTACAGCCATAAATTCTGTATATAGTCAAAAACTTTTATTTCTTATTTTATTATTCATGAACTTTTTTCTATTTTAATAGCGATTAATTAAATTCATGACAGAATTCGACTGTTTTGGCACGTTCATTGCATGTGTCATTGTTCTAAATATTTTAAAGTGTTATTTTTTCTATGCAAGTTTGGACTCCGTCTAAACTGACCCATTTATATTATAGCTACCAAACTTATATATTTAAGGGTCAATAGTGACACTTATCAGAGGCAGAGGACTTGCAAGATATGGTGACCATACGATAATGTTCGCGGCACCTGTTACCAAAAACCGGAGGTATTATGGTGGAAATAGCCTCATCAAGAGACAAAAATAAGGAAGAACCTTTTTTTCTTTTATATTAAAAAAAGAATACTATAGACAATTTACTAATTATAGCCTTAAATTCTGTATATAGTAAAAAACTTTCATTTAAACTCATGATGGAATTCCATTTATTTCTACACGTGCATTATATGTGCCACAGTTATTAACATTTTAAAGGGTCATTTTTCCCCATTCAAGTTTAGTCTCCACCTAAGCCAATCTATTTATATTATTGCTATTTATTTTCTTAAAGGTCTATAGTGGTTCTAAAGTTATATAATCGAAAACATCGCTTTAAATAATTTATTGGCTTTTCCCTTATTTTTATTGATTGCATGTGCCTTAATAACAACTTTTTCCCTTAATTGTCTGAAGTGTTTAATTTGAGTTTAATTTACCCTATTTTAGTTCTTTATTTATTTTTATTGAAACTCCTAAATAATTTTTCCCCAAAACTATTACTTTTTTATTCGTTGATTACCTTTTAGCATTAATGCTCTCTTGGATTGATATTTACTTGACCTTAGTACATTTTCATGAAGCTATATGATTTAATTTGACGTGCTTTGGATAACAAGGCAGTGGAGAAAATCGCTGCTAAATTTATTTCTCTTTCTCAATTCTAAGAAACAGAAAAGAACAACTAAATATTTATTTCTTTTTTTTATTGGATTCACGAAATTTTCCTTTTATTTTTTTGGCGCTAAAGAAATTTTTTGAACCATGAAAAGTTATATGGTGAAGTGAATTTTTAAAAAGTGTGAGGCAAAAAATTAAGAAAATTAAAATCAATACCTTTGATTGAAGTGGAACGTTACAAAGGTGGAGGACTTGCAAGAGATGGTGATAGGATGGTTATGTTTACGGCACGTTTTACTAGAAACAGGAGGCATTCAAGGAGGAAAATCCTCAAAAAGAGCTTAAAACCAAAGAAGAACCTATTTTTCTTTTATATAAAAAAGTTATAGAATATTGTATATAATATTTTATTGAGTAATTTGCTACTTATAGGCATAAATTTTTTATATAGTCAAAAACTTGATTTCATATTTTCTAATTCATGAAATTTTTTCAATTTTCATGTATAGCAATTTAGTAAATTCATGACAGAATTCGATTATTTTTTACACGTCCTTTGCACGTACCAAGGTTCTTAACACTTTAAAGGGTCAGTTTTTCCACGTCTAAACTAACCCATTTATATTATTACTTCAAAATTTATTTTTTTTAAGGGTCTACACTAGTCCTAAAATTAAATAATAAAAAACATTGTTAAAATAATTTATTGCCTTTTCCCTTATTTATTTTTATTGATGGCTTGTGTCTTGATAACGCCTTTTTCCCTTAATTGTCTTATGTGTTTAACTTAAGTTCTAAGTTTAATTTACCTTATTTTAGTTACTCATTTATTTTTGACAACACGACAGTTGAGAACATTCCTGCTAATTTATTTCTTTTTTCTCAATTCTATAAAAACAAAAACGAACAAGTCAAAATTTATTTCTTTTTTTTTTTTTCGTGGATTCTCAGAATTTTCCTTTTATTTTTTTGGTGATGAAAATTTTTCTGAACAAGGAAAAGATATATGGTGAAGTGAATTTTTGAAAAGGGTGACTCAAAAAATTAAGGAGATTATAAATTAATATCTTTGATTGCAGTAACATATTTCAGAGGCAAATGACTTGCAAGAGATGGTGACAGGATGGTGATGTTCGCGACCCCTTTTACAAAAAAGAAAGAGGTATTTTCGGCGGAAACAACCTCAAAAATTGCATAAAACAATGAAGAACCAATTTTTTCTTTTATATATAAAAAAAAAAGAATATTATAGGTAATATTTTACTGAGTAATTTGTTAATTATAGCAATAACTTCTATATCTAGTCAAAACATTGATTTCATATTTTCTTATTCATAAAAGTTTTTACGATTTTCATATATACCACCAATTTTATTGAATTCATAGCGGAAGTCGATTTATTTTGGCATGTTCGTTTCACGTGCAAAGATTCTTAACATTTTAGAGGGACATTTTTTCAATTCAAGTTTGACTCTTTCTAAACAGACCAATTTATATTATTTCTACCAAATTTATTCTTTTAAGGGTGTATAGTGGTTCTAAAGTTAAATAATCATAAACATCGCTTTAAATAATTTATTTTATTTTCCATTATTATTTTATTGATTGTCTGTGCCTTGGTAACATCTTTTACCCTTGATTGTTTTAAGTGTCTAATTTAAGTTCTTGGTCTAATTAACCTTATTTTAGTTCCTTATTTATTTTTATTTTACTCCTAAACAAATTTTCCCCAAAACTATTACCTTGTTATTTGTAGATTATCTTTTAGCAATTGTTAAGACTTTGTGGTATCGACCCTTACTTGTCCTCAATATATTTATAGGAAGGTTTGTGATTTAATTTGGCGTGCTTTTGTCAATAAGGTAGTTGAGTAAGCTGCTGCTGAATTTATTTATTTTTTCCCAATTCTACTAAAATAGAGAAAAACAAGTAAAATTTTCTATCTTTGTTCTACGATTCTCGGGATTTTTCTTTAATTTTTTTGGTGCTAAAGAAATTTTTTAAACTAGGAAAAGATCTATGGTGAAATGAATTTTTAAAAAAGGTGAGGCAATAAATTAATACCTTTGTTTATAGTGACACTTTTAACAGGTGGAGAACTTGCAAGAGATGGTGATGGGATGGTGATGTTCACTGCACCTTTTACAAGAAATAGGGCATTCCAGCTGAAACAATCTCAACCAGAGCCAAAAACAAGGAAGAACCTGTTTTTCTTTTATATTAAAAATTAGAATATTATAAAGAATATTTTATTGGGTAATTTGCTAATTATAGCCATAAATTCCGCAAATAGTCAAAAATTTTGATTTCATATTTTCTTATTCATGAACTTTTTTTAGATTTTCATAAATAGCAATTAATTAAATTCATGGTAGAATTCGATTTATTTTGGCACATCCATTGCACGTGCCAAGATGCTTAACATTTTAAAGGACATATGACCCATTTATATTATTGCTACCCATTTTTATTTTTTTAAGGGTCTACAGTTCTTCTGAAGTTAAATAATAAAAAACATTGCTTTAAATAATTTATTGACTTTTTCCAAATTTGTTTTTACTGATTGCCTGTGCCTTGATAATGCCTTTTTTCCTTGATTCTCTTAAGTATTTGATTTGAGTTCTTAGTTTAATTTACCTTATTTTATTTCCTTATTTATTTTTTTGAAACTCCTAAATAATTCACAATGAAGTAACGGAAGTGGCAGCCTATACAAACGCACCCTCGTGGGAGCAATCATGGCAATAAGCACGCCCAGACAGGACAGGGAGACCCCTGTCCACGACGCCTAACATGGCCCCATAAAATTATGGGGAAATGGGGATATCCTCCTCTCTTTCTTTTTTTTTTTTTTTTTCTTTTCCTCGTCCACTTGAATTTTTAAGTTCCAAATTTTGGCTCCTCCTTTCACTATTATTTGCTTATTTGTAAATTACCTTTTTAACATTGATTAAGTCTTTTTGGATCGACCCTTACTTGTCCTATCTGTATTTATAGAAAGTTTTATGATTTAATTTGGCGTGCTGTGGTCAACAAGGCAGTTGAGTAAGTCCCTGCTGAATTTATTTCTTTTTCTCAATTCTATGAAAACAAAGAAGAACAAGAAAATATTTCTATCTTTTTTTCTCAGATTCTCAGGATTTTCCTTCTATTTTTTGGGCGCTGAAGAAACTTTTTGAGTCACGAAAAGATCTATGAATAAATTAATTTTTAAAAAGTGTGAGGTAGAATATTAAGGATATTATAAATTAATAATGGTTTTTGTAATGACACTAGTTAGAGGGGGAGGACTTGCAAGAGATGGTAACAGGATGCTGATGTTTGTTGCACCTTTTACAAGAAAGAGGAGGCTTCCAACATGAACAACATCAGCAGGAGCAAACAAAAAAAAAAAAGAAAGAACTTGTTTTTCTTTTATATAAGAAATAAAATATTATATGTAATATTTTATTGAGTAATTTGCTAATTATAGCCATAAATTCTTTATATAGTCAAAAAACGTTGATTTCATATTCTCTTATTCCCAAACACCTTTTTGATATTCATATAGAGTAATTTATTAAATTCATGAAGGAATTCGATTTATTTTGACAAGTTAATTGTACTTACCAAGGTGCTTAACATTTAAAGGGACATTTCATTCAAGTTTTGACTCCATCTAAACCGACCAATTATATTATTGCAACCCAATTTAAATTTTTAAGGCTCTATAGTTGTTCAAAAGTTAAATAATCAAAAGCATCACTTTAAACAATTTACTGTTTTTTCCCTTATTCATTTTTAATGATCGCCTGTGCCTTCATATCACCTTTTTCCCTTGATTGCATCGTGTTTAATTTGAGTTTTAAGTTTAATTACCTTATTTTAGTTCCTTATTTTTTTTTATTAAAACTCCAAAATGATTTTCCCCAAAACTATATCTTTGTTATTCATAGATTACCTTTTATTAATTGAGTCTCTGTGAAATTGACCCTTACTTCATCTTACTACATTTTTTGGAAGGTATATGATTTAATTTGACGTGCTTTTGTGAACAAGGCAGTTGAGAAAGTCGTTGCTAAATTTATTTCTTTTTCTCACTTTTATTAAAAAAAAAAGAACAAGTGAAAATTTATTTATTTTTTTCTCGGATTCTCGGAATTTACCTTTTATCTTTTTGGTGCGGAATATTTTTTTTAACACGAAAAAGATCTGTAGTGATATGAATTTTTAAAAAAGGTGAGGCATAAAATTAAGAAAATTATAAACTAATACCTTTGTTTGCAGTGACACTTGTAAGGGACAGAGGACTTACAAGAGATGGTGACGGGATGCTGATGTCGTGGAACTTTTTAGAATAAATAGGAGGCATTCCGACAGCAATAGTCTCAACAAGAGCCAAAAACAAGGATAATGTTTTACTGAGTAATTTGCTAATTACAGCCATAAATTCTGTATATACTCAAAAATTTGATTACATGTTTTCTTATTAATAAACTTTTTTTCGATTTTTATGAATAACAATTTATTAAATTCATGACGGAATTATTTTGGCACGTTCATTGCACGTGCCAAGTTGCTTAACATTTTAAAGGGACATTTTTTTCTATTTAAGTTTAGACTCCATCTAAACTGACCCCTTTTATATTATTGCTACCCAATTTATATTTTTAAGAGTCTACAGTGCTTCTAAAGTTAAATAATAAAAAATATTGCTTTAAAGAATTTATTGTCTTTCCTTTTATTTATTTTGATTGAATGCATGTGCCTTGAAAACACATTTTTTCCTTGATTGTCTTAAGTGATTAATTTGAGTTGTTAGTTTAAGTTACCTTATTTTACTTCCTTATTCATTTTTATTGAAACTCCTAAATAATTTCTTCCCAAAACTATTACATTGTTATACGTAGATTACCTTTTAGCATTAATTGTGTCTTTGTGGGAATGACCCTTACTTATCCTATCTATATTCATAAGAAGGTTTATGCTTTAATTTGACGTGCTTTGGTCAACAAGGTAGTTGAGTAAGCCGATGCTGAATTTATTTCTTTTTCTCAATTCTTTAAAAAAAAAAAAAGAATAAAGTAAAATTTTCGATCTTTTTTCTCAGATTCTAAGGATTATCCTTTTATTTTTATGGTGCGGAAGAAGTTTTCTGAACAAGGAAAAGATCTATGGTGAAATGAATTTAGAAAAAGGGTGAGGCAGAAAATTAAGAAAATTATAATTAATACCTTTTTTTGCAGGGACATTGTTCAGAGGTGGAGGCCTTGCAAGCGATGGTAATGTTCGTGGCACCTTTTACATGAAAATGGAGGCATCATGGAGCAAACAACCATAACAAGAGCCAAGAACAAGGAAAAACCTATTTTTCTTTCATATAAAAAAATAGAATATTATACACAATATTTTATTAATAAATGTTTTAATTACCGCCATAAATTATTTTTGCGCTTCCGAATAGATTAAAAAAAAATCATTTCATACTTTCTTATTCATGAACTTATTTTCGATTTTCTTACATAAAAATTTATTAAATTCGTAATGGAATTCTATTTATTTTGCCACGTTCAATGCACATACCAAGGTTCTATTGCAGAGGTCTTGCAAGTGATGGTAATGGGATGGTGATGTTCGCGGCACCTTTTACATGAAAATGGAGGAATCATGGAGGAAACAACCACAACAAGAGCTAAGACCAAGGAAGAACCTGTTTTTCCTTTATATAAAAAAAATAGAATATCATACATAATATATTATTAATAAATATTTTAATTACTGTCATAAATTATTTTTGCGTTTCCATATAGATTAAAAAATTCATTTCATATTTTCTTATTCATGAACCTTTTTTCGATTTTCTTACATTAAAATTTATTAAATTCGTAACAGAATTCTATTTATTTTGCCACGTTCATTGCACTTGCCAAGGTTCTTAACATTTCAAAGGGATATTTTTTTTCCCATTCAATTTTGGACTCCCTCTAAACCGACTAGTTTATATGATTGCTACCCAATTTATTTTTTATGGGTCATAGTGTGGTTCTAAAGTTGAATAATCTAAAACATCGCTTTAAACATCTTACTGTGTTTTCGCTTATTTATTTCTATTGATTACAAGTGTCTTGCTAACGCCTTGTTTCGTTGATTGTCTTAATTATTTAAATTGAGTTCCTAGTCTAATTTACCTTATTTTAGTTCCTTATATATTTTTATTGAAACTCCAAAATAATTTTGTCCCTAAAATCGTTACTTTTGTTATTCGTTGATTACCTTTTAGCATTAACTCTGTGGTTTTGACCCTTATTGACCTAACTATATTTTTAGGAAAATATATGATTTAATTTGACATACTTTGGTCAACAAGGTAGTTTAGAAAGTCGTTGCTGAATTTATTTCTTTTTCTCTTTCTGTAAAAACAAAAAATAACAAATAAAAATTTATTTCTTTTCTTCGCATATTCTCAGAATTTTAATTAATTTTTGGTGCTGAAGAAATTTTTTGAACCAGGAAAATATTTATGGTGACATGAATTTTTAAAAGGGGAGAGGCAGAAAATTAAGATAATTATAAATTAATTTTGTTTGCAGTGACACTTGTCCAAGGCAAAGGACTTGCAAGAGATGGTGATGGGATGGTGATGTTCACAGCACATTTTACCAGAAAAAGGAAGCATTCTGACAGAAACAGCCTCAGCAAGAGCCAAAACCAATGAAGAACCGGTTTTTCTTTTATATAAGAAAATTAGAATTTTAAAGATAATATTTTATTAAGTAATTTGCTAATTATAGCCATTCTATTTATAGTCAAAAACTTTGATTTCATATTTCTTTTTTCTGGAACTTTTTTTTTATTTTATTTTCATACATAGTAATTTATTAAATTCATGATGGAATTCGATTTCTTTTAGCATGTTCATTGCACGTGCCAACGTTCTTAGTATTTTAGAGGGACATTTTTTGCATTCAAGTTAAGACTTCGACTAAACAAACCCATTTACATTTTCGCTACCCAATTTATTTTTTTAAGGGTCTACAGTGGTTCTAAAGTTAAATAATAAAAAATATTGCTTTAAATAATTTATTGTCTTTTCCCATATTTATTTTTATTGATTTCATGTGCCTTTATAATGCCTTTTTCTCTTGATTGTCTTAAGTGTTTAACTTGAGTTTTTAGTTTAATTTACCTTATATTAGTTCCTTATTTTTATTAAAACTCCTAAATAATTTTTCTCTAAAACTATTACTTTGTTATTTGTAGATTACTTTTCAAGAATAATTGGGTCTTTGTTGGATCAACCATTATTTGTCCTAACTATATTTTTAGGAAGGTTTATGATTTAATTTTGCGTGCTTTGGTGAACAAGGTAATTTAGTATGTCGTTGCTGAATTTATTTCTTTTTTTCAATTCCAAAATAAAAAAGGACAAGTAAAAATTTATTTTTTTTTCTCGAATTCTCACAATCTTCCTTTTATTTTTTTTTTGTGTTAAAGAAATTTTTGGAACCAGCAAAAGGTCTACGGTGAAATGAATTTTTTAAAAGGAAGAGGCAATAAATTAAGGAAATTACTAATTAATACCTTGGTTTGTGGTGAAACTTGTCAGGGGCAGAGGTCTTGCAAGAGATGGTGAGGGGATTAAAATGTTCCTGGCACCTTTTACCAGAAACAGGAGGCATTCCGGCAGAAACATCCTCAACAAGAGTCAAAAATAAGGAAGAACCTGTTTTTCCTTAATATAAAAAATAAAATATTATAGATAATATTTTATTGAGAAATTTGCTAATTATAACCATACATCAATCTATAATTAGTAACAATAAATATGAAAAAGGCATATATAATAATTTTTAATTAAATGCAAAAATGATGTACGTTAAAAATCGTGTATATTAAAAAGTCTATCTCAGATTTTTTTATTCATGAACCTTTTTTTTTTTTTTTCAATTTTCATATATAATAATTTATAAAATTCATGATGAAATTTGATTTATTAAATTGAGAAAGTCGATGCTGAATTTATATCTATTTCTCAATTCTATAAAAACAAAAAAGAAGAAGTAAAAATTTATTTGTTTTTTTCTCAGATTCTCAGAATTTTCCTTTTATTTCTTTTTTATGCTGAAGAAATTTTAAGATCGAGGAAAATATCCATGATGAGATAAATTCTTAAAAAGGGTGAGCAGGAGGAAGCTCCTACACCACAACCCACACTTCAGCAACCTCACCCAGACCTTCCCGCCGTTGGAGAAGGCAGAGCGGCGCCGGCCAGAGCCAAGATTAGTCGGAACAACAAGATAGAAACTTTGAGCAAATTATCAATGAAAACAAAGATATTGAAGAAGAAAGCATAAGCTTTGAGCCAGGAATTAAGAGAAGAGAAAAAATTCGATGGACATACCCGAGCAGAGCTTGAAGAAGATAGAAGGGAAGAGTAAGGAGAGAGAAAAAGCGCAGGAAATTGGAGGTAGAACCAGAGAAAGATCAGGTAAGAGAGAAGAGAGAAAATTGGGGTTTAAAAATTTTGGGTTAATTTTTAACTCTGGTTAGGAGTGTAGTTTTCTTTTAATAATATTTTGTAGAAAAAATATAAAATAAAACAAAGGTACTCTATATTAGGAATGATACAGAGGATGTTATAGGGAGTGTTACAGAGGATCTAAACCGGCATAATGGGTGCAAGTTAACGTTAAATATTCTTTTGAAAATTTCTTTTTTCTTATGGTACTATAGAATAGTTATTAATTATTCAAATAAAAGCTAAAAAGAGGGAAAATACGCCTAAGATTTATTGCAAATTATTCAATTTCTTTATAAAAGATATTGAATTAATAATTTTTTAACAATATTATGCATTCTACTATTTTTTTATAATGTGAAATCTAGAAATTTTATTAAATTAGTTTAAAAGATAGAAGAAATTACATATAGTATTATCTCCATGCAAATGTAAAAGGATAATTATTTTAAATAATTTTCCTAATTGATAAAAAGTTCACTAGTACATAGGATAAGAAGTATTGAATTCTAATAACTTAGTTATTAATATTATTAAAAGTATAAAAATAGAATGTTATCGATAATATTTTATTGAGAAATTTACTAATTATAGCCTTAAATTATTTTTTCTTTTATAGTCACAAACTTTGATTTTATATTTTCTTAGCCATGAACTTTTTTCGATCTCTCTATATGTCAATTCATTAAATTCATGCATAACTCGATTTATTTTGATGTTCATTGCACTATGTTGATATTCCTAATAGTTCAAAGCGATATTTTTTTCATTCAAGTTTAGAATCCATCATATCCTAAATTTTCTTCATTTTTTCTCCATTGAGACCCTACACTACTTCTGCAAACCACCTTCCTTCAACCATCTTTTCCGGCTAGATCTAGACACGGCTTCGGCTGAAGTTCAGATCTTGGCCGGATCTTCCTTTTTCGTTCTTTATAATGATTTATTTTTTACCTAAGATTATAATAAAATTTTTTGAAGGAGATCTTCTTCTAGATTAAGATACAAAGGCAAGATCTTACTTCGAACTTTTCAGATCTTGCTCTTGTTCTACTTTTTGGAGCAGCTTTTCAACCCAAATTTAGTTTGGTCCCTCCTCAGATTTTTATATCCCTCTGAGGCCGTTTTCAAAGACTTTGATTCATCCGTAACTTTGTAAATAGCTGACTTCTATGAGGAAGATGATGATTTTGAGTCTTTCTTGCCAATGTGGTGTGAAGATTGCAAGAAAGACTCTATGATGAACTTCTTTTGATTATCATATAGATAGCAATTTATTAAATTCATGATGGAATTGGATTTATTTTGGCACGTTCATTGAACGTGCCAACATTCTTAACATTTTAAAGAGATATATTTTTCCATTCAAGTTTAGACTCCATCTAAACCGACCCATTTATGTTATTGCAACCCAACTTTTTTTATGTGGCTATACTGGTTCTAAAGTTGAATAAACAATAACGTCCCCTTAAAAAAATATTGTATTTTCCCTTATTCATTTTTATTGATTCATGTGCCTTGCTAACCCATGTTTCCCTTAATTGTCTTAAGTGTTTAATTTACCTTATTTTAGTTCCTTATTTATTTTTTTTATAACTCCTGATAATTTTTTCCAAAAAACTTTAGTTTGTTATTCATGGATTACCTTCTAGGATTAAATTGAGTCTCCGTGGGATGAAGCCTTACTTTCCCCAACTATATTTTTAGGAAGAGTATATTATTTAATTTGATATGCTTTGGTCAGCAAAGTAGTTGAGAAAGTCGATTCTAAATTTATCTCCTTTTCTCAATTCTATAAAAATAAAAAAGAACAAGTCAAAATTTCTTTATTTTTTTCTCGAATTCTTGGAATTTTCCTTTTACTTTTTTTTTGGTGCTGAAGAAATTTTATGAACCAGGAAAAGATCTATGGTGAAATTTATTTTCAAAAAGAGTAAGCTAGAAAATAATAGAAATTATAAATTAATACCTTTGTTTGCAGTGACACTTCTCGGAGATGGAGGCTTGCTAGAGATGGTGACGGGAGGGTCATGTTCGCAGTACTTTTTACCAGAAACAGGGGCATTCTGGCAGAAACAGCTTAAGCAATAAAGAACCTGGTACGACTAATTTATCTTTTAATGGGTCAATAGAGGTTCTAAAGTTGAATAATAAAAAACATCGCATATAAAATTTATAGTCTTTCCCTTATTTATTTTTATTGATTGTATGTGCCATGCTGATGCCTGTTTCCTTGATTGTCATATGTGTTTAATTTAAATTCTTATTTTAATGTACCTCATTCTAGTTCCTTATTTATTTTTATTGAACCCCTAAATAATTTTGTCCCCGAAATGATTACTTTTTTATTATTAAATTATCTTTTAGCATTAATTGAGTCTTGTGAAATTGACCTTATTTGCTCTAACTATACTTTAAGGAAGGCATATGATTTAATTTGACGTGCTTTGGTCAACAAGGAGTTGAAAAACTCGCAATTGAATTTATTTCTTTATCTCAATTCTATAAAATAAAAAAAGAACAAGTCAAAATTTCTTTCTTTTTTTCTCGGATTCTCAGAATTTTCCTTTTATTTTTTTGGTGTTGAAGAATTTTTTTGAACAAAGATAAAATCTACGGTGAAATGAAATTTTAAAAAGAGTGAGGCAGAAAATTAAAGGAAATTATACCTTTGTATGCAATGACACTTATATGAGGCAGAGGTCTTGAAAGAGATGGTGGTGGGAGTATGGTAGAAACAGCCTCAGCAACAGCCAAAAACAAGGAAGAACCTATTTTTCCTTTATATAAAAAGAAATGGTATACAATCACAAACTATGATTTCATATTTTCTTATTTATGAAAATTTTTTTGATTCTCATATATAGCAATTTAACGAATTCATGACGGAATTCGATTTATTTTAGCACGTTCAATGTACGTGCCAACGTTCTTAAAATTTTAAAGGGCCATTTTTTCCCATTCGAGTTTAGACTCAAATCAAAACCGACCCATTTATATCATTGCTACCAGTTTTTTTTTATGTGTCTATAGTAGTTTGAAAGTTGAATAATAAAAAACATCGCATAAAAGATTTATTAGCTTTCCCTTATTAATGTTATGGATTGCGTGTACTATACTAATGCCTTTTTCCCTTGATTGTCTTTTGTTTGATTGTCTTATGTGTTTAATTAGAATCTTTATTTTAATTTACCTCATTCTAGTTCCCTATTTATTTTTATTGAAACTCCTAAATAATGTTATCTCTATTACTTTTTAGTATTACTGGAGTCTTGGTAGGAACAACCCTTACTTGCCTTAACTATATTTTTAGGAAGGTATATGATTCCATTTGAAGTTCTTTGAATGACAAGGCAGTTTAGAAAGTCGCTACATAATTTATTTCTTTTTTGCAATTCTATAAAAACAAAAAAGGACAAGTAAAAATTTCTTTGTTTTTTTTGTCGGATTCCAAGAATTTTCCTTTTATTTTTTTGGTGTTGAAGAAATTTCCTAAGCCAAGAAAAGATTAACGGTGAAATGAATTTTTAAAAGATTGAGACAGAAAAATAAAGGAGACTATAAATTAATACCTTTGTTTGTAGTGACACTTGCGAGAGGCGGAGGTCTTGCAAGAGATGGTGGCAAGATGGTGAAATTCATGGCACCTTTTACAAGAAAGAAGAGACATTCAAGTAGAAACAGCCTTAGTAAGAGCCAAAAACAAGGAAGAACCTATTTTTCCTTTTTAAGGAACATTTTTTTCCACTCAAGTTTAGACTCAATCTAAACCGTCTAATTTATATTACTGCCACCTAATTTATTTTTTTATGGGTCTAGAGTGGTTCTAAAGTTGAAAAATCAATAGCATCACGTGAAAAATTTAATGTCTTACCCTTATTTATATTTATTGATTACATGTGCTATGCTAACATCTTTTTCTATTGATTGTCATATGTGTTTAATTTGAATTCTTAGTTTACTTTTTCCTCATTCTAGTTCCTTATTTATTTTTGTTGAAACTCTTAAATAATTTTGTCCCCAAAACTATTACTTTTTTATTCGTAGATTATCTTTTAGCATTCATTGAGTCTTTGTGGGGTTGACCCTTACTTGTCCTAACTATACTTTTAGGAAGACATATGATTTAATTTGATATGATTTGGTCAACAAGGCAGTTGAAAAGTTCGCTATTGAATTTTTATCAATTCTATAAAATAAAAAAAGAACAGTAAAAGTTTCTTTCTTTTTTTTCTCGGATTCTTGGAATTTTCCTTTTATTTTTTTGGTGCTCAAGAAATTTTCTGAACAAAAAAAAAAAAAAGATCTACTGTGAAATGAAATTTTAAAAAGAGTGCGGCAGAAAATAAAGGAAATTATACCTTTGTTTGCAGTGAGACTTGTCTGAGGTGGAGGTCTTGCAAGAGATAGTGATGGGATTATGGCGGGAAAAGCCTCAACAAGAGCCAAAAATAAGGAAGCCCTGTTTTTCCTTTATATATAAAAAAGGTATATAGTCAGAAACTTTGATTTCAGATTTTTTTATTCATGAAATTTTCTCCAATTTTCATATATAGCAATTTAATGAATTCATGACCAAATTCGATTTATTTTTGCACGTTCAATGCAGTTGCCAATGTTCTTAATATTTTAAAGGGCCATTTTTTTCGATTCAAGTTTAGACTCGATCAAACCCGACACATTTGTAATACTATTACCCAATTTTTTTTATGTGTCTATAGTGGTTCTAAAGTTGAATAATAAAAAACATCGCATAAAAAATTTATTGTCTTTCCCTTATTAATTTTTATGAATTGCATGTGCTATGCTAACGCCTTTTTCCCTTGATTGTCTTATGTGTTTAATTAGAATCCTTATTTTAATTTACCTCATTCTAGTTCCTATTTATTTTTATTGAAACACCTAAATCATTTTCTCCCCAAAACTATAGTTTTTTATTTATGGATTACCTTTTAGTATTAATTGATATATTATTTAATATATTATTAAATATTAATTAAATATTCAAATTTTTCTGTAGGAATGACCCTTAATTGCCTTAACTACGTTTTTAGGAAGGTATACGACTTAATTTGATGTGCTTTGAATGACAAGGCAGTTGAGAAAGTTGCTACAAAATTTATTTTTTTCTTAATTCTATAAAAACAAAAAAGGAAAAGTAAAAACTTATTTCTTTTTTTCTCGGATTCTTGAAATTTTCTGAGCCAAGAAAAGATCTACGGTGAAATGAATTTTTTAAAAGAGTTAAAAAGAAAAATAAAGGTGACTATAAATTAATACCTTTGTTTGCAATGACACTTATTAGATGGCAGAGGTCTTGCAAGAGATAGTGACTGGATGGTGATGTTCGCCGCACCTTTTACTTGTAACAAGAGGCATTCAGGCAAAAACGACGCTAGTAAAAGCTAAAAACAAGGAAGAACCAGTTTTTCCTTTTTAAGGGATATTTTTTTCCATTCAAGTTTAGACTCCATCTAAACTGACGAATTTATATTCCTGCCACACAATTTATTCTTTTATGGGTCTATATGGTTCTAAAGTTGAATAGTAAAAAACATCGCCTAAAAAATTTATTGTCTTTCCCTTATTTATTTTGTTGATTGCATGTGCCTTGCTAACCTCTTTTCCCTTGATTGTCATATGTGTTTAATTTGAATGCTTAGTCTAATTTACCTCATTCTAGTTCCTTAATTATTTTTGTTGAAACTCCTAATTAATTTTGTTCCCAAAACTATTACTGTTTTATTCGTAGATTACCTTTTAGAATTAATTGAATCTTTGCGGGGATCGACCCTTACTTGCCCTAACTAAACTTTTAGGGAGGCATATGATTTAGTGTGACATGCTTTGGTCAACAAGGTGGTTAAAAAAGTCGCTACTGAATTTATTTCTTTTTTTAAATTATATAAAATAAAAAAAAAGTAAAAATTTCTTTTTTTCTCGGATTCTCGGAATTTTTCTTTTATTTTGTTGGTGCTGAAAAAAAAATTTTTGTTACAAAGAAAATATCTACAGTGAAATTAATTTTTAAAAAGAGTGAGGCAAAAAATAAAGAAAATTATAAATTAATACTTTTGTTTGCATTGACACTTGTTTGAGGCGGAAGTCTTACGAAAGATGGTGACTAGATTCTGGAGGAAACAACCTCAGCAAGAGCCAAATCTAAGGAGGAACTTGCTTTTCCTTTATATATAAGAAATAGAATATTATAGGTAATATTTTATTAAAAAATTTTCTAATTATAACCATAAATTATTTTTGCTTTTTTGTATATAGTCACAAACTTTGATTCCATATTTTCTAATTCATGAACTTTTTTCAATTCTCATGTATAGTGATTTAATAAATTCATTATGGAATTCAATTTATTTTAGCACGTTCATTGCACGTGCCAATGTTGTTAACATTTTAAAGGGACATTTCATTTCTATTCAAATTTAGACACCACGTAAACCAACCCATTAATTTTATTGCAACCCAATTTATTTTTTTTATGGGTATATAGTGGCTCTAAAATTGAACAATAAAAGACATCGTATTAATAAATTTATTGTCTTTCTCTTATTTATTTTTATTGATTGCATGTGCCTTGGTAAAACCTTTTTCCCTTGATAGTCTTATTTGTTTAATTTGAATTCTTAGTTTAATTTACCTTATTTTAGTTCCTTATTTATTTTTATTGAAACTCCTAAATAATTTCCTCCCAAAACTATTACTTTTTTATTCGTAGATTATCTTTTATCATTAATTGAGTCTTTGTATGGTCAATCCTTACTTGCCCTAACTATATTTTTAGGAAGGAATATGATTTCATTTTACGTGCTTTGGTCAACAAGGAAGTTGACAAAGTCACTACTGAATTTATTTCTTTTTCTTAATTCTATAAAAACAAAAAGATCAAGTAAAAGTTTCTTTCTTTTTTCTAAGATTCTCGGAATTTTCCTTTAATTTTTTTTTTTCTGAAGAAATTTTTTGAACTAGGAAAAGATCTATGGGGATGGTGATGTTCGCGACACCTTTTACCAGAAATAGGAGGCATTCCAGTAGAAACAGGCTTAGCAAGAGCCAAAAATAAGGAAGAACCTATTTTTCCTATATATAAAAAAATAGAATATTATAGATGATATTTTATTGGGAAATTTGCTAATTATAGCCATAAATTTTTCCTTTGCATTTCTATATATATTCACAAACTTTAATTTTGTATTTTCATATTCATAAATTTTTGTTCGATTCTCATGATGGAATTTGATTTATTTTTTGGTATATTCATTGCACGTGCTGACGTTCTTAACATTCTTAATATTTTAAAAGGATTTTTTTTCCGTTAAACTTTTTACTTCATCTAAACCAACCCATTCATTTATTGCTACCAAATTTATTTTTTATGTGTCTATTATGGTTCTAAACTTGAATAATGAAAAACAATCGAAAACATCACTTTAAAAAACTTATATTCTTTTCTTTCTATATTTTTATTGATTGCATGTGCCTTGGAAACACCTTTTTCCCTTGATAGTCTACGTGTTTAATTTGGATTCTTAGCTTAATTTACGTTATTTTAGTTCCTTAGTTATTTTTATTGAATCTCCTAAATAATTTTCTCAAAAAACTATTACTTTTGTATTCGTATATTACCCTTTAGCATTAATTGAGTCTTTGTACGATCGACCCTTACTTGCTCTAACTACATTTTCAGGAAGATATATGATTTAATTTGATGTGCTTTGGTCAGCAAGGAAGTTGAAAATTTGCTACTAAATTTATTTCCTTTTCTCAATTCTGTAAAAACAAAAAGAACAAGTGCAAGTTTCTTTCTTTTTTTCTCAGATTCTCGAATTTTCCTTTTATTATTTTTGTGCTAAAGAAATATTCGTAACCAAGAAAAGATCTGCGGTGAAATGAATTTTAAAAAAGAGTGAGGCAGAAAAATAAAGGAAATTTTAAATTAATACATTGTTTGAAGTGACACTTGTCAGGTGGAGGTCTTGCAAGAGATGGTGATTCACGACACCTTTTACCAGAAACAGGAGGAATTCCAGTGGAAACAACTACAACAAGAGCCAAAAGCAAGGAATAACCTATTTTTCCTTTATATAAAACAATAGAATACAATAGAATATTATAGATAAAATTTCATTGAGGAATTTACTAATTATATCCATAAATTTATTTTGTGGTTTCTGTATGTATTCACAAACTTTGATTTCATATTTTCTTATTCAAGAGCTTTTTGTTCGGTTCTCATATATAGGACTTTATTAGATTCATGACAGAATTTGATTTATTTTTATATGTTCATTGCACGTGCCAATGTTCTTAGCATTTTAAGGGACATTTTTTTCTGTTCAAGTTTTGACTCCATCTAAACAATCTCATTTATATTATTACTACCCAATTTATTTTTTTATGGGTCTATTCTAAAGTTGAATAGTAAAAAACGTTTGTGTAAAAAACTTATTGTCTTTTCCTTTATTTATTTTTATTGATTGCATGTGCCTTTCTAACGCCTTTTTACCTTTACTGTCTTATGTATTTAGTTTGAATTATTTTTTTAATTGACATTATTTTAGTACCTTCTTTTATTTTTAGTGAAACTCCTAAATAATGTTGTCTTAAAATTGTTACTTTGTTATTCATATATTACCTGTTAGCATTAATTTAGTCTCAATGGGACTGACTCTTAATTGCCCCATATGTATGTTTAGAAAGGTATATGATTTAATTTGACATGTTTGGTCAACGAGGTAGTTGAGAGATTCGCTGCTGAACTTTTTTCTTTTTCTCAATTTAATAAAAACAAAAAACAAGAAGTAAAAATTTCTTTCTTTTTTTCTCGGATTCTAAGAATTTTCATTTTATTCTTTTGGTGCTGAAGAAATTTTTTGAACCAAGAAAAGATCTACTGTGAAATAAATTTTAAAAAGAGGGCGACAGCCAAATAAAGGAAATTATAAATTAATACCTTTTGCAACTACACTTGTTAGTGCAGAGGTTTTGCAAGGGATAGTGACAAGACGATTATGTTCGCAGCACCTTTTAGCATAAACAGGAGGCATTCTAGCGGAAACAACCTCAAAAAGAGCAAAAAACAAGTAAGAACATGTTTTTTCTTTATATAAAAAAGGGAATATTATAGATAATGTTTTATTAAGAAGTTTTCTAATATTTCATATTTTCTTATTCATGAACTTTTTTCGATTCTCATGTATAGCAATTTATTAAATTCATTATGGAATTCGATTTATTTTGGCACGTTCATTGCACGTGCCAACGTTCTTAACATTTTAAAGGGACATTTTTTTCTATTCAAGTTTAGATTCCATCTACACTAACCTATTTATATTATTGCTAGCAAATTTTTTTATGGATCTATAATGGTTCTAAAGTTTGATAATCAAAATATCGCTTTATAAAATTTACTGTCTTTCCCTTATTTATTTTCATGATTGCACGTGGCTTGCTAAGGCCGTTTTTCCTTGATTGTCTTATGTATTTAATTTGAATTGTTAGTTTAATTTACCTTATTTTAATTCCTTTTTTATTTCTATTGAAACTCTGAAATAAGTTTGTCCCCAAAATGTTACTTTGTTATTCTTAGATTACCTTTTAGTATTAATTCAGTCTCTTTGGGACAGACTCTTACCTGCTCTATCTGTACTTTTAGGAAGGTATATGATTTAATTTGACGTGCTTTTGTAAACAAGGCTGTTGAGAAAGTCACTGCTGAATTTATTTCTTTTCCTCATTTCAAAAAAATTAAAAAAGAACAAGTAAAAATTTCTTTCCTTTTCTCTCATATTCTCATAATTTCCCATTTAGTTTTTTGGTGCTGAAGAAATTTTCTAATCTAGGAAAAGATATACCAAGAAATTAATTTTTAAAAAGTGTGCAGTAGATAAAGAAAGGAAATTATAAATAAATACCTTCATTTGCAGTGGCACTTGTCAGAGGCGGAGATCTTGAAAGAGACGGTGAGGGGATGGGGATTTTCAGCACCTTTTAGTAGAAACAGGAGGAATTCAGACAGAAACAACCTCAGCAAAAATAAGGAAGAACCTTTTTTTTCATATATATATATATATATGTAGAAAAATAGAATATTGCAAATAATATTTGATTGAGAAATTTGCTAATTGTAATCATATATTATTTTTGCATTTCTGTACATAGTCTCAAGCTTTGATTTCATATTTTCCTATATATGAACTTTTTTTCAATTCTCGTATATAGCAATTTACTAAATTCATGAAATAATTCAATTTATTTTGGCACGTGCATGTTCTGAACATTTTAAAAGAACATTCCTTTTCTATTCAAGTTTAGACACTACCTAAATCGACCCATTATGTTATTGCTACACAATTCATTTTTTTACGGATCTATAGTGGTTTAAAAGTTGAATAACAAACATGGCGTTAAAAAATTTATTGTCTTTCCCTTATTTATTTTTATTGATTGCTTGTGCCTTAGTAACGCCTTTTCCCCTTGATTTTCTTATGTGTTTGATTTGAATTCTTAGTACAATTTACCTTATTTTAGCACCTTATTTATTTTTATTGAAACTCCAAAATAATTGTCCCCAAAAATAATATTTTTTTATTCGTAGATTATCTTTTAGCACTAATAAGTCTCTGTAGGATCGACCCTCCTTGAGCTAACTAGTTTTTTAGAAAGATGTACAATTTAATTTGACATTCTTTCATTAACAAGGCACTTAAGAAATCACTATTGAATTCATTTCTTTTTCTCATTTCTATAAAAACACAAAAGAACAAGTAAAAGTTTCTTTCTTTTTTCTCAAGTTCTTGCAAATTTCATTTTATTTTTTTCGTTCTGAAGAAATTTTCTAAACCAAGAAAATATCTGCGGTAAAATAAATTTTTAAAAACAGTGAGGCTGAAAAAGTAAAGGAAACTATAAGTTAATACTTTTGTTTGCAGTGACACTTGTCAGAGACGGAGGTCTTGCAAGAGATGGTGGTGGAATGGTGATGTTCAAGACACCTTTTACCAAAAACAGGAGGATTCTGACGGAAGTAGCCCTAGCAAGAGCCAAAAAAAAGGAAGAACCTGTTTTTCCTATATATATATATAATAGAATACTATAGATAATATTTTATTGAGAAATTGTCTAAATATAGCTATAAATTATTTTTTGATTTCTGTATGTAGTCACAAGTTTTGATTTCATATTTTCTTCTTCATGAACTTTTTTTCAATTCTCATATGGTACAAGTTAATAAATTCATGATATATTTCGATTCATTTTGGCACATTCATTGCACGTGCCAACATTCTTAACATTTTAAAGTGACTTTTTTTTTACATTCAGGTTTAGACTTCATTTAAACCGACCCATTTATATTACTACCCAATTTATTTTTTAGGGGTCTATACTGGTTCTTTTGCTGAATAATAAAAAACATGGCATAAAAAGTTTATTGTCGTTCCCTTATTTATTTTTATTGGTTACATGTGCCATGCTAACGCCTTTTTCCCTTGATTGTCTTATGTGTTTAATTTAAATTCTTAGTCTAATTTACCTTATTGTAGTTCCTTATTTATTTATATTGAAACTCCTTATTAATTTTGTCCCCAGAACTATTACTTCTTTATTCTTAGATTACATTTAAGCATCAATTTAGTCTTTGTAGGATCCACCCTTGCTTGCTCTAACTATATTTTTAGGAAGGTATTTATTTATTTTGACGTGCTTTGGTAAACAAAAGGCAAATGAGAAAGTTGTTACTGAATTTATTTATTTTTCTCACTTCTATAAAAACAAAAAAGAACAAGTAATTTTCCTTTTATTTTTTGCTGCTGAAGATATTTTATGAAGTAAGAAAAGATCTACCGTGAAATGAATTTTGGAAAAGAGTGAGGCAAAAAATAAAGGAAATTATAAACTATGACATTTTTTTGCAGCACACTTGTCAGAGATAGAGGTCTTGCAAGAGATGGTCACAGGATAGTGACATTCATGGCACCTTTTACCAGAAACAGGAGGCATTCTGGCGATAACAGTCTCAGCAAGAGCCAAAAATAAGGAAGAACCTTTTTTCCTATATATAAAAAACATATTAATATAGATAAAATTTATTGAGAAATTTTCCTATTATAGCCATAAATTATATTTGTGTTTCTATATATAGTCACTAGCTTTGATTTCATATTTCTTATTTATGAACTTTTTTTCGATTCTCATATACAGCAAATTAATAAATTCAAGAGGAATTTGATATATTTTGGCATGTTGGTTGCACGTGCCATCGTTCTTAACATTTTAAAGGAACTTTTTTCCTCCGTTCATGTTTAGACCCATCTAAACCGACCCATTTACATTATTGCTACCCAATTTGTGTTTTTGGGTCTATAGTGGTTCTAAATTTGAATAACTAAAAACACCGCATAAAAAATTTATTGCCACATCCTTATTTATTTTTATTGATTGCATGTGCCATTCTAACTCCTTTTTCCCTTGATTGTCTTTTGTGTTTAATTTGAATTCTTATTTTAATTTACCTCATTCTACTCCCTTACTTATTTTTATTGAAAATCCTAAATAATTTTGTCCCCAAACCTATAACTTTTTTATTCGTAGATTACCTTTTAGAATTAATTGAGTCTTTGCGGGGAGCGACCCTTACTTGCCCTAACTATATTTTTAGAAAGGTATATTATTTAATCTAATGTGCTTTAGTCAATAAGGCGGGTGAGAAAGTCGTTTGTTTATTTCTTTTTCTCAATTCTATTGAAACAAAAAAGAACAATTAAGATTTCTTTTTCTTTTTCTAGGATTATCGGAATTTTCCTTTTATTTATTTATTTTTTTTTTGCGGAAGAAATCTTCTGAACCAAGAAAAGATCTACAATGAAATGAATTTTTAAAATGAGTGAGTTAGAAAAATAAAGGAAATTATGATCTAATACATTTTTTTTTCAGTAACGCTTGTTAGAGGCGGAGGTCTAACAAGAGATGGTGATGTTCGCAGTACTTTTTACTTGAAACAGGAGGCATTTTGGCTGAAACAACCTCAGCAAGAGCCAAAAGCAAGGAAGAGCCTGTTTTTCCTTTATATAAAAAAATAGAATATTATGGATAAAATTTTATTGAGAAATTCGCTAATTATATCCATAAATTATTTTAATGTTTCTATATATCGGCACAAGCTTTGATTTCATATTTTTAATTTATTAACTTTTCTTTGTTTCTCATATATATTACTTTATTAAATTCATGACGGAATTTGATTTATTTTAGCATGTTCATTGCGCATGCCAACGATCTTAACATTTTAAAGGGACATTTTGTTCATTCAAGTTCTTACTCCATCTAAACCAACCAATTTATATTATTGCTACCTAATTTATTTTTTATGTGTCTCTAGTGGATCAAAAGTTGAATAATTAAATACATCGAGTAAAAAATATATTGTATTTCCCTTATTTATTTTTATTGATTGCATGTGCCATTTTAACGCCTTTTTTCCCTTCAATGTCTTTTGTGTTTTACTTGAATTTTTAGTTTAATTTACATGATTCTAGTTCCTTATTCATTTTTATTGAAACTCCTAAATAATTTTGTCCCCAAAACTATTACTTTTTTATTTGTAGGTTACCTTTTAGCATTAATTGAGTCATCGTAGGATTGACCCTTACTTGTCCTAACCATATTTGTAGGAAGGTATAAGATTTAATTTGACGTGCTTTGCTGAACAAGGTAGTTGAGAAAGTCATTACTTTTTTTTTTTTTTCTCAATTCTAAAAAAACAAAAAAGGACAAGTAAAAATTTCTTTTTTTTTTCTACGATTCTCAGAATTTTCCATTTATTTGTTTGGTGCTCAAGAAATTTTCTAGTGTAAACAGCCTCTACAAGAGGTAAAAGCATGGAAGAATTTGGTTTTCCTTTATATAGTAAAATAGAATATTATAGATAAAATTTTATTGAGAAATTTACTAATTATAGTTATAAATTACTTTTGCATTTCAATACATAGCAAAAACTTTGATTTCATATTACGTTATTCATGAACTTTTCCTCGATTCTCATGTATAGCACTTTATTAAATTCATAATGGAATTCAATTTATTTTGGCACTTGCATTGCACGTGCCGACGTTCTTAACATTTTAAAGGGACATTTTTTTCCACACAAGTTTTGACTCCATCAAAACTTACGCATTTGTATTTGTAATATTGTTAACCAATTTATTTTTTATGTGTCTATAGTGGTCCTAAAGTTGAATAATTAAAAACATCGCATAAAAAATTTATTTTCTCTCCTTTATTTATTTATTTTGATTGAATGTGCCATTATAATGCCTTTTGCCCTTGAATGTCTTTTGTGTTTAATTTGAATTCCTAGTTTAATTGATATCATTCTAGTTCCTTATTTATTTTTGTTGAAACTCCTAAATAATTTTTTCCTTGAACAATTATTTTTTTTATTTGTAGATTACCGTTTAGCATTAATTGAGTCTTCGTGGGATCGACCCCCTTTTTGTCCTGTCTATACTTTTAGGAAGGTATATGATTTAATTTGATGTGCTTTGGTCAACAACGCAATTGAGAATGTCGTTACCTAATTTATTTCTTTTTCTTAATTTTACAAAAACAATGAAGAAATTGTTTTTCCTTTCTTTTTTTCTTGGACTCATAATTTTTTCCTTTTTTTTGTTTTACAATGATGAAGAAACTTTTTGGACCAGGAAAATGTTCTATGATGAAAAGAATTTATAAGAAGTGTGAGGCAGAAAAATAAAAGAAATAAAAAATTGATACCTTTGTTTACAGTGAAAGTTATCACAAGCAGTGATCGTGTGAGAGATGGTGTCACGATGGTAATGTTCCCAGAACCTTTTACTTGAAACAGGAGGCATTCCGGCGGACACAGCCTCAACAAAAGCAAAGAACAAGGAAGAACCTGTTTTTTCTTTATATATAAAAAAATTGAATAGTTTTGTAATATTTAATTGAGGAATTTACTAATTATAGAAATAAATTATTTTTGTGTTTCTGTATATAATTAAAAACTTTGATTTCACATTTTTTTATTCATGAAATTTTTTTTGATTCTCATATATAACAGTTTATTAAATTCATCATACAATTCCATTTATTTTGGCATGTTCATTTCATGTGCCAAGGTTCTTAACATTTTAAAAGAATATTTTTTTCCACTCAAGTTCAAGCTCCATCTAAATCGACACATCTATATTTGTTGCTATCAAATTTATTTTTTTATGGGTCTATAGTTGTTCTAATATTGAATAATAAAAAAATTTGTTTAAAAACTTATCGTCTTTTCCCTTATTTATTTATTTTTGATTGCACGTGCCTTGCTAACTCCTTTTTGTCTCTATTTTCTAGTCTTTAATTTGAGTTCCTAGTTTCGTTTACTTATTTTATTTAAACTCCTAAATATTTTTTCCCATAATTGTTACTTTGTTATTTGTAGATTACCTTTTAGGATTAATTGAATCTCTATACGGTAGACCCTTAGTTGTCCTTACTATATTTCTAAAAAAATACATGATTTAATTTGACGTACTTTGGTCAACAAGGCAATTGAGAGTATTGTTGCTAAATTTATTTCTTTTTCTCGATTCTATAAAAACCAAAAACAAGTAAAAGTCTATTTATTTTTTTCTCGGATTCTCAAAATTTTCCTTCTATTTTTTGGTGCGGAAGAAATTTTCTGAACCAGAAACTCATAGTGAAATAAATTTTTAAGGAGGGCAAGTTAGAAAAATAACAGTGGTCCTAAAGTTGAATAATTAAAAACATTGCATAAAAAATTTATTGTCTTTCCCTTATTTATTTATTTTTGATTCAAGTGCCATTATAACGCCTTTTTCCCCCTTGATTGTCTTTTGTGTTTAATTTGAATTCTTAGTTTAATCTAAATCATTCTAGTTCCTTATTTATTTTTACTTAAACTCCTAAATAACTTTTTTTTCATAAACAATTACTTTTTTATTCGTAGATTATCGTTTATCATTAATTGAGTCTTCGTGGGATCGACCCTTTTTTGCGCTAGCTATATTTTTAGGAAGGTATATGATTTAATTTGATGTGCTTTGGTCAACAACAAAATGATTTTCTTTTTCTCAATTCTACAAAAACAAAAAAAAAAAAAAAAATAGAAAAACAATAAAGATTTCTTTCTTTTTTTTCTAGGATTATCGGAATTTTCCTTTTTGTTTTTGGTGCTGAAGAAATTTTCTAAACCAAGAAAGGATCTACGGTGAAATAAATTTTTAAAAAGAGAGGCAGAAAAATTAACAAAATAATAAAACTAATACATTTTTTTTACTGGCACTGGTTGGAGACAGAGGTCTTGCAAGATATAGTGATGTTCGCGGCACCTTAAATATAATATTATAGATAAAATTTTATTGAGAAATTTTCCAATTATAGCCATAAATTATTTTTTCATTTCTGCATATATAGCACAAACTTGATTTCATATTTTCTTATTCACAAACTTTGCGTCGATTCTCATATGTAGCACTTTATTAAATTCATGACAGAATTCCCTTCAATGTGGCACGTTTGTTGCATGTGCCGAAGTTCTTAATATTTTAAAAGGACATTTTTTTCCATTCAAGTTGGGACTCCATCTAAACAGACCCATTTAAAATATTGCTACCCAATTTATTTGTTTATGTGTTTATAGTGGTTCTAAAGTTGAATGATAAACACGTCGCTTTAAAAAATGTATTGTCTTTTCCGTTATTTATTTTTACTGATTGCATGTGTTGGACCACGAGATAACGCAGAAATATAATAATGAAAACAATAAGGAAAGGACACAGAATTTATGTGGTTTGGTCAATTGATCTACGTCTACGAGCGAAGAAGAAGCATATCCACTAACCCAATATGGAGAATATAAAATAGAGAATACTCTCTCAAACCCATAGAGCCCAAAAGGCCCAAACCAACTACAACTACTCTCCAAAAATAACTAACTTAAGCAAAAGCCCAAAAGTTATACATTCCTAAAACCCAAGTATCTCTCACGCTCTAAAAGGCTTAACTCAAGACTATTTATATAGGGACTCATACAAGATTAATTTTTATGTGAAACCAATATGGGATTAACTTCAATAAAGAAGTTCCATAATCCTAATTAACATTAATTAGGAATCTATGTAAATCTCTAATAAATCTTTAACTTGAATTAGGAATCTAAGTCAAACTCTAGAAAATCTCTACTTTGACTTGTACCTTGAAAAACACTTCAAAAATAAGTTTTGACCTACTCCACCCTCTCCAAATAAACCCAAATGGTATCAACCATTTAAAACACCCACCAAATCCAATTAATGTTTGAACTTGGAAATTGGAACTGGCTTCATCAACGTAACAATAGGATTTTCTTTTGTATCAACCTTCTCAATAGCCACGTCGCCACGTGAAACACAATCTTGCACAAAGTGAAATCTCACATCACTATGTTTTGTCCTGTCATGAAACATTTGGTTATTAGATAAGTTAATAGCCGCTTTGACTATCACAAAGTATTGAAGTTTCCAAACCTAAAGTTTTAACCAAGCCTCTCATCCATAAGGATTATTTCACAGTTTTGGATAGTGCCATATACTTAGCTTCAGTTTTAGATAAAGCAACAGTAGACTGTAACGCAGCCCTACAACTAATGACACCTCCAAACAAGATAAAGATATATAGATCGTCTTTTATCTAAATAACTAGCATAATCAAAATCCACATAACTAGTGATTCCATCTTGAGTAGATGAATTTCCATCATAAGTCAGACTCAAGTCTACAGCTCCTTTGAGGTACCATAGAATCCACTTAATAACTTGCAAATGCTCCTTTCCAGGATTAGCTATTATCGGCTAACAACACTTACTAAATGAGTAATATCAGGACGTCTGCAGACCATAGCCTATATCAAACTTCCAACAACTTGAGGATAAGAAACACGAGACATGTATTCCTCTTCCTCCTCAGTCTTTGGGTGATAACTTTCCTGACAACGTCAAGATGTGTTGCTAGTGGTGTGCTTACTAGTTTTGCCTTGTCCATGCCAAAACGTTCAAGAATTTTCTTGATGTATTGACTTTGAGACAAGCATGGCTTTCTTGCTTGTCGATCTTTGTTAATCTCCATGCCTAAGATTCTCTTGGTAGCACCTAAATCATTCATCTTAAATTCACTGCTCAATTAAGCCTTCAACTTGTTCACTTCATCAATGTTTTTTTTCTGCGATCAATATATCAACAACATAAAGTAACAAGTACATGAAGGATACATCGGAAGATTTTTGATAATATACATAAGCATCAAAATCACTTCTTTTGAAATCTATCTTGGTCAAAAAGCCATCAAAATGCTTGTACCACTGCCTTGGAGACTGTTTGAGTCCATAAAGTGACCTCTTGAACAAGCACACATGATCTTCCTTTCCACGAACCTCAAAATCTTTAGGTTGTTTCCTGTAGATGGTCTCATCAAGCTCTCCATGAAGAAATTTGCGCATCAAGTTGCTCAAGTTCAAGATTATACTTAGCAACAAAAGCCAACAACACTCGGATCGAGTGATGCTTAACAATTGATGAAAACACTTGATTGAAATCCACTCCATATCTCTAAGTATAGCCTTTTGCAACAAGTCTTGCCTTGTATCTTAGAAATTTATTTTTCGCAGCTTGAGTCTTTTTCTTGAAAACCCACTTACAACCAGCAATCCTTTGACGTACTGGAGGTTTCAGCAACTCCCAAGTCTTATTCTTATGCAAGGACTTCATTTCTTCAGCCATGACGCCAATCCATTTTTCAGCTTGAGTTGATTCCACAGCTTCATCGAATGTTGCAGGTTTATCATCAAAGCAAGTATCTTCAGCAACATTTAATGCATATGCAACAAAGTCTGTATTGGCGTATCTAGGCTGAACTCTAGTTTTTCTCTTGAATGATCTCTAGGCAATAGAATATCGCTCTTCATTTTCTCCATTGTCTCTATCATGAATTGACTTTGTTTATTCGAAGAGATCACTTCTGGTTGGCTATTAATCTCGATCTCCATTGTTTCAGATGTCTCCTCAATATTTTTATGTTTTGGTCCTCAGTTCTTATCATGTGGATTCACCATACTCATCTCATCAAATATAATATCCCTACTGTTGATTACGTTGGATGTTTTGGGGCATCACACTCTAAATCCCTTAAATCTTAAAGAATGTCCCAAGAGGATGCACTTCTTTGATGTAGGCTATAATTTCTCTTCATTCACACGAGTATATGCAGGACATCTGAAAATCTTCAACTTTGAATCGTCTGAGGGTTTTCTGGACCATACTTCTTCTAGAGTCTTCAACTAAATCGATATGGAGGGAGATTGATTCACCAAATAACCTGCTATTGAAGTTTCTTTTGCTTAAAATCTCTTTGACAATCCCGTACTTGAAAGTAAGCATCTTGATTTCTCAATCAAAGGTGGTTCATATGCTCAGCTACTCCATTCTGCTGAGGTTTACCAATAACTATTAGATGTCGCACAATGCCTTCTTTCTTACAAAAGGCATTAAATTCTCCAGAAGAAAACTCTAACCAATTGTCAGTTTGCAACTGCTTGATGTATCTACTAGTGTACTTCTCAATCATTGTTTTCCCTTGCTTGAAGGCTTCGAACACATCATTCTTGTGCTTTAGGACGAACACCCAATCCTTCCTTGAGAAATCATCGATGAAGGTTAACATGTAACATGCTCCACCTAATGAAGGAACTATTGAAGGACCCCAAAGATATGAATAAATGTAGTCTAATGTTCCTTTAGTTCTGCGAACACCTTTGCTAAAGGCAACTCTTCTTTCTTCCCAAAAAGAGTTTTCGCAAAAGTACATATTTGTTGTAGTTTGATCGTAAAGAAGACCTCCTTTACTTGAGATTGTCAAACCTTTCAAGCTCATATGTCATAGTCGCATATGCCATAATTTGTTGATGTCTACATCTGATGAAGAAATTGCAGTTGTACCAACTACTATTGAGCCTTCCAAAATATAGAGATTACTAAATTTTCTTCCTCTCATTGCTACTAAAGCTACTTTGCTAACTTTGAGGACTCCTCTAACACAATTAAAGTGATATCCATTAGCATCAAGTGCACCCATAGAGATTGAGTTCTTCTTTAAGTCTGGAAAATGTTTGACGTCAATAAATGTTCTGATAACACCTTCATGCATCTTCATCTTGATTATTCCTCTTCCAGCAACCTTGCATGATGCGTTGTTGCCCATAAGTACTGCACCATTGATGACAACTTCATAAGTTAAAAACTAATCTCTATTAGGGCACATGTGAAAAGGAGCAGCCAGAGTCAAGAACCTACTCATCGGACGATCGTGGTTTATTAGACCTCAATGATAAGACACTTTTATTACTTTCTTCATGTGCAACATCAGCTTCTGTAGAGTCTTCTTTCTCCTTGTGTTGGTTCTTTGCTTTGACTTCTTTGTCTCAGCTGGTAGCATTGCCTCTTGATGTGGCCTCTTTTCTTGAAATAATGGCAGACAACATCTCTGTAACTTGACTTTAACCTCAATCTTTGCCTATTCTTGTCAAAGTTTTTGTTGGCATTCCTGCTGTGAGCAACAAGGCCATCTCCTTGATTTTTTGAAGTAGAGCCACTATGTCACCATTAATTGATCTTTGCTCAATAATGCTTCTCGAATATCTTCTAATTTGATGGTACCACGACCATACAACAACGTGTCTATGAAGTGCTTGTATTATGAAGATAATGAAGATAACAACAGGCGAGCCAAGTCTTCTTCTTCGTACTTCACGTCTAACTTCTTCAAATCTGCAGCAATGGACTTGAACTCGTCAACATATGATTGCAAATATTTGCCTTCCTTTAGACTGAAGGAGTAACGTCGTTGCTTTAGGCAAAGTTTGTTAGTGAGATTCTTCTTTAAGCACTTTTCTTCCAATCGCTGCCATAAAGTTGCTGTAGACGTTTCTGTGAGGAAGCCTTGGAGAATCTCGTTGGAGAGATGTAGTAGAATCTGGCTTATTAATTTGTTATTCTTCCTCTCTTTCTCCTCTTTGGACATGCTTGTTGGCATTTTATCAACTCCGAGCAGAGCCTCCTCAATATCCATCTGTGTAAGGATTGTTTTCATTCTCGTTGCCAAAGAAAAAACCTTGAATCACGATCAAGTTTCTCAATGTCGTACTTAACGTTAATTATGGCCATGTCGTCTAGAACCAACCAAGCTCTGATACTATTTTTTGGACCTAAAACAAATAAACAAGATAACACAGAAATATAACAATCAAAGCAATAAAGAAAGGACACAAAATTTAAGTGGTTTGGTTAATTGACCTATGTCTATGGGTAGGGGAGAAGCAAATCCACTAACTCAATGTGGAGAATACAAAATAGGGAATACTCTCTCACACCCACAAAGCCCAAAGGCCTAAACGAACTACAGATACTCTCCAAAAATAACTTAGGCTAAAGCCCAAAAGTTATATATGGCTAAAGCCAAAGTATCTCTCACACTCTATAAGACTTAACCCAGGACCTTTATATAGGGACACATACAAGAGTAATTTTTATGTGAAAGTAATGTTGGATTAATATCAATACTCCTTTAAAGAAGTTTCCTAATCCTAATAAACATGAATTAGGAATCCATGTAAATATCTAATAAATCTTCAACTTGAATTAGGAATCCAAGTCAAACTCTAACAGCATGTACCTTGCTAATGCCTTTCCTTGATTGTCTTATGTATTTATTTTAATTCTTAGTTTAATTTACCTTATTTTATTTCCTTATTTATTTTTATTGAAACTCCTAAATAATTTTGTCCGAAAATTGTTACTTTATTATTTGTCGATTAATTTTTAGTATTAATTGAGTCTCTGTGGGATCGAGTCTTACTTGCCCTATTTCAATTTTTAGGAAGGTATATGATAAAGTTGCTGCTGAATTTCTTCTTTTCTCAATTCAATAAAAACAAAAAACCACAAGTGAATACTTATTCCTTTTTTTCTTAGATTCTCGGAATTTTTCTTTTATTTTTTTTGGTGCCGAAGAAATTATCTAAACCAGTAAAAGATCTACTGTGAAATAAATTTTAGAGAGAGGGTGGCAGAAAATTGTATATTAATACATTTGTTTGCATCCACACCTGTCATAGACAAAGGGCTTGCAAAAGATGGTGATGGATGGTGATGTTCGCGGCAGCTTTTAAAACCAGGAGGCATTTCGGGGGAAACATCCTAACCAAGAGCGAAAAACAAGGAAGAACCTGCTTTTCCTTTATATAAAAAAAGGAATATTATAGATAATATTCATGAACTTTTTTTTGTTTATCATAGATAGCAATTTATTAAATTCATGACATAATTCTACATATTTTGGAACATTCATTGCACGTGCCAACGTTCTTAATATTGTAAAGGGACATTTCTTTTCCATTCAAGTTTAGACTCCATCTGAAACAACCTATTAATATTATTGCTACCCAATTTATTATTTTACGAGTCTAGAGTGGATTTAAAGTTGAATAATGAAAAACATTGCTTTCAAAATTTATTGTCTTTCCCTTATTTATTTTTATAGATTGCATGTGCCTAGCTAAAACCTTTTTCCCTTGATTATCTTGTGTGTTTAATTCGAATGCTTAGTCTAATTTACCTTATTTTAGTTCCTTATTTACTTTTATTAAAACTCCTAAATAATTTTGCCCCAAAATAATTACTTTTTTATTCGTGGATTATCTTTTAGCATTAATAGAGTCTGTGTGGGATCCGATCCTTATGTACCCTAACTATATTTTTAGGAAGGTATATAATTTAATTTGCCGTGCTAGCAAGTCAAAAACTTTTTTATTTTTTTTCAATTCTTGAAATTTTCCTTTCATTTTATGGGTGCTAAAGAAATTTTCTGAAGCAAGAAAAGATCTATGGTGAAATGAATTTTTATAAAGAGTGAGGAAAAAAATAAAGAAAATTATAAATTAAAACCTTTGTTTCCAGCGATACTTGTCAAAGGCGGAGAGCATGCAAGATATCGTGATGTTCGCAGCACTTTTTACTAGAAACAGGAGCCATTTTGGCAGAAACAGACTCAGCAAGGGCCAAAAGTAAGGAAGAACCTATTTTTCCTTTATATACAAAAAATAGAATACTATAGACAAAATTTTATTGAGAAATTTGCTAATTAAGGCCATAAATTATTGTTGCGTTTCTTTATAGAGTCATAAACTTTGATTTCATATTTTCTTATTAATTAACTTTTCTTTGATTCTCATATATAGCACTTTATTAGATTCATGATAGAGTTCAATTTATTTTGGCACATTTTTATCCATTCAAGTTATTAATCCGTCTAAACCAACCCATTTATGTTATTTCTACTTAAATTACTTTTTTTATGGATCTATAGTTGTTCTAAAGTTAAATAATGAAAAACATCGCTTTAAAAAATCTATTGTCTTTTCCCTTATTTATTTTTATTGATCGCATGTACCTTCTAATGCCATTTTTTCCTTGATTGTCTTATTTGTTTAATTTGAATTCTTAGTTTAATTGACCTTATTTTAGTTCCTTATTTATTTTTATTGAAACTCTTAAATAATTTTGTCCCAAAACTATTACTTCATTATTCGTAGATTAACTTTTAGCATTCATTGAGTCTCTATGGGTTCGACTCTTACTTGCCTTATCTGTATTTTTTGGAAGGTATATAATTTAGATGTGCTTTGGTTAACAAGGAAGTTGAGAAAGTCGTTGCTAAATTTATTTTGTTTTCTAAATTAGAAAAAATAAAAAAGAAAAAGTAAAGTTTTCTTTCTTTTTTTCCCGCATTTCTCAAAATTTTACTTTTATTTTTTGGTGCTGAAAAATTTTCTGAACAAGGAAAAGATCTACCGTGAAATGAATTTTTAAAAAAGAGCACGCATAAAAATAAAGGAAATTATAAAGTAATACCATTGTTCGCAATGATACTTGTCAAAGACGGAGGTCTTGGAAGAGATGGTTATGGGATGGTGATTTTCGTGGTACCTTTTACCAGAAACAGTCCCAGCAAGAGCCAAAAACAAGGAAGAACCTAGTTTTCTTTATATTAAAAAAAGTAAAGTATTTTAAATAATATTTTATTGAGAAATTTGCTAATTATATCCATAAATTAATTTTTCGTTAATGTATACAATTAAAAACTTTATGATTAAAAACTTTGATCTCATATTTTCTTATTTCATTAACTTTTTTTCAATTCTCACATATAGAAATTTATTAAATTCATGACGATATTTGATTTATTTTGGCACGTTCATCGCATGTGCCAACGTTCTTAACATTTTGAAGGGACATTTTTCTTTAATATTAGATTGAATCTTAACTAACCCATTTATATTATTGCTACCCGATTTATTTTTTTATAGGTCTATAGTGGTTATAAAGTTGAATAATAGAAAACATCGCATAAAAAATTTATTGTCTTTCCTTTTTTTATTTTTATTTATTGTATGTGGCATGCTAACACCTTATTCCCATGATTTGTCTTATATGTTAAATCTGAATCCTTAGTTTAATTTATCTCATTTTTGTTCCTTGTTTATTTTTATTGAAAAACCTAAAATTTTTTCCCAAAACTGTTACTTTTTTATTCATAGATTACCTTTCCGTATTAACTGAGTCTTTGTGGGATCAGCCCTTACTTCCCAAATCTATATTTTTATGAAGGTATATGATTTTACTTGACGTGCTTTGGTCAACAAGGCAGTTGAGAAAGTCTCTACTGAATTTATTTCTCTTTCTCAATTCTATAAAAATAAAAAAGAACAAGTAAAAATTTCTTTCTTTTTTTGCTCGAATTCTAGGAATTTTCTTCTTATTTTTTTTTTGCTGAAGAAATTTTTTGAACCAAGAAAAGATCCACAGTGAAATGAATTTTTTAAAAAGATTAGCACTGAAAAATAAAGGAAATTATAATTAATACATTTGTTTGCAGTGACACTTGTCAAAGGTGGAGGTCTTGCAATAGATGGTGACGGGATGCAGATGTTCATGACACCTTTTACAAGAAAAAGGAGGCATTCCGGCGAAAACAGCCTTTGCAAGAGCCAAAAGCAAGGAAGAACATGTTTTTCCTTTATATAAAAAAATATAATATTATAGATAGAATTTTATTGAGAAATTTTCTAACTATAGCCATACCTTATTTATTCCTTTTTGTATATTCTCATGAACTTTGATTTCATATTTTCTTATTTATGAACTTTGCTTCGATTATCATATATAGCAATTTATTAAATTCATGATGGAATTCGATTTATTTTTGCACGTTTATTGCATGTGTTGACGTTCTTAATATTTTAAAGAGGCATTTTTTCCATTCAAGCCCTAACTCCATCTCAATTGACCCATTTATATTATTGCTACCGGATTTATAATTTTTATGGGTCTATAGTGGTTCTAAAGTTGAATAATAAAAAACATCACATTAAAAAAGTTATTATCTTTTCCGTTATTTATTTTTATTGATTGCATGTGCCTTGCTAACGACTTTTTCCCTTGATTGCCTTATGTGTTTAATTTGTGTTTTTATTTTAATTTACCTTATTTTAATTCCTTATTTATTTTTATTGAAATTCCTAAATAATTTTGTCACAAAAACTGTTACTTTATTATTCGTAGATTAACTTCTTGGACTAATTAGTCTTTGTGGGGTCGATTTTACTTGCGCTAACTATATTTTTACAAAGGTATATGATTTAGTTTGACGTACTTGGGTCAATAAGGCAGATGAGAAAGTGCTGCTCAATTTATTTTTTTCTCAATTCTTTAAAACCAAAATAGAACGAGTAAAAATTTTCTTTCTTTTTATCTTAGATTTTTGGAATTTTCTTTTTATTTTTAAGGTGCTGAAGAATTTTTTTGAACCAGGAAAAGATCTATGGTGAAATAAATTTTTATAAAGCATAAGGTAGAAAAATAAAGGAAATTATAAATTAATACCTTTGTTTGCAGTGACACATTTCAGAGGCGGAGGTCTTGAAAGAGATGGTGACGGATTGGTGATATTCCCAGCACCTTATACAAGAAACAGGAGGCATTCAGGCAGAAACAACCTCATCAAGAGCCAAAAGCAAGGAAGAACCAGATTTTCTTCATATTAAAAAAATAGAATATTATAGATAATATTTTATTGGAAAATTGGCTAATGATAGCTATAAATTGTTTTTGCGTTAATGTACATAGTTATAAACTTTAATTTCATAATTTCTTATTCATGAACTTTTTTTCAATTCTACTGTAATGTAATTTATTAAATTCATACGGAACTCAATTTATTTTGGCACATTCTTAACATTTTAAAGAGATAATTTTTTCCATTCAAGTTCAATCTCCATCAAAACTGACCCATTTTTATTATTGCTACCCAAAATATTTTTTCATGGGTTTTTAGCTGTTCTAAAGTTGAATAATAAGAAGAATCACTTTTTAATATTATTGTCTTTCCCTTATTTATTTTTATTGATTGCATGAGCTTTGCTAACACTTTGTTTCCTTGGTTATCTTATGTGTTTAATTTGAGTTCTTAGTTTAATTTTTACCATTTTTAGTTCCTTATTTATTTTTATTGAAACTCCTAAATAATTTAGTCCCAAAACTGTTACTTTCTTTTTCGTAGATTACCTTTTAGCATTAATTGAGTTTCTGGGGGATCGACCCTTACTTGCCTTAGCAATATTTTTAGGAAGGTATATGATTAAATTTGACGTGCTTTGATCAACAAAATTAAAAAAAAAGAAGAAGTAAAAACTTCTTCCTTTTTTTCTCGAAATCTCGCATTATTTCTTTTGCTATTTGGGTGCTGAAGAAATTTTTTGAACCAAAAAAGGATCTAGAGTGAAATGCATTTTTAAAAAGAGTGAGGATGAAAAATGAAGGAAATTAAAAATTAATCCATTGTTTGCAGTCACACATGTCAAAGGCAGAGAGGTCTTGGAACAGATGGTGATATTCGCGGCACCTTCTACTAGAAAAAAGGCATTTCGGTAGATACAACCTAAGCAAGAGCAAAAAACAAGGATGAACTTAATTTTCCCTTATATAAAAAATAGAATGTTGTAGATAATATTTTATTGAGAAATTTGCTAATTATAGCCATAAATTATTATTGTGTTTCCTTATGTAGTCAAAAACTTTGATTTCATATTTTCTTATCCATGAAACTCTTTTCCGAATCTCATATGTAGCAATTTATTAAATTCATGATGGAATTCGATTTATTTGGGCAAGTTTTCTTAACATTTTAAAGATATATGTTTTTCCATTAAAGTTCAAACTCCATCTTAACCGACCCATTTATATTATTGCTACCCAATTTAATTTTTTTGGGTCAATATTTGTTCTAAAGTTGAATAATAAAAAACATTGCTTTAAAATATTTATTGTCTTTTTCCTTTTTTATTTTTATTGATTGCATGAGCCTTGCTAACACCTTTTTCCCTTGATTGTCTTATGTGTATAATTTAAGTTTCATAGTTTAATTTAGCTTATTTTAGTTCCTTATTTATTTTTATTGAAACTCTTAAATAATTTTGTCCCCAAAATTTTTACTTTGCTATTGGTAGATTTCTTTTTAGCATTAATTGAGTTTCTGTGAAATTAGACCTTACTTGTCCTAACAATATTTTTAAGAAGGTATATGATTTAATTTGACGTACTTTCGTCAACAAGGCAGTTGAAAAAGTCCCTTCTAAATTAATTTCTTTTTCTTAATTCTATAAAAACAAAAAAGAACAAGTAAAAACTTCTTTATTTTTTTTCTTGGAATCTCAGAGTTTTTCTTTTTGTCAATTTGGTACTGAAGAAATTTTCTGAATGAGGAACAGATCTACGGTGAATTTTTAAGAAGAGTGAGGCAGAAAAATAAAGGAATTTATAAATTAATACATTTGTTTCTAGTGACGCTTGTCACATGCACAGTTCTTCCAAGCGATACTGTCGTGATGGTAATGTTCGTGACATCTTTTACCAGAAACAGGAAGCATTCCGGTGGCACCAACCCAAGCAAGAGCCAAAAATAAGAAGAGCCTTTTTTTCCTTTATTTAAAAGAATAGAATAGTACAGATAATATTTTATTGAGAAATTTTCTAATTATAGCCACAATTTATTTTTGTGTTTCTGTATATAGCTACAAACTTTGATTTCATATTTTCTTATTCATTAAGTTTTTTTTCTATTCTTATATATAGTAATTTATTAAATTCATAACGGAATTCGATTTATTTTGGCATGTTCATTGCATGTGCCAAAGTTCTTAACATTTTAAAGGGATATTTTTTTCATTCAAGTTTAAACTCCATCTAAATTGACCCATTTGATTTGTTGAGACCCAATTTAGTTTTTTATGGGTCTATAATGGTTGTAAAGTTGAATAATAAAAAACATTGCTTTTTAAAAAAATTATTTTCTTTTCCATTGTTTTTATTGATTTCATGTGGCTTGCTAACGCCTTTTCCCTTGATTGTCTTATGTATTTATTTAGAGTTCTTAGTTTAATTTAGCTAATTTTAGTTCCTTATTTATTTCTTTTGAAACTCCTATGTAGTTTTGTCCCCCAAACTGTTACTTTGATATTCGTATATTACCTTTTAGCATTAATTGATCTGCGGGATCGATTCTTACTTGCTATAACTATATTTTTAGGTAGGCATATGATTTAATTTGATGCGCTTTGGTCAACAAGAAAGTTTAGAGAGTCGCTTCTGAATTTATTTCTTTTTCTCAATTCTATAAAACAAAAAGAACAAGTAAAATTTCCTTCTTTCGTTATCGGTTTCTTGCAATTTTCCTTTTATTTTTTTGTTGCTAAAGAAATTTTTTGAACTAGCAAATGATCCACACTGAAATGAATTTTTAAAGAGAATGAGAAGGAAAAATCAAAGAAATGATAAATTAATACCTTTTTTTGTAGTGACACTTGTTAGAAGCGGAGGTCTTGTAAGAGATGGTGATAAGATGCTGATGTTCGATGCACCTTTTACTAGAAATAGTAAGCATTCCAGTGGAAACAGCCTCAACAATAGCCAAAAACAAGGAAGAACCTATTTTTCCTGTATATAAAAAAAAAATAGAATAGTATAGATAATATTTTATCGAGAAATTTTCTTATTATATCCATAAATTATTTTCGTGTTTCTGTATATAGTCACAAACTTTGATTTCATATTTTTTTATTCCTGAACCTTTTTTCGAATCTCATACGTAGAAATTTATTAAAATTATGATGGAACCCCTTTATTTTGGCTCGTTCATTGCACGTCCCAAGGTTCTTAACATTTTAAAGGGACATTTTCTCCCATTCAAGTTCAGACTCTATCTAAATCGGCCCATTTATATTATTGCTACCCAATTTACTTTTTATGGGTCTATAGTGGTTCTATAGTTGAATAACAAAAAGTATTAATTTAAAATATTTCTTATCTTTTCCTTGATTTATTTTCATTTATTGCATGTGTATTTCTATCACTTTTTTCCCTTGATTGTCTTGTTTCTGAGTTATTTTTATTGAAACCCCTAAATAGTTTTCCCTCAAAACTGTTACTTTGTTATTTGTAGATTACCTTTGAGCATTAATTGATCTGTTTGGGATCCACCCTTACTTGCCCTGACCATATTTTTAGGAAGGTATATGATTTAATTTGATGTGCTTTGGTTAACAAGGCAGTTGAGGGAGTCGCTTCTTAATTTTTCTCAATTTTATAAAAAGAAGAAAGAACAAGTAAAAGTTTTTTCTTTTTTCTTGGATTCTCGGAATTTTCCTTTTATTTTTTTGGTGATGAAGAAATTTTCTGATCCAGGGAAAGATCTACGGTAAAATTAATTTTAAAAAGGGTGAGCCAAAAAAATAAAAGAAATTATAAATCAATACCTTTGTTTATAGTATGTCAGAGGTAGAGGTCTTGCAAGACATGGTGATGGGATGGTGAGGTTCGCGGCACCTTTTACAAGAAGCAGGAGGCATTCCGAGGGAAACAACCTTAACAAGAATGAAAAACAATGAAGAAGTTGTTTTTCCTTTCTTTTTTTCTTGGACTCGTAATTTTTTCCTTTTTTTTGTTTTATGGTACTGAAGAAATTTTCTTAACCAGGAAAATAATCTAAGGTGAAATGAATTTATAAGAAGTGTGAGGCAGAAAAATAAAGGAAATTAAAACTTGATACCTTTGTTGGTAGTGACACTTATCACAAGCAGCGATCTTGCAAGAGATGGTGTCAGGATGGTAATGTTTGCAGAACTTTTTACCTGAAACAGGGGGTATTCTGATGAACACAGCCTCACCAAGAGCCACAAATAAGGAATAACCTGTTTTTCCTTTATATATATAAAAAAATTGAATAGTATTGGCAATATTTAACTGAGGAATCTGCCAATTATAGAAATAAATTATTTTTGTGTTTCTTTATATAATCAAAAACTTTGATTTCACATTTTTTTCCATGAAATTTTTTTCGATTCTCACATATAACAATTTATTAAATTCATCATAGAATTCCATTTATTTCAGCACATCCATTGCACGTGCCAAGGTTCTTAACAGTTTACAAGAATATTTTTTTCCACTAAAGTTCAGGCTCCATCTAAACCGATCCATTTATATTTGTTGCCACCAAATATATTTTTTTATAGGTCTATAGTGGCTCTAATATTGAATAATAAAAAACCTCGATTTAAAAATTTATTGTCTTTTCCCTTATTTATTTATTTATTTATTGATTGAATGTGCCTCGCTAACGTTCCCTCTATTTTCTAGTGTTTAATTTGAATTCCTAGTTTAATTTACTTGATTTTAGTTCCTTATTTTTTTTTAAATGAAACTCCTAAATATTTTTTCACCATAATTGTTACTTTGTTATTTATATATTACCTTTTAGAATTAATTGACTCTCTGTACAGTCGACCCTTAGCTGCCCTAACTATATTTCTAAGAAAGTATATGATTTAATTTGACGTACTTTGGTCAACAAGGCAGTTGAGAATATCGCTACTAAATTTATTTCATTTTCTCGATTCTATAAAAAAAACAAGTAGAAATTTATTTATTTTTTTCTCGGATTCTCAAAATTTTCCTTTTATTTTTTCGATACTGAAGAAATTTTCTGATCAAGGAATTTATGGTGAAATAAATTTTTTAAGAGGGCGAGTTAGAAAAATAATAGTGGTCCTAAAGTTGAGTAATGAAAAACATCACATAACTAATTTATTGTCTTTCCCATATTAATTTTTTTATTGCATGTGCCATTATAACACCTTTTTTCCCTTGGCTAATTTTTGTGTTTAATTTTAATTCTTAGTTTAATTTAAATCATTCTAGTTCCTTATTTATTTTTATTGAAACTCCTAAATAATTTTTTTCCTCAAACAATTACTTTTTTTAATTGTAGATTACCGTTTAGCATTAATTGAGTTTTAGTGGGATCGACCCTTTTCTACCTTAACTATACTTTAGGAAGGTAAATAATTTAATTTGATGTGCTTTGGTGAACAACATAATTGAGAATGTCGTTACCTAATTTATTTCTTTTTCTCAATTCTACCAAAAAAAAAAAAAAAGTAAAGATTTCTTTCTTTTTTTCGAGGATTATCGGTATTTTCTTTTTATTTTTCGGTGCTGAAGAATTTTTTTGAACCAAGATAGTATCTACGGTGAAATAAATCTTTAAAAAGACAGGCAGAAAAATAAAGAAAATAATAAAACTAATACAAGTTTTTTTTTTTTTTTTTTTTGCAATGACACTTGTTAGAGGTAGAGGTCTTGCAAGATGGTGATGGTCGCGGCACTTTTTATCCGAAACAGGAGGCATTCCAGTGGAAACAGCCTCAGCAAGAGCAAAAAGCAAGGAAGAACCTGTTTTTCCATTATATAAAAAAATTAATATTATAGATAAAATTTTGTTGAGAAATTTGCTAATTATAGCCATAAATTATTTTTGCATTTCTGCATATATAGTACAAACTTTGATTTTATAGTTTCTTATTCATGAACTTTTCTTCAATTCTTATATATAGCACTTTATTAAATTCATGACAGAATTCCATTCATTGTGGTACGTTTGTTGCATGTGGCGACGTTCTTAACATTTTAAAGGGACATTTTTTCCATTCAAGTTGTGACTCCACCTTGACTTGTACTCCAAAAATACTTCAAAAATAAGTTTTGACCTACTCCACCTTCTCCAAATAAACCAAATGGTGTCAACCATTTAGAACACCCATCAAATCCAAATAATGTTTGAACATGGAAATTGGAACTGGCTTCATCAACATACCAGTAAGATTTTCTTTTGTATCAACCTTCTCAATAGCCACGTTGCCATGTGAAACATAGTCTCGCACAGTGTTATCTCACATCAATGTACTTGGTCCTTTCATGAAACATTAGGTTCTTAGATATGCTAATAGCCACTTTGACTATCACAAAGTATTGAATTTTCCAAACCCCAACTTTTAACCAAGCCTCTCATCTATAAAGCTTCTTTCACAGCATTAGATAGTGCCATATACTCAGCTTCAGTTTTAGATAAAGTAACAATAGAGTACAACGTATCCCTCTAACTAATAACACCTCCAAACAAGGTAAAAGATATATCCAGTGATGGATCGTCTTTTATCTAAATCACATCATAATCCACATAACTAGTGATTCCATCTTGAGTAGATGAATTTCCATCATAAGTCAGACAGAAGTCTACAATTCCTTTGAGATACCATAGAATCCACTTAATAGCTTGCCAATGCTGCTTTCCAGGATTAGCTATGTATCGGCTAAGAACACTTACTGAATGAGCAATATCAGGACGTGTCTAGACCATAGCATACATCAAACTTCCAACAACTTGATGATAAGCAACACAAGACATGTATTCCTCTTCCTCCTCGGTCTTTGGTGATAACTTTCCTGATAAGTTAAAGTGTGTTGCTAGTGGTGTACTTCTTGGTTTTGCCTTCTTCATGCCAAAATGTTCAAGAATTTTCTTGATGTATTGACTTTGAGACAAGCATAGGTTTGTTGCTTGTCGATCTCTATTAATCTCCATGCCTAAGATTCTCTTGCTACAACCTAAATCATTCATCTCAAATCCACTGCTCAACAAGGCAGTTGAGAAAGTCGCTATATAATTTATTTCTTTTTCTCACTTCTATAAAATCAAAAAAGAATGAGTAAAAGTTTTTTTTTTGGTTTTCTCGGATTCTCAAAATTTTCCTCTTATTTTTTTGGCGCTGTAGAAATTTTCTGAACAAAGAAAAGGTCTATGGTGAAATGAATTTTTAAAAAGGGTGAGGTGGAAAATTATGGAAATTATAAATTAATTGCTTTGTCTGCAGTGACACTTGTCACAAGAGGAGGACTTGCAAGAGATGGTGACGGTATCGTGGCATTCGCGGCACTTTTTACTTGGAACAGGTGGCATTCTGACGGAAACAACCTCAGCAAGAGCCAAAAACAATGAAGAACCTGTTTTTTTTTTTTTTTTTATACAAAAAAATTGAATATTGTTGATAGTATTTTATTGAGTAATTTGCTAACTATAGCCATAAATTATGTATATAGTCAGAAACTTCAATTCATAATTTCTTATTCATTTGATATTCATATATAGCAATTTATTAAATTTATGACAGAATCTGATTTTTTTGGCACGTTCATTGCACATGCAAAGGTTCCTAACATTTTAAAGAGACATTATTTTAAATTTAAGTTTAGACTTCGTCTAAAAAACCGTCCCATTTATATTATTGATACACAATTTATTTTTTTTAAAGGTCCACAGTGGTTCTAAAGTTAAATAATAAAAAACATCGCTTTAAATAATTTGTTGTCCTTGCCATTATTAATTTTTATTGATTGTTTGTGCCTTGATAATGCCTTTTCCTTGATCGTCTTAGGTGTTTAATTTCAGTTCTTAATTTAATTTACCTTATTTTAGTTCCTTATTTATTTTTATTGAATCTCCTAAATAATTTTGTCCCCAAAACAGTTACTTTGTTATTCGTAGATTACCTTTTAACATTAATTGACTCTCTGTAGGATTGGCCCTTACTTAACCTTACTATATTTTTAGGAAGGTATATGATTTAATTTGATGTGCTTTAGTCAAAAAGGCAGTTGAGAAAGTTGATGCTGAATTTATTTTTTTCTCCAATTCTATAAAAATAGAAAAGAACAAGTAAAAATTTATTTCTTTTTTTCTCCGATTCTCCAAATTTTCTTTTTATTTCTCTTGTTGCAAAAGAAATTTTTTTAGGCAGGAAAAGATCTATGCTTAAATTAGTTTTTAAAAAGGGCTAGGCAGAAAATTAAGGAAATTATAAATTACTTTTGTTTGCAGTAACACTTGTCAGAGCGGAGGACTTGTAAGAGATTTTAATGGTACAGTGATTTTCGAGGCGGTTTTTACCTAAAACAGGAGGCATTCAAGTTGAAACAGCCTCAGCAAGAGCAAAAAACAAAGAAGAACATGTTTTTCTTTAATATAAAAAATATAGAATATTATAGATAATATATTATTGATCAATTTGCTAATTATAGCCACAAATTCTGTTTAAAGTCAAAAACAGTGATATTATATTTTCTTGTTTATGAATCTTTTTTTGATTTTCATATATAACAATTTATTAAATTTATGACGGAATTTGATTATTTTTGCACGTTCATTGCACGTGCCAAGGTTCTTAACATTTTAAAGGGTCATTTTTTCAATTCAATTTTAGACTCCGTCTAAACCAACCCAGTTATATTTTTTCTACATAATTTATTTTTTTAAGGGTCTACAGTGCTTTTATAGTTACATAATCAAAAACATCGCTTTAAATAATTAATTGTCTTTTCCATTATTTATTTTTATTGATTGTCTGTTCCTTGATAACGCCTTTTTCTCTTGATCATCTTAAGTTTTGAATTTGAGTTCTTAGTTTAATTTATCTTATTTTAGTTCCTTATTTATTTGTTTGAAACTCCTAAATAATTTTGTCCTCAAAACAATTACTTTGTTATTTGTAGATTACCTTTTAGCATTAATTTAGTCTCTATGGGATCGAACTTTACTTGACCTTATTATAGTTTTAGGAAGGTATGTGATTTAATTTGACGTACTTTGGTCAAAAAGGTTTTTCAGAAAGTTGCTGCTGAATTTATTTTTATTCTCGACTCTATGAAAAAAAGTAAAATTTTATTACTTTTTTTCTCGGATTCTCAGAATTTTCAATTTATTTTTCTTGATGCAGAATAAATTTTTTGAACCAGGAAACGATCTATGCTGAAATGAATTTTTAATAAGGGCGAGGCAGAAAATTAAGGAAATTATAAATTAATACCTTTGTCTGCAGTGACATTTGCTAGAGATGAAGGACTTGTAAGTGATGGTGATGGTATGGCGATGTTCCCGGCACCTTTTACCCGAAAAGGAGGCTCTGTGAAAAGATGTAGATCGATCCCCTTGGAACTACATCATTTTGGTTGAACCAGCCTCAGCAAGAGCCAAAAACAAGGAAGAACTTGTTTTTCTTTGATATATAAAAAAAATACAATATTGTAGATAATATTTTATTGAGTAATTTGCTAATCAAACCATAAATTATTTTTGCATTTCTGTATATAGTCTCAAGCTTTGATTTCATATTTCCCATATATGAACTTTTTTTCAATTCTCGTATATAGCAATTTACTAAATTCATGAAACAATTCAATTTATTATGGCACGTGCGCATTCTTAACATTTTCAAAACACATTTCTTTTCTACTCAAGTTTAGACACTATCTAAACCAACCCATTAATGTTATTGCTACACAGTTTATTCTTTTACGGGTCTATAGTGGTTTAAAAGTTGCATAACAAAAAATATCGCGTAAAAAAATTTATTGTCTTCCCCTTATTTATTTTTATTGATTGCTTATGCCTTGGTAATGTCTTTTTCTTGATTTTCTTATGTGTTTGATTTGAATTCTGAGTACAATTTACCTTTTTTTAGCACCTTATTTATTTTTATTAAAACTCCTAAATAACTGTCCCCAAAAATATTATTTTTTTATTCGTAGATTAACTTTTAGCATTAATTCAGTTTCTGTAGGATCGACCCTTACTTGAGCTAACTTTATTTTTAGAAAGATGTACGATTTAATTTGACATTCTTTCATTAACAAGGCAACTAAAGAAATCACTACTGAATTCATTTCTTTTTCTAATTTCTATGAAAACACAAAAGAATAAGTAATAATTTCTTTCTTTTTTCTCAGGTTCTTTCAAATTTCCTTATATTTTTTTGGTACTGAAGAAATTTTCTAAACAAAGAAAATATCTGCAGTGAAATAAATTTTTAAAAAGAGTGAGGCTGAAAAATAAAGGAAACTATAAAATAATACTTTTGTTTGCAGTGATACTTTTCAGAGACGGAGGTCTAGCAAGAGATGGTGGCGGGATGGTGATGTTCGCGACACTTTTTACAAGAAACAGGAGGATTCTGACGGAAGCAACCTTAACAAGAGACAAAAACAAGGAAGAACCTGTTTTTCCTATATATATAATAGAATACTATAGATAATATTTTATTGAGAAATTGTCTAATTATAGCTATTAATTATTTTTTGATTTCTTTATGTGGTCACAATTTTTTATTTCATATTTTCTTCTTCATGAACTTTTTTTCGATTCTCATATATCATAAGTTAATAAATTCATGACAGAATTCGATTCATTTTGGCACGTTCATTGCACGTGCAAACATTCTTAACATTTTAAAGTGACATTTTTTCCCATTCAGATTTATACTCCATTTAAACCGACCCATTTATATTACTACCCAATTTATTTTTTAGGGGTCTATAGTGGTTCTTTTGTTGAATAATAAAAAACATCGCATAAAAAGTTTATTGTCTTTCCCTTATTTATTTTTATTGATTACATGTGCCATGCTAACGTCTTTTTCCCTTGATTGTCTTACGTTTTTAATTTGAATTCTTAGTATAATTTACCTTATTGTAGTTCCTTATTTATTTTTATTGAAACTCCTTATTAGTTGTCCCCAAAAATATTACTTTTTATTTCTTAGGTTACATTTAAGCATTAATTTAGTCTTTGTAGGATCGACCCTTACTTGCCCTAACTATATTTTTAGGGTGGTATTTATTTATTTTGGCATGCTTTGGTAAACAAAAGGCAGTTGAGAAAGTTGTTACTGAATTTATTTATTTTTCTCACTTCTATAAAACAAAAAAGAATAAGTAAAAATTTCTTTCTTTTTTTGTCACGAATGCTCGGAATTTTCCTTTTATTTTTTGCTGCTGAAGAATATTTTATGAAGTAGGAAAAGATATACCGTGAAATGAATTTTGGAAAAGAGTGAGGCAAAAAATAAAGAAAATTATAAACTATGATATTTTTTTTGCAGCACACTTGTCAGAGATGGAGGTCTTGCAAGAGATGGTCACAGGATAGTGACGTTTGCGGCACGTTTTACAAGAAACAAGAGGCATTCTGTCAGAAACAGTCTCAGCAACAGCAAAAAACAAGGAAGAACCTTTTTTTCCTATATATAAAAAATATATTACTATAGATAAAATTTATTGAGAAATTTTCCTATTATAGCCGTAAATTATATTTGCATTTCTATATATAGTCACAAGCTTTGATTTCATATTTTCTTATTTATGAACTTCTTTTCGATTCTCATATATAGAAAATTAATAAATTCAAGAGGAATTTGATATATTTTGCACGTTGGTTGCACGTGCCATCATTCTTAACACTTTAAAGGAATTTTTTCTTCCGTTCATGTTTAGACCCATCTAAACCGACCCATTTATATTATTGCTACCCAATTTATTTTTTAATGGATCTATAGCGGTTCTAAAGTTGAATAACTAAAAACACCGCATAAAAATTTATTGCCTTTTCCTTATTTATTTTTATTGATTGCATGTGCCATTGTAACTCCTTTTTCCCTTCATTGTCTTTTGTGTTGAATTTGAATTCTTCGTTTAATTTTCCCCATTCTAGTTCCTTATTTATTTTTATTGAAAATCCTAAATAATTTTGTCCCCGATACTGTAACTTTTTTATTCGTAGATTACCTTTTAGAATTAATTCAGTCTTCGTGGGGAGCGACCCTTACTTTCTCTAACTATATTTTTAGAAAGGTATATTATTTAATTTAACGTGCTTTGGTCAACAAGGCTGCTGAGAAAGCGTTTATTTATTTCTTTTTCTCAATTCTATTAAAACAAAAAAGAACAAGTAAAAATTTCTCTCTTTTTCTAGGATTATCGGAATTTTCCTTTTATTTTTTTTTTTTGCAGAAGAAATCTTCTGAACCAAGAAAAGATCTACAATGAAATGAATTTTTAGAATGAGTGAGGTAGAAAAATAAAGGTAATTATGATCTAATACATTTTTTTTTACAGTAACACTTGTTAGAGGCAGAGCTCTAACAAGAGATGGTGATATTCGTCGTACCTTTTACTTGAAACAGGAGGCATTTTGGCAGAAACAACCTCAGCAAGAGCCAAAAGCAAGGAAGAACCTGTTTTTCCTTTATATGAAAAAAATAGAATATTATACATAAAATTTTATTGAGAAATTCGCTGATTATATAGCTATAAATTATTTTTATGTTTCTATATATAGGTACAAGCTTTGATTTCATATTTTTTATTCATTAACTTTTCTTTGATTCTCATATATATTACTTTATTAAATTCATGACGGAATTCGATTTATTTTGGTACGTTCATTGCGCGGCCGACAATCTTAACATTTTAAAGGGACATTTTGTTCATTCAAGTTCTTACTCCATCTAAATCGACAAATTTATACTATTGCTACCTAATTTATTTTTTATGTGTCTATAGTGGTTCAAAAGTTGAATAATTAAATACATCGCGTAAAAAAATTATTGTCTTCCCCTTATTTATTTTTATTAATTGCATGTGCCATTTTAACGCCTTTTTTCCCTTGATTGTCTTTTGTGTTTTACTTGAAGTTTTAGTTTAATTTACATCATTCTAGTTCCTTATTTATTTTTATTGAAACTCCTAAATAATTTTGTCCCTAAAACTATTACTTTTTTATTTGTAGATTTCCTTTCAGCATTAGTTGAGTCCTCATAGGATCGACCCTTAATTATCATAACTATATTTTTAGGAAGGTATATGATTTAATTTGACGTGCTTTGGTCAACAAGGTAGTTGGGAAAGTCATTACTTAATTTTTTTTCTCAATTCTAAAAAAACAAAAAAAAAAAAAATTTTTCTTTATTTTTTTTTCCTAGGATTCTCGGAATTTCCCATTTACTCTTTTGGTGCTCAACAAATTTTCTGGTGGAAACAGCCTCAACAAGAGCTAAAAGCAAGGAAGAATTTGCTTTTCCTTCATATAATAAAATAGAATAGTATAGATTAAATTTTATTGAGAAATTTACTAATTATAGTTATAAATTATTTTTGCGTTTCAGTATATAGCAAAAACTTTGATTTCATATTATCTTATTCATGAACTTTTCCTCGATTCTCATGTACAGCACTTTATTAAATTCATGATGGAATTCGATTTATTTTGGCACGTTCATTGCACGTGCCGACGATCTTAACATTTTAAAGGAACATTTTTTTCCATACAAGTTTTGACTCCATCAAAACTGACCCATTTGTATTTGTAATATTACTACCCAATCTATTTTTTATGTGTCTATAGTGGTCCTAATGTTGAATAATGAAAAACATCGCATAAAAAATTTATTGTCTCTCCTCTATTTATTTATTTTTATTGATGTGCCACTATAATGCCTTTTCCCCTTGACTGTCTTTTGTTTTTTATTTGAAATCTTAGTTTAATTCAAATTATTCTAGTTCCTTATTTATTTTTATTGAAACTTCTAAATAATTTTTTTCCTTAAACACTTATTTTTTATTCGTAGATTGCCGTTTAGCATCAATTGAGTTTTCGTGGGTCGACTCCTTTTTTGCCCTAAGTATATTTTTAGGAAGGTATATGATTTAATTTGATGTGCTTTGGTCAACAATGCAAATGAGAATGTCGTTACTTAATTTATTTCTTTTTCTGAATTTTACAAAAACAATGAAGTTGTTTTTCCTTTCTTTTTTTCTTGGACTCATAATTTTTTTCCTTTTTTTTTTTTTGTTTTACAATGCTGAAGAAACTTTTTGAACCAGGAAAATAATCTATGGTGAAATGAATTTATAAGAAGTGTGAAGCAAAGAAATAAAGGAAATGAAAAATTGATACCTTTATTTACAGTGATGGTAATGTTCGCAAAACCTTTTACCTGAAACAGAAGGTATTCCAGCAGACGCAGCCTCAGCAAGAGCCAAAAATAACGAAGAGCCTATTTTTCCTTTATATATAAAAAATTGAATACTTTGGTGATATTTAATTGAGAAATTTGCTAATTATAGAAATAAATTATTTTTGTGTTTCTGTATATAATCAAAAACTTTGGTATCACATTTTTTTATCCATGAAATTTTTTTCGATTGTCATATATAACAACTTATTAAATTCATCATAGAATTCCATTTATTTTTGCACGTTCATTGCATGTGCCAAGGTTCTTAACATTTTAAAAGAATATTTTTTTCCACTCAAGTTCAGGCTCCATCTAAATCGACCTATCTATATATATATATATATATATATATTTTTATGGGTCTATATTGGTCCTAATATTGAATAACAAAAAAAATTGTTTTAAAAATTTATTGTCTATTTATTTATTTTTCATTGCGCGTGCCTTGCTAACTTCTTTTTCTCTCTATTTTCTATTCTTTAATTTGAGTTCCTAGTTTAATTTACCTTATTTTAGTTCCTTATTTTTTTATTTAAACTCCTAAATATTTTTCCCCATAATTGTTACTTTGTTATTTGTAGATTACCTTTTAGAATTAGTTGAATCTCTATGCGGTCGACCCTTAGCTGCCCTAACTATATTTCTAAGAAAATATATGATTTAATTTGACGTACTTTGGTGAACAAAGTAGTTGACAATATCGTTGCTAAATTTATTTCTTTTTCTCGATTCTATAAAAACCAAAAACAAGTTAAAATTCATTTCTTTTTTTCTTGGATTCTCAAAATTTTCCTTTTCTTTTTTGGTACTGAAGTAAATTTACGGTGAAGTAAATTTTAAGGAGAGCGAGTTAGAAAAATAATAGTGGTCCTAGAGTTGAATAACTAAAAACATCGCATAAAAAATTTATTGTCTTTCCCTTATTTCTTTTTTTATGATTGCAAGTGCCATTATAACACCTTTTTCCCCTCGATTGTCTTTCGTGTTTAATTTGAATTCTTAGTTTAATTTAAGTCATTCTAGTTCCTTATTATTTTTATTGAAACACCTAAATGATTTTTTTCCATAAACAATTACTTTTTTATTCGTAGATTATCGTTTAGCATTAATTGAGTCTTCCTGGGATCGACCCTTTTTTTCTCTAGCTATATTTTTAGGAAGGTATATGATTTAATTTGATGTCTTTGGTCAACAACAAAACAGAGAATGTCGTTACTTAATTTGTTTCTTTTTCTCAATTCTACAAAGCAAGTAAAGATTTCTTTCTTTTTTTCTAGGATTATCGGATTTTTCCTTTTAGTTTTCGGTGCTGAAGAAATTTTCTAAACCAAGAAAGGATCTATGGTGAAATAAATTTTTAAAAAGAGAGGCAGAAAAATAAAGAAAATAATAAAACTAATGCATTTTTTTGCACTGGCACTTGTTAGAGGAAGAGGTCTTGTAAGAGACGGTGATGTTCGCGGCACCTTTTAGCCAAAACAAGAGGCATTCTGGCGGAAATAGCCTCAGTAAGAGAAAAAAGCAAGGAAGAACCTGTTTTTCCATTATATAAAAAAAAATATAATATTATAGATAAAATTTTATTGAGAAATTTGCCAATTATAGCCATAAATTATTTTTCCGTTTCTGCATATATAGCACAAACTTGATTTCATATTTTCTTATTCATGAACTTTGCGTCGATTCTCATATGTAGCACTTTATTAAATTCATGACAAATTCCATTCATTGTGGCACGTTCGTTGCATGTGCCGACGTTCTTAACATTTTAAAGGGACATTTTTTTCCATTCAAGTTGGGACTCCATCTAAGCCGACCCATTTATAATATTGCTACCCAATTTATTTTTTTTTTTGTGTCTATAGTGGTTCTAAAGTTGAATAATAAAAACCGTCGCTTTAAAAAATGTATTATCTTTTCCGTTATTTATTTTTACTGATTGCGTGTGTTGGACCACGAGATAATGCAGAAATATAATAATGAAAACAATAAAGAAAGGACACAGAATTTACGTGGTTTGGTCATTTGACCTACATCCACAGGCAGAGAAAAAGTAAATCTACTAACTCAATATAGAGAATATAAAATAAAGAATACTCTCTCAAACCCACAAATCCCAAAAGGCCCAAACCAAATGTAGCTACTCTCCAAAAATAACTAACTTATGCTAAAGCCCAAAAGTTATACATTCCAAAAGCCCAAGTATCTCTCATGCTCTAAAAGGCTTAACTCAAGACTATTTATATAGGGACTCAATAAGATTAATTTTTATGTGAAACCAATGTGGGATTAACGTCAATAGTCCTTTAAAGAAGTTCCATAATCCTAATCAACATTAATTAGGAATCTATGTAAATCTCTAATAAATCTTCAACTTAAATTAGGAATCCAAGTCAAACTCAAGAAAATCTCTAGTTTGACTTGTACTCTAAAAAACACTTCAAAAATAAGTTTTAACCTACTCTACCTTCTCTTAATAAACCCAAATGGTGTCAACCATTTAGAACACGCACCAAATCCAAATAATGTTTGAACTTTGAAATTGGAACTCGCTTCATCAACATACCAACAGGATTGTCTTTTGTATCAACCTTCTCAATAGCCACGTCACCACGTGAAACACAGTCTCGCACAAAGTGAAATCTCACATCACTAGGTTTGGTCCTTTCATGAAACATTTAGTTCTTAGATAAGCTAATAGCCACTTTACCTATCACAAAGTATTAGTTTCCAAACCCAAAGTTTTAACCAACCCTCTCATCCATAAAACTTATTTCACAGCTTCAGATAGTGCCATATACTCAGCTTCAGTTTTAGATAAAGCAATAGTAGAGTGCAACGCAGCCCTCATACTAATGACACCTCTAAACAAGGTAAAGATATATAGATCGTCTTCTATCTAAATTACCAACATAATCAGAATCCACATAACCAGTGATTCCATCTTGAGTAGATGAATTTCCATCATAAGTCATACTCAAGTTTACAGTTCCTTTGAGGTCCCATAGAATCCACTTAATAGCTTGCCAATGCTCCTTTCCAGGATTAGCTATGTATCGGCTAACAACACTTACAAAATGAGCAATATCAAGACGTGTGCAGACCATAGCATATATCAAACTTCCAACAATTTGAGGATAAGAAACACGAGACATGTATTCTTCTTCCTCCTCGGTCTTTGGGTGATAACTTTCCTGAAAACTTGAAGTGTATTGCTAGTGGTGTACCTCTTGGTTTTGCCTTGTCCATGCCAAAACTTTCAATAATTTTCTTGATGTATTGACTTTAAGACAAGCATAGCTTTCTTGCTTGTCGATCTCTGTTAATCTCCATGCCTAAGATTCTCTTGGTAGCACCTAAATCATTCATGTCAAATTCACTGCTCAATTGAGCCTTTAACTTGTTCAATTCATCAATGCTTTTTCCTGCGATCAACATATCATCAACATAAAGTAACAAGTACATGAAGGAACCATCAGAAGATTTTCGATAAGATACATAAGCGTCACAATCACTTCTTTTGAAATCGATCTTGGTCATAAAGCCATGAAAACGCTTGTACCACTGCTTTTGAGACTGTTTGAGTCCATAAAGGGACATCTTGAGCAAGCAAACATGATCTTCCTTTTCACGAACCTCAAAACCTTCAGGTTATTTCATGTAGATGGTCTCCTCAAGCTCTCCATAAAGAAAGGCTGTTTGCACGTCAAGTGGCTCAGGTTCAAGATTATACTTAGCAACAAAAGCCAAAAACACTCGAATCAAGTTATGCTTAACAACTGGTGAAAACACTTGATTGAAATCCGCTCCATATCTCTGAGTATAGCCTTTTGCAACAAGTCTTGCCTTATATCTTACAAATTTATGTTTCGCAGCTTGAGTTTTCTTCTTGAAAACCCACTTAAAACTAACAATCCTTTGACCTACTGGAGGTTTTACCAACTCCCAAGTCTTATTCTTATGCAAAGACTTCATTTCTTTAGCCATGACGCCAATCCATTTTTCATCTTGAGTTGATTCCACTGCTTCATCGAATGTTGCAGGTTTATCATCAAAGTAAGTATCTTCAGCAATATTTAATGCGTAGGCGATAATGTCTGGATAGGCGTATCTACACGAAAGTCTGGTTTTTCTCTTGAACGATCTCTAGCAATAGAATATTGCTCTTCATTTTCTCCATTGTCTCTATCATGAATTAGAATTTGTTGATTTGAAGAGATCACTTTTGTTTGTCTCTTAATCTTGATCTCCACTATTTCAGATGTCTCTTCAATATTTTTATGTTTTGGTCTTGAGTTCTTATCATGTGGATTCACTATACTCATCTCATCAAATATAACATCCATACTATTAATTACTTTGGATGTTTTGGGGCATCACAACCTAAATCTCTTAAATCTTGAAGAATATCTCAAGAGGATGCACTTCTTTGATGTAGGCTCTAATTTCCCTTCCTTCACACGAGTATGTGCAGAACATCTGAAAATCTTCAACTTTGAATCATCTGAGGGTTTTCCAGACCATACTTCTTCTAGAGTCTTCAACTCAATCGGTATGGAGGGAGATCGATTCAACAAATAAGTTGTTATTGAACTTGCTTCTGCCCAAAATCTCTTTGTCAATCCAGTATTTGAAAGTAAGCATCTTGATTTCCCAATCAAAGGTGGTTCATATGTTCAGCTACTCCATTCTGCTGAGGTTTTCCAACAACTATTAGATGTCGTACAATGTCTTCTTTCTTACAAAAGGCATTAAATTTGCCAGAAGAAAACTCTAACCAATTGTCAGTTTGCAACTGCTTGATGTGTCTACCTATGTGCTTCTCAATCATTGTTTTCCATTGCTTGAAGGCTTCAAACTGTTGAGAATCCCACAACGGTTAATTAAAGAAAACAATTACTCCTTATAAAGACTTGGCCAGTCCTCCCCTCTTGAGGTACCTTTTGGGGTGAGTTAGGTCCAAGCCCAAAAATTTTAACACAAACACATCATCCTTGTGCTTTGGAAAGAACACCCAAACCTTCCTTGAGAAATCATCAATGAAGGTAATATGTAACGTGCTCCACCTAATAAAGGAGCTGTTAAAGGACCCCAAAGATCTGAATAAATATAGTCTAATGTTCCTTTAGTTCTGTGAGCACCTTTGCTGAAGGTAACTCTTCTTTACTTCCAAAAGACACAGTGTTCACAGAAGTCCATAGTCGTTGTAGTTTGACTGCAGAGAAGACCTCCTTTAGTTGAGATTGTAAAACCTTTCAAGCTCATATGCCTTAATTTGGTGATGTCCACATCTGATAAAGAAATTGTGATTGTACCAACTACTATTGAGCCTTCCAAAATATAAAGATTGCCACTAAATTTTCTTTTTTTCATTGCTACTAAAGCTCCTTTGCTAACTTTGAGGACTCCTTCAATACCATTAAAGTGATATCCTTTAGCATTAAGTGCACCTATAGAGATTAAGTTCTTCTTTAAGTCTAGAAAATGTTTGATGTCTGTTAATGTTCTGATAACACCGTCATGCATCTTCATCTTGATTATTCCTCTTCCAACAACCTTGCATGATGCGTTGTTCCCATAAGTACAACACCGTTGTTGACAACTTCATAAGTTGAAAACCAATCTCTATTGGGGCACATGTGAAAAGGAGTAGCTAGAGTAAAAAACCCACTCATTAGACGATCGTGGTTTATCAAACCTCACTGATAAGACACTTTCATCACTTTCTTTATGTGCAACGTTAGCTTCTGCAGAGCCTTCTTTCTTCTTGTGTGTTGGTTTTTTGCTTTGACTTCTTTGTCCTAGCTTGTAGCATTGCCTCTTGATGTAGCCTCTTTTCTTGCAATAATGGCAGAAAATATCTTTGTATCTTGACTTTAACCTCGATCTTTGCCTATTCTTGTCAAAGCTTTTGTTGGCGTTTATGCCGCAAGCTACAAGGCCATCTTCTTGATTTTTTGAAGTATAGCCGCTGATGTCACCATCGATTGATTCTTTACTCAATAATGCTTCTTGAATATCTTCTAATTTGATGGTATCACGACTGTACAACGTGTCTATGAAGTACTTGTATTGTGAAGATAACAAAGACAACAACAAGATAGCCAAGTCTTCTTCTTTGTACTTCACATCTAACTTCTTCAAATCTACAACAATGGACTTTCACTCGTCAATATCCGATTGCACATATTTGCCTTCCTTTAGATTGAAAGAGTAACGTCGTTGCTTCAGGCGAAGTTTGTTAGTGAGGTTCTTCTTTAAGCACTTTTCTTCCCATTGCTGCCATAAAGTTGCTGTAGAAGTTTTTCTGAGGAAGTCTTGCAGAATCTCGTTGGAGAGATGTAGTAAAATTTGGCTTACTGCTTTGTTATTCTTTCTCGCTTTCTCCTCTTTGGACATGCTGGCATTTTATCAATTCCTAGCAGAGCATCCTCAAGATCCATCTGTGTAAGGATTACTTTCATTCTCCCTTGCCAAAGAAGAAACCTTGAATCACGATCAAGTTTCTCGATGTCGTGCTTGACGTTAATTATGGCCATCTTGTTTAGAACCAACCAAGCTCTAATACCATTTTTTGGACCTAAAACAAATAACCAAGATAACACAAAAATATAATAATGGAAACAATAAAGAAAGGATAATAATTTACGTGGTTTGGTCAATTGACCTACGTCCATAGGTAGAGGAGAAGCAAATCCACTAACTCAATGTGGAGAGTACAAAATAGGGAATACTCTCTCATGCTCACAAAGCCCAAAAGGCCAAAACGAACTACATATACTCTCCAAAAATAACTAAATTAGGCTAAAGCCCAAAAGTTATATATGGCTAAAGCCTAAGTATCTCTCACACTCTATAAGACTTAACTCAAGACCTTTATATAGGAACACATACAAGAGTAATTTTTATGTGAAAGTAATGTGGGATTAATATCAATACTCTTCTAAACAAATTTCCTAGTCCTAATCAACATTAATTAGGAATCCATGTAAATATCTAATAAATCTTCAACTTGAATTAGAATCCAAGTTAAACTCTAATAGCATGTACCTTGCTTACGTCTTTTTTCCTTGATTGTCTTATGTATTTATTTTAATTCTTAGTTTAATTTACCTTATTTAGTTCCTTATTTATTTTTATTGAAAAATAATTTTGTCCCAAAATTTATACTTTGTTATTTGTAGATTACCTTTTAGTATTAATTGAGTCTCTGTGGGATCAACTCTTACTTGCCCTATTTCTATTTTTACAAAGGTATATGATTTAATTTGACGTGTTTTGGTAAAAAAGGAAGTTGATAAAGTCGCTGCTAAATTTCTTCTTTTCTCAATTCAATAAAAACAAAAAACCACAAGTGAATATTTATTCCTTTTCTCTCGGATTTTTTGAAAATTTTCTTTTATTTTTTTGGTGTTGAGGAAATTATCTAAACAAGGAAAAGATCTACTGTGAAATAAATTTTAGAAAGAGGTGGCAAAAAATTGAATATTAATACCTTTGTCTGCATCCACACCTATCATAGGCGAAGGGCTTGCAAAAGATGGTGCTGGATGGTGACGTTCGCAGCACCTTTTACTAAAACCAGGAGGCATTTCGGGGTATCCTAACCAAGAGTGAAAAACAAGGAAAAACCTTCTTTTCCTTTATACTAAAAATGCAATATTATAGTAATATTCATGAACTTTTTTTTTGTTTCTCATATATAGCAATTTAATAAATTCATGACATAATTCTACTTATTTTGGCACATTCATTGCACGTGCCAATGTTCTTAATATTGTAAAGGGACATTTCTTTTCCATTCAAGTTTAGACTCCATCTGAACCAACCCATTAATATTATTGCTACCCAATTTATTTTTTTACGGGTCTATAGTGGTTTTAAAGTTGAACAATGAAAAAGCATTACTTTAAAAAATTTATTGTCTTTCCCTTATTTATTTTTATAGATTGCATGTGCTAAAACCTTTTTCCCTTGATTGTCTTATGTGTTTAATTTGAATTCTTAGTCTAATTTGCCTCATTTTACTTCCTTATTTATTTTTATTGAAACACCTAAATAATTTTGCCCCAAAATAATTAATTATTTATTCGTGGATTACCTTTTAGCACTAGTTGAGTCTGTGTGGGCTCGATCCTTACTTACCCTAACTATATTTTTTAGGAAGGTATATAATTTAATTTGACGTGCTAACAAGTCAGTTGAGAAAGTTGCTACTGAATTTATTTCTTTTCCTCAATTCTATAAAAACAAAAAAGAACATGTAAAAACTTCTTTTTTTCTTTTCCAATTCTTGAAATTTTCCTTTCATTTTATTGGTGCTGAAGAAATTTTTTGATGCAAGAAAAGATCTATGGTGAAATGAATTTTTATAAAGAGTGAGGAAAAGAATAAAGAAAATTATAAATTAATACCTTAGTTTCCAACGATACTTGTCAAAGGCGGAGGTCATGTAAGATATCGTGATGTTCGCAGCAGTTTTTACTAGAAACAGGAGCCATTCCGGCAGCAGAAGACTTAGCAAGATCCAAAAGCAAGGAAGAATCTATTTTTCCTTTATATACAAAAATAGAATATTATAGACAAAATTTTATTGAGAAATTTGCTAATTAAGGCCATAAATTGTTGTTACGTTTCTTTATACAGTCACAAACTTCGATTTCATATTTTCTTATGAATGAACTTTTCTTTAATTCTCATATATAGCACTTTATTAGATTCATGATAGAGTTCCATTTATTTTGGCACGTCCATTGCACGTGCCGACGTTCTTAACATTTTAAAAGGACATTTTTATCCCTTCAAGTTATTAATCTGTCTAAACCAACCCATTTATATTATTTCCACTTAATTTACTTTTTTATGGATCTATAGTTGTTCTAAAGTTGAATAATAAAAAACATCGCTTTAAAAAATTTATTGTCTTTTCCTTATTTAGTTTTATTGATCGCATATACCTTTTACCGCTGTTTTTCCTTGATTGTCTTATTTGTTTAATTTGAATTCTTAGTTTAATTGACGTTATTTCAGTTCCTATTTATTTTTATTGAAACTCTTAAACAATTTTGTCCCAAAACTGTTACTTCGTTATTCGTAGATTAACTTTTAGCATTCCTTTAGTCTCTATGGGTTCGACTCTTACTTGCCCTATCTATAATTTTTGGAAGGTTTATGATTTAGATGTGCTTTGGTTAACAAGGAAGTTAAGAAAGTTGCTACTGAATTTATTTTGTTTTCTAAATTAGAAAAAACAAAAAAGAAAAAGTAAAGGTTTCTTTCTTTTTTTTCTCGTATTTCTCAAAATTTTCCTTTTATTTTTTGGTGCTGAAAAATTTTATGCACAAGGAAAAGATCTACCGTGAAATGAATTTTTAAAAAGAGCTCATAAAAATAAAGGAAATTATAAATTAATACCATTGTTTCCAGTGATACTTGTTAGGTACGGAGGTCGTGCAAGAGATGGTGATGGGATGGTGATATTCGTCGTACCTTTTACCAGAAAGAGTCCCAGCAAGAGCAAAAAACAAGGAAGAACCTGGTTTTCTTTATATTAAAAAAAATAGAGTATTACAAATAATATTTTATTGAGAAATTTGCTAATTATATCCATAAATTAATTTTTTATTAATGTATATGATTAAAAACTTTGATTTCATATTTTCTTATTCATTAACTTTTTTCGATTCTCACATATAGACATTTATTAAATTCATGACGGAAGTCGATTTATTTTGGCACGTTCATCGCACGTGCTAACGTTCTTAACATTTTAAAGGGATATTTTTTCTTTAAGTTTAGATTGCATCTTAATTGACCCATTTATATTATTGCTACCCAATTTATTTTTTTATAGGTTTATAGTGGTTATAAAGTTGAATAATAAAAAACATTGCATAAAACATGAGGCAGAAAAATAAAGAAAATAATAGAACTAATACTTTTTTTTTTTTTTGCAATGACACTTGTTAGAGAAAGAGAGGTCTTGCAAGAGTTGGTGATGGTTGCGGCACCTTTTAACCGAAAAAGGAGGCATTTCAGCACAAATAGACTCAGCAAGAGCAAAAAGCTCGGAAGAAGTTATTTTTCCATTATATAAAAAAAATAACATTATAGATAAAATTTTGTTGAGAAATTTGCTAACTATAGCCATAAATTAACTTTGCGTTTTTGCATATTTAGCACAAACTTTGATTTTATATTTTCTTATGCATAAACTTTTCTTTGATTCTTATATAGCACTTTATTAAATTCATGACAGAATTCCATTCATTGTGGCACGTTTGTTGCATATGCCGACGTTCTTAACATTTTAAAGGGACATTTTTTTTCCATTCAAGTTGTTACTCCACCTTGACTTGTACTCCGAAAAACACTTCTAAAATAAGTTTTGACCTACTCTACCTTCTCCAAATAAACTCAAATGGTGTCAACCATGTAGAACACCAACCAAATCCAAATAATATTTGAACTTGAAAATTGGAACTGGCTTCATCAATATACCAGTAGGATTGTCTTTAGTATCAACCTTCTCAATAGTCACGTCGCCACGTGAAACAGAGTCTCGCAGAAAGATTTATCTCACATCAATGTGCTTGGTCCTTTCATGAAACATTAGGTTCTTAGACAAGCCGATAGCCGCTTTGACTATCACAAAGTATTGAAGTTTCAAAACCACAACTTTTAATCAAGCCTCTCATCTATAAAGCTTCTTTCACAGCTTTAGATATTGACATATGCTCAGCTTCAGTTGTAGATAAAGCAACAGTAGACTGCAACGTATCCCTCCAACTAATAACACTTCCAAATAAGGTAAAAGATATATCCAGTGACAGATTGTCTTTTATCTAAATTACTAGCATAATCATAATCCGCATAACTAGTGATTCCATCTTGAGTAGATGAATTTCTATCATAAGTTAGACTCAAGTCTACAGTTCCTTTGAGATACCATAGAATCCACTTGATAGCTTGTCGATGCTCCTTTCTAGGATTAACTATGTATCGACTAACAACACTTACTAAATGAGCAATATCAAGACGTGTGCAAACCATAGCCTACATCAAACTTCCAACAACGTGAGGTTAAGAAACACGAGACATGTATTCCTCTTCCTCCTCGGTCTTTGGGTGATAACTTTCCTGAAAACTTGAAGTGTGTTGCTAGTGGTGTACTTCCTGGTCTTGCCTTGTCCATTCCAAAACGTTCAAGAATTTTCTTGATGTATTGACTTTGAGACAAGCATAGCTTTCTTGCTTGTCGATCTCTATTAGTCTCCTGGCCTAAGATTCTCATCATTCATCTCAAATTTACTGCTCAACAAGGCAGTTGAGAAAGTCGCTATGTAATTTATTTCTTTGTCTCAGTTCTATAAAATCAAAAAAGAACAAATAAAAGTTTTTTCTGGTTTTCTCGGATTCTCAAAATTTTCCTTTTATTTTTTTGGTGCTGTAGAAATTTACTAAACTAAGAAAAGATCTGTGGTGAAATGAATTTTATAAAGGGTGAGTTGGAAAATTATGTAAATTATAAATTAATTCATTTGTCTGCAGTGACACTTGTCAGAGGAGGAGGACTTGCCAGAGATGGTGACGGTATGGTGACCTTCGCGACACCTTTTACCTGAAACAGGTGGCATTCTGACGGAAACAGCCTCAGCAAGAGCCAAAAATAAGGAAGAACTTGTTTGTTTTCTTTTTTTTTTATGCAAAAGAATAGAATATTATTGATATTATTTTATTGAGTAATTTGCTAACTATAGCCATAAATTCTGTATATAGTTAGAAACTTCAATTCATATTTTCTTATTCATTATCATTTTTTCGATATTCATATATAGCAATTTATTAAATTTATGACCGAATCTGAATTTTTTTGGCACTTTCATTGCACATGCAAAGGTTCCTAACATTTTAAAGAGATATTATTTTAAATTCAAGTTTAGACTTCGTCTAAAAAACCGTCACACTTATATTAGTGCTGCACAATTTATTTTTTTAAAGATTCACAGTGGTTCTAAAGTTAAATAATCAAAAACATCGCTTTAAATAATTTGTTGTCTTTGCCATTATTTATTTTTGTTGATTGTTTGTGCCTTGATAATGCCTTTTTACTTGATCGTCTTAGGTGTTTAATTTGAGTTCTTAATTTAATTTAGCTTATTTTAGCTCCTTATTTATTTTTATTGAATCTCCTAAATAATTTTGTCCCCAAAACAGTTACTTTGTTATTCGTAGATTACCTTTTAGTATTAATTGAGTTTCTGTAGGATCGGTCCTTACTTAACCTTTCTATATTTTTAGGAAGGTATATGATTTAATTTGACGTGCTTTGGTCAAAAAGGCAGTTGAGAAAGTCGCTGCTGAATTTATTTTTTTCTCCAATTCTATAAAAATAGAAAAGAACAAGTAAAAACTTGTTTCTTTCTTTTCTCCGATTCTCCAAATTTTCCTTTTATTTCTCTTGATGCTAAAGAAATTTTTTTATTCAGGAAAAGATCTATGCTAAAATTAGTTTTTAAAAAGGGCGAGGCAGAAAATTAAGGAAATTATAAATTACTTTTGTTTGCAGTGACACTTGTCAGAGCGGAGGACTTGTAAAATATTTTAACGGTATGGTGATTTTCATGGCGGTTTCTACCAGAAACAGTAGGCATTCAGGTTGAGACAGCCTCAGCAAGAGCCAAAAACAAGGAAGAACTTGTTTTTCTTTAATATAAAAAATATAGAATATTATCGATCATATATTATTGATTAATTTGCTAATTACAGCCACAAATTCTGTTTAAAGTCAAAAACTTTGATTTCATATTTTTTTATTCATGAGCCTTTTTTGGTTTTCATATATAAGAATTTATTAAATTTATGACTGAATTTGATTATTTTTGCACGTTCATTGCACGTGCCAAGGTTTTTAATATTTTAAAGGGTCATTTTTTTCCATTCAATTTTAGACTCCGTCTAAACCAACCCAGTTATATTTTTGCTACATAATTTAATTTTTTAAGGGTCTATAGTGCTTCTATAGTTACATAATAAAAACGTCACTTTAAATAATTAATTATCTTTTCCGTTATTTATTTTTATTTATTGTCTCTTCCTTGATAACGCATTTTCTCTCAATCATCTTATGTGTTTAATTTGAGTTCTTAGTTTAATTTATCTTATTTTAGTTCCTTATTTATTTGTTTGAAACTCCTAAATAATTTTGTCCTATAAAAAATTACTTTGTTATTTGTAGATTACCTTTTAGCATTAATTTAGTCTCTTGGGATCGATCTTTACTTGACCTTATTATATTTTTAGGAAGGTATATGATTTAATTTGACGTACTTTAGTCAAAAAGGCTTTTGAGAAAGTAGCTGCTGAATTTATTTTTATTCTCGACTCTATGAAAAAAAAAGTAAAAATTTATTACTTTTTTTCTAGGATTCTCAGAAGTTTCAATTTATTTTTCTTGATGCAGAAGAAATTTTTTGAACCAGTAAACAATCTATGCTTAAATGAATTTTTAATAAGGGTGAGGCAGAAAATTAAGGACTTGTAAGTGATGGTGATGGTATGGCAATGTTCGTGGCACCTTTTACCCGAAAAGGAGGCTATGAGGAAAGATGTAGATCGATCACCTTAGAATCCTGGTGGAACCAGCCTCAGGTAGGGCCAAAAACAAGGAAAAACTTGTTTTTCTTTTATATATAAAAAAGTAGAATACTATAGATAATATTTTATTGAGTAATTTGCTAATTATAGCCATAAATTCTTTATATAGTCAAAAAATTTGATTTCATATTTTCTTATTCATGAACTTTTTTTCAATTTTCATATATAGCGTTTATCAAATTAATGACAGAATTCAATTATTTTTGCACGTTCATTGCACTTTCCACGGTTCTTAACATTTTAAAGGGACATTTTTTCCATTCAAGTTTATGCTCCGTCTAAACTGACCCATCTATATATTTTACCACATTTAATTTTTTAAGGGTCTACAGTGGTTCTAAATTTAAATAATCAAAAACATCGGTTTAAATAAATTGTCTTTTCTCATATTTATTTTTATTGATTGCATGTGCCTTGGTGATGCCTTTTTCCCTTGATCGTTTTAAGTGTTTAATTTGAGTTCTTAGTTTAATTTACCTTATTTTAGTTCCCTATTTAGTTTTACTAAAACTCCTAAATAAAATTTTCCCCAAAACTATTACTTTGTTATTCGTAAAATACCTTTTAATTTATTTAGTCTTTGTGGGATCGACTTTTACTTGTCCTAACTATATTTTTAGGAAGGTTTATCATTTTAATTTTGCGTGCTTTGTGTCAACAAGGTAGTTCAGTAATCCGCTGCTAAATTTATTTCTCTTTCTCAATTCTATAAAAACAAAAAAGAACCAGGAAAATATCTACGGAGAAATGAATTTTTAAAAAGGGTGAGGCAAAAACTTAAGGAAATTATAAATTAATATCTTTTTTTTGCAGTAACACTTGTCAGATGTAGAGGTCTTGCAAGAGATGGTGATGGGATGGTAATGTTGGAGGCACCTCTTACAAGAAACTGGAGGCATTCCTGAGGAAACAACCTTAGCAAGAGCAAAAAACAAGGAAGGACCTGTTTTTCCTCTATATGAAAAATAGAATATTATAGATAGTATTTTATTAAGAAATTTTCTAATTATAGCCATAAATTATTTTTGCGTTTCTGTATATATATTTAGAAATTAATTTAATATTTTCTTATTCATTAACATTTTTAATTTTCATATACAACAATTTATTAAATTCATGACGGAATTCAATCTATTTCGGCATGTTCATTGCACGTGCCAAGGTTCTTAACATTTAAAGGGACATTTTTTTCCATTCAAGTTTGGACACAATCTAAACCAACCCAATTATATCATTGCTACCCAATTTATATTTTTATGGTACTATAGTGTTTCTAAAGTTGACTAGTAAAAATCACCTCTTTAACAAAATTATTGTCTTTTTCCCTATTTATTTTTATTGATTTCATGTGCCTTGCCAATGCCTTTTTCCCTTGATTATCTAAAGTTTTTAATTTGAGTTCTTAGTTTAGTTTACCTTTTTATAGTTCCTTATTTATTTTTTTTGAAACTCATAAATAATTTTGTCCCCATAGACATTACATTGTTATTCGTAGATTACCTTTTAGCATTAAATGAGTCTCTGTGGGATCAACCCTTTCCTGACCTTACTATATATATAGGAAGGAATACGATTTAATTCGACGTGCTTTGTTCAGCAAGGCAGTTGAAAAAGTCACAGTTGAATTTATTTCTTTTTCTCAATTCTATAAAAACAAAAAAGAACAACTATAAATTTGTTTCTTTTTTTCTCGAATTCTTAGAATTTTCCTTTTCTTTTTTGTGATGCTCATGAAATTTTCTGAACCAGGAAAATATCATTGGTAAAAAGAATTTTCAAAAAGAGTGAGGAAGACAATTAAGAAAATTTTGAATTAATACCTTTGTTTGTAGTGACATTTGTCAAAGGAGGAGGACTTGCAAGAGATAGTGATGTTTGCGGTAGCTTTTACTAGAACTAGGAGGCATTCTAGCGAAAACAGCCTCAACAAGAGCAAAAAACTAAGAACCTTCTTTTCTTTTATATATAAAAAAAAGAATATTATAGATAATATTTTATTGACTAATTATCTAATTATACCATAAATTATGTATATAGTCTAAATCTTTGATTTCATATTTTCTTATTCATTAACTTTTTTTTTTTAATTTTGATATATAGAAATTTATTAAATTCATGACAGAATTTGATTTATTTTAGCCCGTTCATTGCACGTGCCAAGGTTCTTAATATTTTAAGGGGATTTTTTTCCATTCAAGTTTAGACTCAGTCTAAATCGACCAATTTATATTATTGTGACCTAATTTATTTTTTTAATGGTCTACAGTGGTTCTAAAGTTACATAGTCAAAAACATCGATTGAAATAACATATTTTCTTTTCCCTGATTTGTTTTTATTTATCGCTTGTGTATTGATAATGCCTTTTTTCATAAGTGCTTAATTTGAGTTCTTAGTTTAATTTTTACTTTATTTTAGTTCCTTATTTAATTTTATTGAAACTCCTAAACAAGTTTTTCCCAAAACTATTACTTTATTATTCGTATATTATCTTTTAGCATTAATTGAGTCTCTGCAAGATCGACCCTAACTATATTTTTAGGAAGGTATATGATTTAATTTGACGTGGTTTGGACAACAAGGTAGCTGAGAAAGTCATTGCTGAATTTATTTCTTTTTTTTAATTCTATAAAAATAAAAAAGAACAAGTAAAACTTTAATTCTTTTTTTCTTTGACTCCCGGGCTTTTCCTCTTATTTTTCTAGTGCTAAATCTCTAAACCAGGAAATGATATATGGTGAAAAGAATTTCTAAAAAGGGAGGCAGAAAATTTGGAAATTATAAAATAATACCTTTGATTGCAGTGATATATATGTGAGGCGGAGGGCATGCAAGAGATAGTGATAGGATGGTGATGTTTGCGAACAAATTTTACAAGAAATAGGGGCATTCCGGCAGAAACAGCTTCAGCAAAAGCCAAAAACAAGGAAGAACCTGTTTTTCTTTATATAAAAAAAATAGAATATTATGGATAATATTTTATTGAGTAAGATGCCAATTATAGCCATGAATTATGCATATAGTTAAAAACTTTAATTTCTTATTTTCTTATTCATGAACTTTTTTTTATTTTTACATATACAAATTTATTAAATTCAAACAGAATTCAATTTGTTTCGGCACGTCCATTGCACGTGCAAGGGATTTTAAAATTTTAAAAGGACATTTTTTCCATTCAAGTTTATACTCCATTTGAACTGACCCATTATATTATTGCTACAAATTTTATTTTTTTAAAAGTCTATAGTGGTTGAAAAGTTAAATAATCAAAAACATCACTTTACGTAATTTATTTTCTTTCCCTTATTTATTTATTGATTGTTCGTGCCTTGATAATGCCTTTTTCTCTTGATTGTCTTAAACGTTTAATTTGAGTTATCGTTTTAATTTACTTTATTTTTGTTCCTTATTTATTTTTATTGAAACACCTAAATATTTTTTACCTAGAACTATTACTTTGTTATTCGTAGATTACCTTTTAGTAGTAATTGAGTCTCTGTGGGATCGATCCCTACTTGACCCTACTCTATTTTTAGGCAGATATATGATTTAATTTGACGTGTTTTCGTCAACAAATCATTTGAGATTGTGGCTGCCGAATTTATTCTTTTTCTCAGTTATATGAAAAAAGAACAAGTAAAACTTTAATTCTTCTTTCCTTTGATTCTTGAAATTTTCCTTTTATGTTTTTGGTGCTGAAAATATTTTCTTAAACTGGAAAAGATATATGGTGAAATGAATTTTCAAAAAAGGGTTAGCCAAAAACTTAAGAAAATCATAAATTAATACCTTTTATAGCAGTTGATACACTAGAGGCAGAGGACTTGCAAGAGATAGTGATGTTTGCAGAACCTTTTATTAGAAAGAGGAGGCATTTCGGCGGAGACAGCCTTAGCAAGAGCCAAAAACAAAGAGAACCTATTTTTCTTTTATATAAAAAAATATAGAATATCATAGATAGTATTTTATTGAGTAAGTTGCTAATTACAGCCTTAAATTCTGTATATAGTCAAAAACTTTTATTTCTTATTTTATTATTCATGCACTTTTTTCGATTTTAATAGCAATTAATTAAATTCATGACGGAATTCGATTTGTTTTGGCACGTTCATTGCACGTGTCAAGATTCTAAACATTTTAAAGTGTTAATTTTTTCTATTCAAGTTTGGATTCCGTCTAAACTGACCCATTTATATTATAGCTACCAAATTTATTTTTTTAAGGGTCTATAGTGACACTTATCAGAGGCAGAGGACTTGCAAGATATGGTGACCATATGATGATATTCGCGGCACCTTTTAAACCAAAGGAACCTTTTTTTCTTTTATGTTAGAAAAAAGAATACCATAGACAATATTATATTGAGTAATTTACTAATTATAGCCATAAATTCTGTATATAGTAAAAAACTTTCATTTAAACTCATGATGGAATTCGATTTATTTCTGCACGTGCATTGTATGTGCCACGGTTCTTAACATTTTAAATGGTCATTTTTCCCCATTCAAGTTTAGTCTCCATCTAAACCAATCTATTTATATTATTGCTACCAAAATTTATTTTCTTAAAGGTCTATAGAGGTTCTAAAGTTATATAATCAAAAACATCGCTTTAAATAATTTATTGGCTTTTCCCTTATTTATTTTATTGATTGCATGTGCCTTAATAACAGTTTTTTCCCTTAATTGTCTTAAGTGTTTAATTTGAGTTCTGAGTTTAATTTACCCTATTTTAGCTCTTTATTTATTTTTATTGAAGCTCTTAAATAATTTTTCCCCAAAACTATTACTTTGTTATTCGTAGATTACCTTTTAGCATTAATTGAATCTCTTGGATTAACCCTTACTTGACCCTAGTACATTTTCATGAAGGTATATGATTTAATTTGACGTGCTTTGGACAACAAGGCAGTGGAGAAAATCGCTGCTAAATTTATTTCTCTTTCTCAATTATAAGAAACAGAAAAGAACAAGTAAAAATTTATTTCTCTTTTTATTGGATTCTCGAAATTTTCCCTTTATTTTTTTGGTGCTAAAGAAATTTTTTGAACCATGAAAAGATATATGGTGAAGTGAATTTTTAAAAAGTGTGTGGCAAAAAATTAAGGAAATTAAAATTAATACCTTTGATTGAAGTGGAACGATACAAAGGTGGAGGACTTGCAAGAGATGGTGACAAGATGGTGAGGTTTGCGGCACCTTTTACCAGAAACAGGAGGCATTCAAGCAGGAAAATCCTCAAAAAGAGCTTAAAACCAAAGAAGAACCTGTTTTTCTTTTATATAAAAAAGTTATAGAATATTTTATATAATATTTTATTGAGTAATTTGTTACTTATAGCCATAAATTTTTTATATATTCAAAAACTTGATTTCATATTTTCTAATTCATGAACTTTTTTCAATTTCATGTATAGCAATTTAGTAAATTCATGACAGAGTTCAATTTTTTTCAACATGTTCTTTGCACATGCCAACGTTCTTAACATTTTAAAGGGTCAGCTTTTTCCGTTCAAGTTTAGACTCCGTCTAAACTGACCCATTTATATTATTACTTCAATACTTATTTTTTTTAAAGGTCTACACTAGTCCTAAAATTAAATAATAAAAAAGATTGCTTAAAATAATATATTGCCTTTTCCCTTATTTATTTTTATTGATTGCTTGTGTCTTCATAATGCCTTTTTCCCTTAATCGTCTTATGTGTTTAATTTAAGTTCTAAGTTTAATTTACCTTATTTTAGTTTCTCATTTATTTTTGACTACACGACAGTTCAGAACACCCCTGCTGAATTTATTTCTTTTTTCTCAACTCTATAAAAACAAAAACGAACAAGTCAAAATTTATTTCTTTTTTCTTCGTGGATTCTCGGAATTTTACTTTTATTTTTTTGGTGATGAAAATTTTCTGAACAAGGAAAAGATATATGGTGAAGTGAATTTTTGAAAAGGGTGAGTCAAAAAATTAAGGAAATTATAAATTAATATCTTTGATTGCAGTAACATATTTCAGAGGTGAATGACTTGCAAGAGATGGTGACGGGATGGTGATGTTTGCGACCCCTTTTACAAAAAGAAGAGGTATTTTCGGCAGAAACAACCTCAAAAAATGCATAAAACAAGGAAGAACCAATTTTTCTTTTATATAAAAAAAAAAAAAAAGAACACTATAGATAATATTTTATTGAGTAATTTGTTAATTATAGCAATAACTTCTATATATATAGTCAAAACATTGATTTCATATTTTCTTATTCATGAAATTTTTTATGATTTTCATATACACCACCAATTTTATTGAATTCATAGCGGAATTCGATTTATTTTGGAATGTTAGTTTCACGTGCAAAGATTCTTAACATTTTAAAGGGACATTTTTTCAATTCAAGTTTAACTCTTTCTAAACCGACCCATTTATATTATTGCTACCAAATTTATTCTTTGAAGGGTGTATAGTGGTTCTAAAATTAAATAATAAAAAACATCGCTTTAAATAATTTATTTTATTTTTCGTTATTATTTTATTGATTGTCTGTGCCTTGGTAACATCTTTTACCCTTGATTGTTTTAAGTGTCTAATTTAAGTTATTGGTCTAATTTACCTTATTTTAGTTCCTTATTTATTTTTATTGAAACTCCTAAATCATTTTTTCCCAAAACTATTACTTTGTTATTTGTAGATTATCTTTTAACAATTGTTAAGACTTTGTGGTATTGACCCTTACTTGTCCTCAATATATTTATAGGAAGGTTTGTAATTTAATTTGGCGTGCTTTTGTCAATAAGGCAGTTGAGTAAGCAGCTGCTGAATTTATTTATTTTTCCCAATTCTACTAAAACAGAGAAGAATAACTAAAAATTTTTTATCTTTTTTCTACGATTCTAGGGATTTTCCTTTAATTTTTTTGGTGCTAAAGAAATTTTCTAAACCAGGAAAAGATCTATGGTGAAATGAATTTTTAAAAAGGGTGAGGCAATAAATTAATACCTTTATTTATAGTGACACTTCTAAGAGGTGGAGAACTTGCAAGAGATGGTGTTGGGACAGTGATGTTCACTACACCTTTTACAAGAAATAGGGGATTCTAGCTGAAACAATCTCAACCAGAGCCAAAAATAAGGAAGAACCTATTTTTCTTTTATATAAAAAACTAGAATATTATAAAGAATATTTTACTGGGTAATTTGCTAATTATAGCCATAAATTTTGCAAATGGTCAAAAACTTTGATTTCATATTTTCTTATTCATGAACTTTTTTTAGATTTTCATAAATAACAATTAATTAAATTCATGGCTGAATTCGATTTATTTTGGCACATTCATTGCACGTGCCAAGATGCTTAACATTTTAAAGGACATTTTTTCCCACCCATTTATATTATTGCTACCCACCCATTTTTATTTTTTTAAGGGTCTACAGTTCTTCTAAAGTTAAATAATAAAAAACGTAAATAATTTATTATCTTTTTTCAAATTTGTTTTTACTGATTGCCTGTGCCTTGATAACGTCCCTTGATTCTCTTAAGTATTTAATTTTAGTTCTTAGTTTAATTTACCTTATTTTATTTCCATATTTATTTTTATTGAAACTCCTAAATAATTCACAGTGAAGTAACAGAAGCGACGGCCCATAAAAACGCACCCTCGTGGGAGCAATCATGACAATAAGCGCACCCAGACGGGACAGGGAAACCCTTGTCCACGGCGCCTAACATGGCCCCATAAAATTATGGGGAAATGGGGATATCCTCCTCTCTTTCTTTCTTTTTTCTTTTCCTCGTCCACTTAACTTTTTTAGTTCCAAATTTTGGCTTCTCCTTTCACTATTATTTTCTTATTCGTAAATTACCTTTTAACATTGATTAAGTCTTTTTGGATCGACCATTACTTGCCCTATCTGTATTTATAGAAAGGTTTATGATTTAATTTGGCATGCTATGGTTAACAAGGCAGTTGAGTAAGTCCCTGCTGAATTTATTTCTTTTTCTCAATTCTATGAAAACAAAGAAGAACAAGAAAATATTTCCATCTTTTTTTCTCAGATTCTCAGGATTTTCCTTTTATTTTTTGGGCGCTGAAGAAACTTTTTGAATCACGAAAAGATGTATGATGAAATTAATTTTTAAAAAGTGTGAGGTAGAATATTAAGGAAATTATAAAATAATAATGGTTTTGTAATGACACTAGTTGGAGGGGGAGGACTTGCAAGAGATGGTAACAGGATGATGATGTTTATTGCACCTTTTACAAGAAAGAGGAGGCTTCCAACATGAACAACATCAGCAGGAGCAAAAAAAAAGGAAGAACCTGTTTTTCTTTTATATAAGAAATATAATATTATATATAATATTTTATTGAGTAATTTGCTAATTATAGCCATAAATTCTTTATATAGTCAAAAACGTTGATTTCATATTCTCTTATTCCCAAACACCTTTTTGATATTCATATAGAGCAATTTATTAAATTCATGAAGGAATTCAATTTATTTTGATAAGTTCATTGTACTTGGCAAGGTGCTGAACATTTAAAGGGACATTTCATTCAAGTTTTGACTCCACCTAAACTGACCAATTATATGATTGCAACCCAATTTAATTTTTTCAGGCTCTATAGTTGTTCAAAAGTTAAATAATCAAAAGCATAACTTTAAATAATTTACTGTCTTTTCCCTTATTCCTTTTTAATGATCACCTGTGCCTTCATATCACCTTTTTCCCTTGGTTGCATTGTGTTTAATTTGAGTTTTAAGTTTAATTACCTTAATTTAGTTCCTTAATTTTTTTTATTGAAACTCCAAAATGATTTTTCCCAAAACTATAACTTTGTTGTTCATAGATTACCTTTTAGCATTAATTAAATCTCTGTGGAATTGACCCTTGCTTCATCTTAGTACATTTTTTTGAAGGTATATGATTTGATGTGCTTTTGTTAACAAGGCAGTTGAGAAAGTCGTTGCTAAATTTATTTCTTTTTCTCACTTTTATTAAAAAGAAAAGAACAAGTGAAAATTTATTTCATTTTTTCTCGGATTCTCAGAATTTTCCTTTTATCTTTTTGGTGCAGAAGAAATTTTTTTTTTCTGAACACGAAAAAGATCTGTAGTGATATGGATTTTTAAAAAAGGTGAGGCATAAAATTAAGAAAATTATAAACTAATACCTTTGTTTGCAGTGACACTTGTAAGGGGCAGAGGACTTACAAGAGATGGTGACGGGATGGTGATGTCGCGGCACTTTTTAGAATAAACAGGAGGCATTCCGACAGCAACAATCTCAACAAGAGCCAAAAACAAGGATAATGTTTTATTGAGTAATTTGCTAATTACAGCCATAAATTCTATATATACTAAAAATTGGATTTCATGTTTTCTTATTCATAAACTTTTTTTCGAATTTTAGGAATAGCAATTTATTAAATTCATGACGGAATTCGATTTATTTTGGCACGTTCATTGCACGTGCCAAGTTGCTTAGCATTTTGAACGGATATTTTTTTCTATTCAAGTTTAGACCCCATCTAAACTGACCCCTTTTATATTATTGCTACCCAATTTATTTTTTTAAGAGTCTACAGTGCTTCTAAAGTTAAATAATAAAAAATATCGCTTTAAAGAATTTATTGTCTTTCCTTTTATTTACTTTTATTGAATGCCTATGCCTTGAAAACACATTTTTCCCTTGATTGTCTTAAGTGATTAATTTGAGTTGTTAGTTTAAGTTACCTTATTTTACTTCCTTATTCATCTTTATTTAAACTCCTAAATAATTTCTCCCCAAAACTATTACATTGTTATTCGTAGATTACCCTTTAGCATTAATTGTGTCTTTGGGGAATTGACCCTTACTTATCCTATCTATATTCATAAGAAGGTTTATGCTTTAATTTGGCATGCTTTGGTCAACAAGTTAGTTGAGTAAACTGCTGCTGAATCTATTTCTTTTTCTCAATTCTTTAACAACAAAAAAGAATAAAGTAAAATTTCTATCTTTTTTCTCGGATTCTAAGGATTATCCTTTTATTTTTATGGTGCGGAAGAAGTTTTATGAACAAGGAAAAGATCTAGGGTGAAATGAATTTAGAAAAAGGGTGAGGCAAAAAATTAAGGAAATTATAATTTAATACCCTTTTTTGCAGGGACACTTGTCAGAGGCGGAGGTCTTGCAAGCGATAGTAATGGGATGGTGATGTTCGCGGCACCTTTTACATGAAAATGGAGGCATCATGAAGGAAACAACCACAACAAGAGCCAAGAACAAGGAAGAACCTGTTTTTCCTTTATATAAAAAAATAGAATATTATACCTAATATTTTATTAATAAATTTTTTAAATACTGCCATAAATTATTTTTGTGTTTCCGTATAGATTAAAAAGTTCATTTTATATTTTCTTATTCATGAACTTTTTTTCGATTTTCTTACATAAAAATTTATTAAATTCGTAACGGAATTATATTTATTTTGCCATGTTCATTGCACGTGCCAAGGTTCTTAACATTTCAAAGGGACATTTTTTTCCCATTCAATTTTAGACTCCCTCTAAACCGACTAATTTATATGATTGGTACCCAATTTATTTTTTATGGATCATAGTGTGGTTCTAAAGTTGAATAATCTAAAACATTGCTTTAAAAATCTTATTGTGTTTTCCCTTATTTATTTCTATTGATTACAAGTGCCTTGCTAACGCCTTGTTTCATTGATTGTCTTAATTGTTTAATTTGACTTCCTAGTCTAATTTACCTTATTTTAGTTCCTTATATATTTTTGTTGAAACTCCAAATAATTTTGTCCCTAAACTGTTACTTTTGTTATTCGTTGATTACCTTTTAGCATTAATTGAGTCTCTGTGGGATCTATCCTTATTGACCTAACTATATTTTTAGGAAAATATATGATTTAACTTGACGTGCTTTGGTCAACAAGGTAGTTGAGAAAGTCGCTGCTGAATTTATTTCTTTTTCTCTTTTTGTAAAAACAAAAAACAACAAATAAAAATTTATTTCTTTTCTTCGCATATTCTCAAAATTTTCCCTATTCTTTTGGTGCTGAAGAAATTTTCTGAACTTGGAAAATATCTATGGTGAGATGAACTTTTGAAAAGAGAGAGGCAGAAAATTAAGATAATTATAAATTAATTTTGTTTGCAGTGACACTTGTCCAAGGCAAAGGACTAGCAAGATATGGTGATGGGATGGTGATGTTCACAGCACATTTTACCAGAAAAGGGAAGCATTCTGGCAGAAACAGCCACAGCAAGAGCCAAAACCAATGAAGAAGCGGTTTTTCTTGTATATAAAAAAATTATGAATTTTAGAGATAATATTTTATTAAGTAATTTGCTAATTATAACCATTCTATTTATAGTCAAAAACTTTGATTTCATATTTCTTTATTCTGGAACTTTTTTTTGATTTTCATACAAAGGAATTTATTAAATTCATGATGGAATTCGATTTATTTTAGCATGTTCATTGCACGTGCCAAGCTTCGTGATATTTTAGAGGGACATTTTTTGCATTCAAGTTAAGACTTCGTCAAGCTCTACAGTGGTTCTAAAGTTAAATAATAAAAAATAATGCTTTAAATAATTTATTGCCTTTTCCCATATTTATTTTTATTGATTTCATGTCCTTTATAATGCCTTTTTCTCTTGATTGTCTTAAGAGTTTGATTTGATTTTTTAGTTTAATTTACCTTATTTTAGTTCCTTATTTTTATTAAAACTACTAAATAATTTTTCTCCAAAACTATTACTTTGTTATTCGTAGATTACTTTTCAAGAATAATTGAGTCTTTGTGGGATCAACCGTTATTTGTCCTAACTATATTTTTAGGAAGGTTTATGATTTAATTTTGCGTGCTTTGGTGAACAAGGTAGCTTAGTAAGCCGTTGCAGAATTTATTTCTCTTTTCCAATTCTATAAATAAAAAAAAGGACAAGTAAAAATTTATTTCTTTTTTCTCGAATTCTCAAAATTTTTCCTTTTATTTTTTTGGTGTTCAAATTTTTTGAACCAGCAAAAGGTCTACGGTGAAATGAATTTTTTAAAAGGATGAGGCGATAAATTAAGGAAATTACAAATTAATACCTTGGTTTGTGGTGACACTTGTCAGGGGCGGAGGTCTTGCAAGAGATGGTGAGGGGATTGAAATATTCCTGGCACCTTTTACCAAAAACAGGAGGCATTCCGGCAGAAACAGCCTCAACAAGAGCCAGTAATAAAGAAGAACCTGTTTTTTTCCTTAATATAAAAAATAAAATATTATAGATAATATTTTATTGAGAAATTTGCTAATTATAACCATACATTATTTTTTCATTTCTGTGTATATTAAAAAATCGATCTCAGATTTTTTTATTCATGAACCTTTTTTTTTTTTCAATTTTCATATATAATAATTTATAAAATTCATGATGAAATTTGATTTATTAAATTGAGAAAGTTGATGCTGAATTTATATCTTTTTCTCAATTCTATAAAAACAAAAAAGAACAAGTAAAAATTTATTTCTTTTTTTCTCGGATTCTCAGAATTTTCCTTTTATTTCTTTTTACGCTGAAGAAATTTTAAGAACAAGGAAAATATCTATGGTGAGATAAATTCTTAAAAAGGGTGAGCAGGAGGAAGCTTATATACCACAGCCCACACTTCAGCAACCTCACCTAGACCTTCTTGGCGCTGGAGAAGGCAGAGCCAGGAGTACTCACAACAACAAGGTAGAAACTTTGAGCAAATTATCAATGAAAACAAAGATATTGAAGAAGAAAGCATAAGCTTTGAGCCATGAATTAAGAGAAGAGAAAAAATTCGATGGACATACCAGAGCAGAGCTTGAAGAAGATAGAAGGGAAGAGTAAGGAGAGAGAAAAAGCACAGGAAATTGGAGGCAGAACCAGAGAAAGATCAGGTAATAGAGGAGAGAGAAAATTGGGGTTTAAAAATTTTAGGTTAATTTTTTAACTCTGGTTAGGAGTGTAGTTTTCTTTTAATAATATTTTGTGTAAAAAATATAAAATAAAAAAGAAAAGTAGTCTATATTAGGAATGATACAGAGGATGTTACAGGGAGTGTTACAGAGGATCCGAACCGGCATAATGGGCGCAAGTTAACGTTAAATATTCTTTTGAAAATTTCTTTTTTCTTATGGTAATATAGAATGTTTATTAATTATTCAAATAAAAGCTAAAAAGACAGAAAATACATTAATTATGTTTTGTTCGAGAGTGTGTTTGAGTGCACGCGTAAGATTTATTACAAATTATTCAATTTCATTATAAAAGATATTGAATTAATAATTTTTTAACAATATTATGCATTCTACTATTTATTTATAATGTGAAATCTAGAAATTTTATTAAATTAGTTTAAAAGACAGAAGAAATGACATATAGTATTATCTCCATGCGAATGTAAAAGGATAATTTTGTTTGAAGCAAATGTTGAAGGGACGATTTGAAATTGTAGTCTTGGATCATAATGAATATACTCTAGTTATTTTAAATAATTTTCCTAATTGATAAAAAGTTCACTAGTACAAAGGATAATAAGTATTGAATTCTAATAACTTAGTTATTAATATTATTAAAAGTATAAAAATAGAATGTTATAGATAATATTTTATTGAGAAATTTGCTAACTATAGCCTTAAATTATTTTTTCTTTTATAGTCACAAACTTTGATTTTATATTTTCTTAGTCATGAACTTTTTTTGATCTCTCTATATGTCAATTCATTAAATTCATGACGTAACTCGATTTATTTTGACGTTCATTACACTATGCTAATATTCTTAATAGTTCAACGGGATATTTTTTTCATTCAAGTTTAGAATCCATCATATCCTAAATTTTCTTCCATTTTTCTCCATTGAGACCCTCCACTACTTCTGCAAACCACCTTCCTTCAACCATCTTTTCCTGCTAGATCTGGACAACGGCTTTAGCTGAAGTTCAAATCTTGGCCAGATCTTCCTTTTTCGTTCTTTATAATGATTCATTTATATGTATATATTTTATCTAAGATCATAATAAATTTTTTTGAAGGAGATCTTTTTCTAGATTAAGATGCAAAGGCAAGATCTACTTCGATCTTTTCAGATCTTGTTCTTGTTCTACTTTTTGGAGCAGCTTTTCAACCCGAATTTAGTTTGGGAGATTTTTATATCCCTCTGAGGCCGTTTTCAAAGACGTTGATTCATCCGTAGCTTTGTAAATAGCTGACTTCTATGAAGGGGATGATGATTTTGAGTCTTTCTTGCCAATGTGGTCTTAAGATTGCAAGAAAGACTCTATGATGAGCTTCTTTTGATTATCATATATATAGCAATTTATTAAATTCATGATGGAATTTGATTTATTTTGGCACATTCATTGCACGTGCCAACATTCTTAACATTTTAAAGAGATATATTTTTCCATTCAAGTTTAGACTCCATCTAAACCGACCCATTTATATTATTGCAACCCAACTTTTTTTATGGGTCTATAGTGGTTCTAAAGTTGAATAAACAATAACGTCTCCTTAAAAAAATATTGTATTTTCCCTTATTCGTTTTTATTGATTCATGTGCCTTGCTAACCCATGTTTCCCTTAAGTGTCTTAAGTGTTTAATTTACCTTATTTTAGTTCCTTATTTATTTTTGTTATAACTCCTAAATAATTTTTCCAAAATACTTTAGTTTGTTATTCATGGATTACCTTCTAGGATTAAATTGAGTCTCTGTGGGATGAAGCCTTACTTTCCCCAACTATATTTTTAGGAAAAGTATATGATTTAATTTGATGTGCTTTGGTCAGCAAAGTAGTTGAGAAATCGCTGCTAAATCTATCTCCTTTTCTCGATTCTATAAAAATAAAAAAGAACAAGTAAAAATTTCTTTCTTTTTTTCTCGAATTCTTGAAATTTTCCTTTTACTTTTTTTGGTGCTGAAGAAATTTTATGAACCAGGAAAATATCTATGGTGAAATTTATTTTCAAAAAGAGTGAGCTAGAAAATAATAGAAATTATAAATTAATACCTTTGTTTGCAGTGACACTTCTCGGAGATGGAGGCTTGCTAGAGATGGTGACGGGATGGTCATGTTCGCGGTACTTTTTACCAGAAACAGGGGCATTCTGGCAGAAACAACTCGAGCAATAAAGAACCTGGTGCCACTAATTTATCTTTTTATGGGTCAATAGAGGTTCTAAAGTTGAATAATAAAAAACATCGCATATAAAATTTATAGTCTTTCCCTTATTTATTTTTATTGATTGTATGTGTCATGCTAATGCCTTTTTCCCTTGATTGTCATATGTGTTTAATTTTAATTCTTATTTTAATGTACCTCATTCTAGTTCCTTATTTATTTTTATTGAACCTCTAAATAATTTTGGGACAAAATTATTACTTTTTTATTATTAAATTATCTTTTAGCATTAATTGAGTCTTGTGAAATCGACCCTTATTTGCTTTAACTATATTTTAAGGAAGGCATATGATTTAATTTGACATGCTTTTGTCAACAAGGATTTGAAAAACTTGCAATTGAATTTATTTCTTTATCTCAATTCTATAAAATCAAAAAAGAACAAGTCAAAATTTCTTTCCTTTTTTCTCGGATTCTTAGAATTTTCCTTTCATTTTTTTGGTGCTGAAGAATTTTTTTGAACAAAGATAAAATCTACGGTGAAATGAAATTTTAAAAAGAGTGAGGCAGAAAAATAAAGGAAATTATACTTTTGTATGCAATGACACTTATCTGAGGCGAAGGTCTTGCAAGAGATGGTGGCGGGAGTATGGTGGAAACAGCCTCAGCAACAGCCAAAAACAAGGAAGAACCTATTTTTCCTTTAAATAAAGGAAATGGTATATAATCACAAACTATGATTTCATATTTTCTTATTCATGAAAATTTTTCTGATTCTCATATATAGCAGTTTAATGAATTCATGACGAAATTCGATTTATTTTGGCACGTTCAATGTACGTGCCAACGTTCTTAAAATTTTAAAGGACCATTTTTTTCCCATTCTAGTATAGACCCAGATCAAAACGGACCCATTGATATCATTGCTACCAGTTTTTTATATGTGTCTATAGTAGTTCTAAAGTTGAATAATAAAAAACATCGCATAAAAGATTTATTATCTTTCCCTTATTAATGGTATGGATTGCATGTGCTATGCTAACGCCTTTTTCCCTTGATTGTCTTATGTGTTTAATTATAATCTTTATTTTAATTTACCTCATTCTAGTTCCCTATTTATTTTTATAGGAACTCCTAACTAATTTTATCTCTATTACTTTTTAGCATTACTTGAGTCTTGGTAGGAACAACCCTTACTTGCCTTAATTATATTTTTAGGAAGGTATATGATTCCATTTGAAGTGCTTTGAACGACAAGGAAGTTCAAAAAGTCGCTACAGAATTTATTTCTTTTTCGTATTTCTATAAAAACAAAAAAGGACAAGTAAAAATTTCTTTCTTTTTTGTCGGATTCTGAGAATTTTCCTTTTATTTTTTTGGTGTTGAAGAAATTTCCTGAGCCAAGAAAAGATTAACGGTGAAATGAATTTTTAAAAGATTGAGATAGAAAAATAAAGGAGACTATAAATTAATACCTTTTTTTGTAGTGACACTTGCGAGAGGCGGAGGTCTTGCAAGAGATGGTGACAAGATGGTGAAATTCGTGGCACCTTTTACAAGAAAGAAGAGACATGCAAGTAGAAACAGCCTCAGTAAGAGCCAAAAACAAGGAAGAACCTGTTTTTTCCTTTTTAAGGGACATATTTTTCCATTCAAGTTTAGACTCAATCTAAGCCGACCAATTTATATTACTGCCACCCAATTTATTTTTTTATGGGTATAGAGTGGTTCTAAAGTGGAAAAATCAAAAACATCACGTGAAAAATGTAATGTCTTTACCTTATTTATATTAATTGATTACATGTGCTATGCTAACGTCTTTTTCTCTTGATTGTAATATGTGTTTAATTTGAATTCTTAGTTTAATTGGCCTCATTCTAGTTCCTTATTTATTTTTATTGAAACTCTTAAATAATTTTGTCCCCAGAACTATTACTTTTTTATTCGTAGATTACCTTTTAGCATTCGTTGAGTCCTTGTGGGGTTGACCCTTACTTGTCCTAACTATACTTTTAGGAAGACATATGATTTAATTTGATGTGATTTGGTCAACAAGGCAGTTGAAAAATTCGCTACTGAATTTTTGTCAATTCTATAAAATAAAAAAAGAACAGTAAAAGTTTCTTTCTTTTTTTCTCGAATTCTTGGAATTGTTCTTTTATTTTTTTGGTGTTGAAGAAATTTTCTGAACAAAAAAAAAGATCTACTGTGAAATAAAATTTTAAAAAGAGAGGCAGAAAATAAAGAAATTATACCTTTGTTTGCAGTGAGACTTATCTGAGGTGGAGGTCTTGCAAGAGATAGTGATTGGAGTATGGCGGGAAAAGCCTCAACAAGAGCCAAAAATAAGGAAGACCTGTTTTTCCATTATATATAAAAAAGGTACGTAGTCACAAACTTTGATTTCAGATTTTGTTATTCATGAAATTTCTCCAATTTTCATATATAGAAATTTAATGAATACATGACAAAATTCGATTTATTTTGGCATGTTCAATGCACGTGCCAATGTTCTTAATATTTTAAAGGCCATTTTTGTCGATTCAAGTTTAGACTCGATCAAAACCTACACATTTGTAATACTGCTACCCAATTTTTTTGTGTCTATAGTGGTTCTAAAGTTGAATAATCAAAAACATCGCATAAAAATTTTATTGTCTTTCCCGTATTAATTTTTATGAATTGCATGTGCTATGCTAACGCCTTCTCCCTTGATTGTCTTATCTATTTAATTAGAATCCTTATTTTAATTTACCTCATTCTAGTTCCTTATTTATTTTTATTGAAATGCCTAAATCATTTTATCCCCAAAACTTTAGTTTTTTATTCATGGATTACCTTTTAGTATTAATTGATATATTATTTAATATATTACTAAATATTAATTAAATATTAAAATTTTTCTGTAGGAATGACCCTTACTTGCCTTAACTATGTTTTTAGGAAGGTATATGATTTAATTTGATCTACTTTGAATGACACGGCAGTTGAGAAAGTTGCTACAAAATTTATTTTTTTTCTTAATTCTATAAAAACAAAAAAGGAAAAGTAAAAATTTTTTTTTTCTCGGATTCTCGAAATTTTCCTTTATTTTTTGGTGCTAAAGAAATTTTCTGAGCCAAGAAAAGATCTATGGTGAAATGAATTTTTTATAAGAGATAGACAAAAAAATAAAGGAGACTATAAATTAATACCTTTGTTTGCAATCACACTTGTTAGATGCAGAGATCTTGCAAGAGATGGTGACAGGATGGTGATGTTCGCCGCACCTTTTACTTGTAACAAGAGGCATTCAGGCAAAAACGACGCTAGTAAAAGCTAAAAACAAGGAAGAGCCAGTTTTTCCTTTTTAAGGGATTTTTTTTCCATTCAAGTTTAGACGCCATCTAAACTGACCAATTTATATTCTTGCCACACAATTTATTCTTTTATGGGTCTATATGGTTCTAAAGTTGAATAGTAAAAAACATCGCCTAAAAAATTTATTGTCTTTCCCTTATTTATTTTTGTTGATTGCATATACCTTGCTAACCTCTTTTCCCTTGATTGTCATATGTGTTTAATTTGAATTCTTAGTTTAATTTACCTCATTCTATTTCCTTATTTATTTTTGTTGAAACTCCTAATTAATTTTGTTCCCAAAACTATTACTGTTTTATTTGTAGATTACCTTTTAGAATTAATTGAATCTTTGCGGGGATCGACCCTTACTTGCCCTAACTATACTTTCAGGAAGGCATATGATTTAGTGTGGCATGCTTTGGTCAACAAGGCGGCTAAAAAAATTGCTACTGAATTTATTTCTTTTTTTAAAATTATATAAAATAAAAAAACAAGTAAAAATTTCCTTTTTTCTCGGATTCTCGGAATTTTTCTTTTATTTTGTTGGTGCTGAAAATTTTTTGTAACAAAGAAAAGATCTACAGTGAAATTAATTTTAAAAAGAGTGAGGCAAAAAATAAAGAAAATTATAAATTAATACTTTTGTTTGCAGTGACACTTGTTTGAGGCGGAAGTCTTACAAAAGATGGCGACTAGATTCTGTAGGAAACAGCCTTAGCAAGAGCCAAATCTAAGGAGGAACCTGCTTTTCCTTTATATATAAAAAATAGAATATTATAGGTAATATTTTATTAAAAAAATTTATAATTATAACCATAAGTCATTTTTGAGTTTTTGTATATAGTCACAAACTTTGATTCCATATTTTCTTATTCATGAACTTTTTTCAATTCTCATGTATAGCAATTTAATAAATTCATTATGGAATTCGATTTATTTTAGCACATTCATTGCACGTGCCAATGTTCTTAACTTTTTAAAGGGACATTTCTTTTCTATTCAAATTTAGACACCATGTAAACCAACCCATTAATTTTATTGCAACCCAATTTATTTTTTTTTTACAGGTCCATAGTGGCTCTAAAATTGAACAATTAAAGACATCGCATTAATAAATTTATTATCTTTCTCTTATTTATTTTTATTGATTGCATGTGCCTTGGTAAAACCTTTTTCCCTTGAGAGTCTTATGTGTTTAATTTGAATTCTTAGTTTAATTTACCTTATTTTAGTTCCTTATTTATTTTTATTGAAACTCCTAAATAATTTTCTCCCAAAACTATTACTTTTTTATTCATAGATTATCTTTTATCATTAATTGAGTCTTTGTACGGTCAATCCTTACTTGCCCTAACTATATTTTTAGGAAGGTATATGATTTAATTTTATGTGCTTTGGTCAACAAGGAAGTTGACAAAGTCACTACTGAATTTATTTCTTTTTCTTAATTCTATAAAAACAAAAAGATCAAGTAAAAATTTCTTTCTTTTTTTCTAAGATTCTCGGAATTTTCCTTTAATTTTTTTTTTTGCTGAAGAAATTTTCTAAACTGGGAAAAGATCTACGGGAATGGTGATGTTCGCGACACCTTTTACCAGAAACAGGAGGCATTCCAGCAGAAACAGGCTTAGCAAGAGCAAAAAATAAGGAAGAACCTATTTTTCCGATATATTAAAAATTAGAATATTATAGACAATATTTTATTGGGAAATTTGCTATTTATAGCCATAAATTTTTCTTTTGCGTTTCTATATATATTCACAAACTTTAATTTGGTATTTTCATATTCATGAATTTTTGTTCGATTCTCATGATGGAATTTGATTTATTTTTTGGTATATTCATAGCACATGGTGACGTTCTTAACATTCTTAACATTTTAAAGGGATATTTTTTTCCGTTAAATTTTTGACTTCATCTAAACCAACCCATTCATTTATTGCCACTAAATTTATTTTTTATGTGCCCATTATGGTTCTAAACTTGAATAATAAAAAGCAATCAAAAACATTACTTTAAAACTAACTATATTGTCAGGAAGGTATATGATTTAATTTGACGTGCTTTGGTCAACAAGGCAGTTGAAAAAATTGCTAGTAAATTTATTTCTTTTTCTCAATTCTATAAAAACAAAAAGAACAAGTGCTAGTTTCTTTCTTTTTTTTTTTTCTCGGATTCTCGGAATTTTCCTTTTGTTTTTTTTGTGCTGAAGAAATATTCTTAACCAAGAAAAGATCTACAGTGAAATGAATTTTAAAAAAGAGTGAGGCAGAAAAATAAAGGAAATTTTAAATTAATACTTGGTTTGAAGTGACAATTGTCAGGTGGAGGTCTTGCAAGAGATGGTGATTCGCGACACCTTTTACCAGAAACAGGAGAGATTCCAGTGGAAACAACTACAGCAAGAGCCAAAAGCAAGGAATAACCTATTTTTCCTTTATATAAAACAATAGAATGCAATAGAATATTATAGATAAAATTTCATTGAGGAATTTACTAATTATATCCATAAATTTATTTTGTAGTTTCTGTATATATTCACAAACTTTGATTTCATATTTCTTATTCATGAGCTTCTGTTAGGTTCTCATATATAGCACTTTATTAAATTCATGACAGAATTTGATTTATTTTTATATGTTCATTGCATGTGCCGATGTCCTTAGCATTTTAAGGGACATTTTTTTCTGTTCAAGTTTTGACTCCATCTAAACCATCCCATTTATATTATTACTACCCGATTTATTTTTTTTATGGGTCTATTCTAAAGTTGAATAGTAAAAAAGATTTGTGTAAAAAACTTATTGTCTTTTCCTTTATTTATTTTTATTGATTGCATGTGCCTTTCTAATGCCTTTTTCCCTTTACTGTCTTATGTGTTTAGTTTGAAATATTTTTGTTTAATTGACATTATTTTAGTAACTTATTTTATTTTTAGTAAAACTCCTAAAAAATTTTGTCTTAAAATTGTTACTTTGTTATTCGTAGATTACCTGTTAGCATTAATTTAGTCTCAGTGGGACTGACTCTTAATTGCCCCATATGTATTTTTAGAAAGGTATATGATTTAATTTGACATGTTTGGTAAACGAGGTAGTTGAGAAAGTTGTTGCTGAACTTTTTTCTTTTTCTCAATTTAATAAAAACAAAAAACGAGAAGAAAAAATTTCTTTCTTTTTTTCTCGGATTCTAAGAATTTCATTTTATTCTTTTGGTGCCAAAGAAATTTTTTGAACCAAGAAAAGATCTACCGTCAAATAAATTTTAAAAAGAGGGCGATAACCAAATAAATGAAATTATAAACTAATACCTTTGTTTGCAACTACACTTGTTAGTGCAGAGGTTTCACAAGGGATAGTGATGAGACGATGATGTTCGCAACACTTTTTAGCATAAACAGGAGGTATTCTAGCGGAAACAACCTCAACAAGAGCAAAAAACAAGTAAGAGCATGTTTTTCCTTTATATAAAAAAGGGAATATTACAGATAATGTTTTATTAAGAAATTTTCAAATAATAGCCATAAATTATTTTTGTGCTTCTGTATATATTTTAAAAAAATTTGATTTCATATTTTCTTATTCATGAACTTTTTTCGATTCTCATGTATAGCAATTTATTAAATTTATTATGTAATTCGATTTATTTTGGCACGTTCATTGCACGTACCAACATTCTTAACATTTTAAAAGGACATTTTTTTCCATTCAAGGTTGGATTCTATCTACACTAACCTATTTATATTATTGCTACCAAATTTTTTTATGGGTCTATAATGGTTGTAAAGTTTAATAATCAAAATATCGCTTTAAAAAATTTACTGTCTTTCCCTTATTTATTTTTATGAATGCACGTGGCTTGCTAAGGCGTTTTTTCCTTGATTGTCTTATGCATTTAATTTGAATTGTTAGTTTAATTGACCTTATTTTAATTCCTTTTTATTTTATTGAAACTCCGAAATAAGTTCGTCCCCAAAATGTTACTTTGTTATTCCTATATTACCTTTTAGTATTAATTGAGTCTCTTTGGGATCGACTCTTACTTGCTTTATCAGTAGTTTTAGGAATGTATATGATTTAATTTGACGTGCTTTTGTAAACAAGGCTGTTGAGAAAGTCACTGCTGGATTTATTTATTTTCCTCATTTCAAAATAAAAAAGAACAAGTAAAAATTTCTTTCCTTTTCTCTCATATTCTCGGAATTTTCCTTTTAGTTTTTTGGTGCGGAATAAATTTTCTAAACCAGGAAAAGATCTACCAAGCAATTAACTTTTAAAAAGTGTGCAGTAGATAAAGAAAGGAAATTATAAATAAATACCTTCATTTGCAGTGGCACTTGTCAGCAGCGGAGATCTTGAAAGAGAAGGTGAGAGGATGGAGATTTTCAGCACCTTTTAGTAGAAACAGAAGGAATTCTGCCAGAAATATCCTCAGCAAAAATAAGGAAGAACCTTTTTTCATATATATAGAAAAATATAATATTACAATTAATATTTGATTGAGAAATTTGCTAATTGTAATCCTAAATTATTTTTGCATATGTACATAGTCTCAAGCTTTGATTTCATATTTTCCTATATATGAACTTGTTTTCAATTCTCGTATATAGCAATTTACTAAATTCATGAAATAACTCAATTTATTTTGGCACGTGCACATTTTGAACATTTTAAAAGGACATTCCTTTTCTATTCAAGTTTAGACACTATCTAAACCGACCCATTATGTTATTGCTACACAATTTATTTTCTTACGGGTCTATAGTGGTTTAAAAGTTGAATAACAAAAAACATGGCGTTAAAAAATTTATTGTCTTCCCCTTATTTATTTTTATTGATTGCTTGTGCCTTGGTAACGCCTTTTCCCCTTGATTTTCTTATGTGTTCGATTTGAATTCTTAGTACAATTTACCTTATTTTAGCACCTTATTTATTTTTATTGAAACCCCTAAATAATTGTCCCCAAAAATATTATTTTTTTATTCGTATATTACCTTTTAGAATTAATTCAGTCTCCAAAAACATTATTTTTTTATTCGTAGATTACCTTTTAGAATTAATTCAGTCTCTGTAGGATCAACCCTTACTTGAGCTAACTATATTTTTAGAAAGATGTAAATTTTAATTTGACATTCTTTCATTAACAAGGCACTTAAGAAATCACTATTGAATTCATTTCTTTTTCTCATTTCTATAAAAACACAAAAGAACAAGTAAAAATTTCTTTCTTTTTTCTCAAGTTCTTGGAAATTTCATTAATTTTTTTCGTTCTGAAGAAATTTTCTAAACCAAGAAAATATCTGTGGTGAAATAAATTTTTAAAAAGAGTGAGGCTGAAAAATAAAGAAAACTATAAGTTAATACTTTTGTTTGCAGTGACACTTGTCGGAGACGGAGGTCTTGCAAGAGATGGTGGCGGGATGGTGATGTTCGCGACACCTTTTACCAGAAACAGGAGGATTCTGACGGAAGTAGCCTTAGTAAGAGCCAAAAACAAGGAAGAACCTGTTTTTCCTATATATATATATAATAGAATACTATAGATAATATTTTATTGAGAAATTGTCTAACTATAGCTATAAATTTTTTTTTGATTTCTGTATGTAGTCACAAGTTTTGATTTCAAATTTTCTTCTTCATGAACTTTTTTTTTATTCTCATACATTACAAGTTAATAAATTCATGATATCATTCGATTCATTTTGGCACATTCATTGCACGTGCCAACGTTCTTAACATTTTAAAGTGACATTTTTTCTGCATTCAGGTTTAGACTCCATTTAAACTGCCCAATTTATTTTTTAGGGGTCTATAGTGGTTCTTTTGTTGAATAATAAAAAACATCGCATAAAAAATTTATTGTCTTTCCCTTATTTATTTTTATTGATTACACGTGCCATGCTAACGTCTTTTTTCCCTTGATTGTCTTAAGTGTTTAATTTCAATTTTTAGTTTAATTTACCTTATTGTAGTTCCTTATTTATTTTTATTGAAACTCCTTATTTATTTTTAATGATTACACGTGCCATGCTAACGTCTTTTTCCCTTGATTGTCTTAAGTGTTTAATTTCAATTCTTAGTTTAATTTACCTTATTGTAGTTCCTTATTTATTTTTATTGAAACTCCTTATTAATTTTGTCCCCAAAACTATTACTTTTTTATTCTTAGATTACATTTAAGACTTAATTTAGTCTTTGAAGGATCAACCCTTGCTTACCCTAACTATATTTTTAGGAAGGTATTTATTTATTTTGACGTGCTTTGGTAAACAAAAGGCAGTTGAGAAAGTTGTTATTGAATTTATTTATTTTTCTCACTTCTATAAAAAAGAAAAAAAAAAGTAAAAATTTCTTTATTTTTTTTTTCACGAATTCTCACAATTTTCCTTTTATTTTTTGCTGCTGAAGATATTTTATGAAGTAAGAAAAGATCTACCATGAAATGAATTTTGGAAAAGAGTGAGGCAAAAAATAAAGGAAATTATAAACTATGACATTTTTTTGCAGCACACTTGTCAGAGATGGAGGTCTTGCAAGAGATGGTCATAGGATAGTGACATTCAAGGCACCTTTTACCAGAAATAGGAGGCATTCTGGGGAAAACAGTCTCAACAAGAGCTAAAAACAAGGAAGAACCTTTTTTTCCTATATATAAAAAACATATTACTATAGATAAAATTTATTGAGAAATTTTCCTATTATAGCCATAAATTATATTTGCATTTCTATATATAGTCACAAGCTTTGATTTCATATTTTCTTAGTTATGAACTTTTTTTCTATTCTGATACATAGTAAATTAATAAATTCAAGAGGAATTTGATATATTTTGGCACGTTGGTTGCACGTGTCATCGTTCTTAACACTTTAAAGGAACTTTTTCTTCCGTTCTAAACTGACCCATTTATATTATTGCTACCCAATTTTTTTTTATGGGTCTATAGTAGTTCTAAAGTTGAATAACTAAAAACACCACATAAAAAATTTCATATTATCTTGTACATGAACTTTTCCTCGATTCTTATGTATAGCCCTTTATTAAATTCATGATGGAAATCGATTTATTTTGGCACGTTCATTGCACGTGCCGGCGTTCTTAACATTTTAAAGAGACATTTTTTTCCATACAAGTTTTGACTCCATCAAAACTTAACCATTTGTATTTGTAATGTTGTCACCCAATTTACTTTTTATGTGTCTATAGTGCTCCTAAAGTTGAATAATTAAAAACATCGCATAAAAAATTTATTGTCTCTCCTTTATTTATTTATTTTGATTGAATGTGCCATTAGAACGCCTTTTGCCCTTGATTGTCTTTTGTGTTTAATTTGAATTCTTAGTTTAATTTAAATCATTCTAGTTCCTTATTTATTTTTATTGAAACTCCTAAATAATTATTTCCTTAAACAATTATTTTTTTATTTGTAGATTACCATTTAGCATTAATTGAGTCTTCATGGGATCGACCCCCTTTTTTGTCCAATCTATATTTTTAGGAAGGTATATGATTTAATTTGATGTGCTTTGGTCAACAACGCAATTGAGAATGCCGTTACCTAATTTATTTCTTTTTCTTAATTTTACAAAAACAATGAAGAAGTTTTTCCTTTCTTTTTTTCTTGGACTCATAATTTTTCCTTTTTTTGTTTTGCAATGCTGAAGAAACTTTTTGAACTAGGAAAATATTCTATGGTGAAATGAATTTATAAGAAGTGTGAGGCAGAAAAATAAAAGAAACAAAAAATTGATGTCTTTGTTTACAGTGACAGTTATCACAAGCAGTGATCGTGTGAGAGATGGTGTCAGGATGGTAATGTTCGCAGAACCTTTTACTTGAAACATGAGGCATTCCGGCAAACACAGCCTCAACAAAAGCAAAAAACAAGGAAGGACCTGTTTTTCCTTTATATATAAAAAAATTTGAATAGTTTTGTAATATTTCATTGAGGAATTTTCTAATTATAGAAATAAATTATTTTTTTGTTTCTGTATATAATAAAAAACTTTGATTTCATATTTTTTTATCGGTGAAATTTTTTTCGATTCTCATATATAACAATTTATTAAATTCATCATAGAATTCCATTTAGTTTGGCATGTTCATTGAACCTGCCAAGGTTCTTAACATTTTAAAAAAATATTTTTTTCCACTCAAGTTCAAGCTCCATGTAAATCGACCCATCTATATTTGTTGCTACCAAATTTATTTTTTTATGGGTCTATAGTTGTTCTAATATTGAATAAAAAAAAATTTCTTTAAAAATTTATCGTCTTTTCTCTTATTTATTTATTTTTATTGAAACTCCTAAATAATTTTAGCCCAAAATAATTACTTTTTTATCCTGGATTACCTTTTAGCATTAATTGAGTCTGTGTAGGATCGATCCTTACTTACCCTAACTATATTTTTAGGAAGGTATATAATTTAATTTCACATGCTAGCAAGTCAAAAACTTCTTTCTTTTTTTTTTTTTCCAATTCTTGAAATTTTCCTTTCATTTTATTGGTGATGACGAAATTTGCTGATGCAAGAAAGGATCTATGGTGAAATGAATTTTTATAAAGAGTGAGGAAAAAATAAAGAAAATTATAAATTAATACCTTTGTTTCCAACGATACTTGAAAAAGGCGGAGGGCATGCAAGATATCGTGATGTTCACAACACTTTTTACTAGAACAGGAGCCATTTTGGCAGAAACGGACTCAGCAAGGGCCAAAAGCAAGGAAGAACTCATTTTTCCTTTATATACAAAAATAGAATACCAGAGACAATTTTATTGAGAAATTTGCTAATTAAGGCCATAAATTATTGTTGCGTTTCTTTATACAGTCATAAACTTTGATTTCATATTTTCTTATTAATGAACTTTTCTTTGATTCTCATATATAGCACTTTATTAGATTCATGATAGAGTTCCATTTATTTTGGCACATTTTTATCCATTCAAGTTATTAATCCGTCTGAACCAACCCATTTATGTTATTTATACTTAATTTACTTTTTTATGGATCTATAGTTGTTCTAAAGTTGAATAATCAAAAACATCACTTTAAAAAATTTATTGTCTTTTCCCTTATTTATTTTTATTGATCTCATGTACCTTCTAATGCCATTTTTCCTTGATTGTCTTAGTTGTTTAATTTGAATTCTTAGTTTAATTGACCTTATTTTAGTTCCTTATTTATTTTTATTGAAACTCTTAAATAATTTTGTCCCAAAACTGTTACTTCATTATTCGTAGATTAACTTTTAGTATTCATTGAGTCTCCATGGGTTCGACTCTTACTTGCCCTATCTGTATTTTTTGGAAGGTATATAATTTAGATGTGCTTTGGTTAACAAGGAAGTTGAGCAAGTGGCTGATGAATTTATTTTGTTTTCTAAATTAGAAAAAACAAAAGAGAAAAAGTAAAGATTTCTTTCTTTTTTTCCCGTATTTCTCAAAATTTTCCTTTTATTTTTTGGTGCTAAAAAATTTTTGGAACAAGGAAAAGATCTACCATGAAATGAATTTTTTAAAAAGAGCACACATAAAGATAAAGGAAACTAGAAAGTAATACCATTGTTCGCAGTGATACTTGTCAGAGACGGAGGTCTTGCAAGAGATAGTGATGGAATGGTGATTTTCGTGGTACTTTTTACCAGAAACAGTCCCAGCAAGAGCCAAAAACAAGGAAGGACCTGGTTTTCTTTATATTAAAAAAAAAAAGTATTACAAATAATATTTTATTGAGAAATTTGCTAATTATATCCATAAATTAATTTTTCGTTAATGTATATAATTAAAAACTTTGATTTCATATTTTCTTTTTTCATTAACTTTTTTTCAATTCTCACATATAGAAATTTATTAAATTCATGACGGTATTCGATTTATTTTGGCACGTTCATCACATGTACCAACGTTCTTAACATTTTGAAGGGACATTTTTTCTTTAATATTAGACTGTATCTTAACTAACCTATTTATATTATTGCTACCCGATTTATTTGTTTTATAGGTCTATAGTGGTTATAAAGTTGAATAATAAAAAACATGGCATAAAAAATTTATTGTCTTTCCCATTTTATTTTTATTTATTGCATGTGGCATTCTAACACCTTATTCCCTTAATTGTCTTATATGTTAAATCTGAATTCTTAATTTAATTTATCTCATTTTTGTTGACGTGCTTTGGTCAACAACGCAGTTGAGAAAGTCTCTATTGAATTTATTTCTCTTTCTCAATTCTATAAAAACAAAAAAGAACAAGTAAAAATTTCTTTCTTTTTTTGCTCGAATTCTAGGAATTTTCTTCTTATTCTTCTTTGTGCTGAAGAAATTTTTTGAACCAAGAAAAGATCCATAGTGAAATGAATTTTTTAAAAAGATTAGCACTGAAAAATAAAGGAAATTATAATTCATACATTTGTTTGCAGTGACACTTGTCAAAGGTGGAGGTCTTGCAATAGATTGTGATGGGATGCAAATGTTCATGACACCTTTTACAAGAAAAAGGAGGCATTCCGGCGAAAACAGCCTTTGCAAGAGCCAAAAGCAAGGAATAACATGTTTTTCCTTTATATAAAAAAATATAATATTATAGATAGAATTTTATTGAGAAATTTTCTAACTATAGCCTTAACTTATTTATTCCTTTTTGTATATTCTCATGAACTTTGATTTCATATTTTCTTATTTATGAACTTTGCTTCAATTATCATATATAGAAATTTATTAAATTCATGATGGAATTTGATTTATTTTTACACGTTCATTGCACGTGCCGACATTCTTAACATTTTAAAGAGGCATTTTTTGCATTCAAGCTCTAACTCCATCTCAACCGACCCATTTATATTATTGCTACCTGATTTATAATTTTTATGGGTCTATAGTGGTTCTAAAGTTGAATAATAAAAAACATCGCTTTAAAAAAGTTAATATCTTTTCCGTTATTTATTTTTATTGATTGCATGTGCCTTGCTAACGCCTTTTTCCCGTGATTGTCATATGTATTTAATTTTAATTCTTGTTTAATTTACTTTATTTTAGTACCTTATTCATTTTTAGTGATACTCTTGAATAGTTTTGTCTTAAAACTCTTACTTTGTTAGTCATAGAATACCTTTTAGCATTAATTTAGTCTCCATGGGATCAACTTTTACTTGCCATATATGTATTTTTAGGAAGGTATATGATTTAATTTGACGTGTTTTAGTCAACCCGTTTTACTGCGGCCGGCATCTTTTGGCCGTGGGAAAGAGGATCACCACCCCCTTTTCCAGCGACTGGAAGGGTGCGCCTTCCAAATACTGTGAAATCGATTTTTGACGAAATGAAAAAGACATATATGGTAGAATTGTCTTAGAAGTAGACGTAATCAAGCAAATCGACTACTTCCTCGTCGGCGAATCTACAACATATGCCATAATTCTAGACCTGGGACCTTTCAGGAGATAGGCTTTGCTCAACTAGCCATTGTATTAGTAGGCAGTTGAGAAAGTTTTTTCTTTTTCTCAATTTAATAAAAATGAAAATAACAAGTAACAATTTCTTTATTTTCTAGGATTCTTGGAATTTTCCTTTTATTTTTTTGGTGCTTAAGAAATTTTCTGAATAAGGAAAAGATCTACTATGAAATAAATTTTAAGAAGAGGGCGATAGAGAAATAAAGAAAACTATAAATTAATACCTTTGTTTGCAATGACACTTGTCAGAGGCAGAGGTTTTGCAAGAGATGGTGACAGGGCGGTGATGTTCGCGGCACCTTTTACCAGAAATAGGAGGCATTCCGATGGAATCAACCTCATCAAGAGCAAAAAACAAGGAAAAACTGTTTTTTTCCTTTATATAAAACATAGAATATTATAGATAATATTTTATTGAGAAATTTGCTAATTATAGCCATAAATTGTTTTTATGTTTCTGTGTATAGTAAAAAACTTTTATTCATATTTTCTTATTCATGAACTTTTGTTCGTTTCTTATATATAGCACTTTATTAAATTCATGACGGAATTTGATTTATTTTGATATGTTCATTGCACGTGCCGACTTTCTTAACATTTTCAAGGAACATTTTTTCCCATTCAAGTTTTGACTTCATCTAAACCGTCCCATTTATTTTAATGCTACTCAACTTATTTTTTTATGGGTCTATTGTGGTCCTAAATTTAAATAATAAAAAACATTGCTTTAAAAAACTTATTGTCTTTTCCTTTATTTATTTTTATTGATTGCATGTACCTTTCTAATGCCTTTTCCCCTTTACTGTCTTATGTGTTTAGTTTGAATTATTTGTTTAATTGACATTATTTTAGTACCTTATTTTATTTTTAGTGAAACTCCTTAATAATTTTGTCTTAAAATTGTTACTTTATTATTCGTAGATTACCTGTTAGCATCAATTTAGTCTCAGGGGGACTTACTCTTAATTGCCCCATATGTATTTCTAGAAAGGTGTATGATTTAATTTGACATGTTTGGTCAACGAGGTAGTTGAGATAGTCGTTGCTGAACTTTTTTCTTTTTCTCAATTCAATAAAAACAAAAAACAAGAAGTAAAAATTTCTTTCTTTTTTCCTCAGATTCTAGGAATTTTCATTTCATTCTTTTGGTGCTGAAGAAATTTTTTGAACCAAGAAAAGATCTACCGTGAAATAAATTTTGAAAAGAGGGCGACAGCCAAATAAAGGAAATTATAAATTAATACCTTTGTTTGCAACTACACTTGTTAGTGCAGAGGTTTTGCAAGGGATAGTGACGACACGATGATGTTCGCAACACCTTTTAGCATAAACAGGAGGTATTCTAGCGAAAACAACCTCAACAAGAGCAAAAAACAAGTAAGAGCATGTTTTTCCTTTATATGAAAAAGGGAATATTATAGATAATGTTTTATTAAGAAATTTTCAAATAATAGCCATAAATAATTTTTGTGCTTCTGTATATATTTTTAAAAAAATTGATTTCATATTTTCTTATTCATGAACTTTTTTCGATTCTCATGTATAGCAATTTATTAAATTTATTATGGAATTCGATTTATTTTGGCACGTTCATTGCACGTGCCAACATTCTTAACATTTTAAAGGGACATTTTTTTCCATTCAAGGTTGGATTCTATCTACACAAACCCATTTATATTATTGCTACCAAATTTTTTTATGGGTCTATAATGGTTGTAAAGTTTAATAATCAAAATATCGCTTTAAAAAATTTACTGCCTTTCCCTTATTTATTTTTATGAATGCACGTGGCTGGCTAAGGCCATTTTTCCTTGATTGTCTTATGTATTTAATTTGAATTGTTAGCTTAATTGACCTTATTTTAGTTCCTTTTTATTTCTGTTGAAACTCCGAAGTAAGTTTGCCCCCAAAATGTTACTTTGTTATTCCTAGATTACCTTTTAGTATTAATTGAGTCTCCTTGGGATCGACTCTTACTTGCTCTATCTGTAGTTTTAGGAAGGTATATGATTTAATTTGACGTGCTTTTGTAAACAAGGCTGTTGAGAAAGTCACTGCTGAATTTATTTCTTTTCCTCATTTCAAAAAAATAAAATAGAACGAGTGAAAATATCTTTCCTTCTCTCTCATATTCTCAGAATTTTCCTTTTTTTTTTTTCAGCGCTGAAGAAATTTTCTAAACCAGGAAAAGATCTACCAAGAAACGAATTTTTAAAAAGTGTGCAGTAGAAAAAGAAAGGAAATTATAAATAAATACCTTCATTTGCAGTGGCTCTTGTCAGAGGTGGAGATCTTGAAAGAGATGGTGAGGGGATGGAGATTTTCAGCACCTTTTAGTAGAAACAGGAGGAATTCCGGCAGAAACAACCTCAGCAAGAACAAAAAAACAAAGAACCTGTTTTCATATATATATAGAAAAATAGAATATTACATATAATATTTGACTGAGAAATTTGCTAATTATAATCATAAATTATTTTTGCATTTCTATACATAGTCTCAAGATTTGATTTCATATGTTCCTATATATGAACTTTTTTTCAATTCTCGTGTATAGCAATTTACTAAATTCATGAAATAATTCAATTTATTTTTGCACGTGCACATTCTTAATATTTTAAAAGGATATTTCTTTTCTATTCAAGTTTAGACACTATTTAAACCGACCCATTAATGTTATTGCTACACAATTTATTTTCTTACGGGTCTATAGTGGTTTAAAAGTTGAATAAAAAAACAAGGCGCTAACAAATTTATTGTCTTCCCCTTATTTATTTTTATTGATTGCTTGTGCCTTGGTAACGCCTTTTCCCCTTGATTTTCTTATGTGTTTGATTTGAATTCTTAGTGCAATTTACCTTATTTTAGCACCTTATTTATTTTTATTGAAACTCCTAAATAATTCTCCCCAAAATTATTGTTTTGTTATTCGTAGATTATCTTTTAGCACTAATTCAGTCTCTGTAGGATCGACCCTTACTTGAGCTAACTATATTTTTAGAAAGATGTACGATTTAATTGTACATTCTTTCATTAATAAGGAACTTAAGAAATCACTATTGAATTCATTTCTTTTTCTCATTTCTATAAAAACACAAAAGAACAAGTAAAAATTTCTTTCTTTTTTCTCAGGTTTTTGCAAATTTCATTTTAATTTTTTTTGGTTCTCAAGAAATTTTCTAAATTAAGAAAATATGTGCGGTGAAATAAATTTTAAAAAGATTGATGCAGAAAAATAAATGAAACTACAAGTTAATACTTTTATTTGCAGTGACACTTGTCAAAGATGGAGGTCTTGCAAGAGATGATGGCGGGATGGTGATGTTTGCGACACCTTTTACCAGATGCAGGAGGATTCTGACGGAAGCAGCCTTAGCAAGAGCCAAAAACAGGGAAGAACCTATTTTTCCTTTGTATATATATATAGTAGAATACTATAGATAATATTTTATTGAGAAATTGTCTAATTATTGCTATAAATTATTTTTTGATTTTTGTATGATTTCATATTTTTTTCTTCATGAACTTTTTTCGATTCTCATATATCACAAGTTAATAAATTCATGATGGAATTCGATTCATTTTGGCACGTTCATTGTACGTGCCAACGTTCTTAACATTTTAAAGTGACATTTTTTTCCCATTCAGGTTTAGACTCTATTTAAACCGACCCATTTATATTATTACCCAATTTAGTTTTTAGGGGTCTATAGTGGTTCTTTTGTTGAATAGTAAAAAACATCGCATAAAAAGTGTATTGTCTTTCCCTTATTTATTTTTATTGATAACCTGTGCCATGCTAACGCCTTTTCCCCTTGATTGTCTTATGTGTTTAATTTGAATTCTTAGTTTAAGTTAACTTATTGTAGTTCTTTATTTATTTTTATTGAAAGTCCTTATTAATTTTGTCCACAAAACTATTACTTTTTTATTCTTAGATTACATTTAAGCATTAATTTAGTCTTTGTAACATCGACCCTTACTTGGCCTAATTATATTTTTAGGAAGGTATTTATTTATTTGACGTGCTTTGGTAAACAAAAGGCAGTTGAGAAAGCTGTTACTTAATTTATTTATTTTTCTCACTTCTATGAAAACAAAAAAGAACAATTAAAAATTTCTTTCTTTTTTTTTTTCACGAATTCTCGGAATTTTCCTTTTATTTTTTGCTGCTGAAGATATTTTATGAAGTAAGAAAAGATCTACCGTGAAATGAATTTTGGAAAAGAGAGAGGCAAAAAATAAAAGAAATTATAAACTATGACATTTTTTTGCAGCACACTTGTCAGAGATAGAGGTCTTGCAAGAGATGGTCAAAGGATAGTGACATTCACGGCACCTTTTATCAGAAACAGGAGGCATTCTAGTGGAAGCAGTCTCAGCAAGAGCCAAAAACAAGGAAGAACCTTTTTTTTCCTGTATATAAAAAACAAATTACTATAGATAAAATTTATTGGGAAATTTTCCTATTATAGCCATAAATTATATTTCCGTTTCTATATTAGTCACAAGCTTTGATTTCATATTTTCTTATTTATGAACTTTTTTTCGATTCTCATATATAGCAAATTAATAAATTCACGAGGAATTTGATATATTTTGGCACCTTTGTTGCACGTGCCATCGTTCTTAACATTTTAAGGGAACTTTTTCTTCCGTTCATGTTTAGACCCATCTAAATATTGCTACCCAATTTTTTTTTTATGGGTCTATAGTGGTTTTAAAGTTGAATAACTAAAAACACTGCATAAAAAATTTAATACCTCTTCATTATTTATTTTTATTGATTGCATGTGCCATTCTAACTCCTTTTTCCCTAATTGTCTTTTATGTTTAATTTGAATTCTTAGTTTAATTTACATCATTCTAGTTCCTTATTTATTTCTATTGAAAATCCTAAACAATTTTGTCCCCAAAACTGCAACTTTTTTATTCGTAGATTACCTTTTCGAATTAATTGAGTCTTCGTGGGGAGAGACCCTTACTTGCCCTAACTATATTTTTAGAAAGGTATATTATTTAATCTAATGTGCTTTGGTCAACAAGGCTGGTGAGAAAGTCGTTTATTTATTTCTTTTTCTCAATTCTATTAAAACAAAAAAGAACAGGTAAAAATTTCTTTTTCTTTTTCTAGGATTATCGGAATTTTTCTTTCATTTTTTTTGTGCGGAAGAAATCTTCTGAACCAAGAAAAAATCTACAATGAAATGAATTTTTAAAATGAGTGAGTTAGAAAAATAAAGGAAATTATGATCTAATACATTTTTTTTTTACAGTAACACTTGTTAGAGGCGGAGGTCTAACAAGAGATGGTAACAGGATGGTGATGTTCGCAGTACCTTTTACTTGAAACAAGAGGCATTTTAAGTGAAACAACCTCAGCAAGAGCCAAAAGCAAGGAAGAACCTGTTTTTCCTTTATATTAAAAAATAGAATATTATAGACAAAATTTTATTGAGAAATTCAGTAATCTTAGCCATAAATTATTTTTATGTTTCTGTATATAGGCACAAGCTTTGATTTCATATTTTTTATTCATTAACTTTTCTTTGGTTCTTATATATAGTACTTTATTAAATTCATGACGAAATTTGATTTATTTTAGCACGTTCATTGCGCATGCTAACGATCTTAACATTTTAAAGGGACATTTTGTTCATTCAACTTCTTACTCCATCTAAACCTACCAATTATATTATTGCTACCTAATTTATTTTTTTTGTCCATAATGGTTCAAAAGTTGAATAATTAAATACATCGCGTAAAAAATTTATTGTCTTTCCCTTATTTATTTTTATTCATTGCGTGTGCCATTTTAACGCCTTTTTTCCCTTGATTGTCTTTTGTGTTTTACTTGAATTTTTAGTTTAATTTACATCATTCTAGTTCCTTATATTTTTATTGAAACTCCTAAATAATTTGGTCCCCAAAACTATTACTTTTTTATTTGTAGATTACCTTTCTGCATTAATTGAGTCTTCGTAGGATCGACCCTTACTTGTCCTAACTATATTCTTAGGAAGGTATATGATTTAATTTGACGTGCTTTGGTTAACAAGGTATTTGAGAAAGTCATTACTTAATTTTTTTTCTCAATTCAAAAAAGCAAAAAAGAACAAGTAAAAATTTCTTTCTTTTTTTTCTAGGATTCTCGGAATTTTCCATTTATTTTTTTGGTGCTCAAGAAATTTTCGGGTGGAAACAGCATCAGCAAGAGCTAAAAAAAAGGAAGAATTTGGTTTTCCTTTATATAATAAAATAGAATATTATAGATAAAATTTTATTGAGAAATTTACTAATTATAGTTATAACTTACTTTTGCGTTTCAGTATTTAGCAAAAACTTATATTTCATATTATCTTATTCATGAACTTTTCCTCGATTCTCATGTATAGCACTTTATTAAATTCATAATGGAATTCGATTCATTTTAGCACGTTCATTGTACGTGCCGGCGTTTTTAACAATTAAAGGGACATTTTTTTCCATACAAGTATTGACTCCATCAAAACTGACCCATTTGTATTTGTAATACTGCTACCCAATTTTTTTTTATTTGTCCATAGTGGTCCTAAAGTTGAATAATTAAAAACATCGCATAAAAAATTTATTCTCCCTCCTTTATTTATTTATTTTGATTGAATGTGCCATTAGAACGTCTTTTGCCCTTGATTGTCTTTTGTGTTTAATTTGAATTCTTAGTTTAATTTAAATCATTCTAGTTCCTTATTTATTTTTTTGAAACTCCTAAATAATTTTTTCCTTAAACAATTATTTTTTATTCGTAGATTACCGTTTAGCATTAATTGTGTCATTGTGGGATCGACCCCTTTTTTGTCCTAACTATATTTTTAGGAAGGTATATGATTTAATTTTATGTGCTTTGGTCAACAACACAATTGAGAATGTCGTTACTTAATTTATTTCATATTCTCAATTTTACAAAAATAATGAAGAAGTTGATTTTCGTTTCTTTTTTTCTTGGGCTAGTAATTTTTTCCTTTTTTTTTTTTTTTTACAATGCTGAAGAAACTTTTTGAACTAGGAAAATATTCTATGGTGAAATGAATTTTTAAGAAGTGTGAGGCAGAAAAGAAAAAAAAAATTGATACCTTTCTCTACAGTGACAGTTATCACAGGCAGCGATCTTGCAAGAGATAGTGTCAGGATGGTAATATTCGCAGAACCTTTTACCTGTAACAGGAGGTATTCCGGTGGACACAGCCTCAGCAAAAGCCAAAAACAAGGAAGGACCTGCTTTTCCTTTATATATAAAAAAATTGAATAGTTTGGTAATATTTAATTGAGGAATTTACTAATTACAAAAATAAATTATTTTTGTGTTTCGGTATATAATTAAAAACTTTGATTTCACGTTTTTTTTATCCATGAATTTTTTTTGATTCTCATATATAACAATTTATTAAATTCATCATAGAATTCCATTTATTTTGTCACGTTCATTGCATGTGCCAAGGCTCTTAACATTTTAAAAGAATAATTTCTTTTACTCAAGTTCAAGCTCCATCTAAATCGACCTCTCTATATTTGTTGCTACCAAATTTATTTTTTATAGGTCTATTGTGGTTCTAATATTGAATGATAAAAAATTTGCTTTAAAAATTTATTGTCTTTTCCCTTATTTATTTATTTATTTTTGATTGCACGTTCCTTTCTAACTCCTTTTTCTCTCTATTTTCTAATCTTTAATTTGAGTTCCTAGTTTAATTTACCTTATTTTAGTTCCTTATTCTGTTTATTTAAACTCCTAAATATTTTTTCCCCATAATTGTTACTTTGTTATTTGTAGATTACCTTTTAGAATTAATTGAATCTCTATCGGTCGACACTTAGTTGCCCTTACTATATTTCTAAAAAAATATACGATTTAATTCGACGTGCTTTGGTCAACAAGGCAGTTGAGAGTATCGTTGCTAAATTTATTCTTTTTCTCGATTCTATAAAAACCGAAAACAAGTAACAATTTATTTCTTTTTTTCTCGGATTCTCAAAATTTTCCTTTTATTTTTTGGTACTTAAGAAATTTTCTAAACCAGAAACTTACAGTGAAATAAATTTTTAAGGAGGGCGAGTTAGAAAAATAATAATGGTCCTATTGCATAATTAAAAACATCGCATAAAAAATGTATTGTCTTTACCTTTTTGATTGCAAGTGCCATCATAATGCCTTTTTCCCCTTGATTGTCTTTTGTGTTTAATTTGAATTCTTAGTCTAATTTAAATCATTCTAGTTCCTTATTTATTTTTACTGAAACTCCTAAATAATTTTATTCGTAGATTATCATTTAGCACTAATTGAGTCTTCGTGGGATCGACCCTTTTTTGCCCAAGCTATATATTTATGAAGGTATATGATTTAATTTGATGTGCTTTGATCAACAATAGAATTGAGAATGTCGTAACTTAATTTATTTCTTTTTCTCAATTCTACAACAAGTAAAGATTTCTTTTTTTTTCTAGGATTATCGGAATTTTCCTTTTAGTTTTTCATGCTGAAGAAATTTTCTAAACTAAGAAAGGATCTACGGTGAAAATTTTTAAAAAAAGAGGTAGAAAAATAAAGAAAATAATAAAACTAATACATTTTTTTTGCACTGGCACTTGTTAGAGGTAGAGGTCTTGCAAGTGATGGTGATGTTCGCGGCACCTTTTACTCGAAACAGGAGGCATTCCGGCCGAAACAGCCTCGGTAAGAGCAAAAAGCAAGGAAGAGCCTATTTTTCCATTGTATTAAAAAATATAATACTATAGATAAAATTTTATTGAGAAATTTGCCAATTATAGCCATAAATTATTTTTGCGTTTCTGCATATATAGCACAAACTTGATTTCATATTTTCTTATTCATGAACTTTTCATCGATTCTCATTTGTAGCACTTTATTAAATTCATGACAAAATTCCATTCATTGTGGCACATTTGTTGCATGTGCCGACGTTCTTAACATTTTAAAGGGACATTTATTTCCATTCAAGTTGGGACTCCATCTAAACTGACCCATTAATAACATTGCGACCCAATTTATTTTTTTTATGTGTCTATAGTAGTTCTAAAGTTGAATAATAAAAAACGTCGCTTTAAAAAATGTATTTCTTTTCCGTTATTTATTTTACTGATTGCATGTGTTGGACCACGAGATAATGCAGAAATATAATAATGAAAACAATAAAGAAAGGACACAGAATTTACGTGGTTTGGTCAATTGACTTACGTCCACGGGCGGAGAATAAGCAAATGCACTACTCCCTCAAACCCACAAAGCCAAAAGCCCTAACCAACTACAACTACTCTCCAAAAATAACTAACTTATTCTAAAGCCCAAAAGTTATACATTCCTAAAGCCCAAGTATCACTCACGCTCTAAAAGACTTAACTCAAGACTATTTATATAGGGACTCATACAAGATTAATTTTTATGTGAAACCAATGTAGGATTAACATCAATACTCCTTTATAGAAGTTCCATAATCCTAATCAACATTAATTAGGAATCTATGTAAATCTCTAATAAATCTTCAACTTGAATTAGAACTCCAAGTCAAACTCTAGAAAATCTCCAGTTTGACTTGTACTCTAAAAAACACTTCAAAAATAAGTTTTGACCTACTCCACCTTCTCCAAATAAACCCAAATGGTGTCAACCATTTAGAACACCCACCAAATCCAAATAATGTTTGAACTTGGAAATTGGAACTGGCTTCATCAACATACCAGCAGGATTGTCTTTTGTATTAACCTTCTCAATAGCCACGTTGCCACGTGAAACACAATATCGCACAAAGTGAAATCTCACATTACTATGTTTGGTCCTTTCATGAAATATTGGGTTCTTAGATAAGCTAATAGCCGCTTCCAAACCTAAAGTTTTAACCAAGCCTCTCATCCATAAGGATTATTTTACAGTTTCAGATAGTGCCATATACTCAGCTTCAGCTTTTGATAAAGCAACAGTAGACTATAACGCAGCACTACAACTAATGACGCTTGCAAACAAGGTAAAGACATATAGATCGTCTTTTATCTAAATCACTAGCATAATCAGAATCCACATAACCAGTGATTCCATCTTGAGTAGATGAATTTCCATCATAAGTCAGACTCAAGTCTACAGTTCCTTTGAGGTAACGTAGAATCCACTTAATGACTTGCAAATGCTCCTTTCCAGGATTATCTATGTATCAACTAACAACACTTACTAAATGAGTAATATCAAGACGTGTGCAGACCATATCATACATCAAACTTCTAACAACTTGAGGATAAGAAACACGAGACATGTATTCCTCTTCCTCCTCGGTCTTTAGGTGATAACTTTCCTGAAAACTTGAAGTGTGTTGCTAGTGGTGTACTTCCTAGTTTAGCCTTGTCCATGCCAAAATGTTCAAGAATTTTCTTGATGTATTGACTTTGAGACAAGCATAGCTTTCTTGCTTGTCAATCTCTGTTAATCTCCATGCCTAAGATTCTCTTGGTAGCACCTAAATCATTCATCTCAAATTCACTGCTCAATTGAGCCTTCAACATGTTCACTTCATCAATGCTTTTTCCTATGATCAACATATCATCAACATTAAGTAACAAGTACATGAAGGAACCATTGAAAGATTTTCGATAATATACACAAGCGTCATAATTATTTTTTTTGAAATCAATCTTGGTTATAAAGCCATTAAGCTTGTACCACTGCCTTGGAGACTGTTTGAGTCCATAAAGGGACCTCTTGAACAAGCATACATGATCTTCCTTTCCATGAACCTCAAAATCTTCAAGTTGTTTCCTGTAGATATTCTCATCAAGCTCTCCATGAAGAAAGGCTGTTTGCACATCAAGTTGCTCAAGTTCAAGATTATATTTAGCCAATAACACTCGGAACGACCGATGCTTAACAACTGGTGAAAACACTTGATTGAAATCCACTTCATATCTCTAAGTATAGTGTAGGCTTTACAGCCCTTTTATCTCTCAATTTTTTTCTTTTTTTTTTTCAGCCCAATTATCTTCCCCATTAACCCAGTGATGTTTGGGCCTCAACCTGATTGAAAAGGCTGCCTCTGTTTTTCTTTTTGGGCTGCCCCTTGAACCGTCTTCTTGCTGCCTGTTTCTTGGGCCGCCTCTTGACCAAGTCTTCTTGTTGTCTGCCTTTCGGGCCGCCTCTTGATCGAGTCCCGCGGGATGCCCGCGGCCTGGGCTGCCACCTAGGTCGTTTGATGGTGACCCGCGTGTGACCGTTCGGCTTGCTCTTGTTATTGATGGCGTCTCCTCGGTTATTGCACAGTCTCTCTCGATTCCTTCTCTCAGCCGTTTCATTCTCTCCTGGTGTCCTTTGGAGTCTTCAAGACTCTAGCTTTTTCTTCTCCTTCTCCATTCGGCTCTGCCATTGCTGATCTCTCTGTTTATGCTGTCTAACAGCCTTGTCTTCTGTCACTATTGTTCATCTGTTGGTGAGTTTAGAGAGATAGCCGTGAGGAAAGAAAGAGAGAGAGAAATAGAGGTTGTTTGTTTGCCGGTGATTCTTCCCGGTTGAGGCTCTTTTCTGAGGGTTATAATCCCGATCATCACCTTTCTCTACCACCATCGCCTCAACGCGGCTATGCCGCTGCTTGGCGACTGTTTCTGGTTTAGTAACCCCTCGGTTTTGTGCTCCTCTGTCATCTCTTTGATTTTCTGTTGGCCGGCTTGCCGGCAGTGGTGAGCAAAAACCGTTTTTTATTTATATTGGGTTATTTGGTACTAATTGGGTGTTGTTTTGCAGATTATTCTTAGAGTGATTTCTGTTCTTCAGAAAGATCAAATCTTTCTGTTTATTTTTCTTTCTGCTGTAATTTTTATAGTTGAAATTGTAATAGTAATAGTATTTGTAATAGAAATTAGGGGGTTTTTTCCAATAATTGGTATCAGAGCCACGGTTTCCGGCTTTCTGGTTCCAGCGTACGGCAGCAATCATCGGATCTGAGAAGTATCTCAGAATCCGGCCAGTGAAGTTCCTCTCCTTCTCTATGTTTTACAGTTTTTTTCTTCTTTCTATTTCTTCAGCTTGCTGCCATTTTTCTGTTTACTGTTTATCGTCTTGCTGCCGCCTTTATTTGGTTTATTGTTTTCGGCCTGTAGCCGTTTCTGATATTATCTCTGTTTCGGCTTGCCACCGGTTCTATTTTCTATTGATTGCTGTTGTGACGGCTTGTCGCCGTGTTAATTACTATTACTGCTTTATTATTGCTTTATAGTTATTCTGATTATGTTCTTTTATTACTTCCATTTTATTGTTGTTTTGTTTTGTTTTCAAAAACCAAAACCAAGCCTGGATTGAATCCAAGAGATTTCAAGTATCTGTGATTTGGCGGTTTTCATTGCTGATTTCAAAAGTTTTTATTCTATGTCTCTTTCTGCCATTTTTAGTTGTTCCTGTTTCTTCTGTTATTCCGTTTGTTACTGCTATGATTTGGTTTTTCTGTACCATTTGTGCTACACTATTTTGTAATCAAAACCAAACCTAATCAAACAAAATTAAAACAAACAACGCCGTTTTTCTTTGGGAGATCTTTCCTCTGTTTTAAAAGGAAAATCCGGACAATTTTTAGTCAAAACTTTTTCAAATCTTTCATCTTTCTGAAACCACCAAATTACACTTATTTGCCCTTAAAACATGTCAGTTCCAAAAATTGAAACTGACAGGTTTGATGGCAAATCTGATTTTGTAAGTGGCGGGGGAAAATGAAAGCAGTTTTGGTACAAAACAAAATTGCTCCTGCTATTTGCAGCCCTGAAGAGTATCCAGAATCTTAGAAGGGCGAAATTCTTAAAGAAAAACTAGCTGATGCTCATAGTTGTCTCACCTTGCATTTGACAGATAACGTTTTATGGGAAATTGATGAAAAAGACAATGCTTTTGAAATCTGGACAAAACTGGAAAAGTTGTATTTGGGAAAATCTCTTTCAAACAAAATCTATTTCAAAGAACAGCTTTTTGTTTTCAAAATGAGTGGAACAAAATCACTCTCTGAAAATATCGATGATTTAAATAAAATCATTTTGGAGTTACAAAACGTCGGAGAGAAAATCTCTGATGAAAATGTTGCAGTCATTTTACTAAATACCTTACCTGATTCTTTTAATGACGTCAAATCTGCATTAAATATGGTAGAGATGATCTTTCCCTTTCTGATGTTAAAAATGCTTTAAAATCAAAAGATTTGGATTTACAAAAAGAGAACAAGTCTCATGGTGAAAATCTTCTTGTAAGAGGAAGGATTTACCGGAGAGAAACTCCTAGTCATCGTTTTAAAAGTCGTTCCAAATCACGAGAGAAAAGCAAGGTAAAATGTTTTTACTGTGGGAAAGAAGGGCATATGAAAAACAAGTGTTTTAAACGAATCAAAGACGAGAAACAATGTAAACATGGTAAAGGAGGAAATAAAGTCGATAAAACCCACAGTTTTGACTCAGATGGTAACTCTATGTTTTCTGAAGTTCTGTGTGTTTCTCTTTCTCCTTCATGTACTGATGTTGTTGATCATTGGGTGCTTGATTCTGGTTGTTCATTTCACATGTCACCTAATAAACACTGGTTTTCGGATTTAAAACTTTAAACCAAGGAAAAGTTTTCATGGGAAATAATCAGGTTTGTGATATAAAAGGCATTGGTAGTATTTTTAAAAAAATGCATGATGGCGTGACTAGAAAACTCACTGAGGTGAGATATGTTCCTGACTTACGTCGGAATCTTATTTCTCTCAGTTATTTAGACTCTTTGGGTCTCTCTTTGAAATCCAAAAATGGTATTTTACGTGTTTTCAAAGGAAACCTAGTCATGCTAAAAGGTTTTAAAAAGGAAACTTTATATATCCTTCTTGGTAAAATTGTTTGCAACTCTACTGCATTGATTTCAAAAACTGTCCCAGAGAAAACTATGTTGTGGCATCGGAGGATTGGCCACATTAGTGAAAAGGGACTTTATCATTTGCAAAAATAAAAACTTTTGTGTGGTGATAAAATTGATTCCTTGGATTTTTGTGATCACTGTGTTTTGGAAAAATAACACAAAATCAGAGTTTCTACTAGCACACATAAGTCATCTGCACCTCTTGATTATGTGCATTGTGATCTGTGGGGGCCTGAAATGGTTCCAACTTACGGTGGTAACGTTTATTTCCTTTCTATTGTTGATGATTTTACGAGGCATGTATGGGTTTTTCTTTTAAAAACCAAAGATCAAACGTTTGAGAAATTTTGTGAACGGAAACGTTTTGCCGAAAATCATTCTTGAAATAAACTAAAAACTATCAGGACCGATAACAGTCTTGAATTTTGTAACCGGAAGTTTTCTAACTTATGTGCATCACCTGACATTTTACATCATAGAACGGTTAGACATAACTCACAACAAAACGGAGTTGCCAAAAGGATGAACCGTACTATTATGGATAAGGTCCGTTGTTTGTTAGCGTGTTCTGGTATTCCAAAACCATTCTGGGGTGAAGCTGTTAGTAGAGCTGTATACCTCATCAATAGTTCTCCATCCACAGCTATAAACTTTAGGACTCCTATAGAACTCTGGTCTGGGAAACCTCCTAAGTTTTCCAACTTGAGGGCATTCGGTTGTGCAGCCTTTGCTCATCAAAAAGAGGGGAAACTAGATCCAAGATCTAGGAAGGGAGTGTTTATAAGATATCATAGTGGGGTAAAGGGTTATAGAATATGGTTGAAGGGTGAACCAGGGGTGAGGGTTATCATCAGTAGGGATGTCATCTTCAATGAGTTAGAAATGTTGTGTCTTAAAGATAACACCGTCACCAATAATCCTTCTTGTGACCCTTCTCCTAGTAGCATTCCGGTGGAGGTGGAGACTATCTCCGAACCCACTCTGAGTCACCTTAGGAACCTGAAACAAATTCTGAGCCTTCTGCTCCTTCTAGTAGCTCTCCCATTCATGAAGCTTCTGATCCCATTCTAGATGGTTCTGATGAGGAAGAGGAACATCCTGAGGCTCAAACCCAAGCTCTTAGGGATTATCAACTCGCTAGGGATCGAGTCCGTAGAGTACCTAAGGATCATCCTCGATATTATTACTCCTACATTGTATCATATGCTTTTGCTGTTGCTTCTTATGTTGAAGAAAAAGAACCTTTATGTTTTTTTGAGGTTTTGAAAAGTCCCAATCACGTTTTATGGTTACGTGCTATGGAAGAAGAAATGTTTTCTTTAAACAAAAAACAAAACCTTGATTCTTGTTCCAAAACCTTCAAAACAAAAACTTGTTGATTGCAAATGGATTTTCAAAATAAAGGAGTCTGAGTCTTCTAATGAACCTCCTAGGTTCAAGGCTAGACTTTTTGTAAAAGGTTTTTCACAAATTGAGGGCATTTATTCCAAGGAAACTTTTTCTCCTCTTGTTAAATACAAAACAATTCGGATTGTTCTTGTTCTTGTTGCCTTCTATGATCTTAATCTTGAACAGCTTGATGTGAAAACTGCCTTTTTACATGGTGACCTTGAGGAAACCATTTATATGCGTCAACCACCTGGTTTTGAAGTAAATGGTAAGGAACATATGGCATGTCTTCTGAAAAAGTCCCTATATGGACTTAAACAGTCACCAAGACAATGGTAGAAGAGGTTTGATTCTTTTATGTTCAAAATTAGTTTTTCGAAAAGTAATTATGATAGTTGTCTTTACTTTTCTGGGAATAATGTGGATTCTGCTATTTATCTGTTGTTGTATGTAGATGATATGTTGATAGCTTGTCGTCACAGAGCTAAGATTGATGAACTAAAGTTGCTACTAAAATCCGAGTTTGATATGAAGGATTTGGGTGTTGCATCAAAAATCCTTCGGATGAATATTTCTAGAGACAGACCTGATCATTCTCTCTTCATATCCCAAAAGCCTTTCCTTCAGAAGATAGTATCCAAATTCTCTATGCAACTTTGTAAACCTGTTACTACTCCTCTTGCTAGCCACTTTAAACTTTCCGACAAAACTTGTCCTAAAATTGAAAGTGAAAAAAGAGATATGGCCAATATCCCATACAGAATGGCCATAGGCTCTGTCATGTACTAAATGATATCTACCCGTCCAGACACTACTTTTTCAATAAGCCTTCTTAGCAGATTTATGTCGAATCCTAGAAGAGATATTGGGCTGCTCTCAAGTGGCTATTACGTTACCTAAATGGAACAGTAGATCGGGGTTTACACTACCATAATTGGACTGACGTTGAATTAATTGAATTTGTTGACTCTGATTTTGCAGGTGACAAGGATGGTAGAAAGTCTACCACCTCATACTTCTTTACCTTTGCAGGTAATTGCATATCGTGGAAGTCCCAACGACAGCCTGTAGTTGCTTTGTCAACTACTGAGGATGAATATATCGCAGCAACACAAGCAATCAAAGAAGCCATTTGGCTTCGAGGGTTATTGAGTGAATTGAATCTTTTAAATTCCAAAGTTATTATTTACACTGATAGTCAAAGCTGTTTACATTTATGTAAAAATCCGGTCTATCACGAACTTATAAAACATATTGATGTCAAGTACCACTTTATTAGAGAAAAGGTCTACAGTGGTATTGTTGACATAGATAAGATTAGTACTGATAATAATCCTGCTGATTTTGGTACAAAAATTGTAAACACTATAAATTTATGTTTTGCAAGGACTTTCTTCATGTGCAAGTAGTTTGACTCAAATTGAGTCATCGTTCAGGGATGGAAAAATACTGTTCGAGGTGGAGATTGTAGGCTTTACAACCCCTTTATCTCCCAATTTTTTTTCTTTTTTTTAGCCCAATTGTCTTCTCCATAATCCCACTGATGTTTGGGCCTCAACCTGATTGAAAAGGCTGCCTTTGGTTTTCTTCTTGGGCTGCCCCTTGCCTCGTGACCAAGTCTTCTTGCTGTCTGCCTCTTGGGCGGCCTCTTGACCGAGTCCCGCGGGATGCCCGCGGGCTGGGCTGGCCACCCGGGTCATTTGCTGGTGACCCGCGTGTGACCGTTCGGCTTGCTCTTCTTATTGATGTCGTCTCCTCGGTTATTACATAGTCTCTCTTGATTTCCTCTCTCAGCCGTTTCATTCTCTCCTGGTGTCTCTTGGAGTCTTCAAGACTCTAGCTTTTCTGCTCCTTCTCCATTCAGCTCTGCCATTGCTGATCTCTCTATTTATGCTGTCTAACAACCTTGTCTTCAGTCACCATTGTTTATCTATTGATGAGTTTAGAGAGATAGCCGTGAGGAAAGAAAAGAGAGAGAGAAATAGAGGGTTTTTGATTGCCGGTGATTCTTCCCGGTTGAGGCTCTTTTTTTAGGGTTATAATCCCGATCATCACCTTTCTCTACCGCCATCGCCTCGACGCGGCTATGCCGCTACTGGGCGACTGTTTCTGGTTTGGTAACCCCTTGGTTTTGTGCTCCTCGGTCATCTCTTTGATTTTCTGTTGGCCGGCTTGCCGACAGTGGTGAGCAAAAATCGTTCTTTATTTATATTGGGTTATCTGGTACTAATTGGGTGTTGTTTTGCAGATTGTTCTTAGAGTGATTTCTGTTCTTCCGAAAGATCATATCTTTTTGTTTATTTTTCTTTCCGCTATAATTTTTATTGTTGAAATTGTAATAGTAATAGTATTTGTAATAGTACTTAGGGGGTTTTCTCCAACATATAGCCTTTTGCAACAAGTCTTGCCTTGTAGCTTACAAATTTATTTTCCGCAGCTTAAGTCTTTTTATTGAAAACCCACTTACAACCAACAATCCTTTGACCTACTGGAGGTTTCACCAACTCCCAAGTCTTATTCTTTTGCAAGGACTTCATTTCTTCAGCCATGACACCAATCCATTTTTCAGCTTGAGTTGATCCCACAGCTTCATCGAATGTTGCAAATTTATCATCAAAGCAAGTATCTTCAGCAACATTTAATGCGTATGCAACAAAGTCTGGATCGACGTATCTAGGCGGAAGTCTAGTTTTTCTCTTGAACGATCTCTACCAATAGAATATTGCTCTTCATTTTCTCCATTGTCTCCATCATGAATTAGACTTTGTTGATTCGAAGAGATCACTTCTGGTTGGCTCTTAATCTCGATCTCCACTGTTTCTTATGTCTCTTCAACATTTTTATGTTTTGGTCTTCAGTTCTTATCATGTGGATTCACCATACTCATCTCATCAAATATAACAACCCTACTGTTGATTACTTTTGATGTTTTGGGGCATCACAACCTAAATCCCTTAAATCTTGAAGAATGTCCCAAGAGGATGCACTTCTTTGATGTAGGCTCTAATTTCTCTTCATTCACATGAGTATATGTAGGACATCTGAAAATCTTCAACTTTGAATCGTCTGAGGGTGTTTCAGACCATAATTCTTTTAGAGTCTTCAACTCAATCGATAGGGAGGGAGATCAATTCACCAAATAAGCTGTTATTGAAGTTTCTTATGCCTAAAATCTCTTTGACAATCCAGTATTTGAAAGTAAGCATCTTGATTTCTCAATCAAAGGCGGTTCATATGCTCAGCTACTGGATTCTGCTGAGGTTTACCAACAACTATTAGATGTCGCACAATGCCTTCTTTCTTACAAAAGGCATTAAATTCGCCAGAAAAAAACTCTAACAAATTGTCAGTTTGCAACTGCTTGATGTGTCTGCCAGTGTGCTTCTCAATCATTGCTTTCCATTGCTTGAAAGCTTCGAACACATCATCCTTGAGCTTTAGAAAGAACACCCAATCCTTCGTTGAGAAATCATCGACGAAGGTTCGCATGTAACGTGCTCCACCTAATGAAGGAACTGTTGAAGGACCTCAAAGATATGAATAAATATGGTCTAATGTTCCTTTAGTTATGTGAACACCTTTGCTGAAGGAACACCTTTCAAGCTCATATGCCATAGTCGCATATGCCATAATTTGGTGATGTCTACATCTGATGAAGAAATTGCGGTTATACCAACTACTATTGAGCCTTCCAAAATATAGAGATTGCCACTAAATTTTCTTCCTCTCATTGCTAATAAAGCTCCTTTGCTAACTTTCAGGACTCCTTCAATATCATTAAAGTGATATCCTTTAGCATCAAGTGCACCCATAGAGATTATGTTCTTCTTTAAGTTTCGAAAATTTTTACGTCTGTCAATGTTCTGATAACACTGTCATGCATTTTTATCTTGATTATTCCCCTTCCAGCAACCTTGCATGATGCGTTGTTGCCCATAAGTACAACACCGTTGTTGACAACTTCATAAGTTGAAAACCAATCTCTATTGGGCACATGTGAAAAAGAGCAGGCAGAGTCAAGAACCTACTCATCGGACAATCGTGGTTTATTAGACCTTACTGCTAAGACACTTTCATCACTTTCTTCATGTGCAACATCAGCTTCTGCAGAGTTTTCTTTCTTCTTGTGTGTTGGTTTTTTTCGTTGACTTCTTTGTCTCAGCTTGTAGCATTACCTCTTAATCTGACCTCTTTTCTTGCAATAATGGCAGACAACATCTGTGTATCTTGACTTTAACCTCGACCTTTGCCTATTCTTGTCAAAGTTTTTGTTGGCATTTCTACCGCGAGCTACAAGGCCATCTCCTTGATTTTCTGAAGTAGAGCCGCTTATGTCACCATCAATTGATTCTTTGCTCAATAATGCTTCTTGAATATCTTCTAATTTGATGGTATGACGACCGTACAACAACGTGTCTATGAAGTTCTTGTATTGTGAAGATAACGAAGACAACAACAAGATAGCCAAGTCGTCTTCTTCATACTTCACATTTAACGATGGACTTGAAATCGTCAACATGTGATTGCACATATTTGCCTTCCTTTAGACTGAAGGAGTAACGTCGTTGCTTCAGGCGAATTTTGTTATTGAGATTCTTCTTTAAGCACTTTTCTTCCAATTGCTACCATAAAGTTGCTGTAGACATTTCTCTAAGGAAGCCTTGCAAAATCTTGTTTGAGAGATGTAGTAGAATCTGGCTTACTGCTTTGTTTTTCTTCCTCTCTTTCTCCTCTTTTCACATGCTTGCTGGCATTTTATCAACTCCGAGCAGAGCATCCTCAAGATCCATCTGTGTAAGGATTGCTTTCTTTCTCCCTTGACAAAGAAGAAACCTTGAATCACGATCAAGTTTCTCGATGTCGTGCTTAACGTTAATTACGGCCATCTCATCTAGAAACAACCAAGCTCAGATACCATTTTTTGGACCTAAAACAAATAAGATAACGCAGAAATATAATAATGAAAGCAATAAAGAAAGGACACAGAATTTACGTGGTTCAGTCAATTGACCTACGTCCATGGGTAGAGGAGAAGCAAATCCACTAACTCAATATGGTGAATACAAAATAGAGAATACTCTCTCATACTCACAAAGCCCAAAAGGCCCAAACGAACTACATATACTCTCCAAAAATAACTAACTTAGGCTAAAGCCCAAAAGTTATATATGGCTAAAGCCCAAATATCTCTCACACTCTATAAGACTTAACCCAAGACCTTTATATAGGGACACATACACGAGTAATTTTTATGTGAAAGTGATGTGGGATTAATATCAATACTCCTTTAAAGAAGTTTCCTAATCCTAGTCAACATTAATTGGGAATACATGTAAATATCTAATAAATCTTTAACTTGAATTAGGAATCCAAGTCAAACTCTAACATCATGTACCTTGCTAATGCATTTCTTCCATGATTGTCTCATGTATTTATTTTAATTCTTAGATTAATTTACCTTCTTTTAGTTCCTTATTTATTTTTATTGAAACTCCTAAATAATTTTGTTCCAAAATTGTTACTTTGTTATTTGTAGATTACCTTTTAGTATTAATTGAGTCTCTGTGGGATTGACTCTTACTTGCCCTATTTATATTTTTAGGAAGATATATGATTTAATTTGGCGCTTTTTGGTCAAAAAGGAAGTTGATAAAGTCGTTGCTGAATTTCTTCTTTTCTCAATTCAATAAAAATAAAAAATCACAAGTGAATATTTATTCCTTTTTTTCTTGGATTCTCAGAATTTTTCTTTTATTTTCTTGGTGCTGAAAAAAGTATCTAAATCAGGAAAAGATCTATTGTGAAGTAAATTTCAGAAAGAGGGTGGAAAAAAATTGTATATTACCTTGTTTGCATCTACACCTATCATAGGTGAAGGGCTTGTAAAAGATGGTGATGGATGGTGATGTTCGTGGCACCTTTTACTGAAACCAGGAGGCATTTCGGGGGAAACATCCTAATCAAGATCGAAAAACAAGGAAGAACATGCTTTTCCTTTATATAAAAAAAGGAATATTATAGATAATATTCATGAACTTTTTTTTGTTTGTCATACATAGCAATTTAATAAATTCATGACATAATTCTACTTATTTTAGCACATTCATTGCACGTGCCAACGTTCTTAATTTTGTAAAGGGTCTTTCCCTTATTTATTTTTATGAATTGCATGTGCGTTGCTAAAACCTTTTTCTCTTGATTGTCTTATGTGTTTAATTCGAATTCTTAATCTAATTTACCTTATTTAGTTCCTTATTTATTTTTATTGAAACTCCTAAATAATTTTACCCCAAAATAATTACTTTTTTATTCGTGGATTACCTTTTAGCATTAATTGAGTTTGTGTGGGATCGATCCTTACTTACCCTAACTATATTTTTGGGAAGGTATATAATTAAATTTGACATGCTAGCAAGTCAAAAACTTCTTTCTTTTTTTTTCCAATTCTTGAAATTTTCCTTTCACTTTATTGGTGCTGAAGAAATTTTCTGAAGCAAGAAAAGATCTATGGTGAAATGGATTTTTATAAAGAGTGAGAAAAAAATAAAGAAAATTATAAATCAATACCTTTGTTTCCAGCGATACTTGTCAAAGGCGGAGGTCATGCAAGATATCATGATGTTCGCAGCACTTTTTACTAGAAACAGGAGCCATTCCGGCATAAACAGACTCAACAAGTGCCAAAAGCAAGGAAGAACCTATTTTTCCTTTTTATACGAAAATAGAATATTGTAGACAAAATTTTATTGAGAAATTTGCTAATTAAGGCCATAAATTATTGTTACATTTCTTTTTACAGTCATAAACTTTGATTTCATATTTTCTTATTAATGAACTTTTCTCTGATTCTCATATATAGCACTTTATTGGATTCATGATAGAGTTCCATTCATTTTGGCACGTTCATTGCACATGCCGACGTTCTTAACATTTTTAAAGGACATTTTTATCCATTCAAGTTATTAATCCGTCTAAACCAACCCATTTATGTTATTTCTACTTAATTTACTTTTTTATGGATCTATAGTTGTTCTAAAGTTGAATAATCAAAAACATCATTTTAAAACATTTATTGTCTTTTCCCTTATTTATTTTTATTGATCACATGTACCTTCAAATGCCGTTTTTCCTTGATTGTCTTATTTGTTTAATTTGAATTCTTAGTTTAATTGACCTTATTTTAGTTACTTATTTATTTTTATTGAAACTCTTAAATAATTTTGTCCCAAAACTGTTACTTCGTTATTCGTAGATTAACTTTTAGGATTCATTGAGTCTCTATGGGTTCGACTCTTACTTGCACTATATGTATTTTTTGGAAGGTATATGACTTAGATGTGCTTTGGTTAACAAGGAAGTTGAGAAAGTCGCTTATGAATTTATTTTGTTTTCTAAATTAGAAAAAACAAAAAAGAAAAAGTAAAGATTTCTTTCTTTTTTTTCTGTATTTCTAAAAAATTTCCTTCTATTTTTTGGTGCTGAAAAATTTTCTGAACAAGGAAAAGATCTACCATGAAATGAATTTTTAAAAAGAGCGCGCATAAAAATAAAGGAAATTATAAAGTAATAGCATTGTTTGCAGTGATACTTGTCAAAGACGGAGGTCTTGCAAGAGATGGTGATGGGATGGTGATTTTTGCGGTACTTTTTACCAGAAAAAGTCCCAACAAGAGCCAAAAACAAGGAAGAACCTAATTTTCTTTATATTAAAAAAATAGAGTATTACAAATAATATTTTATTGAGAAATTTGCTAATTATATCCATAAATTAATTTTTCATTAATTTATATAATTAAAATTTTTGATTTCATATTTTCTTATTCATTAACTTTTTTCAATTCTCACATATAGAAATTTATTAAATTCATGTTGGAATTTGATTTATTTTGGCATGTTCATTGCATGTGCTAATGTTCTTAACATTTGAAGGGGACATTTTTTCTTTAAGTTTGGACTATATCTTAACTAACACATTTATATTATTGTACCCGATTTATTTTTTTATAGGTCTATAGTGGTTATAAAGTTGAATAATAAAAAACATCGCATACAAAATTTATTGTCTTTCCGTTTTTCATTTTTATTTATTGCTAACACCTTAGTCCCTTGACTGTCTTATGTGTTAAATCAGAATTCTTAGTTTAATTTATCTCATTTTTGTTCCTTGTTTATTTTTATTGAAATACCTAAAATTTTTTTCCCAAAACTATTACCTTTTTATTCGTAGATTACCTTTCCGTATTAACGGAGTCTTTGTGGGATTGGCCCTTACTTCCCATAACTATATTTTTATGAAGGTATATGATTTTACTTGACGTGCTTTGGTCAGCAAGGCAGTTGAGAAAGTCTCTACTGAATTTATTTCTCTTTCCCAATTCTATAAAAACAAAAAAGAACAAGTAAAAATTTCTTTCTTTTTTTCCTCGAATTCTAGGAATTTTCTTCTTTTTTTTTTTTGTGCTGAAGAAATTTTTCGAACCAAGAAAAGATCCACATTGAAATGAATTTTTTAAAAAGATTAGCACAGAAAAATAAAGGAAATTATAATTAATACATTTGTTTGCACACTTGTCGAAGGTGGAGGTCTGACAATAGATGGTGGCGGGATGCAGGTGTTCACGGCACCATTTACAAGAAAAAAGAGGCATTTCGGCGAAAACAGCCTCAGCAAAAGCCAAAAGCAAGGAAGAACATGTTTTTTCTTCATATAAAAAAATATAATATTATAGATAGAATTTTATTGAGACATTTTCTAACTATAGCCATAACTTATTTATTCTTTTTTGTATATTCTCATAAACTTTGATTTCATATTTTCTTATTTATGAACTTTTCTTCGATTCTCATATATAGCAATTTATTAAATTCATGATGGAATTTGATTTATTTTTGCACGTTCATTGCACATGCCGACGTTCTTAACATTTTAAGGAGGCATTTTTTCCATTCAAGCTCTAATTCCATCTCAACCGACCCATTTATATTATTGCTACTCGATTTATAATTTTTATGGGTCTATAGTTGTTCTAAAGTTGAATAATAAAAAACAATGCTTTAAAAAAGTTATTAACTTTTTTGTTATTTATTTTTATTGATTGCATGTGCCTCGCTAACGCCTTTTTCCCTTGATTGCCTTATGTGTTTAATTTGTGTATTTATTTTGATTTACCTTATTTTAATTCCTTATTTATTTTTATTGAAACTCCTAAATAATTTTGTCACAAAAACTGTTACTTTATTATTCATAGATTAACTTCTTGGACTAATTAGTCTTTGTGGGGTCGACCTTACTTGCGCTAACTATATTTTTACAAAGGTATATGATTTAATTTGACGTACTTGGGTCAACAAGGCAAATGAGAAAGTGCTGCTCAATTTATTTTTTTTCTCAATTCTTTAAAACAAAAAAAGAACGAGTAAAAATTTCTTTCTTTTTATATTAGATTTTTGGAATTTTCCTTTCATTTTTAAGGTGCTGAAGAATTTTTCTGAACCAGGAAAATATCTATGGTGAAATAAATTTTTAAAAAGAGTGAGGTAGAAAAATAAAGGAAATGAAAAATTAATACCTTTGTTGCAGTGATACATTTCAAAAGCGAAGGTCTTGAAAGAGATGGTGACAGGTTGGTGATATTCGCAGCACCTTATACAAGAAACAGGAGGCATTCAGGCAGAAGCAACATCATCAACAGGCAAAAGCAAGGAAGAACCAGATTTTCTTCATATTAAAAAAATAGAATATGATAGAGAATATTTATTAGGAAATTGGCTAATTATATCTATAAATTGTTTTTGCATTAATGTACATAGTTACAAACTTTAATTTCATAATTTCTTATTCATGATCTTTTTTTCAATTCTCTTGTAATGTAATTTATGAAATTCATACGAAACTCGATTTATTTTGGCACATTCTTAACATTTTAAAGAGATATTTTTTTTTTCCATTCAAGTTCAATCTCCATCAAAACCAACCCATTTTTATTGTTGCTACCCAAAATATTTTTTCATGGGTTTTTAGTTGTTCTAAAGTTGGATAATAAGAAGAATCGCTTTTAAATATTTATTGTATTTCCCTTATTCATTTTTATTGATTGCATGGGCTTTGCTAACACTTTGTTTCCTTGATTATCTTATGTGTTTAATTTGAGTTCTCAGTTTAATTTTTTAATTCTTTAGTTCTTTATTTATTTTTATTGAAACTCTTAAATAATTTAGTCCCAAAACTTTACTTTCTTATTTGTAGATTACCTTTTAGCATTAATTGAGTCTTTGTGGGATCGACCCTTACCATGCCTTAATAATATTTTTAGGAAGGTATATGATTAAATTTGACATGCTTTGATCAAAAAAATTAAAAAAAAAAAAAAGAAGTAAAAATTTCTTTCTTTTTTTCACGGAATCTCGGATTATTTCTTTTACTATTTGGGTGCTAAAGAAATTTTCTGAACCAAGAAAGGATCTATAGTGAAATGCACTTTTAAAAAGAGTGAGAATGAAAAATGAACAGATGGTGACACGATGGTGATATTCGCGGCACATTTTACTAGAAAAAGGCATTTCGGGGGATACAACCTAAGCAAGAGCCAAAAATAAGGATGAACTTATTTTTCCCATATATAAAATATAGAATGTTGTAGATAATATTTTATGAAGAAATTTTCTAATTATAGCCATAAATTATTATTGCGTTTCCTTATGTAGTCAAAAGCTTTGATTTCAAATTTTCTTATCCATGAAACTCTTTTCCGAATCTCATATGTAGTAATTTATTAAATTCATGATGGAATTCGATTTATTTGGGCACATTTTGCATGTGCTAACGTTCTTAACATTTTAAAGATATATGTTTTTCCATTAAAGTTCAAACTCTATCTAAACCGACCCATTTATATTATTGCTACCCAATTTAATTTTTTTGGGTCTATATTTGTTCTAAAGTTGAATCATAAAAAACATTGCTTTAAAACATTTATTGTCTTTTTCCTTTTTTATTTTTATTAATTGCATGAGCCTTGCTAACGCCTTTTTCGCTTGATTGTCTTATGTGTATAATTTAAGTTCTTAGTTTAATTTAGCTTATTTTAGTTCCTTATTTATTTTTATTGAAACTCTTAAATAATTTTGTCCCCAAACAAAATTGTTTGTTATTGGTAGATTTCTTTTTAGCATAAATTGAGTCTTTGTGAGATCAGATCTTACTTATCCTAACAATATTTTTAAGAAGGTATATGATTTAATTTGACCTGCTTTGGTCGACAAGGCAGTTGAAAAAGTCGCTACTAAATTAATTTTTTTCTCAATTCTATAAAAACAAAAAAGAACAAGTAAAAACTTCTTTCTTTTTTTCCTTCGAATCTCGCAATTTTCCTTTTTATTATTTTGGTACTGAAGAAATTTTATGAACCAGGAAAAGATCTACGGTGAATTTTTAAGAAGAATGAGGCAGGAAAATAAAGGAAATTATAAATTAATACATTTGTTTCTAGAGACGCTCGTCATATGCATAGTTCTTCCAAGCGATAGTGTCGCGATGGTAATGTTCCTGGCATATTTTACCAGAAACAGGAGGCATTCCGGCGGAACCAGCCCAAGCAAGAGCCAAAAACAAGAAGAGGTTTTTTTCCCTTAATATAAAAAAATAGAATAGTACAGATAATATTTTATTAACAAATTTACTAATTATAGCCACAATTTATTTTTGTTTCTGTATATCGCTACAAACTTTGATTTCATATTTTGTTATTCATTAAATTTTTTTCTATTTTTAAATATAGCATTTTATTAAATTCATAACAGAATTCGATTTATTTTGGCACGTTCATTGCATGTGCCAAAGTTCTTAACATTTTAAAGGGATTTTTTTTTCCATTCAAGTTCATACTCCATCTAAATTGACCCATTTGATTTGCTGAGACCCAATTTATTTTTTTATGGGTCTATAATGGTTGTAAAGTTGAATAATAAAAAACATTGCTTTAAAAAATTTACTTTCTTTTCCATTATTTTTATTGATTTCATGTGGCTTGCTAACGCCTTTTTCCTTGATTGTCTTATGTATTTATTTAGAGTTCTTAGTTTAATTTAGCTATTTTTATTTCCTTATTTATTTCTTTTGAAACTCCTATATAGTTTTGTCCTCGAAACTGTTACTTTGTTATTCGTAGATTACCTTTTAGCATTAATTGATCTGCGGGATCGACCTTTACTTGCAATAACTATATTTTTAGGAAGGCATATGATTTAATTTGATGCACTTTCGTCAACAAGGAAGTTTAGAGATTCACTTCTGAATTTATTTCTTTTTCTCAACTCTATAAAACAAAAAAGAACAAGTCAAAATTTCCTTCTTTCATTATCGGTTTCTTGCAATTTTCCTTTTATTTTTTTGATGCTGAAGAAATTTTCTGAACTAGCAAATGATCCATAGCGAAATGAATTTTTAAAAAGAATGAGAAGGAAAAATAAAAGAAATGATAAATTAATACCTTTTTTGTAGTGACACTTGTCAGAAGCGGAGGTCTTGTAAGAGATGGTGATAAGATGCTGATGTTCGATGCACCTTTTACTAGAAATAGTAAGCATTTCGGTGGAAACTGCCTCAGCAATAGCCAAAAACAAAGAAGAACCTATTTTTCCTGCATATAAAAAAAATAGAATAGTACAAATAATATTTTATTGAGAAATTTGCTTATCATATCCATAAATTATTTTTGTATTTCTGTATTAGTCACAAACTTTGATTTCATATTTTATTATTCATGAACCTTTTTTTGAATCTCATACATAGCAATTTATTAAATTCATGACAGAACCCCATTTATTTTGGCACGTTTATTGCACGTCCCAAGGTTCTTAACATTTTAAAGGGACATTTTCTGCCATTCAAGTTCAAACTCTATCTAAATCGGCCCATTTATATTATTGCTACCCAATTTAATTTTTTATGAGTCTATAATGGTTCTATAGTTGAATAATAAAATGCATTAATTTAAAATATTTCTTATCTTTTCCTTGATTTATTTTCATTGATTGCATGTGTATTGCTGTCACTTTTTTCCCTTGAATGCCTTGTTCCAAAGTTATTTTTATTGAAACCCCTAAATAATTGTCCCCCAAAACTGTTACTTTGTTATTCGTAGATTACTTTTAGCATTAATTGAGTCTGTTTGGGATCCATCCTTACTTGCCCTGACCATATTTTTAGAAAGGTATATGATTTAATTTGACGTGCTTTGGTCAACAAGGCAGTTGAGGGAGTTGCTTCTTAATTTATTTCTTTTTCTCAATTTTATAAAAAGAAGAAAGAACAAGTACAAGTTTTTTCTTTTTTCTCGGATTCTCAGAATTTTCCTTTTATTTGGTTGGTGATGAAAAAATTTTTTGATCCAGAAAAAGATCTACAGTAAAATGAATTTTATAAAGGGTGAGCTAGAAAAGTAAACGAAATTATAAATCAATATCTTTGTTCATATTATGTCAGAGGTAGAGGTCTTGCAAGACATGGTGATGGGATGGTAAGGTTCGCGGCACCTTTTACAAGAAGCAGGAGGCATTCCAGGAGAAACAGCCTTAGCAAGAACTAAAAACAATGAAGAAGTTGTTTTTTCTTTCCTTTTTTCTTGGACTCGTAATTTTTTCCTTGTTTTGGTTTTACGGTGCTAAAGAAATCTTCTGAACCAGGAAAATAATTTACTGTGAAATGAATTTATAAGAAGTGTGAGGCAGAAAAATAAAGGAAATTAAAACTTGATACCTTTGTTTGCAGGGACATTTATCACAGGCAGCGATCTTGCAAGAGATGGTGTCAGGATGGTAATGTTTGCAGAACCTTTTTACCTGAAACAGGAGGCATTCTGACAAACACAGCTTCGCCGAGAGCCAAAAACAAGGAAGAACCTGTTTTTCCTTTATATATAAAAAAATTGAATAGTATTGGTAATATTTAATTGAGGAATTTGCTAATTATATAAATAAATTATTTTTGTGTTTCTGTATATAATCAAAAACTTTGATTTCACATTTTTTTATACATGAAATTTTTTTCGATTCTGATATACAACAATTTATTAAATTCATCACAGAATTCTATTTATTTTGGCACATTCATTGCACGTGCAAGGTTCTTAGCAGTTTAAAAGAATAATTTTTTCCACTAAAGTTCAGGCTCCATCTAAACCGACCCATTTATATTTGTTGCTATGAAATTTATTTTTTTTATGGGTCTATAGTGGTTCTAATATTGAACAATGAAAAACATCGATTTAAAAATTTATTGTCTTTTCCCTTATTTATTTATTTATTTATTTTTGATTGCATGTGCCTTGCTAATGCCTTTTTCCCTCTATTTTCTAGTGTTTAGTTTGAGTTCCTAGTTTAATTTACTTGATTTTAGTTCCTTTTTTTTTTTTTTTTGTTGAAACTCCTAAATATTTTTTTCCCCATAATTGTTACTTTGTTATTTGTAGATTACCTTTTAGAATTAATTGACTCTCTGTGCATTCGACCCTTAGTTGCCCTAACTATATTTCTAAGAAAGTATATGATTTAATTTGACGTACTTTGGTCAACAAGGCAGTTGAGAATATCGCCACTAAATTTATTTCTTTTTCTCGATTCTATAAAAAACAAGTAGAAATTTATTTCTTTTTTTCTCGGATTCTCAAAATTTTCTTTTTATTTCTTTGGTACTGAAGAAATTTTCTGAACAAGGAATTTATGCTGAAATAAATTTTTAAAAAGGGCGACTTAGAAAAATAATGACGGTCCTAAAGTTGAATAATTAAAAACATTGCATAAAAAATTTGTTGTCTTTCCCATATTTATTTTTTTTTATTGCATGTGCCGTTATAACACCTTTTTTCCCTTTATTGTTTTTTGTGTTTAATTTGAATTCTTAGCTTAATTTAAATCATTCTAGTTCCATATTTATTTTTATTGAAACTCCTAAATACTTTTTTTCCTTACACAATTACTTTTTTAATCGTAGATTACTGTTTAGCATTAATTGAGTCTTCGTGGGATCGACCCTTTTTGCCTTAACAATATTTTTAGGAAGGTATATGATTTAATTTGATGTGCTTTGGTCAACAACGTAATTGAGAATGTCGTTACTTAATTTATTTCTTTTTCTCAATTCTACCAAAAAAAAAAAAAAAAAAACAACTAAAGATTTCTTTTTTTCGAGGATTATTGGTATTTTCCTTTTATTTTTGGTGCTGAAGAAATTTTCTGAACCAAGATAGGATCTACGGTGAAATGAATCTTTAAAAAGGGTGAGGTGGAAAATTATGGAAATTATAAATTAATTCCTTTGTCTACAGTGACACTTGTCAGAGGAGGAGGACTTGCAAGAGATGGTGACGGTACGGTGACATTTATGGCATCTTTTACCTTAAACAGGTGGCATTCTGATAGAAACATCCTCAGCAAGAGCCAAAAACAATGTAGAACCTGAGCCAAAAACAATAAAGAACCTGTATTTTTTTTTTTTTTTTTTGTATACAAAAAATATAATATTATTGATAATATTTTATTGAGTAATTTGCTAACTATAGCCATAAATTCTGTATATAGTTAGAAACTTCACTCCATATTTTCTTATTCATTATCATTTTTTCGATATTCATATATAGCAATTTATTAAATTTATGACAGAATCTGATTTTTTTGGCAAGTTCATTGCACATGCAAAGGTTCTTAACATTTTGAAGGGACATTATTTTAAATTCAAGTTTAAACTTCGTCTAAAAAACCGTCCCATTTATATTATTACTACACAATTTATTTTTTTAATGGTCCATAGTGGTTCTAAAGTTAAATAATAAAAAACATCGCTTTAAATAATTTGTTGTCTTTGCCATTATTTTTTTTTTATTGATTGTTTGTGCCTTGATAAGCCTTTTTCCTTGATCGTCTTAGGTGTTTAATTTGAGTACTTAATTTAATTTACCTTATTTTAGTTCTATATTTATTTTTATTGAATCTCCTAAATAATTTTGTCCCCCAAAACAGTTACTTTGTTATTCGTGGATTACCTTTTAGCATGAATTTACTCTCTGTAGGATCGGCCCTTACTTTACCTTACTATATTTTTAGGAAGGTATATGATTTAATTTGATGTGCTTTGGTCAAAAAGGCAGTTGAGAAAGTCGCGGCTGAATTTATTTTTTCTCCAATTCTATAAAAATAGAAAAGAACAAGTAAAAATTTATTTCTTTTTTCTCCGATTCTCCGAATTTTCCTTTTATTTCTCTTGATGCTAAAGAAATTTTTTTAGCCAGGAAAAGATCTATGCTTAAATTAGTTTTTAAAAAGGGCGAGGTAGAAAATTAAGGAAATTATAAATTAATTTTGTTTACAGTGACACTTGTCAGAGCGGAGGACTACTAAGAGATTTTAATGGTACGGTGATTTTCGTGGCAGTTTTTACCTTAAACAGGAGGCATTCAGGTTGAAACAGTCTCAGCAAGAGCCAAAAACAAGGAAAAACCTGTTTTTCTTTAATATAAAAATATAGAATATTATAGATAATATATTATTGATTAATTTGCTAATTATAGCCACAAATTCTGTTTAAAGTCAAAAACTTTGATTTTATATTTTATTATTTATGAGCCTTTTTTCGATTTTCATATATAACAATTTATTAAATTTATGACGGAATTTGATTATTTTTGCATGTTCATTGCACATGCCAAGGTTCTTAACATTTTAAAGGTTCATTTTTTCCATTCAATTTTAGACTCCGTCTAAACCAACCTTGTTATATTTCTGCTACATAATTTATTTTTTAATGGTCTATAGTGCTTTTATAATTACATAATCAAAAACATCGCTTTAAATAATTAATTGTCTTTTCCATTATTTATTTTTATTGATTGTCTGTTCCTTAATAACGCCTTTTTCTCTTGATCATCTTAAGTGTTTAATTTGAGTTCTTAGCTTAATTTATCTTATTTTAGTTCCTTATTTATTTGTTCGAAACTCCTAAATAATTTTGTCCTCAAAACAGTTACTTTGTTATTCGTAGATTACCTTTTAGCATTAATTTAGTCTCTATGGGATCGATCATTACTTGACCTTATTATATTTTTAGGAAGGTATATGATTTAATTTGATGTACTTCGGTCAAAAAGGCTTTTGAGAAAGTTGCTGCTGAATTTATTTTTATTCTCGACTCTATGAAAAAAACAAGTAAAAATTTAGTACTTTTTTCTCGGATTCTCAGAATTTTCAATTTATTTTTCTTGATGCAGAAGAAATTTTTTGAACCAGGAAACGATCTATGCTAAAATGAATTTTTAATAAGGGTGAGTCAGAAAATTAAGAAAATTATAAATTAATACCTTTGTTTGTAGTGACAATTGCTAGAGATGGAGGACTGTGAGTGATGGTGATGGTATGGCGATGTTCGCGGTACCTTTTAACCGAAAAGAAGGCTATGGGAAAAGATGTAGATCGATCACCTTGGAACTACATTATTCTGGTAGAACTAGACTCAACAAGAGCCAAAAACAAGGAAGAACTTGCTTTTCTTTTATATATAAAAAAATAGAATACTATAGATAATATTTTATTGAGTAATTTGCTAATTATAGCCATAAATTCTCTATATAGTTAAAAATTTTGATTTCATATTTTCTTATTCATGAACTTTTTTTCCGATTTTCATATATAGCAATTTATCAAATTAATGATAGAATTTAATTATTTTGGCACGTTCCATGGTTCTTAACATTTTAAAGGAACACTTTTTCCATTCAAGTTTATACTTCGTCTAAACAGACCCATCTCTATATTCTACCACATTTATTTTTTTTAAGGGTCTACAGCGGTTCTAAATTTTAATAATAAAAAACATCGCTTTAAATAAATTGTCTTTTCTCATATTTATTTTTATTGATTGCATGTGCGTTGGTGATGCCTTTTTCCCTTGATCGTTTTAAGTGTTAATTTGAGTTCTTAGTTGAATTTACCTTATTTTAGTTCCCTATTTATTTTTACTGAAACTCCTAAATAAATTTTTCCAAAACTATTACTTTGTTATTCATAAAATACCTTTTAACATTTATTGAGTCTTCGTGGGATTGACTCTTACTTGTCCTAACTATATTTTAGGAAGGTTTATCATTTTAATTTTGCACGCTTTGCTCAATAAGGCAGTTCAGTAATCTGCTGCTAATTTATTTCTCTTTCTCAATTTTATAAAAACGAAAAGGAACAAGGAAAATATCTATGGAGAAATGAATTTTTAAAAAGGGTGAGGTAGAAAATTAAGGAAATTATAATTTTTTTTTTTTTTTTTTTTTTTTTTTTTTTTTTTTGCAGTAACACTTGTCAGATGCAGAGGTCTTGCAAGAGATGGTGACAGGATGGTGATGTTCAAGGCACCTCTTACCAGAAACAAGAGGAAACAACCTTAGCAAGAGCCAAAAACAAAGAAGAACCTATTTTTCCTCTATATGAAAAATAGAATATTATAGATAGTATTTTACTATGGAATTTTCTAATTATAGCTGTAAATTATTTTTGCATTTCTGTATATATATTTAGAAATTGATTTCATATTTTCTTATTCACTAACTTTCTTAATTTTCATATACAACAATTTATTAAATTCATGACAGAATTCAATCTATTTCGACATGTTCATTGCACGTGCCAAGGTTCTTAACATTTAAAAGGGACATTCTTTTCCATTCAAGTTTGGACACAATCTAAACCAACCCATTTATATCATTGCTACCCAATTTATATTTTTATGGGTCTATAGTGTTTCTAAAGTTGAATAGTGGAAAACACCTCTTTAACAAAATTATTGTCTTTTTCCCTATTTATTTTTATTGATTTCATGTGCCTTGCCGATGTCTTTTTCCCATGATTATCTGAAGTTTTTAATTTGAGTTTTTAGTCTAATTTACCTTTCTCTAGTTCCTTATTTATTTTTTTTGAAACTCATAAAAAATTTTGTCCCCATAAACATTACATTGTTATTAGTAGATTACCTTTTAGCATTAAATGAGTCTCTGTGGGATAAACCCTTACTTAACCTTACTATATTTTTAGGAAGGAGTATGATTTAATTCGACGTGTTTTGGTCAACAAGGCAGTTGAAAAAGTCATTGTTGAATTTTATTTATTTTTCTCAATTCTATAAAAACAAAAAGAACAACTAAAAATTTATTTCTTTTTTTCTCGCATTCTCAGAATTTTCCTTTTATTTTTTTCTGATGCTCAAGAAATTTTCCAAACCAAGAAAAGACCATTGGTAAAATGAATTTTTAAAAAGAGTGAGGAGGAAAATTAAGAAAAATTTTAAAATAATACCTTTGTTTGCAGTGACACTTGTCAAAGAAGGAGGACTTGCAAGAGATAGTGATGTTCGCGGCGGCTTTTACCAAAACTTGCAGGCATTCTAGATAAAGCAACCTCAACAAGAGCAAAAAACGAAGAACCTTCTTTTCTTTTATATATAAAAAAAGAATATTATAGATAATATTTTATTGAGTAATTTTCTAATTATAGACATAAATTATGTATAGTCTAAATCTTTGATTTCATATTTTCTTATGCATTAACTTTTTTTTTTAATTATGATATATAGAAATTTATTAAATTCATGGCTGAATTTGATTTATTTTAGCCCGTTCATTGCACGTGCCAAGGTTCTTAATATTGTAAGGGGATTTTTTTCCATTTAAGTTTAGACTCTGTCTAAACCGATCAATTTATATTATTGCAACCTAATTTATTTTTTTAATGGTCTACAGTAATTCTAAAGTTATGTAATCAAAAACATCGACTTGAATAAGATATTGTCTTTTCCATGATTTGCTTTTATTTATTGCTTGTGTATTGATAATGCCTTTTTTACTTGATTGTCATAAGTGCTTAATTTGAGTTCTTAGTTTAATTTTTACCTTATTTTAGTTCTTTATTTAATTTTATTGAAACTCCTAAATAAGTTTTGTAACGCCCTACCCCGTAAGCACCTAGCATGACTTTAGAATTAAGAACGTGATGAAAATAGAGTTTTGATATATATGGTGGAATATAGTGTTTTTGGCACTTAGTAGTATTTTGGGGATATTTAGGAATAGAAATAAAATTTTACTATCTTATTGAGGTTTTATTATTAAGGTTTATAAGTGCCTTTAAGTGGTTCTTTATTTTTAATACCTACTATATTTATTTTAGAAATTTAAATACTTGGCATTTTCATATAGGAATTTACAACTTAATTGTTAAGATTTCGGCCACCTCAACAACACTTGTCACCACCACCAATTTCTTCCTTTTCTTTCCCCTAACCGCCTCACAATTTCCATCTTGCTTTTTCTTTTCTTCCTAATCACCTCAAGTCACTCTATATATATAGGCATGCAAGCCATGTCTTTCTTTAGGCAAATTCCTAAATCTTATATCTATCATTTCCTTTCTTGAATAAAAAAAAAAGGGCAGCCAACCTTTCTCAAGTAAGTTATACATATTTGCATGGTTGCATGTTTGCATGTTTTTCAAGTAAGTTGCAAAGTTGCATGTTTTGTTTTCTTTTTTTTTTAGTTAGTTAGTTAGGTTATATATATATAGATATATATGTATATATATAGTATATATATTTATTTATTCTCTTTAATATATAGTGAGATCTATTTCTAGTTAGTTTATATATATTATATTTTTTTTTAGGCATTTATTTATTTTAAGATTTCAATATTTTAAATGGATTTTTAGTATAAAGTATATAGTTAATTATGGTTTCTTGGGAGAGTATATTTTTTTTAGAGTATAGGATTTTTCGATCTTTTTTAAAAAAAAATTATATAAGTATACGTATTATTATATTTATATACATCCCAAAGTCCATTTTATAAGATTTCGATATTATTTAGGGAATAGGATTATTTAATCGATACCCAGGTATTAAGTATTTTTCACATTATTATTTTGTAGGATCTTAGCACCAGATCTAAATCCAGGTGAGTCCACCAACTCCATTTTTATTTCAGATTTTTTTTTTTATATTTACAAAATTTTTGCTATTTTTTTTTTCAAACAATATTTCTCAGCGTGTTTTTGGAGATGTTCTCCCTAATGTGTTACGGTTTCATAGAAAAATGCATAGGAGCGGTGCTCCAAATAGGTGTTTCTTTTAAAACAGATTATTATGGTGGTACATAAGAAGTACGCAGGTTTTTCGGAAATATTTATATAATGAAAAATGTTCTGACTTGAAAAGTTATGTATTTTTGATATACATGAATATAGATTTGACATTGGCAGATTTAACATTGGCATAATTGTGAAATTACATAAGCATGTGATGACTGGCGGATGAGGATTTTCTTTTGTGTTCTGAAATGTTTATGACTCGAATATGTTATTATGGTCGGGCAAATGGCCCCTTTGATTTGTAAATACATACGAAACCTCATTCAGGCCAGATTAAAGTTTATTGTTGATCAAGTGAACGGACGCGTTAGCGGATTGCACTGTACGTGGCTAGTCCCCCGTACTAGGGCCTCTTCCGATGACGTGGACGGATTTTTGACTCTGAGGGTGGATCCACTTTAAGAGGGGCGTAGGCCGCGGAGGGTGTGGCCCAATCAGTCTACGTGGACACCGTATCATGCTCTACGGTGGGGTTCGACCGCCTAGTGGAGAGTCAGGAGGGGCCCCAGGATGAGGTTGGTTCCAGGGCAGAGCTGGTAGGTGCCCCAGGAGTCTGTAGCTTGTTTTGACCAGTGTTATGGGAGTGCGGTTGTTTGTAATCGAGCGCTCGTATGTTGTTTGGCTGGTATCTGACTACGAAATGCCGGAACTTAGTTCAGATGGCCTCGTTTCGGGGATCCGGACTTTGTCCGTGGAGCCCCACTTTGTTGCATTACATGTTCTTTTAAAATTGGGCATAGAGCTGCGCTGATGTGTCTTGATTCGCTCAGACTTCCCGGCTGCGTTCGAAACCCTCATGTAGGTTCAAGCATCAGTTTTGTTAAAATAGTAAAAGAAATATTTTTCTTATAACATTGCATGAATTGTTTTGTAAAACGGCATCATCCTGGTTTTAAAGGAAACACTACCGCACACACACACGTGGACTCACTGAGCGTTCGCGCTCACGTTTTCCATGTCATGTTTTCTTCTCAGATTAGCTTGGAACGGTCAGGGGTTCCGCGAGCCACTGAAGTTTTAGGCCAGGAGTTTTTGGATCAAATCTCCCCGAAAGGGCATAGAATTATGTTTTATCTTTTTAGACTCGAATCGTCTGTAGAGTTTCTTTTTATGTCTATGTAAGTGGTTGATGTAAGATTACTTTTGTGTTTATTATAAAACGGAAATGAGAAATTTTCTTTTATCCTGTGTTTGAGCGCACCAGTAATATTTAATTTACTTAAGTATTCTGCGTACTTTGTGTATACCTGTTAGTATTATTCTAGGGTTTTGTTTTAGTGTGGAACTTATAAGTTAGTGCCGAGAGGCACGCAGATGCCCTACTCGGCGCGGTTGACCTAGTGGCGGGGGTTGGGGGGCATCACGAGTGGTATCGAGCCTTAGGTTCGATACTAGGTTTGAAACGTTGGGTTTTAGACAAGCTATAAGAGTTAACTGTGTAAACTTTAAAGTTAATCATATGATTTATTGGTTAGTACTGACCCTAAGATTTTGTTTTGTAGGTACTAGATGGCATATCCTTCTCATAGATGGACATACAGGGAGGGCACCCTCGTAGATGAGCCTAGCAGGACTACGTCATCATCATCCTCCTCATATTCCCTTAAGGAGATCATCCCAGAAAGGGAACCAATTCCAGTGATTGACCTTTCCGATGATGAGTCAGTAGAAGGACCAGAGATGGCACCAGTAGTGGCACCGGGAATAGGACCTGGAACATCAATAGAAGAAGACCCTAGCGAGCCCACATCGGACTCAGAAATGACACCTGAACCAGAGCAAGGGACACCGGCAGTCACTGGGAGTATGGGTACCTCTGTAGCAAATACTATGCCAGCAGCAGCATCCCCTACCCCTATTCCACCCGTGGCGTCTGTATCTTCTTTTCCACCATCACTACTTTGGGGTGGGGTTAGGGAGTATGATATTTGTGGTTACTGCCTGTGGCGTGAGCAACGGGCTGAAGCCGCTAGCCCTGACGAGTTATAGCATTAAGAGAGGAGATCTCCCGAATGGGACGCCTTATTCTATGCGGCACGCCGAGCACGGCGGCGAGGGAGACGGCGAGGGCCGCCATGTTAGAGGAGGAGTTAGCCCCGAGACGCGGGCAGCTCATGCGGCTCGAGAGAGAGAGATTTTGGAGCTGATTAATGAGCGGGACTGGCTTAGGCAGTTTATTGCTCAGTTCCTTGGAACTACTAGAGATTCGTGGATAGAGCACGTGATGAGCTGGAGTCTCGTCCGGGAGGTTCTGGTAGCCAGTGTCCTTAGGCGGAGTAGGTGTTGGATAGAGTACAGGTAGGTGTGAATATTTGATCACTTGGATAGGTACGAGTAGTATTTTTGTTGGTACTTGATGCAGTAGGTTTAGGATCATAGGTATGAGGTCCTCGGGTTTTGGATATGTATAGCAACCCGGCCATATATATTTTTGGGAGGTAGGACCAGGATGATCTGATTGTATCTTGACACTACTTGTACCAAAAATCCTTATTTTGAGATATATATATATATATGTTTCTATGTATGCATTTGATATTTGTGCCTGAGATGAATTTATGTTTACCTGTCGTAAAGTATCTATAATCGTAGATGTTTATTAGTATTGAGACTTTTTGGTTTTTAGAAACATGTCAGGTTCACAATCTCCCAACCGTACGGACGAGGTTATGTCAGAAAATTCTCAAAATAGACAGTCTGAACCTACGAGAGATGCCACCCCTCGTCCAGAACAAGCTACACACAAAGTAATCGAGAATTTTATGATCAAGATGACGGAATTATTAGAAACTTCAATGGCCACAAGAAGAAACGAACGAGTACCAATTACTGGAGCAGATGAAGCACTAGAACGATTTCTTAAGTTTCGACCCCCAGAGTTCTATGGAGACGTTGGGCAAGAAATTAAAGCTGAACTGTTCCTTGAGCAGCTGAATGATATCTATGATACCCTTAAGTATGAGGATGCCCTGAGGGTAACGTTTGCGGCTTTTAGACTTCGAGGAATGGCAAAGGATTGGTGGCTTAGAGTTTCGAAGCACGGACACTTAAGAATCAATTATGGACTTGAGCGATTTTCAAGAAGAATTCAAAAAGGAGTATATACCTCGATGGGTTCGTGAGCAACGTGAGGATGAGTTTCAGCAATTGAGACAGGGTAACCTGACAGTTGCCCAGTATACAGCAAAGTTCAATAGGTTGGCTAAGTATTGCTTAAGGTTGATAGACACTAATGAAAATAAGACGCGACAATTTGTGAAAGGATTAAGGGTTGAATTGCAACGAGCATTAGCTCCCTTGCCACCGATGGGATTCGCGGCGCGATTGAAGCCGCCACGCGAACAGAGATGGGCGATCAAGTGGTTATACGAGAGGAAAACAACCATTGGTTCGGCGATGGCTCCATATAAACGTCTCGGACAAGGACCATGGAAACCTAGAGATTTCAAGAGATCCCGTGGTGAACAAAGGAGCTGGAAATGAAGGCCGACCAACCTTAACCCTGGAGGATCCCACAGAATATGCACATACTGTGGGACGAAGTGGGCATGTGGGCTGAAATGTGTTATCGGAAGTTAAGATTATGTTTCAAGTGTGGAAAACCGAGGACATACCAAGGACGATGCCACGAGATGCAACAAGTAACCCCAGAAGATGTCCGGGAAAAGCGAGCCGACCCCCGGTCATGAGAGGAACAACGAAGGAAGGAATAATAAGCCACAAGTAAAAGCTAAAGTTTATGCCTTTGGATGGATCGCCCAGTAGATACTTGAAGCGAAGTCGTCGAAGGTATGATAAAAATCTTTTCTCAACCAGCAAGAGTACTCATTGACCCTGGAGCTACGCATTCTTTTGTGAGTTTGCATTTCATAAAACATATTCCTATACCTCCTGTTAACATGCATTATCAGTTGATAGTTAGCACTCTTATGGGCGTAAATGAGATAACTGAGGTAAAGTACCCTGATTGTGACATATGTGTCGCGAATGTGGTTTTATCTGGAGATTTAATTGCCTTACCATTGGAGGGATATGATGTGATACTTGGGATGGACTGGTTGTCTAAACATTATGCCAAGTAGATTGTCGAGGGAAGTTGGTTAAGTTTAGCCGACCGAGTATGCCAATCTTGGTGTTCCAAGGAAAGCGAACAAAACGGGAGAATCCCTTTTTGTTTGGCATGAAAGCCAGAAAGTTGCTATGGAAAGGATGTCAAGGGTACTTAGCATATTTGCTCAACAAACCTAAGAAGGAGGTAAAATTAGACACAGTACCTGTAGTGAGGGAGTTTGTGGATGTTTTTCCTAAGGAGTTGACGACGCTACCCCAGATCGAGAAGTGGAGTTTGGCATAGAATTGGTACCTGATGCTAAACCAATATCTCGAACTCCATATCGGATGGCACAGGAGGAACTAAAAGAGTTGAAAAAGCAATTACAAGAACTATTGCAGCAAGGATATATTCGTCCAAGTACATCTCCTTGGGGTGCGCCAGTTTTGTTTGTAAAGAAAAAGGATGGAACCCTGAGGATGTGTATAGACTATAGAGGATTGAATAATGTGACAGTTAAGAACAAATACCCACTACCCCTCATTGATGAGTTATTTGACCAACTCTGAAGAGCGGGATATTTTTCCAAATTGGACTTGAGACAAGGATATTATCAAGTCAGGATAAGAGAAAAGGATATTCCAATGACGGCATTCAACACACGATACGGACATTACGAGTTTGTGGTTATGCCGTTTGGATTAACTAATGCACCCTGCAACATTTATGGACTTGATGCACTGAGTCTTTAATCCTTACTTGGATAAGTTTATAGTGATTTTTATTGATGATATTCTTGTTTATTCACCGACCACGAAGTTCATGAACAACATCTTCGAAAAGTGTTGCAAACCCTACGGGAGCATAAGTTATATGCTAAGTTTAGCAAATGTGAGTTACGGATGAGTCAAGTTACTTTCCTAGGACATGTTATCACCCGGGGAAGGAATCTCGGTAGATCCAGCGAAAGTAGAAAGCGGTGACTTATTGGACACAACCCAAAACACCAAGCTGAAGTACGTAGTTTCTTGGGTATGGCGGGATACTATCGGAGATTTATAAAAAGACTTTTCAAGGATTGCTTTGGGACCTCTAACCCAACTAACTAGAAAAGCAACCAAGTTTGAGTGGACGGAAAAAATGTGAGAGGAGTTTTCAAGAATTGAAGAACCGACTAACGTCGGCACCAGTGTTAACATTACCCGATCCAAACAAGGGGTTTTCATTATACACGGATGCTTCGGGGAGAAGGACTAGGAGCTGTGTTGATGCAAGACAGGAAAGTTGTAGCATATATTTCAAGAAAGTTGAAGGATCATGAACGGAATTATCCGACACACGATTTGGAATTAGCAGCCATCGTGTTTGCACTTAAGAAATGGCGACACTACTTGTATAGGGCTAAGTATGAGATATTTACTGATCATAAGAGTTTAAAGTATCTGTTTTCTCAAAAAGACTTGAACATGAGACAACGTCGATGGATGGAACTGCTGGAAGAATATCGATGTCCGATTAACTATCATCCAGGAAAGGCGAATGTGGTGGCGGATGCATTGAGTAGAAAAGCAAAGATATCAAGTCTTAGCTTAACATCCACCCTACAAGAGGATATTAGAAATGCCCAAAAGAGTAATAAGGAGTTCCAAGAGTTCAAGAACCGTGTGGAAGCTAAGGGATTGGAAGATTTTCGAACATTAGAAGCTGATGGGAGCCTGTACTTTCGGAATCGGTTATGTGTACCCAATGATACTGAACTTAAGCGCAAGATTCTAGAGGAAGCCCACAGAAGTAAGTATTCGATGCATCCTGGAGAGAATAAGATGTATAAAGACTTAAAGCAAAAGTTTTGGTGGAACGGAATGAAGAGAGAAATTGCGGAGTATGTAGCGGCCTGTCTTACATGTCAAAGGGTTAAGGCGGAACATCAAAAGTCAGCGGGACTACTACAACCGTTACCTATTCCCGAATGGAAATGGGATCATGTGACAATGGACTTTGTCACAGGATTGCCCCGGACCAAGGGTTATAAGGATGCTATCTGGGTAATAGTTGATCGTTTAACAAAAGTGACTCATTTTATTGCCATTAATATGTCATACCCTTTGGACAAGTTGGCACAGATTTATGTAGATGAGATTGGTCGACTTCATGGAGTACCCGTTGATATTGTATCCGATAGAGACCCAAGGTTTACCTCAAGGTTTTGGCCTAAGTTCCAGGCAGCTATGGGGACCAATCTAAGTTATAGCACCACAGCACATCCCCAAACCGATGGACAGTCTGAAAGAACAATTCAAACTCTAGAGGATATGTTAAGGGCTTGCGCCTTAGACTTTGGAAATAAGTGGGTTGACAATCTTGCTTGTGCTGAGTTTGCTTATAATAATAGCTACCACTCTTCGATAGGAATGGCACCATTTGAAGCATTATATGGTAGGAGATGCAGAACACCTTTGTACTGGGATGAAGTCGGAGTTCGATCCCATTGGAGACAAAGGAACTTGATGCCAGAATTGGAAGAGATGTAGAAACCAGTTAAGATAATTCAAGACCCAGGCTTCAAACGGCTAAAAGTAGACGGGAAGAGCTATGCCGAGCAATCGAAGAAGGGATCTGGAGTTTAATGTAGGAGATCGAGTTTTCTTAAAACTTACACCACATCACGGGAAGCTGCGATATTCGAGGAGAGGAAAGTTAAGCCCCCGATATATTGGACCGTTTGAAATTATTGACAGGATTGGTAAAGTAGCATACCGACTCGTCTTACCAAATGAACTGATAGGTATACATGATGTGTTCCATGTATCACAATTAAAGAAGTATCACCCACGCACTTTTCGATCATGTTCTCAATGATAACCAATTGGAATTACAAGTCGATCCGTCATATGAAGAAAAACCAATTGAGATTATAGAACGAAGCGTAAAAGAGTTACGTGGGAGACAGATTCCAATGTGTAAAGTGATATGGAAACATCATGGGATCGAAGAGGCAACCTAGGAAACTGAGGAGTACTTGAAGAAAAAGTATCCAGAGCTTATAGGTATGTAACTACTCAATTTCGAGGACGAAATTTTTTTTAGGAAGGTAGAATGTAACGCCCTACCCCGTAAGCACCTAGCATGACTTTAGAATTAAGAACGTGATGAAAATAGAGTTTTGATATATATGGTGGAATATAGTGTTTTTGGCACTTAGTAGTATTTTGGGGATATTTAGGAATAGAAATAAAATTTTATTATCTTATTGAGGTTTTATTATTAAGGTTTATAAGTGCCTTTAAGTGGTTCTTTATTTTTAATACCTACTATATTTATTTTAGAAATTTAAATACTTGGCATTTTCATATAGGAATTTAAAAAAAAAAAAACAACTTAATTGTTAAGATTTCGGCCACCTCAACAACACTTGTCACCACCACCAATTTCTTCCTTTTCTTTCCCCTAACCGCCTCACAATTTCCATCTTGCTTTTTCTTTTCTTCCTAATCACCTCAAGTCACTCTATATATATAGGCATGCAAGCCATGTCTTTCTTTAGGCAAATTCCTCAATCTCATATCTATCATTTCCTTTCTTGAATAAAAAAAAAGGGCAGCCAACCTTTCTCAAGTAAGTTATACATATTTGCATGGTTGCATGTTTGCATGTTTGCATGTTTTTCAAGTAAGTTGCAAAGTTGCATGTTTTGTTTTCTTTTTTCTAGTTAGTTAGTTAGGTTATATATATAGATATATATGTATATATATAGTATATATATTTATTTATTCTCTTTAATATATAGTGAGATCTATTTCTAGTTAGTTTATATATATTATATATTTTTTTTAGGCATTTATTTATTTTAAGATTTCAATATTTTAAATGGATTTTTAGTATAAAGTATATAGTTAATTATGGTTTCTTGGGAGAGTATATTTTTTTTTAGAGTATAGGATTTTTCGATCTTTTTAAAAAAAAATTATATAAGTATACGTATTATTATATTTATATACATCCCAAAGTCCATTTTATAAGATTTCGATATTATTTAGGGAATAGGATTATTTAATCGATACCCAAGTATTAAGTATTTTTCACATTATTATTTTGTAGGATCTTAGCACCAGATCTAAATCCAGGTGAGTCCACCAACTCCATTTTTATTTCAGATATTTTTTTTATATTTACAAAATTTTTGCTATTTTTTTTTCGAACAATATTTCTCAGCGTGTTTTTAGAGATGTTCTCCCTAATGTGTTACGTGTTTCGTAGAAAAATGCATAGGAGCGGTGCTCCAAATAGGTGTTTCTTTTAAAATAGATTATTATGGTGGTACATAAGAAGTATGCAGGTTTTTCGGAAATATTTATATAATGAAAAATGTTCTGACTTGAAAAGTTATGTATTTTTGATATACATGAATATAGATTTGACATTGGCAGATTTAACATTGGCATAATTGTGAAATTACATAAGCATGTGATGACTGGCGGATGAGGATTTTCTTTTGTGTTCTGAAATGTTTATGACTCGAATATGTTATTATGGCCGGGCAAATGGCCCCTTTGATTTGTAAATACATACGAAACCTCATTCCGACCCAGATTAAAGTTTATTGTTGATCAAGTGAACGAACGCGTTAGCGGATTGCACTGTACGTGGCTAGTCCCCGTACTAGGGCCTCTTCCGATGACGTGGACGGATTTTTGACTCTGAGGGTGGATCCACTTTAAGAGGGGCGTAGGCCGCGGAGGGTGTGGCCCAATCGGTCTACGTGGACACCGTATCATGCTCTACGGTGGGGTTCGACCGCCTAGTGGAGAGTCAGGAGGGGCTCGACACTGAGGTTGGTTCCAGGGCAGACCTGGTAGGTGCCCCAGGAGTCTGTAGCTTGTTTTGACCAGTGTTATGGGAGTGCGGTTGTTTGTAATCGAGCGCTCGTATGTTGTTTGGCTGGTATCTGACTACGAAATGCCGGAACTTAGTTCCGATGGCCTCGTTTCGGGGATCCGGACTTTGTCTGTGGAGCCCCACTGTTGCATTACATGTTCTTTTAAAATTGGGCATAGAGCTGCGCTGATGTGTCTTGATTCGCTCAGACTTCCCGGCTGCGTTCGAAACCCTCATGTAGGTTCAAGCATCAGTTTTGTTAAAATAGTAAAAGAAATATTTTTCTTATAACATTGCATGAATTGTTTTGTAAAACGGCATCATCCTGGTTTTAAAGGAAACACTACCGCACACACACACGTGGACTCACTGAGCGTTCGCGCTCACGTTTTCCATGTCATGTTTTCTTCTCAGATTTGCTTGGAACGGTCAGGGGTTCCGCGAGCCACTGAAGTTTTAGGCCAGGAGTTTTTGGATCAAATCTCCCCGGAAGGGCATAGAATTATGTTTTATCTTTTTAGACTCGAATCGTCTGTAGAGTTTCTTTTTATGTCTATGTAAGTGGTTGATGTAAGATTACTTTTGTGTTTATTATAAAACGGAAATGAGAAATTTTCTTTTATCCTGTGTTTGAGCGCACCAGTAATATTTAATTTACTTAAGTATTCTGCGTACTTTGTGTATACCTGTTAGTATTATTCTAGGGTTTTGTTTTAGTGTGGAACTTATAAGTTAGTGCCGAGAGGCACGCAGATGCCCTACTCAGCCGCAGTTGACCTAGTGGCAGGGTTGGGGGCATCACAAGTTTTCCCCAACACTATTATTTTATTATTCGTATATTATCTTTTAGCATTAATTGAGTCTCTAAGATCGACCTTAACTTGACCTAACTATATTTTTAGGAAGATATATGACTTAATTTCACATGCTTTGGACAACTAGGTAGTTGAGAAAGTCACTGCTGAATTTATTTTTTTTTTTTTAATTCTATAAAAGCAGAAAAGAACAAGTAAAACTTTAATTCTTTTTTTCTTTGATTCTCGGGTTTTTCCTCTTATTTTTCTGGTGCTGAATCTCTAAACCAGGAAATGATATATGGTGAAAAGATTTTCTAAAAAGGGCGAGGCAGAAAATTTGGACACTATAAAATAATACCTTTAATTGCAGTGATATATATGTGAGGAGAAGGACATGCAAGAGATGGTGATGGGATGGTGATGTTTGCGAACAAATTTTAAAAGAAATAGGGGCATTCCGGCAGAAACAGCCTCAGCAAAAGCCAAAAGCAAGGAAGAACTTGTTTTTCTTTATATAAAAAAAAATGGTTGCCAATTATAGCCATGAATGATGCATATAGTGAAAAACTTTGATTTCTTATTTCTTATTCATGAAATTTTTTTCGATTTTTATATATAGCAATTTATTAAATTCAAGTAGGATTTAATTTGTTTCGGCACGTCCATTGCACGTGCAAGGGATTTTAAAGGGACATTTTTTCTATTCAAGTTTATACTCCATCTGAACTTACCGATTTATATTATTGCTACAAAACTTATTTTTTTAAAGGTCTATAGTGGTTCAAAAGTTAAATAATCAAAAACATCACTTCACATAATTTATTTTCTTTCCCTTATTTATTTTATTGATTGTTTGTGCCTTGATAACGCCTTTTTTCTTGATTGTCTTAAACGTCTAATTTGAGTTATTGTTTTAATTTACTTTATTTTAGTTCCTTATTTATTTTTATTGAAACACCTAAATAATTTTTACCCAGAACTATTACTTTGTTATTCATAGATTACCTTTTAGTATTAATTGAGTCTTTGTGGAATCGATCCCTACTTGAACCTACTCTATTTTTAGGCAGGTATATGATTTAATTTGACGTGCTTTCGTAAAAAAATCATTTGATATGGTGGCTACCGAATTTATTCTTTTTCTCAGTTATATAAAAACAAAAAAGAACAAGTAAAACTTTAATTCTTCTTTCCTCTGATTCTTGAAATTTTCCTTTTATGGTTTTGGTGCTGAAAATATTTTCTTAAGCTAGAAAAGATATATGGTGAAATGAATTTTCAAAAAAGCCAAAAAATGAAGGAAATCATAAATTAATACCTTTTATAGCAGTGACACATACTAGGGGCAGAGGACTTACAAGAGAAGGTGATGTTTACAGCACCTTTTATTAGAGACAGGAGGCATTTCGGTGGAGACAGCCTCAACAAGAGCCAAAAATAAAGAAGAACCTATTTTTCTTTAATATAAAAAACTATAGAATATGATAGATAGTATTTTATTAAGTAATTTGCTAATTCCAGCCATAAATTCTTATATAGTCAAACACTTTTATTTCTTATTTTCTTATTCATGAACTTTTTTTTATTTTAATAGCAATTAATTAAATTCATGACGGAATTCGATTTGTTTTGGCACCTTCATTGCACGTGTCAAGGTTCTAAACATTTTAAAGGGTTATTTTCTATTCAAGTTTGGACTCTGTCTAAACTGACCCATTTATATTATAGCTACCAAATGTATTTTTTAAAGGTCAAGTGACACTTATCAAAGGCAGAGGACTTGCGAGATATAGTGACCATATGATGATGTTCGCGGCACTTTTTACCAAAAACAGGAGGTATTATGGTTGAAATAGCCTCATCAAGAGACAAAAATAAGAAAGAACCTTGTTTTTTTATATTAAAAAAAAGAATACTATAGACAATATTATATTGAGTAATTTTCTAATTATAGCCATAAATTCTGAATATAGTAAAAAATTTTTATTTAAATTCATGACGAAATTCGATTTATTTCTGCACATGCATTGTACGTGCCACGGTTCTTAATATTTTAAAGGGTCATTTTTCCCCATTCAAGTTTACTCTCCATTCTAAACCAATCTATTTTTATTATTGCTACCAAATTTATTTTTTTAAAGGTCTATAGTGATTCTAAAGTTATATGATCGAAAACGTCGCTTTAAATAATTTATTGGCTTTTCCCTTATTTATTTTTATTGTTTGCATGTGCCTTAGTGACGGCTTTTTCTCTTGATTGTCTTAAGTGTTTAATTTGAGTTCTTAGTTTAATTTATCCTAGTTTAGTTATTTATTTATATTTATTGAAACTCCTAAATAATTTTTCCCCAAAACTATTACTTTGTCATTCGTAGATTACCTTTTAGCATTAATTGAATCTCTTGGATTGACCCTTAGTTGACCTTAGTACATTTTCATGAAGGTATATGATTTAATTTGACGTGCTTTGGACAGCAAGGCAGTTGAGAAAATCGCTGCTAAATTTATTTCTCTTTCTCATTCTAAGAAACAGAAAAGAACAAGCAAAAATTTATTTCTTTTTTATTGGATTCTCGAAATTTTCCTTTATTTTTTGGTGCTAAAGAAATTTTTTGAACCATGAAAAGATATATGGTGAAATGAATTTTTAAAAAGTGAGAGGCAAAAACATTCGGAAATTAAAATTAATACCTTTGACTGAAGTGGAACGTTACAAAGGTAGAGGACTTGCAAGAGATGATGACTAGATGGTGATGTTTACGGCACCTTTTACTAGAAACAGGAGGCATTCATGCAGCAAAATCCTCAAAAAGAGCTTAAAAAAAAGAAGAACCTGTTTTTGTTCTATATAAAAAAGTTCTAGAGTATTGTATATAGTATTTTATTGAGTAATTTGCTACTTATAGCCATAAATTTTTTATATAGTCAAAAATGATTTCATATTTTCTAATTCATGAACTTTTTTCAATTTTCATGTATAGCAATTTAGTAAATTCATTAAAGAATTCAATTTTTTTTACACGTTCTTTGTACATGCTAAGGTTCTTAACATTTTAAAGGGTGAGTTTTTCCGTTCAAGTTTAGACTCCGTCTAAACCGACCCATTTATATTATTACTTCAAAATTTTTTTTTAAGGGTCTACACTAGTCCTAAAATTAAATAATAAAAAACATTGCTTAAAATAATTTATTGCCTTTTCTCTTATTTATTTTGTTGATTGCTTGTGTCTTGATAACGCCTTTTTCCCTTGATTGTCTTATGTGTTTAATTTAAGTTCTAAGTTTAATTTACCTTATTTTAGTTCCTTATTTATTTTGGACAACACGACAGTTAAGAACATCCCTGCTGAATTTATTTATTTTTTCTCAATTCTATAAAAATAAAACGAACAAGTCAAAATTTATTTCTTTTTTTTTTTGGTGGATTCTCGAAAAAGATATATGGTGAAGTGAATTTTTGAAAAGGGTGAGTCAAAAAATTATGGAAATTATAAGTTAATATCTTTGATTGCATGACATATATCATAGGCGAATGACTTGCAAGAGATGGTGACGGGATGGTGATGTTCGCAATCCCTTTTACAAAAAAGAAGAGGTATTTTCGGCAGAAACAACCTCAGTAAATGCATAACACAAGGAAGAACTAATTTTTCTTTTATATAAAAAAGAATATTATAGATAATATTTTATTGAATAATTTGCTAATTATAGCAATAATTGCTATATATAGTCAAAACATTGATTTCATTTTTGCTTATTCATGAAATTTTTTTACAATTTTCATATATACCACCAATTTATTAAATTCATGGCAGAATTCGATTTATTTTGGCACGTTTGGTTCACGTGCAAAGATTCTTAATATTTTAAAGGGACATTTTTTCAGTTCAAGTTTGAATCTTTCTAAACTGACCCATTTATATTATTGCTACCAAATTTATTCTTTTAAGGGTATATAGTGGTTCTAAAGTTAAATAATCAAAAACATCGCTTTAAATAATTCATTTTATTTTTTGTTATTATTTTAGTGATTGTCTGTGCCTTGGTAACATCTTTTACCCTTGATTGTTTTAAGTGTCTAATTTAAGTTCTTGGTCTAATTTACCCTATTTTAGTTCCTTTTTTATTTTTATTGAAATTCCTAAATAATTTTTTCCTAAAACTATTACTTTGTTATTTGGAGGTTATGTTTTAACAATAATTAAGACTTTATGGTATCGACCCTCACTTGTCCTCAATATATTTATAGGAAGCTTTGTGATTTAATTTGGCGTGCTTTTGTCAATAAGACAGTTGAGTAAGTAGCTACTGAATTTATTTCTTTTTTCCAAATCTACTAAAACAGAGAAGAACAAGTGAATATTTCTATCTTTTTTTCATGATTCTTGGGATTTTCCTTTAATTTTTTTGTTACTGAAGAAATTTTCTAAGCCAGTAAAAGATCCATGGTGAAATGAATTTTTAAAAAGAGTGAGGCAAAAAATTAAGGAAATTATAAATTAATACCTTTGTTTATAGTGACACTTGTAAGAGGTGGAGAACTTGCAAGAGATGGTGACGGGATGGTGATGTCCACTGCACCTTTTACAAGAAATAGGAGGCATTCTAGCTTAAACAATCTCAACTAGAGCAAAAAATAAGGAAGAACCTGTTTTTCTTTTATATAAAAAACTAGAATATTATAAAGAATATTTTATTGAGTAATTTGCTAATTATAGCTATAAATTCTACAAATAAAAAAAAACTTTGGATCCATATTTTCTTATTATGAACTTTTTTTAGATTTTTCATAAATAGCAATTAATTAAATTCATGGCAGAATTCGATTTATTTTAGCACATTATTGCACGTGCCAAGGTGCTTAACATTTTAAAGGGACATCTTTTCCATTCAAGTTTACACTAACCCATTTATATTATTGCTACCCATCTTTATTTTTTTAAGGGTCTACAGTTTTCCTGAAGTTAAATAATCAAAAACATCGCTTTAAATAATTTATTGTCTTTTTCCAAATTTGTTTTTATTGATTGTCTGTACCTTGATAATACCTTTTTTCCTTGATTCTCTTAAGTGTTTCATTTGAGTTCTTAGTTTAATTTACCTTATTTTATTTCTTTATTTATTTTTATTTAAACTCCTAAATAATTTTTCTTAAAAACTATTATTTTCTTATTCGTAAGTTACCTTTTAACATTGATAGGGCCTTTTTAGATCGACCATTACTTGTCCTATCTGTATTTATAGAAAGTTTTATGATTTAGTTCGGCGTGATGTGGTCAACAAGGTAGTTGAGTATGTCGCTACTAAATTTATTTCTTTTTCTCAATTCTATGAAAACAAAGAAGAAGAAGTAAATATTTCTATCTTTTTTTCTCAGATTCTCAAGATTTTCCTTTTATTTTTTGGACACTGAAGAAATTTTTTGAACCAGGAAAAGATCTATGATGAAATTAATTTTTAAAAAGGGTGAGGTAACATATTAAGGAAATTATAAATTAATAATGGTTTTTGTAGTGACACTAGTCAGAAGCGGAGGATTTGCAAGAGATGGTGTTAGGATGGTGATGTTTGCTGCATCTTTTACAAGAAACAGGAGGCTTCCAATACAACATCAGCAGGAGCAAAAAGGAAGAACCTGTTTTTCTTTTATATAAGAAATATAATATTATATATAATATTTTATTGAGTAATTTGCTAATTATAACCATAAATTCTTTATATAGTAAAAAACGTTGATTTCATATTTTCTTATTCACAAACACTTTTTCGATATTCATATAGAGAAATTTATTAAATTCATGAAGGAATTCAATTTATTTTGACAGGTTCATTGTACGTGCCAAGGTTCTTAACATTTAAAGGGACATTTCATTCAAGTTTAGACTCCATCTAAACCGACCATTTATATTATTGCAACCCAATTTCATTTTTTAAGGCCCTATAGTTGTTCAAAAGTTAAATAATCAAAAACATCACTTTAAATAATTCACTGTCTTTTCCCTTATTCATTTTTAATGATTTCATGTGCCTTCATATCACATTTTTCCCTTGATAGCATTAAGTTTTTAATTTGAGTTTTGAGTTTAATTACCTTATTTTAGTTCCTTATTTTTTTTAATTAAATCTACAAAATGATTTTTCCCAAAACTATTACTTTGTTATTCGTAGATTACCTTTTAGCATTAATTGAGTCTTTGTGGAATTGACCCTTACTTCATCTTACTATATTTTTTGGAAGGTATATGATTTAATTTGACGTGCTTTTGTCAACAAGGCAATTGAGAAAGTCGCTGCTAAATTTATTTCTTTTTCTCATTTCAATTAAAAAAAAAAACAAGTGAAAATTTATTTCTTTTTTTCTTGGATTCTCGGAATTTTCCTTTTATCTTTTTGGTGCGGAAGAATTTCTTTTGAATACGAAAAAGTTCTATGGTGATATGAATTTTTAAAAAGGGTGAGGTAGAAAATTAAAAAAATTATAAACTAATACCTTTGTTTGCAGTGACACTTGTAAGGTAGATGGTGACGGGATGGTGATGTTCGTGGCACTTTTTAGAATAAAAGGGAGGCATTCTTACAGCAACAGTCTCAACAAGAACCAAAAACAAGGATAACGTTTTATTGAGTAATTTGCTAATTACAGCCATAAATTCTGTATATACTCAAAAAATTTGATTTCATATTTTCTTATTCATGAACTTTTTTTCGATTTTTATGAATAGAAATTTATTAAACTCATGACGGAATTCAATTTATTTTGGCACATTCATTGCACGTGCCAAGTTGTTTAACATTTTAAAGGGACATTTTTTTCTATTCAATTTTAGACTCCATCTAAACCGACCCCTTTTATGTTATTGCTACCCAATTTATTTTTTTAAGGGTCTACAATGCTTCTAATGTTAAATAATAAAAAATATCCCCTTAAATAATTTATTGTGCTTTCGTTTATTTATTTTTATTGATTTCTTGTGCCTTGAAAACACATTTTTCCCTTGATTGTCTTAAGTGATTCATTTGAGTTGTTAGTTTAAGTTAACTTATTTTACTTCCCGATTCATTTTTATTGAAACTCCTAAATAATATCACCCTAAAATTATTACATTATTATTCGTAGATTACCCTTTAGCATTAATTGTGTCTTCGTGGGATCGACCCTTACTTGTCCTATCTGTATTCATAAGAAGGTTTATGATTTAATTTGGCATGCTTTGGTCAACAAGGCACTTGAGTAAGCCGTTGCTGAATTTATTTCTTTTTCTCAATTCTTTAAAAACAAAAAAGAATAAAGTAAAAATTTCTATCTTTTTTCTCGGATTCTAGGGAGTATCCTTTTATTTTTTGGTGGGGAAGAAGTTTTCTAAACAAGGAGAAGATCTATGCTGAAATAAATTTAGAAAAAGGGTGAGGCAAAAAATTAAGGAAATTATAATTTAATACCTTTTTTTGCAAGGACACTTGTCAGAGGCGGAGGTCTTGCAAGCGATGGTAATGGGATGGTGATGTTCGAAGCACCTTTTACATGAAAATGGAGGCATCATGGAGGAAACAACCACAACAAGGGCCAAGAACAAGGAAGAACCTATTTTTCCTTTATAAAAAAAATAAGAATATCATACATAATATTTTATTAATAAATGTTTTAATTATTGCCATAAATTATTTTTGCGTTTCCGTATAAATTAAAAAGTTCATTTCATATTTTCTTATTCATGAACTTTTTTTCGATTTTCTTACATAAAAATTTATTAAATTCGTAACGGAATTCTATTTATTTTGCCAGTTCATTGTACGTGCCAAGGTTCTTAACATTTCGAAGGGACATTTTTTTCCCATTCAATTTTAGACTCCCTCTAAACCGACTCATTTATATGATTGCTACCCAATTTAATTTTTATGGGTCATAGTGTGGTTCTAAAGTTGAACAATCTAAAACATTGCTTTAAAAATATTGTTGTGTTTCCCTTATTTATTTCTATTGATTACAAGTGCCTTGCTAACTCCTTGTTTTGTTAATTGTCTTAGTTGTTTAATTTGAGTTCCTAGTCTAATTTAACTGATTTTAGTTCCTTATATATTTTATTGAAACTCCTAAATAATTTTGTCCCCAAAACTGTTACTTTTGTTATTCATTGATTACCTTTTAGCATTAATTGAGTCTCTGTGGGATCGACCCTTACTGACCTAACTATATCTTTAGGAAAGTATATGATTTAATTTGACTTGCTTTGATCAACAAGACAGTTGAGAAGGTCACGGCTGAATTTATTTCTTTTTCTCAATTCTGTAAAAAAAAAAAAAAAAAAGATTTCTTTTCTTCGCATATTCTCAGAATTTTCCTTAATTTTTTGGTGCTGAATTAATTTTCTGAATCAGGAAAATATCTATGGTTAGATGAATTTTTAGAAAGGGAGAGGCAAAAAATTAAGATAATTACAAATTAATTTTGTTTGCAGTGACACTTATCCAAGCGAAATGACTTGCAAGAGATGGTGATGGGATAGTGATGTTCACAGCACATTTTACTAGAAAAATGAAGCATTCCAACAGAAACAACCTCAACAAGAGCGAAAACCAATGAAGAACCAGTTTTTCTTTTAAATAAGAAAATTAGAATTTTAAAGATAATATTTTATTAAGTAATTTGCTAATTATAGCCATTCTATTTATAGTCAAAAACTTTGATTTCATATTTTTTTATTCTAGAACTTTTTCTTTTTTTTATTTTCATACATAGTAATTTATTAAATTTATGATGGAATTCGATTTATTTTAGCATGTTCATTGTATGTGTCAGGGTTCTTAATATTTTAGAGGGACATTGTTTCCATTCAAGTTAAGACTTCATCTAAACAAAGTCTAGACAAACCCATTTACATTTTTGCTACCCAATTTATTTTTTTAAGGGTCTACAGTGGTTCTAAAGTTAAATAATAAAAGATATCGCTTTAAATAATTTATTGTCTTTTCCCTTATTTATTTTTATTGATTTCATGTGCCTTGATTATGCCTTTTTCTCTTGATTGTCTTAAGTGTTTAGTTTAGTTTTTAGTTTAATTTACCTTATTTTAGTTCCTAACTTATTTTTATTAAAACTCCTAAATAATTTTTCTCCAAAACTATTACTTTGTTATTCGTAGATTACTTTTCAAGAATAATTGAGTCTTTGTGGGATCAACTGTTATTTGTCCTAACTATATTTTAGGAACGTTTATGATTTAATTTTATGTGCTTTGGTCAACAAGTTAGTTTAGTATGCCGTTGCTGAATTTATTTCTTTTTTTCAATTCTATAAAAATAAAAAAGAACAAGTAAAAATTTCTTTCTTTTTTCTCGGATTCTCACAATTTTCCTTTTATTTTTTTGGTGTTGAAGAAATTTTTTGAACAAGCAAAAGACCTTTGTTTGTGGTGACACTTGTCAGGGACGGAGGCCTTGAAAGAAATGGTGAGGGGATTAAAATGTTCCTGGCACCTTTTACTAGAAACAGGAGGCATTCCGGCGGAAACAACCTCAACAAGAGCCGAAAATAAGGAAGAACCTGTTTTTCCTTAATATAAAAAATAAAAAATTATACAAATATTTTATTGATAAATTCATTAATTATAACCATTCATAATTTTTGCATTTATGTATATATTAAAAATTCGATTTCAGATTTTTTTATTAATGAACCTTTTTCTTTTTCAATTTTCATATATAATAATTTATTAAATTCATGATAAAATTTAATTTATTAAATTGAGAAAATCGATGCTGAATTTATATCTTTTTCTCAATTCTATAAAAACAAGAAAGAACAAGTAAATTTTTTTTTTCCTCGAATTCTCAGAATTTTCTTTTTATTTCTTTTTGATGCTGAAGAATTTTCAGAACGAGGAAAATATCTATGGTGAAATAAATTCTTAAAAGGGGTGAGTAGGAGGAAGCTCCTACACCACAGCCCATACTTCAGCAACCTCACCCAGAACTTCCCGTCGCTGGAGAAGGCGGAGCGGCTGGAGAAGGCGGAGCGGCGCCGGACAGAGCCAAGAGTAGTCGCAACAACAAGGTAGAAACTTTGAGCAAATTATCAATGTAAACAAAGATATTGAAGAAGAAGGCATATGCTTTGAGCCAAGAATTAAGAGAAGAGAAAAAATTTGATGGACATACTAGAGCAGAGCTTGAAGAAGATAGAAGGGAAGAGTAAGGAGAGAGAAAAAGCGTAGGAAATTGGAGGCAGAACCAGAGAAAGATCGGGTAAGAGAGGAGAGAGAAAATTGGGGTTTAAAAATTTTGGGTTAATTGTTTCACTCTGGTTAGGAGTGTAGTTTTCTTTTAATAATATTTTCTAGAAAAAATATAAAATAAGAAAAAGGTAGTCTATATTAGAAATGATACAGAGGATGTTACAGGGAGTATTACAGAGGATCCGAACCGGCATAATGGGCGCAAGTTAACATTAAATATTCTTTTGAAAATTTATTTTTTCTTATGGTACTGTAGAATATTTATTAATTATTCAAATAAAAGCTAAAAAGATGGAAAGTACATTAAGTATGTTTTGTTCGAGAGTGTGTTTGAGTGCGCGCGTAAGATTTATTGCAAATTATTCAATTTCTTTATAAAAGACATTGAATTAATAATTTTTTAACAATACTATGCATTCTACTTTTTTTTTATAATGTGAAATCTAGAAATTTTATTAAATTAGTTTAAACGACAGAAGAAATTACATATAGTCTTATCTCCATGCAAATGTAAAAGGATAATTTTGTTTTAAGCAAATGTTGAAGGGACGGTTTGAAATAGTAGTCTTGGATCATAATGAATATACTCTAATTATTTTAAATAATTTCTCTAAGTGACAAAAAGTTCACAAGTACAAAGGATAATAAGTATTGAATTCTAATAACTTAGTTATTAATATTATTAAAAGTATAAAAATAGAATTTATAGATAATATTTTATTGAGAAATTTGCTAATTATAGCCTTAAATTATTTTTTCAGAAAAGCGGAAACTTCTCCCTCTATGATTCCATAAAACATTTATTTATTTGCTTGCTTACCACGATTACTCATTGGTCTGCTCCGACCGAACAGTGAAACTTGCCGTGTTTTCGCCGGATCACAAGGAGCAATTGTGAGAAATAGCCATTCTATAACAATCATTTTCTTTGGTTCATTTTCTTTTCTTTATCCGCCCCCTCCCCACCCTCCCCCTCCCTCTCCCCCTCCAAAAAGAAAGAGAGAGACTCTTCGAGACGTTCACCTGCTCCTTGTTACTTCTAGTGCCATTAGCAGATGCAGATAAAGACCTAGCCCCTATAGCGGACACTAAAACCTTCTAGCTCTTGTAGCAGCAGTAATTGCCATCTGATATAGCTGCATTTTCTTCTCACTAACTTTTCCTTCTGAGACCACGAGTGAAATTGAAAAAGTCTCTAAAAGAAAGGGAAGAAACTTCAAAGAAAGCATTTTATAGTCACACACTTTGATTTTATATTTTTTTAGTCATGAAAATTTTTCGATCTCTCTATATGTCAATTCATTAAATTCATGACGTAATTCGATATATTTTGACGTTCATTGCACTGTGCTAATATTCTTAATAGTTCAAAGGGATATTTTTTATTCAAGTTTAGAATCCATCATACCCTAAATTTTCTTCCTTTTTTTTCCATTGAGACCCTCCACTACTTCTACAAACCACCTTTCTTCAACCATCTTTTCTGGCTAGATCTGAGCAACGGCTTCGGCTGAAGTTCAAATCTTGGTCAGATCTTCCTTTTCTGTTCTTTATAATGATTTATTTTTATATATATATTTTTATCTAAGATCATAATAAACTTTTTGAAGGAGATCTTCTTCTAGATTAAGATGCAAAGGCAAGATCTTACTTCGATCTTTCAGATCTTGTTCTTGTTCTACTTCATGGAGTAGCTTTTCAACCCCAATTTAGTTTGGGTCCCTCCTCAGATTTTTATATCTCTCTGAGGCTGTTTTCAAAAACTTTGATTCATCCGTAGCTTTATAAATAGCTGATTTCTATAAGGGAGATGATGATTTTGAGTCTTTCTTGCCAATGTGGTCTGAATATTGCAAGAAAGACTCTATGATGAACTTCTTTTCATTATCATATATAGCAATTCATTAAATTCATGATAGAATTCGAATTATTTTGGCACGTTCATTGCATGTGCCAACATTCTTAACATTTTAAAGTGATATATTTTTCCATTCAAGTTTAGACTCCATCTAAATCGACCCATTTATGTAATTGCAACCCAATTTTTTATGGGTCTATAGTGGTTCTAAAGTTGAATAAACAATAACGTCTCTTTAAAAAAATTATTGTCTTTTCCCTTATTTGTTTTTATTGATTTCATGTGCCTTGCTAACGCACGTTTCCCTTAATTGTCTTAAGTGTTTAATTTACCTTATTTTAGTTCCTTATTTATTTTTATTGGAACTCCTAAATAATTTTTTTCCAAAAAACTTTAGTTTGTTATTCGTAGATTACCTTCTAGGATTAAATTGAGTGTCCTTGGGATGAACTTTTATTTTCCCCAACTATATTTTTAGGAAGTATATGATTTAATTTGACGTGCTTTGGTCAGCAAAGTAGTTGAGAAAGTCACTGCTGAATTTATCTCCTTTTCTCAGTTCTATAAAAACAAAAAAGAACAAGTCAAAATTTCTTTCTTTTTTTCTCGAATTCTCAGAATTTCCCTTTTACTTTTTTTGGTGTTGAAGATTTTTATGAACCAGTAAAAGATCTATGGTGAAATTAATTTTCAAAAAAAGTGAGCTAGAAAATAATATAAATTATAAATTAATACCTTTGTTTGCAGTGACACTTCTCGGAGTTGGAGGGTTGCTAGAGATGGTGACGGGATGGTCATGTTCGCGGTACTTTTTACCAGAAACAGGGGCATTCTGGTGGAAACAGCTCGAGCAATAAAGAACCTGGTGCCACCTAATTTATCTTTTTATTGGTCAATAGAGGTTCTAAAGTTGAATACTAAAAACCATTGCATATAAAATTTACAGTCTTTCCCTTATTTACTTTTATTGATTGCATGTGCCATGCTAGCGCCTTTTTCCCTTCATTATCATATGTGTTTAATTTAAATTCTTATTTTAATGTAACTCATTCTAGTTCCTTATTTATTTTATTTGAACCCCTAAATAATTTTGTCCCCCAAATTATTGCTTTTTTATTAGTAGATTATCTTTTAGCATTAATCGAGTCTTGTGAAATCGACCCTTATTTGCTCTAACTATACTTTAAGGAAGGCATATGATTTAATTTGACATGCTTTGGTCAACAAGGAGTTGAAAAACTCGCAATTGAATTTATTCCTTTATCTCAATTCTATAAAATCAAAAGAAGAAAAAGTCAAAATTTCTTTCTTTTCTTCTCAGATTCTCAGAATTTTCCTTTTATTTTTTTGGTGCTAAAGAAATTTTTGAACAAAGAAAAAATCTACGGTGAAATGAAATTTTAAAAATAGTGAGGTAGAAAAATAAAGGAAATTATATCTTTGTATGCAACGACACTTATTTGAGGCGGAGGTCTTGCAAGAGATGGTGGCGAGTGTATGGTGGAAACACCCTCAGCAAGAGCCAAAAACAAGGAAGAACCTATTTTTCCTTTATATAAAAGAAATGGTATATAATCACAAACTTTGATTTCATATTTTCTTATTCATGAAAATTTTTTTGATTCTCATATATCGCAATTTAATGAATTCATGACAAAATTCGATTTATTTTGGCACGATCAATGTACGTGCCAATGTTCTTAAAATTTTAAAGGGCCATTTTTTTCCCTTTCGAGTTTAGACTCAGATCAAAATTGACCCATTTATATTATTGCTACCTATTTTTTTTATGTGGCTATAGTAGTGCTAAAGTTGAATAATAAAAAACATTGCATAAAAGATTTATTATCTTTCCCTTATTAATGTTATGGATTGCATGTGCTATACTAACGCCTTTTTCCTTTGATTGTCTTATGTTTGATTGTCCTATGTGCTTAATTAGAATCCTTATTTTAATTTACCTCATTCTAGTTCCTTATTTATTTTTATTGAAACTCCTAAATAATTTTATCTCCAAAACTTTACTTTTTTATTTGTAGATTACTTTTTAGCATTACTTGAGTCTTGATAGGAACAACCCTTACTTGCCTTAACTATGTTTTTTGGATGGTATATGATTTAATTTGATGTTCTTTGAATGACAAGGCAGTTGAGAAAGTTGCTACAAAATTTATTTCTTTTTCTTAATTTTATAAAAACAAAAAAGGAAAAGTAAAAATTTCTTTTTCTCGAATTCTAGAAAATTTTCCTTTATTTTTTTGGTGCTAAAGAAATTTTTTGAGCCAAGAAAAGATCTACGGTGAAATGAATTTTTTAAAAGAGTTAGACAGAAAAATAAAGGAGACTATAAATTAATACCTGTGTTTACAGTGACACTTGTTAGAGGCAGAGGTCTTGCAAGAGATGGTGACGGGATGGTGATGTTCGCCGTACCTTTACTTGTAACAGGAGGCATTCAGGCAAAAACGACGCTAGTAAAGCTAAAAACAAGAAAGAACCAGTTTTTGCTTTTTAAGGGACATTTATTTCCAGTCAAGTTTAGACTCCATCTAAACTGGCCAATTTATATTATTGCCACACAATCTATTCTTTTATGGGTCTATAGGGGTTCTAAAGTTGAATAGTCAAAATCATCGCCTAAAAAATTTATTGTCTTTCCCTTATATATTTTTGTTGATTGCATGTGCCTTGCTAATGTCTTTTCCCTTGATTGTCGTATGTGTTTAATTTGAATTCTTAGTTTAATTTACCTCATTCTAGTTCCTTATTTATTTTTGTTGAAACTCCTAATTAATTTTGGTCCCAAAACTATTAGGTTTTATTCGTAGATTACCCTTTAGAATTAGTTGAGTCTTTGCGGGATCGACCCTTACTTGCCCTAACTATACTTTCACGAAGGTATATGATTTAGTGTGGCGTGCTTTGTTCAACAAGGTGGTTAAAAAAGTCGCTATTGAATTTATTTCTTGTTTTAAATTCTATAAAATAAGAAAACAAGTAAAAATTTCTTTTTTTTTTCTCGGATTCTCGAAAATTTTCTTTTATTTTGTTGGTGCTAAAAAAATTTTTGGAACAAAAAAGATCTATAGTAAAATGAATTTTTAAAAACAGTGAAGCAAAAAAATAAAGAAAATTATAAATTAATACTTTCGTTTGCAGTGACACTTGTTTGAGGTGGAAGTCTTACAAAAGATGGTGACTAGATTCTGGAGGAAACAACCTCAGCAAGCTTTTCCATTATGTATAAAAAATAGAATATTATAGGTAATATTTTATCAAAAAAGTTTCTGATTATAACCATAAATTATTTTTGCATTTCTGTATATAGTCACAAACTTTGATTCCATATTTTCTTATGCATGAACTTTTTTCAATTCTCATGTATAGCAATTTAATAAATTCATTATGGAATTCGGTTTATTTTAGCACGCTCATTGCACGTGCCAATGTTCTTAACATTTTAAAGGGACATTTCTTTTCTATTTAAATTTAGACACCACGTAAACCGACCCATTAATTTTATTGCAACCCAATTAATTTTATTTACGGGTCTATAATGGCTCTAAAATTGAACAATAAAAGACATCGCATTAATAAATTTATTGTCTTTCTCCTATTTATTTTTATTGATTGCATGTGTCATGGTAAACCCTTTTTCCCTTGATAGTCTTATGTGTTTAATTTGAATTCTTAGTTTAATTTACCTTATTTTAGTTCCTTATTTATTTTTATTGAGACTCCTTAATAATTTTCTCCCAAAACTATTACTTTTTTATTCGTAGATTATCTTTTATCATTAATTGTGTCTTTGTGTGGTCGACTCTTACTTGCCCTAACTATACTTTTAGGAAGGTATATGATTTAATTTTACTTGCTTTGGTCAGCAAGGAAGTTGACGAAGTCACTACTGAATTTATTTCTTTTCCTTAATTCTATAAAAATAAAAAGATCAAGTAAAAATTTCTTCCTTTTTTTCTAAGATTCTCGAAATTTTCCTTTAATTTTTTTTTTTTGCTGAAGAAATTTTCTGAACTGGGAAAAGATCTACCGGGATGGTGATGTTCGCGACACCTTTTACCAGAAACATGAGCATTCTAGTAGAAACAACCTTATCAAGAACCAAAAATAAGAAAGAACCTATTTTTCCTATATATATAAAAAAAAAAAAAAAAAAAGAATATTATGGATAATATTTTATTGAGAAATTTGCTAATTATAGCCATAAATTTTTCTTTTGCATTTCTGCATATATTCACAAACTTTAATTTCGTATTTTCATATTCATGAATATTTGTTCGATTCTCATGGTGGAATTTGATTTATTTTTTGGTATCTTCATTGCACGTGCCGACGTTCTTAACATTCTTAACATTTTAAAGGGATATTTTTTTCCGTTAAATTTTTGGCATCATTTAAACCGACCCATTCATTTATTGCTACCAAATTTATTTTTTATGTGTATTATGGTTCTAAACTTGAATAATAAAAAACAATCAAAAACATCGCTTTAAAAAACTTATATTCTTTTCCTTCTATATTTTTATTGATTGCATGTACCTTGGAAACACCTTTTTCCCTTGAAAGTCTACGTGTTTAATTTGAATTCTTAGTTTAATTTACGTTATTTTAGTTCCTTATTTATTTTTATTGAAACTCCTAAATAATTTTCTCCCAATACTATTACTTTTTTATTCGTAGATTACCTTTTAGCATTAATTGAGTCTTTGTATGATCGACACCCTTACTTGCCCTAACTATATTTTCAGGAAGGTATATGATTTAATTTGACGTGCTTTGGTCAACAAGGCAGTTGAAAAAGTTGCTACTAAATTTATTTATTTTTCTCAATTCTATAAAAACAAAAAGAACAAGTGCAAGTTTCTTTCTTTTTTTCTCGGATTCTCGGAATTTTCCTTTTATTTCTTTTGTGCTGAAGAAATATTCTTAACCAAGAAAAGATCTACGGTGAAATGAATTTTAAAAAAAGGAGTGAGCTGGAAGAATAAAGGAAATTTTATATTAATACTTTGTTTGAAGGGACATTTGTCAGGTGGAGGTCTTGCAAGAAATGGTGATCCGCGACACCTTTACCAGAAACAGGAGGAATTCCAGCGGAAACAACTATAGCAAGAGCCAAAAGCAAGGAATAACTTGTTTTTCCTTTATATAAAACAATAGAATATTATAGATAAAATTTCACTGAGGAATTTACTAATTATATCCATAAATTTATTTTGTGGTTTCTGTATATATTCACAAACTTTTATTTCATATTTTCTTATTCACAGGATTTTGTTCAGTTCTCATATATAGCACTTTATTAAATTCATGACAGAATTTGATTTATTTTTATATGTTCATTGCACGTACCGATGTTCTTACCATTTTAAAGGGACATTTTTTTTGTTCATGTTTTGATTCCATCTAAACCATCCCATTTATATTATTACTACTCCATTTATTTTTTTAATGGGTCTATTCTAAAGTTGAATAGTAAAAAACATTTGTGTAAAAAACTTATTGTCTTTTCCTTTATTTATTTTTATTGATTGCATGTGCCTTGCTAACGCCTTTTTCCCGTGATTCTCTTATGTATTTAATTTTAATTCTTTGTTTAATTTACTTTATTTTAGTACCTTATTTATTGCTAGTGAAACTCTTGAATAATTTTGTCTTAAAACTGTTACTTTGTTAGTCGTAGAATACCTCTTAGCATTAATTTAGTCTCCATGGGATCAATTTTTACTTGCCATATATGTATTTTTAGGAAGGTATATGATTTAATTTGACGTGTTTTGGTCAACAAGGTAGTTGGGAAAGTTTTTTTCTTTTTCTCAATTTAATAAAAACGAAAAACAACAAGTAACAATTTCTTTTTATTTTCTCGGATTCTTGGAATTTTCCTTTTATTTTTTTGGTGCTGAAGAAATTTTCTGAATTAGGAAAGATCTACTGTGAAATAAATTTTAAGAAGAGGGTGACAGAAAAATAAAGAAAACTAGAAATTAATAAGATTGTTTGCAATGACACATGTCAGAGGCAGAGGTTTTGCAAAAGATGGTGACAGGACGGTGATGTTTGCCGCACCTTTTACCAGAAGTAGGAAGCATTCCAGCGGAATCAACCTCAGCAAGAGCCAAAAATAAGGAAAAACATGTTTTTCCTTTATATAAAACATAGAATATTATAGATAATATTTTATTGAGAAATTTGCAAATTATAGCCATAAATTATTTTTCGCGTTTCTATATAGAGTCAAAGACTTTGATTTCATAATTTTTTATTCATGAACTTTTGATTTATTTTCATATATTCATTGCACGTACCGAAGTTCTTAACATTTTAAAGGGACATTTTTTCCCGTTCAAGTTTTGACTCCATCTAAACCGTCCCATTTATTTTAACGCTACCCAATTTATTTTATATGGGTCTATTTTGGTCTTAAATTTAAATAATGAAAAACATCGCTTTAAAAACCTTATTGTCTTTTCCTTTATTTATTTTTATTGATTGCATGTGTCTTTCTAACGCCTTTTTCCCTTTACTATCTTATGTGTTTAATTTTAATTATTTGTTTAATTGACATTATTTTAGTACCTTATTTATTTTTAGTGAAACTCCTAAATAATTGTCTTAAAATTGTTACTTTGTTATTTGTAGATTACCTGCTAGCATTAATTTAGTCTCAGTGGGACTGGGACTGACTCTTAATTGCCCCATATGTTTTTTTAGGAAGGTAGATGATTTAATTTGACATATTTGGTCAATAAGGTAGTTCAGAAAGTCGTTGCTGAACTTTTTTCTTTTTCTAAATTTAATAAAAACAAAAACAAGAAGTAAAAGTTTCTTTCTTTTTTTCTCTGATTCTAGGAATTTTCATTTTATTCTATTGATTCTGAAGAAATTTTTTGAACCAAGAAAAGATCTACAGTGAAATAAATTTTAAAAAGAAGGCGACGGAAAAATAAAGAAAATTATAAATTAATACCTTTGTTTCGAACTACACTCATTAGTGCATAGGTTTTGCAAGGGATAGTGACGAGATGATGATATTTACAGTATCTTTGAGCAGAAATAGAAGGCATTCCACCGGAAACAACCTCAAGAAGAGCAAAAAACAAGTAAGAACATGTTTTTCCTTTATATAAAAAAGAGAATATTATAGATAATGTTTTATTAAGAAATTTTCTAATAATAGCCGTAAATTATTTTTGTGCTTCTGTATATAGTTAAAAAAAAACTTTGATTTCATATTTTCTTATTCTAAACTAACCCATTTACATTATTGCTGCCAAATTTATTTATGGGTCTATAATGGTTCTAAAGTTTAATAATCAAAATATTGCTTTAAAAAATTTACTGTCTTTCCCTTATTTATTTTTATGAATGCACGTGGCTTGCTAAGGCCGATTTTCCTTGATTTTCTTATGTATTTAATCTGAATTCTTAGTTTAATTGACCTTATTTTAGTTCCTTTTTATTTCTATTGAAACTCGGAGATAAGTTTGCCCCAAAAGTGTTACTTTGTTATTCCTAGATTACCTTTTGGTATTAATTGAGTCTCTTGGGGATCGACTCTTACTTACTCTATCTGTATTTTAGGAAGGTATATGATTTAATTTAACGTGCTTTTGTAAACAAGGCTGTTGAGAAAGTCACTGCTAAATTTATATCTTTTCCTCATTTCCAAAAAATAAAAAAGAACAAGTCAAAATTTCTTTCCTTTTCTCTCATATTCTCAAAATTTTTCTTTTATCTTTTTGGTGCAGAAGAAATTTTCTGAAACAGGAAAAGATCTACCAAGAAATTAATTTTTAAAAAGTGTGCAGCGGAAAAAGAAAGGAAATTATAAATAAATACTTTCATTTGTAATGGCACTTGTCAGAGACGAAGGTCTTGAAAGAGACGGTGAGGGGATGGAGATTTTCTGCACCTTTTACTAGAAACAGGAGGAATTCTTACAGAAACAGCCTTAGCAAGAACCAAAAAACAAGAAAGAACATGTTTTCATATATAGAGAAAAATAGAATATAACAGATAATATTTGATGGAAAAATTTGCTAATTATAACCATGATTTTTTTTTTTTGCATTTCTGTACATAGTCTCAAGCTTTGATTTCATATTTTCCTATATATGAACTTTTTTTTCAATTCTCGCATATAGCAATTTACTAAATTCATGAAATAATTCAATTTATTTTGGCACGTGCGCGTTTTTAACATTTTAAAAAGACATTTCTTTTCTATTCAAGTTTAGATACTATCTAAATTGACCCATTAATGTTATTGCTACACAATTTATTTTCTTACAGGTCTATACTGGTTTAAAAGTTGCATAACAAAAAACATCGCGTTAAAAAATTTATTGTTTTCCCCTTATTTATTTTTATTGATTACTTGTGCCTTGGTAATGCCTTTTTCCCTTGATTTTCTTATGTGTTTGATTTGAATTCTTAGTACAATTCACCTTATTTTAGCACCTTATTTATTTTTATTAAAACTCCTAAATAATTGTCCCCAAAAATATTATTTTTTTATTCGTAGATTAACTTTTTTCATTAATTCAGTCTTTACAGGATCGACCCTTACTTGAGCGAACTATATTTTTAGAAAGATGTACGATTTAATTTGATATTCTTTCATTAACAAGGCACTTAAGAAATCACTATTGAATTCATTTTTTTTTTCTCATTTCTATAAAAACACAAAAGAACAAGTAAAAATTTCTTTCTTTTTTCTCAGGTTCTTACAAGTTTCCTTTTATTTTTTTTGGTGCTGAAAAAATTTTCTAAACCAAGAAAATATCTACGGTGAAATAAATTTTTAAAAAGAGTGAGGCTGAAAAATAAAGGAAACGATAAGTTAATACTTTTGTTTGTAGTGACACTTGTCAGAGACGGAGGTCTTGCAAGAGATGGTGGCAGGATGGTGATGTTCACAACACCTTTTACTAGAAACAGGAGGGTTCTGACGGAAGCAGCCTTAGCAAGAGACAAAAACATGGAAGAACCTGTTTTTCCTATATATATAATAGAATACTATAGACAATATTTTATTGAGAAATTGTCTAATTGTAGCTATAAATTATTTTTTTATTTCTGTATGTAATCACAATTTTTTATTTCATATTTTCTTCTTCATGAATTTATTTCAATTCTCATATATCACAAGTTAATAAATTCATGATAGAATTCGATTCATTTTGGCACGTTCATTGCACGTGCCAACGTTCCTAATATTTTAAAGTGACATTTTTTTCCATTCCGGTTTAGAATCTATTTAAACCGACCCATTTAAATTATTACCCAATTTATTTTTTAGGGGTCTATAGTGGTTCTTTTGTTGAATAATAAAAAACATCGCATAAAAAGTTTATTGTCTTTCCCTTATTTATTTTTATTAGTTACATGTGCCATGCTAACCCCTTTTTCCCTTGATTGTCTTATGTTTTTATTTTGAATTCTTAATTTAATTTACCTTATTGTAGTTCCTTATTTATTTTTATTGAAACTCCTTATTAATTTTGTCCCCAAAACTATTACTTTTTTATTCTTAGATTACATTTAAGCATTAATTTAATCTTTGTAGGATGGACCCTTACTTGCCCTAACTATATTTTTAGAAAGGTATTTATTTATTTATTTTGATGTGCTTTGGTAAACAAAAGGCAGTTGAGAAAGTTGTTACTGAATTTATTTATTTTTCTCACTTCTATAAAAACCAAAAAGAACAAGTAAAAATTTCTTTCTTTTTTCTTTTTATGAATTCTCGGAATTTTCCTTTTATTTTTTGTTGATGAAGATATTTTATGAAATAAGAAAAGATCTACCGTGAAATGAATTTTGGAAAAGAGTGAGGCAAAAAATAAAGGAAATTATAAACTATGACATTTTTTTGCAGCACACTTCTTAGAGATGGAGGTCTTGCAAGAGGTGGTCACAAGATAGTGACGTTCGCAGCACTTTTTACCAGAAACAGGAGGCATTCTGTCAATAACAGTCTCAGCAACAGCCAAAATCAAGGAAGAACCTTTTTTTCCTATATATAAAAAACATATTACTATAGATAAAATTTATTGAGAATTTTTCCTATTATAGCCATAAATTATATTTGTGTTTCTATATATAGTCACAAGCTTTGATTTCATATTTTCTTATTTATGAACTTTTCAATTCTCATATATAGAAAATTAATAAATTCAAGAGGAATTTGATATATTTTGGCACGTTGGTTACACGTGCCATCGTTCTCAACATTTTAAAGGAACTTTTTCTTCCGTTCATGTTTAGACCCATCTAAACCAACCCATTTATATTATTGCTACCCAATTTTTAGTTAATGGGTCTATAGCGGTTCTAAAGTTGATTGCATGTGCCATTCTAACTCCTTTTTCCCTTGATTGTCTTTTGTGTTTAATTTGAATTCTTTGTTTAATTTTCCTCATTCTAGTTCCTTATTTATTTTTATTGAAAATGCTAAATAATTTTGTCCCCAAACTGTAACTTTTTTATTCATAGATTACCTTTTAGAATTAATTCAGTCTTCGTGGGGAGTGACCCTTACTTTCCCTAACTATATTTTTAGAAAAGTATATTATTTAATCTAACGTGCTTTGGTCAACATGGCTGGTGAGAAAATCGTTTATTTATTTCTTTTTCTCAATTCTATTAAAACAAAAAAGAACAAGTAAAAATTTCTCTCTCTTTTTCTAGGATTATCGGAATTTTCCTTTTATTTTTTTTGTGCGGAAGAAATCTTCTAAACTAAGAAAAGATCTACAATGAAATGAATTTTTAAAATGAGTGAGGTAGAAAAATAAAGGAAATTGTGATCTTATACATTTTTTTTTTTATAGTTAACACTTGTTAGAGGCGGAGGTCCAACGAGAGATGATGACAGGATGGTGATGTTCGCAGTACCTTTTACTTGAAATAGGAGGCATTTTGGCGGAAACAACCTTAGCAAGAGCCAAAAGCAAGGAAGAACCTGTTTTTCCTTTATATAAAAAATAGAATATTATGGATCAAATTTTATTGCGAAATTCGCTAATTATAGCCATAAAATATTTTTATGTTTCTATATATAGGTACAAGCATTGATTTCATATTTTTTATTCATTAACTTTTCTTTGATTCTCATATATAGTACTTTATTAAATTCATTGTGCTTGCCGACGATCTTAACATTCTAAAGGGACATTCTGTTCATTCAAGTTCTTACTCCATCTGAACCAACAAATTTATATTATTGCTACCTAATTTATTTTTATCTGTTTATAGTGGTTCAAAAGTTGAACAATTAAATACATCGCGTAAAAAATTTACTGTCTTTCCCATATTTATTTTTATTGATTGCATGTGCCATTTTAACGCCTTTTTTCCCTTGATTGTTTTTTGTGTTTTACTTGAATTTTTAGTTTAATTTACATCATTCTAGTTCCTTATTTATTTTTATTGAAACTCCTAAATAATTTTGTCCCCAAAACTATTACTTCTTTATTTGTAGATTACCTTTCACCATTAATTGAGTCTTCGCAGGATCGACCCTTACTTGTCCTAACTATATTTTTAGGAAGGTATATGATTTAATTTGACGTGATTTGGTCAACAAGGTAGTTCAGAAAGTCATTACTTAATTTTTTTCTCAATTCTAAAAAAACAAAAAAAACAAATAAAATTTTCTTTCTTTTTTTTTTCTAGGATTCTCGGAATTTTCCATTTATTCTTTTGTTGCTCAAGAAATTTTCTGGTGGAAACAGCCTCAGCAAGAGCTAAAAGCAAGGAAAAATTTTTCCTTTATATAATAAAATAGAATATTATAGATAAAATTTTATTGAGAAATTTACTAACTATAGTTATAAATTACTTTTGCGTTTCAATATATAGCGAAAACTTTGATTTCATATTATCTTATTCATGAACTTTTCCTCGATTCTCATGTATAGCACTTTATTAAATTCATGATGGAATTCGATTTATTTTGGCACGTTTATTGCATGTGCTGAAGTTTTGACTCCATCAAAACTGACCCATTTGTATTTGTAATATTACTACACAATTTATTTTTTATGTGTCTATAGTGGTCCTAAAGTTGAATAATTAAAAACATTGCATAAAAATGTATTGTCTCTCCTTTATTTGTTTTTATTGAAGTGCCATTATAACGTCTTTTCCCCTTGACTGTCTTTTGTGTTTAATTTGAATTCTTAGTTTAATTTAAATCATTCTAGTTCCTTATTTATTTTTGTTGAAACTCCTAAATAATTTTTTCTTAAATAATTATTTTTTTATTCGTAGAGTACCGTTTAGCAGTAATTGAGTCTTCGTGGAATCGACCCCTTTTTTGCCCTAACTATATTTTTAGGAAGTTATATGATTTAATTTGATGTGCTTTGGTCAACAATGCAATTGAGAATGTCGTTACTTAATTTATTTCTTTTTCTCAATTATACAAGAACAATGAAGAAGTTGTTTTTCCTTTGTTTTACAATGCTAAAGAAACTTTTTGAACCAGGAAAATAAACTATGGTGAAATGAATTTATAAGAAGTGTGAGGCAAAAAATAAAGGAAATAAAACATTGATACCTTTGTTTACAGTGACACTTATCACAGGTAGGGATTATGGTGAAATGAATTTATAAGAAGTGTGAGGCAAAAAATAAAGGAAATAAAAAATTGATACCTTTGTTTACAGTGACACTTATCACAGGTAGGGATCTTGCGAGAGATCGTGTCAGGATGGCAATGTTCACAGAACTTTTTACCTGAAACAGGAGGCATTCCGGCGGACACAGCATCAGCAAGAGCCAAAAACAAGTACCTGTTTTTCCTTTATATTAAAAAATTGAATAGTTTGGTAATATTGAATTGAGGAATTTGCTAGTTATAGAAATAAATTATTTTTGTGTTTCTGTATAATAATCAAAAACTTTTATTTTACATTTTTTTATCCAAGAAATTTTTTTCGATTCTCCTATATAACAATTTATTAAATTCATCATAGAATTCCATTTATTTTGGCACGTTCATTGCACGTGCCAAGGTTCTTAACATTTTAAAAGAATATTTTTTTCCACTCAAGTTCAGGCTCCATTTAAATCGACCTATCTATATTTCTTGCTACCAAATTTATTTTTTTTATGGGTCTATAGTGATTCTAATATTGAATAACAAAAAAATCGCTTTAAAATTTATTGTCTTTTCCCTTATTTATTTATTTATTTTTCATTACACCAGCCTTGCTAACTTCTTTTCCTCTATTTTCTAGTCCTTAATTTGAGTTCCTAGTTTAATTTACCTTATTTTAGTCCCTTGTCTTTTTTTATTTAAACTCCTAAATATTTTTTCCCATAATTGTTACTTTGTTATTTGTAGATTACCTTTTATAATTAATTGAATCTCTATACAGTCGACCCTTAGTTGCCATAACTATATTTCTACGAAAATATATGATTTAATTTGACGTACTTTGGTCAGCAAGGCAGTTGAGAATATCGTCGCTAAATTTTTTTTTCTCAATTCTATAAAAAGAAAAAACAAGTTAAAATTTATTTCTTTTTTTCTAAGATTCTCAATATTTTCCTTTTCTTTTTTGGTACTGAAGAAATTTTCTAAACCAGGAACTTGCAGTGAAATAAATTTTTAAGGAGGCAAGTTAGAAAAACAATAGTGGTCCTAAAGTGGAATAATTAAAAATATCGCATAAAAAATTTATTGTCTTTCCTATATTTATTTTTTTTTTTATTGCAAGTGCCATTATAACCCCTTTTTCCCCTTGATTGTCTTTTGTGTTTAATTTGACTTCTTAGTTTAATTTAAATCATTCTAGTTCCTTATTTATTTTTATTGAAACTCCTAAATAATTTTTTTCCATAAACAATTAATTTTTATTCGTAGATTATCGTTTAGCATTAATTGAGTCTTCGTGGGATCGACCCTTTTTTGCCCTTGCTATATTTTTAGGAAGATATATGATTTAATTTGATGTGCTTTGGTCAACAACAAAATTGAGAATGTCGTTACTTAATTTATTTCTTTTTCTCAATTCTACAAAAACAAGTAAAGATTTCTTTCTTTTTTTCTAGGATTATCAAAATTTTCCTTTCAGTTTTCGGTGCTGAAGAAATTTTCTGAACCAAGAAAGGATCTACGGTGAAATAAATTTTTAAAACGAGAGGCAGAAAAATGAAGAAAATGATAAAACTAATACTTTTTTTTTTTTTTTTGCACTCGTACTTGTTAGAGGTGGAGGTATTGCAAGAGATGGTGATGTTCGTGGCACTTTTTACCCGAAACAGGAGGCATTCTGGCAGAAACTGCCTCAATAAGAGCAAAAAGCAAGGAAGAACCTGTTTTTTATTAAATAAAAAATATAATATTATAGTTAAAATTTTATTGAGAAATTTTACAATTATGGCCATAAAATTATTTTTGCGTTTCTGCATATATGGCACAAACTTGATTTCGTATTTTCTTATTCATAAACTTTTCGTCGATTACCATATGTAGCACTTTATTAAATTCATGACAAAATTCCATTCATTGTGGCATGTTTGTTGCATGTGTCAACGTTCTTAACATTTTAAAGGGACATTTTTTTCCATTCAAGTCGGGACTCCATCTGAACAGGCCCATTTATAATATTGCTCCATAATTTATTTTTTGATGTGTCTATAGTGGTTCTAAAGTTGAATAATAAAAAACGTCGCTTTAAAAAATGTATTGTCTTTTCCGTCATTTATTTTTACTGATTACATGTATTATCCACGAGATAACGTAGAAATATAATAATGAAAATAGTAAAGAAACGACACAAAACTTACGTGGTTTAGTCAATTGACCTACATCCACAAGCGGAGAAGAAGCAAATCCACTAACTCAATATGGAGAATATAAAATAGAGAATACTCTCTCAAACCCACAAAGCCCCAAGGCCCAGACCAACTACAGCTACTCTCCAAAAATAACTAACTTATGCTAAAGCACAAAAGTTATACATTTCTAAAGCCCAAGTATTTCTCACGCTCTAAAAGGCTTAACTCAAGACTATTTATATAGGGACTCATACAAGATTAATTTTTATGTGAAACCAATGTGGGATTAACATCAATACTCCTTTAAAGAAGTTCCATAATCCTAATCCAACATTAATTAGGAATCCATGTAATCCCCAATAAATCTTCAACTTGAATTAGGAATCCAAGTCAAACTCTAAAAAATCTCTATTTTGACTTGTACTCTGAAAAACACTTCAAAAATAAGTTTTGACCTGCTCCACCTTCTCCAAGTAAACCCAAATGGTGTCAACCATTTAGAACACACACAAAATCCAAATAATGTTTGAACTTGGGAATTGGAACTGGCTTCATCAAAATACCAGCAGGATTGTCTTTTGTATCAACCTTCTCAATAGCCGCGTCACCACGTGAAACATAGTCTCGCACAAAGTGAAATCTCACATCACTATGTTTATTCCTTTCATGAAACATTTGGTTCTTAGATAAGCTAATAGCCGCTTTGACTATCACAAAGTATTAAAGTTTCCAAACCCAAAGTTTATCCAAGCCTCTCATCCATAAAGCTTATTTCACAGCTTCAGATAGTGCCATATACTCAGCTTCAGTTTTAGATAAAGCAACAGTAGACTGCAACACAGCCCTCCAATTAATGACATCTCCAAACAAGGTAAAGATATATAGATCGTCTTTTATCTACATCACTAGCATAATCAGAATCCACATGACCAGTGATTCCATCTTGAGTAGATAAATTTCCATCATAAGACAGACTCAAGTCTACAGTTCCTTTGAGGTACCATAGAACCACTTAGTAGCTTGCCAATGCTCCTTTCCCGGATTAGCTACGTATCGACTAACAACACTTACTAAATGAGCAATGTCAAGATGTGTGCAGACCATAGCATACATCAAACATCCAAGAACTTGAGGATAAGAAATGTATTCCTCTTCCTCCTCGGTCTTTAGGTGATAACTTTCCTGACAACTTGAAGTGTGTTGCTAGTGGTGTACTTCCTGGTTTTGCCTTGTCCATGCCAAAAGGTTCAAGAATTTTCTTGATGTATTGACTTTGAGACAAGCATAGCTTTCTTGCTTGTCGATCTCTGTTAATCATTCATCTCAAATTCAATGCTCAACAAGGCAGTTGAAAAAGTCGCTATATAATTTATTTCTTTTCCTCAGTTCTATAAAATCAAAAAAGAGCAAGTAAAAGTTTTTTTCTGGTTTTCTCGGAATCTAAGAATTTTTCTTTTATTTTTTTGGTGCTGTAGAATTTTTCTGAACCAAGAAAAGATCTATGGTAAAATGAATTTTTAAAACGGGTGAGGTGGAAAATTATGGAAATTATAAATTAATTCCTTTGTCTGCAGTGACACTTGTCAAAAGAGGAGGACTTGCAAGAGATGCTGACAGTATGGTGACATTTGCGGCAACTTTTACCTAAAACAGGCGGCATTCTGATGGAAACAACCTCATCAAGAGCCAAAAATAAGAAAGAACCTATTTTTTTTTAATACAAAAAATAGAGTAATTTGATAATATAGCCAAAAATAAGAAAGAACCTATTGATAATATTTTATTGAGTAATTTGCTGACTATAGCCATAAATTCTTTATATAGTCAGAAACTTCAATTCTATTTTCTTATTCATTATCGTTTTTTCGATATTCATATATAGCGATTATTAAATTTATGACAGAATCTGAATTTTTATGGCACGTTCATTGCACATGCGAAGGTTCCTAACATTTTAAAGGGACATTATTTTAAATTTAAGTTTAGACTTTGTCTAAAAACCCATTGCATTTGTATTATTGCTACACAATTTATTTTTTTAAAGGTCCACAGTGGTTCTAAAGTTAAATAATCAAAAACATTGCTTTAAATAATTTGTTGTCTTTGCCATTATTTATTTATATTGATTGTTTGAGCCTTGATAATGCTTTTTTCTTTGATCGTCTTCGGTGTTTAATTTGAGTTATTAATTTAATTTACCTTATTTCAGTTCCTTATTTATTTTTATTGAATCTCCTAAATAATTGTCCCCAAAACAGTTATTTTGTTATTCGTAGATTACCTTTTAGCATTAATTGAGTCTCTGTAGGATTGGCCCTTACTTACCCTTACTATATTTTAGGAAGGTGTATGATTTAATTTGACGTACTTTGGTAAAAAAAGCAGTTGAGAAAGTTGCTGCTGAATTTATTTTTTTCTCCAATTCTATAAAAATAGAAAAGGACAAGTAAAAATTTATTTCTTTTTTTTCTTCGATTCTCCAAATTTTCCTTTTATTTCTCTTGATGCTAAAGAAATTTTTTTAGCCAGGAAAAGATCTATGCTTAAATTAGTTTTAAAAAGGGCAATTAAGAAAATTATAAATTACTTTTGTTTACAGTGACACTTGTCCGAGCAGAGGACTTGTAAGAGATTTTAACGGTATGGTGATTTTCGTGGCAGTTTTTACCTGAAACAGGAGGCATTTAGGTTGAAACAGCCTCAGCAAGAACCAAAAACAAGGAAGAACCCGTTTTTCTTTAATATAAAAAATATAGAATATTATAGATAATATATTATTGATTAATTTGGTAATTATAGCCACAAATTCTGTTTAAAGTCATAAACTTTGATTTCATATTTTCTTATTCATGAGCCTTTTTTCGATTTTCATATATAACAATTTATTAAATTTATGACGGAATTTGATTATTTTGCACGTTCATTGCACGTGCCAAGGTTCTTAACATTTTAAAGGGTCATTTTTTCAATTCAATTTTAGACTCCGTCTAAACCAACCCAGTTATATTTTTGCTGCATAATTTATTTTTTTAAGGGTCTACAGTGCTTCAATAGTTACATAATCAAAAACATTACTTTAAAAAATTAATTGTCTTTTTCATTATTTATTTTTATTGATTGTCTGTTCCTTGATAATGCTTTTTTCTCTTGATCATCTTAAGTGTTTAATTTGAGTTCTTAGTCTAATTTATCTTATTTTAGTTCCTTATTTAGTTGTTTGAAACTCCTAAATAATTTTGTCCTCAAAACAGTTACTTTGTTATTCGTAGATTACCTTTTAGCATTAATTTAGTCTCTATGGGATCAATCGTTACTTGACCTTATCATATTTTCAGGAAGGTATATGATTTAATTTGACGTAATTTGGTAAAAAAGGCTTTTGAGAAAGTCGCTGCTGAATTTATTTTTATTCTCAACTCTATGAAAAAAAACAAGTTTTATTACTTTTATTCTCGAATTCTCAGAATTTTCAATTGATTTTTCTTGATGCAGAAGAAATTTTTTGAACCAGGAAACGATCTATGCTGAAATGAATTTTTAATAAGGGTGAGGCAGAAAATTAAGGAAATTATAAATTAATACCTTTGTTCACAGTGACATTTGCTATAGACGGAGGACTTGTAAGAGATGGTGATGGTATGGTGATGTTCGCGGCACCCTTTACCCGAAAAGGAGGCAGTCGGGAATGATGTAGATCAATCGCCTTGGAACTACATCATTCTGGTGGAACCAGCCTCAACAAGAGCCAAAAACAATGAAGAACTTGTTTTTCTTTTACATATCAAAAAATAGAATACTATAGATAATATTTTATTGAGTAATTTGCTAATTAAAGCCATAAATTCTCTACATAGTCGAAAATTTTCATTTCATATTTTCTTATTCATGAATTTTTTTTTATTTTCATATATAGAAATTTATCAAATTAATGATAGAATTCAACTATTTTGGCATGTTCATTGCACGTTTCACGGTTCTTAACATTTTAAAGGGACATTTTTTCCATTCAAGTTTATACTCCGTCTAAACCGACCATTCTATATATTCTACCTCATTTAATTTTTGAAGGGTCTACGGTCGTTCTAAATTTAAATAATAGAAAACATCGCTTTAAATAAATTGTCTTTTCTCATATTTATCTTTATTGATTGCATATGCCTTGGTTATGCCTTTTTCCCTTGATCATTTTAAGTGTTTAATTTGAGTTCTAAGTTTAATTTACCTTATTTTAGTTCCCTACTTATTTTTACTGAAACTCCTAAAGAAATTATTTCCCAAAACTATTACTTTGTCATTCGTAAAATACCTTTTAACATTTATTGAGTCTTTGTGGGATCGACTATTACTTGTCCTAACTATATTTTTAAGAAGGTTTATCATTTAAATTTTATGTGCTTTGGTCAACAAGGCAGTTCAGTAATCCGCTGCTAAATTTATTTCTTTCTCAATTCTAAAAAAACAAAAAGAACAAGGACAATATCTACGGAGAAATGAATTGTTAAAAAGGGTGAGGCAGAAAATTAAGGAAATTATAAATTAATATCTTTTTTTTGCAGTCACACTTGTAAGATGCAGAGGTCTTGCAAGAGATGGTGACGGGATGGTGATGTTCCAGGCATCTTTTACCAGAAACAGGAAGATTCCTGAGGAAACAACCTTAATAAGAGCCAAAAATAAGGAAGAACCTGTTTTTACTCTATATGAAAAATAGAATATTATAGATAGTATTTTATTAAGAAATTTTCTAATTATAGCCGTAAATTATTTTTGCGCTTCTGTTTATATTTTTATAATTGATTTCATATTTTCTTATTCATTAACTTTTTTTAATTTTCGTATCCAATAATTTATTAAATTCATGACAGAATTCAATCTATTTCGGCATGTTCATTGCACGTGTCAAGGTTCTTAACATTTAAGAGGGATATTTTGGACAAAATCTAAACCAACCTATTTATATCATTGCTACCCAATTTATATTTTTATGGGTCTATAGTGTTTCTAAAGTTGAATAGTAAAAAACACCTCTTTAACAAAATTATTGTCTTTTTCCCTATTTATTTTTATTGATTTCACGTGCCTTGCAATGCCTTTTTCCCTTGATTATGTGATGTTTTTAATTTGAGTTCTTAGTTTAATTTATCTTTTTCTAGTTCCTTATTTTTTTTTTTTTTTGAAACTCATAAATAATTTTGTCCCCATAAACATTACATTGTTATTCCTAGATTACCTTTTAGCATTAAATGAGTCTCTATGGGATCAACCCTTACTTGACCTTACTATATTTTTAGGAAGGAATACGATTTAATTCGACGTGCTTTGGTCAACAAGGCAGTTGAAAAAGTCATTGTTGAATTTATTTCTTTTTCTCAATTCTATAAAAACAAAAAAGAACAACTAAAAATTTATTTCTTTTTTCCTCTAATTCTCATAATTTTCCTTTTAATTTTCTTTATGCTCAAGAAATTTCTGAACCAAGAAAAGATCATTGGTAAAATGAATTTTTAAAAAGGGTGAGAAAGAAAATTAAGAAAATTTTAAATTAATACCTTTGTTTACAGTGACACTTGTCAAAAGAGGAGGATTTGCAAGAGATGGTGATGTTTGCGGTGGCTTTTACCAGAAATAGGAGGCACTTTAGCGAAAACAGCCTCAACAAAAGCCAAAAACTAAGAACCTGCTTTTCTTTTATATATAAAAAGAGAATATTATAGATAATACTTTATTGAGTAATTTTCTAATTATAGCCATAAATTATGTATATAGTCTAAATCTTTGATTTCATATTTTCTATTCATTAACTTTTTTTTTTTTTTTTGATATATTGAAATTTATTAAATTCATGACGGAATTTGATTTATTTTAGCCCCTTCATTGCTGTGCCAATGTTCTTAATATTTTAAGGGGATTTTTTTTCCATTCAAGTTTAGACTCTGTCTAAACCGACCAATTTATATTATTGCGACCTAATTTATTTTTTTAATGGTCTACAATGGTTCTAAAGTTACATAATGAAAACATCGATTTAAATAAGATATTGTCTTTTCCCTAATTTGTTTTTATTTATTGCTTGTGCATTGATAATGTCTTTTTCCCTTGATTGTCATAAGTGCTTAATTTGAGTTCTTGGTTTAATTTTTACCTTACTTTAGTTCCTTATTTAATTTTATTGAAACTCCTAAATAAGTTTTCCCCAAAACTATTACTTTATTATTCGGATATTATCTTTTAGCATTAATTGAGTCTCTGCAAGATTGACCCTAACTTGATCTAACTATATTTTTAGGAAGGTATATGATTTAATTTGATGTGCTTTGGACAACAAGGTAGTTGAGAAAGTCACTGCTGAATTTATTTCTTTTTTTTTTTAATTCTATAAAAACAAAAAAGAACAGGTAAAACTTTAATTCTTTTTTTCTTTGATTCTCAGGCTTTTCCTCTTATTTTTCTGGTGCTGAATCTCTAAACCAGGAAATGATATATGGTGAAAAGAATTTCTAAAAAGGGCGAGGCAGAAAATTTGGAAATTATAAAATAATACTTTTGATTGCAGTGATATATATTTTTTAGGCGGAGGACATACAAGAGATGGTGATGGGATGGTGATGTTTGCGAACAAATTTTTACAAGAAATAGGGGCATTCCGATAGAAATAGCCTTAGCAAAAGCCAAAAAACAAGGAAGAACCTGTTTTTCTTTATATAAAAAGATAGAATATTATGGATAATATTTTATTGAGTAAGATGCCAATTATAGCCATGAATTATGCATATAGTGAAAAACTTTGATTTCTTATATTCTTATTCATGAACTTTTTTTCGATTTTTATATATAGCAATTTATTAAAATTAAAGAGAATTCAATTTGTTTTGCACGTCCATTGCACGTGCAAGGGATTTTAAAATTTTAAAGGGACATTTTTTGCACTCAAGTTTATACTCCGTCTGAACTGACCCATTTATATTATTGCTACAAAATTTATTTTTTTAAAGGTCTATAGTGGTTCAAAAGTTAAATAATCAAAAACATCGCTTTACGTAATTTATTTTCTTTTCCCTTATTTATTTTATTGATTTTTGGTGCCTTGATAGAGCCTTTTTCTCTTAATTATCTGAAGCGTTTAATTTGAGTTATTGTTTTAATTTACTTTATTTTAGTTCCTTATTTATTTTTATTGAAACACCTGAATAATTTTTACCCAGAACTATTACTTTGTTATTTTTAGATTACCTTTTAGTATTAATTGAGTCTCTGTGGGATCGATCCCTACTTGACCCTACTCTATTTTTAGGAAGTTATATGACTTAATTTGACGTGCTTTCGTCAACAAATCATTTGAGATAGTGGCTACCGAATTTATTCTTTTTCTCAATTATATAAAAGCAAAAAAGAACAAGTAAAACTTTAATTCTTCTTTCCTTTGATTTTTGAAATTTACCTTTTATGTTTTTGGTGCTGAAAATATTTTCTTAACCCGGAAAAGATATATGGTGAAATGAATTTTCAAAAAAGGTTTAGCCGGAAAATGAAGGAAATCATAAATTAATACCTTTTATAGCAGTGACACATACTAGAGGCAGAGGGCCTGCAAGAGATGGTGATGTTTGCAGCACCTTTTATTAGAAACAGGAGGAATTTCGACAGAGACAGACTCAGCAAAAGCCAAAAACAAAGAAGAACCCATTTTTCTTTTATATAAAAAAAATATAGAATATCATAGATAGTATTTTATTGAGTAATTTGCTAATTACAGCCATAAATTTTGTTTACTGTCAAACACTTTTATTTCTTATTTTCTTATTCATGAACATTTTTCGATTTTAATAGCAATTAATTAAATTCATGATAGAATTCGATTTGTTTTGGCACGTTCATTGCACGTGTCAAGGTTCTAAACATTTTAAAGGGTTATTTTTTCTACTCAACTTTGGACTCCGTCTAAACTGACCCATTTATATTATTGCTATCAAATTTATTTTTTTAAGGGTCTATATTGACACTTATCCAAGGCAGAGGACTTGCAAGATATGGTGACCATATGATGATGTTCGCGGCACTTTTTTTTACCAAAAATAGGAGGTATTATGGTGGAAATAGCCTTATCAAGAGACAAAAATAAGGAAGAACCTTGTTTTCTTTTATATTAAAAAAAAGAAAACTATAGACAATATTATATTGAGTAATTTACTAATTATAGCCATAAATTTTGTATATAGTAAAAAACTTTCATTTAAATTCATGATGAAATTTGATTTATTTTTGCACGTGCATTGTATGTGCCACAGTTCTTAACATTTTAAAGGGTCATTTTTCCCCATTCAAGTTTAGTCTCCATCTAAACCAATCTATTTATATTATTGCTACCAAATTTATTTTTTTAAAGGTCTATAGTGGATCTAAAGTTATATAATCGAAAACGTCGCTTTAAATAATTTATTGGTTTTTCCTTTATTTATTTTTATTGATTGCATGTGCTTTAATAACGGCTTTTTCCCTTGATTTTCTTAAGTGTTTAATTTGAGTTCAAGTTTAATTTACCCTATTTTAGTTCTTTATTTATTTTTATTGGAAATCCTAAATAATTTTTCCCGAAAACTATTACTTTGTTATTCGTAGATTGCCTTTTAGCATTAATTGAATCTCTTGGATTGACCCTTACTTGACCTTAGTACATTTTCATGAAAGTATATGATTTAATTTGACGTGCTTTGGACAACAAGGCAGTTGAGAAAATCGTTGGTAAATTTATTTCTCTTTCTCAATTCTAAGAAACAAAAAAGAAAAAGTAAAAATTTATTTCTTTTTTTTTTTCTTTTTGAGTAATTTGCTACTTATAGTCATAAATTTTTTATATAGTCAAAAACTTGATTTCATATTTTCTAATTCATGAACTTTTTTCAATTTTCATGTATAGCAATTTAGTAAATTCGTGACAGAATTCGATTTGTTGGACACATTCTTTGCACGTGCCAAGGTTCTTAACATTTTAAAGGGTCAGTTTTTCTGTGCAAGTTTAGCTCTGTCTAAACCGACCCATTTATATTATTACTTCAAAATGTTTTTTTTAAGGGTCTACACTAGTCCTTAAATTAAATAATAAAAAACATTGCTTAAAATAATTTATTGCCTTTTCCCTTATTTATTTTTATTGATTGCTTGTGTCTTGATAATGCCTTTTTCCCTTGATTGTCTTATGTGTTTAATTTAAGTTCTAAGTTTAATTTACCTTATTTTAGTTCTTCATTTATTTTGGACAACACGACAGTTGAGAACATCCCTAATGAATTTATTTCTTTGTTCTCAATTCTATAAAAGCAAAAACGAACAAGTCAAAATTTATTTCTTTTTTTGTGGTATCTTTTCTTATATTTTTTTGGTGATGAAAATTTTTATGAACAAGGAAAAGATATATGGTGAAGTGAATTTTTGAAAAGGGTGAGTCAAAAAATTAAGGAAATTATAAATTAAAATCTTTGATTACAGTGACATATATCATAGGCGAATGACTTGCAAGAGATGGTGACGGGATGGTGATATTCGCGACCCCTTTTTACAAAAAAAAGAAGAGGTATTTTCGGCGGAAACAACCTCATTAAATGCATAAAACAAGGAAGAACCAATTTTTCTTTTATATAAAAAAAAGAATATTATAGATAATATTTTATTGAGTAATTTGCTAATTATAGCAATAACTTTTATGTATAGTCAAAACATTGATTTCATATTTTCTTATTCATGAAATTTTTTACAATTTTCATATATACCACCAATTTATTAAATTTATGGCGGAATTCGATTTATTTTGGCACGTTCGTTTCACGTGCAAAGATCCTTAACATTTTAAAGGGACATTTTTTCAATTCAAGTTTGACTCTTTCTAAATCGACCCATTTATATTATTGCTATCAAATTTATTCTTTTAAGGGTGTATAGTGGTTCTAAAGTTAAATAATAAAAAACATTGCTTTAAATAATTTATTTTATTTTCCGTTATTATTTTTATTGATTGTCTGTGCCTTGGTAACATCTTTTATCCTTGATTATTTTAAGTGTCTAATTTAAGTTCCTGGTCTAATTTACCTTATTTTAGTTCCTTATTTATTTTATGAAACTCCTAAATAATTTCTCCCCAAAACTATTACTTTGTTATTTGTAGATTATCTTTTAACAATAATTAAAACTTTGTGGTATCGACCCTTACTTGTCCTCAATATATTTATAGGAAGGTTTGTGATTTAATTTGGCATGCTTTTGTCAATAAGGCAGTTGAGTAAGCCCAAGCTGAATTTATTTCTTTTTCCCAATTCTACTAAAATAGAGAAGAACAAGTAAAATTTTCTATCTTTTTTTCCACGATTCTCGGGATTTACTTTTAATTTTTTTGGTGCTAAAGAAAGTTTTTAAAGCAGGAAAAGATCTATGGTGAAATGAATTTTTAAAAAGGGTGAGGCAAAAAATTAAGGAAATTATAAATTAATACCGTTGTTTATAGTGACACTTGTAAGAGGTGGAGAACTTGCAAGAGATGGTGACGGAATGGTGATATTCACTGCAGCTTTTACAAGAAATAGGAGGCATTCCAGCTGAAACAATTTCAACCAGAGCCAAAAACAAGGAAGAACATGTTTTTCTTTTATATAAAAAACTAGAATATTACAAAGAATATTTTATTGAGTAATTTGCTAATTATAGCCATAAATTCTGCAAATAGTCAAAAACTTTGATTTCGTATTTTCTTATTTATGAACCTTTTTTTTAGATTTTCATAAATAGCAATGAATTAAATTTATGGCAGAATTCGACTTATTTTGGCACATTCATTGCACGTGCCAAGGTGCTTAACATATTAAAGGGACATTTTTTTCCAAACTTGACCCATTTATATTATTGCAACCCTTTTTTTTTTTTAAGGGTCTACAGTTCTTCTGAAGTTAAATAATCAAAAATATCGCTTTAAATAATTTATTGTCTTTTTCCAAAGTTGTTTTTATTGATTGCATGTGCCTTGATAACACCTTTTTTCCTTGATTTTCTTAAGTGTTTAATTTGAGTTCTTGGTTTAATTTACTTTATTTTATTTCCTTATTTATTTTTATTGAACTCCTAAATAATTTTTCTTAAAAACTATTATTTTCTTATTTGTAAATTACCTTTTAACATTGATTGAGTCTTTTTGCGTCCTATCTGTATTTATAGAAAGGTTTATGATTTAATTGGGCGTGTTGTGACCAATAAGGCAGTTGAGTAAGTTGCTACTGAATTTATTTCTTTTTCTCAATTCTATGAAAACAAAGAAGAACAAGTAAATATTTCTATCTTTTTTTCTCAGATTCTCAGGATTTTCCTTTTATTTTTAAGGCGATGAAGGAATTTATTGAACCAGGAAAAGATTTATGATGAAATTAAGTTTTAAAAAGGGTGAGGTAGAATATTAAGGAAATTCTAAATTAACAATGGTTTTTGTAGTGACACTAGTCAGAGATGGAGGACTTGCAAGAGATGGTGACAGGATGGTGACATTTGCTGCACCTTTTACAAGAAATAGGAGGCTTGCAACATGAACAACATCAACAGGAGCAAAAAAAAAAAAAGGAAGAACCTGTTTTTCTTTTATATAAGAAATATAATATTATATATAATATTTTATTGAGTAATTTGCTAATTATAACCATAAATTCTTTATATAGTAAAAAACGTTGATTTCATAATTTCTTATTCACAAACACTTTTTCGATATTCATATAGAGCAATTTATTAAATTCATGAAGGAATTCAATTTATTTTGACAAGTTCATTGTACGTGCCAAGGTTCATAAATTTTAAAGGGACATTTCATTCAAGTTTAGACTCCATCTAAACCTACCATTTATATTATTGCAACCCAATTTAATTTTTTAAGGCTCTATAATTGTACAAAAGGTAAATAATCAAAAACATCACTTTAAATAATTTACTGTCTTTTCCCTTATTCATTTTTAATGATGCATGTACCTTCATATCACCTTTTTCCCTTGATTGCATTAAGTGTTTAATTTGAGTTTTGAGTTTAATTACCTTATTTTAGTTCCTTGTTTTTTTTTAATTAAAACTCCAAAATGATTTTCCCAAAACTATTATTTTGTTATTATAGATTACCTTTTAGCGTTAATTGAGTCTCGGTAGAATTGACCCTTACTTCATCTTACTATATTTTTTGGAAGGTATATGATTTAATTTGACGTGCTTTTGTCAACAAGGCAGTTGAAAAAGTCGCTGCTAAATTTATTTCTTTTTTTCTCTTATTCTTAGATTTTTACCTTTTACCTTTTTTGTGCGGAAGAATTTTTTTTGAACACGAAAAAGATCTATGGTGATATGAATCTTTAAAAAAGGTGAGGCAGAAAATTAAGAAAATTATAAACTAATACCTTTGTCTGCAGTGGCACTTGTAAGGTACAGAGGACTTACAAGAGATGGTGATGGGATGGTGATGTTCATAGCACTTTTTAGAATAAACACGAGGCATTCCGACAGCAACAGTCTCAACAAGAGCCAAAAACAAGGATAATGTTTTATTGAGTAATTTGCTAATTGCAACCATAAATTCTGTATATACACAAAAAAATTTGATTTCATATTTTCTTATTCATGAACTTTTTTCGATTTTTATGAATAGAAATTTATTAAATTCATGACGGAATTCGATTTATTTTGGCATGTTCATTGCACGTGCCAAGTTGCTTAACATTTTAAAGGGACATTTTTTTCTATTCAAGTTTAGACTCCATCTAAACCAACCCCTTTTATATTATTGCTATCCAATTTATTTTTTTAAGGGTCTACAGTGCTTCTAAAGTTAAATAATAAAAAATATCGCTTTAAATATTTTATCATCTTTTCTTTTATTTATTTTTATTGATTGCCTGTGCCTTGAAAACGTATTTTTCCATTGATTGTCTTAAGTGATTAATTTAAGTTGTGAGTTTAAATTACCTTATTTTACTTCCTTATTCATGTTTATTGAAACCCTAAATAATTTCTCCCCAAAACTATTACATTTTTATTCGTAGATTACCCTTTAGCATTAATTGTGTCTTTGTAGGATCGACCCTAACTTGTCCTATCTATATTCATAAGAAGGTTTATGCTTTAATTTGGCCTGCTTTGGTCAACAAGGCAGTTGAGTAAGCCGCTACGGAATTTATTTCTTTTTCTCAATTCTCTAAAAACAAAAAAGAATAAAGTAAAAATTTCTATCTTTTTTCTTAGATTCTAGGGATTATCCCTTTACTCTTTTGGTGCGGAAGAAGTTTTCTGAACAAGCAAAAGATCTATGGTGCAATGAATTTAGAAAAAGGGTGAGGCGGAAAATTAAGGAAATTTTAATTTAATAACTTTTTTTCCAGGGACACTTGTCAGAGGCGGAGGTGTTGCAAGCCATGGTAATGGGATGGTGATGTTCGCAGCATCTTTTACATGAAAATGGAGGCATCATGGAGAAAACAACCAGAACAAGAGCCAAGAACAAGGAAGAACATTTTTTCCTTTACATAAAAAAATAGAATATTATACATAATATTTTATTAATAAATGTTTTAATTATTTCCATAAATTATTTTGCATTTCCGTATAGATTAAAAACTTTATTTCATATTTTCTTATTTATAAACTTTTTTTCGATTTTCTTACATAAAAATTTATTAAATTCATAACGGAATTCTATTTACTTTGCCACATTCATTGCAAGTGCTAAGGTTCTTAACATTTTAAAGAGACTTTTTTTTCCATTCTATTTTAGACTCCCTCTAAACCGACTCATTTATATGATTGCTACCCAATTTATTTTTTATGGGTCATAGTGTAGTTCTAAAGTTGAATAATCTAAAACATTGCTTTAAAAATCTTATTGTGTTTTCCCTTATTTATTTCTATTGATTACAATTGCCTTGCTAACGCCTTGTTTCGTTGATTGTCTTAATTGTTCAATTTGAGTCCTAGTCTAATTTACCTTATTTTAGTTCCTTATATATTTTTATTGAAACTCCCAAATAATTTTGTCCCCAAAACTGTTACCTTTGTTATTCGTTGATTACCTTTTAGCATTAATTGAGTCTTTGTGGGGCTGATCCTTATTGACCGAACTATATTTTTAGGAAAGTATATGATTTGACGTGCTTTGGTCAACAAGGTAGTTTAGAAAGTCGCTGCTGAATTTATTTTTCTCTCAATTTTGTAAAAACAAATAGGAACAAAAAAAATTTTTATTCCTTTTCTTCGTACATTCTCAGATTTTTCCTTAATTTTTTTGTGCTGAAGAAATTTTCTGAACCTGGAAAATATCTACGGTGGATGAATTTTTAAAAAGGGAGAGGCAGAAAATTAAGATAATTATAAATTAATTTTGTTTGCAGTGACACTTGTCCAAGGCAAAGGACTTGCAAGAGATGGTGATGGGATGGTGATGTTCACAGCACATTTTACTAGAAAGAGGAAGCATTCTGGCATAAACAGCCCCAGCAAGAGCCAAAACCAATGAAGAACCCGTTACTCATTTTTATAAGAAAATTAGAATTTTAAAGATAATATTTTATTAAGTAATTTGCAAATAATAGCCATTCTATTTAGAGTCAAAAACTCTGATTTCATATTTTTTTTATTCTGGAACTTTTTTTAAAAATTTTCATACATAGTAATTTATTAAATTCATGATGGAATTCGATTTATTTTACCACGCTCATTGCACGTGCCAAGGTTCTTAATATTTTAAAGGGACATTTTTTCCATTCATGTTAAGACTTCGTCTAAGCAAACCTATTTACATTTTTGCTACCCAATTTTTTTTATGGGTCTACAGTGGTTCTAAAGTTAAATAATAAAAAATATCACTTTAAATAATTTATTGTCTTTTCCCTTATTTATTTTTATTGATTTCATGTGCCTTTATAATGCCCTTTTCTCTTGATTGTCTTAAGTGTTTAATTTGAGTTTTTAGTTTAATTTACCTTATTTTAGTTCCTTACTTATTTTTATTAAAACTCCTAAATAATTTTTCTCGAAAACTATTACTTTGTTATTCAGAGATTACTTTTCAAGAATAATTGAGTCTTTGTGGGATCAACCGTTATTTGTTCTAAATAAATTTTTAGGGAGGTTTATGATTTAATTTTGTGTGCTTTGGTCAACAAGGTAGTTTAGTAAGCCGTTGCTGAATTTATTTCTTCTTTTCAATTCTATAAAAATAAAAAAGAACAAGTAAAATATTCTTTCTTTTTTCTCGGATTCTCACTGAAACTTTCCAGTGAGGAAAACAATCTATTGTTTTCTGTCTATTATTGTAAAAAAGTGTACATTATATGGTTGTCACCATTTGTGACCAATCCTAAACCAATTATAATTAGGAAACTAATAAACTAAATATATATGTATTAGGAGATATAAATCCTAACAATAATAATAATCCTAATAATAGTAGAATTTTAATCCTTAACACTCCCCCTCAAGTTGGAGCATGAAGGTCTGAAATGTCTAACTTAGAAACTAAACGATGAAAGTGAGTGGGATGAAGAGCTTTAGTGAGAACATCGGCATGCTGATGTTTGCTTCGAATATAATAAGGAGAAATAAATCCGTCTTGAAATGCATCACAGACAAAATGACAATCAATTTTAATATGTTTAGTACGTTCATGGAATACAGGATTTTTGGCAATGTGAAGAGCAGCTGGATTATCACAGTGTAATAAAATGGGGCGTGTGATAGGCACATGAAGATCGCGAAGGAGGCTAGATAACCATTTTAGTTCACATAGATTCATGCCATGGAGCGATATTCAGCTTCAGCAGAAGAGCAAGAAACGGTATGTTGTTTCTTTGTTTTCCACGAAATAGGAGAACCACCGAGTGAAATAAAATAGCCAGTAACAGAACGCCAAGTAATGGGGCATGTGGCCCAATCGGAGTCACAGTATGCAGTCAGAACAAGAGTAGAATTAGAATGAAGAAGAATACCACGACCAGGATTACTTTTGAGATATCGAACAACCCTGATAGCTGCATCCCAATGAGCTTGGCGAGGAGCGTACATAAACTGAGCGAGCATGTAAACAGAGTAAGCGAGCTTAGGTCGTTTAAGAGTAAGGTAGATCAACTTACCAATGAGTCTGCGGTATCGTTCTGGGTTATCGAAATAAGATCCAGTAGCCTTGGCTAACTGATGATTGGGTTCAATAGGTGTAGATGCTAGCTTGGCCCCTCACAAACCAATTTCAGAAAGAATTTCCAAAGTGTACTTTCGTTGGCATAAAAATAAACCCGAAGGGTTTTTTGCAATTTCAATACCCAAAAAATATTTGAGAGGACCCAAGTCCTTCATATGAAAACACTTATTCAAGGAAACTTTGAATTTATTGAGAGTGGGTAGTGAATTTCCAGTAATTAGTAAATCATCCACATAAATGAGGACACATAAAAACATATTTCTGCCAGAGTATGTGAAAAGATAAATTCGCTGCTGAATTTAATTTGACGAGCTTTGGTCAAAAAGGTAGTTGAGAAATTCGCTGCTGAATTTATTTCTTTTCTCAATTCTATAAAAAAAAAAAAAAACAAGTAAAAATGTATTTCTTTGTTGTTGGATTCTAGCCATTTTTCTTTCATGGTGAAATTAATTTTAAAAAAGGGTGAGGCAAAAAATTATGGAAATTGTAACTTAATTCCCTTGTTTGTAGTGACACTTGTCAGAAGAGGAGGACTTGCAAGAGATGGTGATGGTATGGTGATGTTCACGGCACCTTTTATCTGAAAAAGGAGATATTCTGACAGAAATAGCCTCAGCAAGAGTAAAAAAACAAGGAAGAACTTGTTTTTCTTTTGTATACAAAAAAAAAATAGAATATTATTGATAATATTTTATTGAGTAATTGGCTAAATATGGCCATAAATTCTTTATATAGTAAGAATTTAAATTTCATATTTTCTTATTTATTATCTTTTTGTTGATGTTCATATAAAACAATTTATTAAATTTATGATGGAATTCGATTTATCTTGGCACGTTCATTGCACATGCTAAGGTTCCTAACATATTAAAGGGACATTATTTTAAATTCAAGTTTAGACTCCGTCTAAAAAACTGACCCATCTATATATTGCTACACAATTCATTTTTTTTAAAGGTATATAGTGGTTCTAAAGTTAAATAATAAAAAATATTACTTTAAATAATTTGTTGTCCTTTCCATTATTTATTTTTATTGATTGTCTATCCCTTGATAACGCATTTTTCTCTTGATCATCGTAAGTGTTTAATTTGAGTTCTTAGTTTAATTTACGTTATTTTAGTTCCTTATTTATTTTTATTGAATCTCCTAAATAATTATGTCCGCAAAACAGTTACTTTGTTATTCGTTGATTACCTTTTAGCATTAATTGAGTCATTATAGGATCGGCCCTTACTTAGTCTTACTATATTTGTAGGAAGGTATATGATTTGATTTGATGTGCTTTGGTCAAAAAGGCGGTTAAGAAAGTCTCTGCTGAATTTATAACTGCCTCAGAACCCGGTCGGGCATGTACGGCTCCACGCAGTCGAAATATGCAATGAAACTGTGCCATGTTGACACCCAGCAATCACGAACATCCTGGGTCGGTTACGGCATCCACCAGACCTCATCAGCTGTCATCAAATCCAGCCTCAGGCGAATATTGGCTTGCTGAAACATGCACGATCGTAGGTGCGTCAGACCAAACAGACGCCAAAGGCCCAGCCTACGAATCGGTAAGCTCCCAACCAGTGAGCGCCATATAACGAGATCGGCACTTCAATAAACAGCGATCCTGAAGATAAAACAGATAAATGTATACAATTATATAATAATATATTTATTCCACTATTATTTTTTCTATTTATCATAATGAATAATATTTGACATTATAAAGAATAATAATAATAACATGTCAATTTAACATAAAGATAAATACCTGTCCACGCCATATCCGACCCGCCACATGTCCACCGTATGATAGGATAAGCTCCGGATCAACAGGACCTCCCTCTGCTGCCTCTGTCTGCTCCCAATCGGAAGGCTTCACTTTCTTCCCTTCTGCGTCGGTGCCAGAACATCACGAACCACGTCGGGTCTTTTGTTACGAGACCCTGCAAACTTACTCATCACTGACATAAGACTGCCGGTCAAACTCTTCCCTTTCCCGTGACGAGGATGCCCATCTGATCCACTGGCTGGTGCCATGGGTGCAACATATACGGGCTGCTCCTCATCTCCATCATCATCACCGTCATCGTGATCATCATCACCACCGTCACCATCACCATCACCGCCCTCACCATCAACACCATCACCACCATCTTCGTCACCTCTCTCATCCGATTCTCCCTGAATATGTAGGTTTCGGACTCTTTCTTGCTCCTCCCCAGAAATCCTATCACTCTCTAAAACCCTATCTGCAGGCCCAGGTGCATAATGATCAGAAGATGAAACACCATAATCAGCATGAGAATACCCGTGTGTGCTGCAAGAAGAATCTTGACGGGCGGCTCCAAGCATCTGATCAACAAACTCAACCCCTATCTGTCTCGCCTGAGACCCGTCGTACAATACAGGCTCCTAGAAAGCAGATATATACGGTATGCGAGGTCGCACAACGGTAGGAGCCTGTAGGTATGGATCATATACTGTGTCTGTGTGGTGTGGAGGTGGATATGCAGATCCATATGGTTCATATGGTACAGGTGTGTGTGACTGATGGGGATGAAGGGGAGGTCGAGATCTAAAAGGTACAACAGGTGGTTGGGTACAAGACCCGGCTTCACCTATACCATGATGGAAACCAGGTGTAAGAGGGGTAGGAGTAACAAGGATGCCAGAAGTACTATGTGGCCCCCTCACACCTCTAGATGACGCTGTCACAAGGTGCGCCTCAACTCGACCTGTCCTATCCGTGACAGGACCAAGATCAGCATCTCCTCTATGGCTGCTAGGTCGAACCATCTATTAGTTATTCAAGCTGGTTAATAATTGTTTATCATATATTTCATTATTTACTTTATCGATTATTTCATCCCAAGAATAACGTAACAATGATTTCAAATTAAAATACAAACAGTTTAGCAATTACGTTACACATTTTCTTATTAAACCCATAATCATAAAGCAAACAATCTTAAGCTAGTTATATTACTCTAACTGGACAAAATTATATAACATTATCAGAGATATTTATTATTACTTTAGTATTGTTCACTTCATCGATTCTTATTTTATCTTAAGAATTATCGGTATCTATTATTTCACGAGACTACTATTTCTTTCGTTCAATTATTATTCATCACTAATATTCTTCTTTAGTAATAGTTATTAATTTGTATACTATACAACCTTAGAATTATATCCTAAAACTAAGGCCAAGAATAACATAACAATGATTTCAAATTAAAATACAAACAGTTTAGCAATTACATTACACATTTTCTTATTAAACCCATAATCATGAAGCAAACAATTTTAAGCTAGTTACATTACTAACACTAAGTGGACAAAATTATATAACATTATCAGAGATATTTATTATTACTTTAGTATTGTTCACTTTATCGATTATTATCCTATTTCATTTCCGTTATTTTTTTAATTTCATAATGTTCACAAATCTATATTCACATTAACAATTAAAAATGGGTATCACATAAAATATGTTAAACAACTAGTCACACACATTCTACATATACAAACAACTAGTCACAAACACTTAAATTACATATACAAAATCAATTAAATACTCAAATATACTGTGAACAAAAAATTAAAACACTAAACCCTAAAAGAAGATTTTCAAAATTAAAAATATTTTTAAAAATTTTAAAAAAATCAAAAAAAATTAAAAAAAGTTTAAAAAATTAAAAAAATTTTAAAAATCAAAAAAAATTAATTTCAATTTTTTAATTAATCAAATATCGCCAGGATTTTTTTTTTTATTTCAATTTTTTCCTTTTTTAACAGATATTTCAACTATCCAAAAGGGTAACATCGTAAATAAAAGAGAATAGATTGAAGAACTAACCTTTTTTTCAATTTGGACGGTCGGATCTTCCTAGATCTGAGATTAAAAATAAAAAAATAAAAAAAAATTTCGCAGCCGGCGAAAGTGCCGGAGAACGAAAGTTCTCCGACACTTTCGCCGGCGACGGCCGAAAGTGCCGCCAGAAATTTTTTTTTTAAATTTCGATTTTTTCCTTTGTTAACAAATATTTCAACGATCTAAAACGGTAACATTGTAAATAAAAGAGAATGGATTGAAGAATTAACCTTTTTTTTCAATTTGGACAGTCGGATCTTTCAAGATCTGAGATTGAAGTTTGTAATCCTAGAGAGATGTTAGAGAGAATGAGTGTAGTGAGAGAAAGTGAGAGGAGGGAAAATGAAATTTTTGAAATTTTTCGAGTTATCTTTATAGATTTTCGAGTTGTCTTTATCGGGCCCCTTTATGACATTTATGCTTAGGGGACATACTTATATCACAGGACGTACTCACGTTCTACGTAAAGAATTTTTCTAAAACTCAAAATCAAACAATTAACCTTATACAAGTGGAACCATTGTTTAAATAATCGACTCTTATCAGCCATTTGAAATACTATTTCACCAATTCAAGCCTAAACATAAGCCAACCTATAAATTTATCACTAAAAATATTCTAACCGATCACTAAGATTAAGGCCTAACTGATCTAAACCGTGCCATGATACCACTTAATGTCACACCTTGAATATGGGTAATGACATGGCAGCACCCGTAGAACAATCCCAAGGATACTGAACCCTTACTCTAATAGTCCAACATTAAAATAATATCAAGGTAACACATGTTCAACAAGTGAATTAATAAGAACCCTTCAAATCCCAAACTAGAGATAAAAAAAAAATACTTCAATTAATCCTTTACAAACCTTTAATTAAAACGCTAAAACATCTATTAAGTACTAATATTTCATCCATCTAAGCCTCATCCTAAGACACACCCTTCAATACATCTACAAAATGGTAAGGTGATGAGCAACACTAGCCCAATAAAGAATATAACAGTCATGGGAATATAATAATGCATTTTAGAAAAAAAAGTCTCAAAAGATTTGTAAAACGTATATCCCAAAAGGATAGTTCACATGTAGCATTATTCAATAGTAAAACTAAACTTTAGAGAGAAAATAAAATTTAAAACATTAAATTTAATTTCATTAAGGGACCAAACTTAGTTTTATAAAAGGCCAAGGTATTACTATTCTCCATTTGTGAACGTAAAGAATGTAAGAAATAAACTTTATTAAGAAGTAAAAGAAAAGACACAAAAAAATAAAACAATTGTGGCTTATTATATGTACACATATATAGAAAAATTATAATGTATAAAGAATCAGAAACGTAAGTATTACATTCATTGACTTTCGCAAAAGTTCCTTGACATGCAATTACAAAATTTTCAAAGAAATTTGAGAAGTTTGTATTAGAGATAAATGAAAGAACAAGACAAATCATTTTCTTTCATTAAATTGTAGAGAAGTAATTCTTCTTATTTAGAAAGTAGTCAAAAGAAATTCAAAATTTATTTATCAATTTAAAAGCATACTTCTCAAACGAACAAAAAATGTCAAAACGGTACTTAAGAAACCTACACACCAACTTTAAACTTCATATTCAATTTAGAAAGATGATCAAGTGACGCTAATAAGGATACAAAGGTACTGATATCAACCCCTAACTATTGTACCCGTAGGGAGGATCAGACAAACGGATTGCTAGGTATAACATTCCCCTAATCGGGCCAAACAGATATTAAGGACATGTACCTCCAATGTCTTCCATTCACACACATGAGGAAAAACTTCACATAAACATTTTATCGAACACTTAAAAGTCATGAACTTCACATGCATACAATTTATAGAACTCATAACTCAAAAATAATTTAAAAATACTTTCACTTCCTCATTCCCATTTTTATATAAAAGTAACGTTCCATAAAACTAATAATAAAACAATTAAAAGATTTTATCAAAACAATAGACATTTAATAAAAAAAATGAGGGTTTCTATTCCTTACCTCATATTCACAATTATTCTAACTTTAGAAAAATACCTCAAATAATTCCTAGAGTAAAACACCACCCTAAAATGACATCAATTCCATCATCATTAGATCATTTAAGTTAGCCCTTATTTCTCCTACTAACCCAAAAATACAAAATGGAATGATTAAAACAATAATGAAGGCTTTCAATCGATCAGAAATTAAATTTACCTTAATTTGATGTTTTAGACTCCAGATCATCACTCTCTACTCCTCTGTAGCTGTCTGCTCTTCCTGTTGTTGTTTTGTCTATTGAGAGGGTATAATCGAAAAATCAAACTCATGCCTGATAAATGCAAGGTTCTAAATTATTCATTAACTCCTGAATTTCTTACTTATCACAAATATGCTCTAGAAGCCTCAAAACTATCAAAAGGGTCATAATCCCTTAAATGGGCTTGAAAAAAGGCCTGACAAAAAGCAATTAAATACTAAGTCAAAACCTAAGATAGATCCTAATAATTATTGAACCCTTTTGGGTAAGGTAATTACAATGTCCCTTTAAAATGTTAAAATTCTTGGCACGTGCAATGAACGTGCCAAAATAAATCGGATTCCGTCATGAATTTAACAAATTGTTATATATGAAAATCAAACAAAAGTTCATGAATAAGAAAATATGAAATCAAAGTTTTTTACTATAAAAGAAACACAAAAATAATTTATAGCTATAATTAGCAAATTTCTCAATAAAATATTTACTATAATTTTCTATTTTTTTATATAAAAGAAAAACAGGTTCTTCCTTACTTTTGGCTCTTGCTGAGGCTCTTTCTGCGAGAATGCATCCTTTTTCTAGTAAAAGGTGCCGCAAACATCACCATCTCTTGCAAGACCTTGCCTCTCAAAATTGTTATTACAAACAAAGGTACTAATTTATAACTTACTTATTTTTCTGGCTCACCCTTTTTAAAAATTTATTTCACCATAGATCTTTTCCTAGTTCAGAAAATTGCTTCAGTACCAAAAAAATAAAAGGAAAATTCCGCGAATTCGAGAAATTTTTTTTACTTATTCCTTTTTGTTTTAGTAGAATTTAGAAAAAGAAATAAATTAAGCAATGACTTTTTCAACTGCCTTGATGATCAAAGCACGTCAAATTAAATCATATATCTTCCTAAAAATATTGCTATGACAAGTAGGGTAAATCCCATAGAGACTCAATTATGCAAAAGATAATCTACGACTAACAAAGTAATAGTTTTGGGGACAACATTATTTAGGAGTTTCAATAAAAATAAATACGAACTAAAATAAGGTAATTTAAACTAAGAACTCAAATTAAACACTTAAGATAATCAAGGGAAAAAGGCGTTAGCAATGCACATGCAATCAATTAAAATAAATAAAGAAAAAGACAATAATTTTTTTAAAGAAATGTTTTAGATTATTCGACTTTAGAACCATAATAGATCCATAAAAAAAAAATTGGTAGCAGTCATATAGATGGGTCAGTTTAGATGGAATATAAATTTGAATGGAGAAAAATGTCCCTTTAACATGTTAAGAACCTTAGCACGTGCAATGGACGTACCAAAATAAATCGAATTCTGTCACGAACTTAATGAATTTCAATATATGAAAATTGAAAAAAAATTCGTAAATAAGAAAATATGGAATCAAAGTTTTTGACTATATACGGAAATGCAAATATAATTTATGGCTATAATTAGCGAATTTCTCAATAAAATATTTTCTATAATATTCTATTTTTTTTTATATAAAGGAAAAATAGTTTCTTCCTTATTTTTGGCTCTTGGTGAGGCTGTTTCCGTGGAATACTTACTGTTTTTGGTAAAAGGTGCCACGAGCATCACCATCCCGTCACCATCTCATGCAAGACCTCTGCCTCTGACAAGTATCACTGCAAACAAATGTATTAATTTATAATTTCCTTAACTTTCTTCCTCACCATTTTTTTAAAAATTCATTTCTTCATAGATCTTTTCTTGGTTCATAAAATTTCTTCTGCACTAAAAAAACAAAAGAAAGTTTGGAGAAACCGAGAAAAAAAGAAAAAAAAATTTTACTTGTACTTTTTTGTTTTTATATAATTGAGAAAAAGAAATAAATTCAGCAGTGACATTCTCAGCTGCCTTGGTCACTAAAGCACATCAAATTAAATCATATACCTTCCTAACTATAGACCCATAAAAAAATAAATTGAGTAGGAATAATATAAATGGGTCGGTTTAGTTAGAGTCTAAACTTCAATGAAAAAAATGCTCCTTTAAAATGTTAAGAACCTTGGCAAATGCAATGAAAGTGCCAAAATAAATTGAAGTCCGTCATGAATTTAATAAATCGTTATATATGAAAGTAGAAAAAAAAAAGGTTCATGAGTAAGAAAATCTGAAATCAATTTTATAATATATACAGAAATGCAAAACTGATTTATGGTTATAATTAACAAATTTCTCAATAAATATTATCTATAATATTTTTTTTATATTAAGGAAAAATAGGTTCTTTCTTATTCTTTTTTTGTTGAAGCTGTTTCCGTTGGAATGCCTCCTGTTTCTAGTAAAAGGTGCTGTGAACATCTTCATCTTGTCACCATCTCTTGCAAGACCTCCGCCTCTGACAAGTGTCACCACAAACAAAGATATTAATTTGTAATTTCCTTAATTTTCTGCCTCATCCTTTTTAGAAATTCATTTCACCGTAGATCTTTTCCTGGTTCAAAAAATTTCTTCAGCACCAAAAAATCATGAGAATCCGAGAAAAAAGAAAGGAATTTTTACTGTTCATTCTTGTTTTTATAGAATTGAAAAAAAGAAATAAATTCAGCAGTGGTTTATTAAACTGCCTTGTTGACCAAAGCACGCCAAATTAAATCATAAACCTTCCTAAACATATAGTTAGGACAAATAAGGGTTAATCCCACAAAAACTTAATTAATGCTTAAAGTTAATCTAAGAATAACGAAGTAATAGTTTTGGAGAAAAATTATTTAGGAGTTTCAATAAAATTAAGGAACTAAAACAAGGTAAATTAAACAAAAAAACTCAAATACACTTAAGACAATCAAGAGAAAAAGGCGTTATCAAGGCACATGAAATAAATAAAAATAAATAAGGGAAAAGAAAATAAATTATTTAAAGCGATATTTTTTATTATTTAACTTTAGAAGCACTGTAAACCCTTAAAAAAATAAATTGGGTTGCAAAAATATAAATGGGTCGATTAGACGGAGTCTTAACTTAAATGGAAAAAATGTCCCTGTAAAATGTTAAGAACCTCAGCATGTGCAATGAATTTGCTAAAATAAATTGAATTCCATCATGAATTTAATAAATAGCTTTATATGAAAATCGAAAAAAAATTCATGAATAAGAAAATACGAAATCAAAGTTTTTCACTAGAAACAGAATTTATGGCTATAATTAGCAAATTACTCAATAGAATATTATCTTTAATATTCTATTTTTCTTATATAAAAGAAAAAAACAGGTTCTTCCTTATTTTTGGCTCTTGGTAAGGCTGTTTCCACCGGAATGCCTCCTATTTCTGGTAAACGGTGCAGTGAATATCACCATCTCGTCTCCATCTCTTACAAGTCCGTCACCTTTCACAAGTATCACTGCAAACAAAATTGATTTATAATTATCTTAATTTTCTGCCTCTCCTTTTTTAAAAATTCATTTCACCGTAGATATTTTCTTGGTTTAGAAAACTTCTTCAATACCAAAAGAATTAAGGAAAATTCTGAGAATCTGAGGAAAAAAGAAATAAATTTTTTTTTGTTTTTACGTAATTGAGAAAAAGTAATAAATTCAGGGGCGACTTTCTCAACTGCCTTGTTGACCAAAGCATGTCATCAAATTAAATCATATACTTTCCTAAAAATACAGTTAGTTCAAGTAAGGGTCAACCACAGAGACTCAATTAATACTAAAAAGTAATCAATAAATAACAAAAGTAACAGTTTTAGGGACAAAATTATTTAGGAGTTCCAATAAAAATAAATAAGGAACTAAAATAAGGTAAATTAAACTAACAACTCAAATTAAACAATTAAGACAATCAAGGGAAAAAAGCGTTATCAAGGAACTTGCAATCAATAAAAATAAATTAAGGGAAAAGACAATAAAATTTTAAAGCAATATTTTAGATTATTCGACTTTAAAACCACACTACGGACACATAAAAAATAAATTTGTTAGCAATCATATAAATGGTTCAGTTTAGAGGGAGTCTAAACTTGAATGGGAAAAAAATGTTTCTTTGAAATGTTAAGAACCTTGGCACGTGTCATGAAGTGCCAAAATAAATAGAATTTCGTTATAAATTTAATAAATTGTTATGTAAGAAAATAAAAGAAGTTCATGAATAAGAAAATATGAAATCAATTTTTTAATATATGCAGAAATGCAAAAATATTTTATGACATAGTTAACAAATTTATCAAAAAAATATTATCTATATATTCTATTTTATTTATATAAAGGAAAAACAGGTTCTTCCTTTTTCTTGGCTCTTCCTGAGGTTGTTTCCTCTAGAATACCTCCATTTTCTTGTAAACGGTGCCGCGAACATCACCATCATCACCATCTCTTGTAAGACCTCCGCCTCTGACAAGTGTCCTTGTAGAAAAAGGTGTTAAATTATAATTTCCTCAATTTTCTGCCGCACCCTTTTTTCTGAATTCATTTCACCATAGATGTTTTTCTGGTTCAGAAAACTTCTTCCGCACCAACAAAATAAAAGGATAATCCCGAGAAACCGAGAAAAAATATAAAAAATTTTACTTGTTCTTTTTTGTTTCTAAAGAATTGAGAAAAAAAATTTAGCAGCGGCTTACTCAACTGCCTTGTTGACCAAAGCACGCCAAATTAAAGCATAAACCTTCCTATAAATATAGGTAGGACAAGTGAGGGTCGATCCCACAAAGACACAATTAATGCTAAAGGGTAATCTACGAATAACAATGTAATAGTTTTGGGGAAAAATTATTTAGGAGTTTCAATAAAAATGAATAAGGAAGTAAAATAAGGTAAATTAAATTAAGAACTCAAATTAATCACTTAAGACAATCAAAGGAAAAAGGCGTTATCAAGACATAGGCAATCAATTAAAATGAATAAGCGAAAAGGCAATAAATTATTTAAGGCAATGTATTTGGTTATTTAACTTTAGAAGCACTAGAGACCCTTAAAAAAATAAATTGGGTTGCAATATATAAAAAGGTCGATTTAGATTGAGTCTAAACTTGAACGGAAAAAAATGTCCCCTTAAAATGTTAAGCACCTTGGCACATGCAATGAACGTGCTAAAATAAATTGAATTCCTTTATGAATATTATAAATTGCTAATCATGAAAATCAAAAAAAAGTTTATAAATAAGAAAATATGAAATCAAAGTTTTTGACTATATGCAGAATTTATGGCTATAGTTAGGAAATTACTCAATAAAATATTATCTAGAATATTATATTTATTGTATATAAAAGAAAAACAGGTTCTTCCCTTTTTTTCGCTCTTGTTGAGATTGTTTCCGCCGGAAAGCCCCCTTTTCTGGTAAAAGGTGTCGCAAACATTACCATCCCATTACCATGTCTTGCAAGTCCTCCGCCTCTAACAAGTGTCCCTACAAACAAACGTATTAATTTATAATTTTCTACCTCACCATTTTTAAATATTCATTTCACTATAGATCTTTTCTAGGTTCCGAAAATTTCTTCAGCCCAAAAAAAATAAAAGGAAAATTTTGAGAATTCGAAAAAAAAAAAAATAAATAATTTTTTACTCGTTCTTTTTTGTTTTCTTAAAATTGAGAAATAAATTCAACAGTGGCTTACTCAACTGCCTTGTTGACCAAAGCATGGAAAATTAAATCATAAATATAGATAGGACAAGTAAAGGGTCGATTCAACAAAGACTCAATCAATGCTAAAAGGTAATTTACGAATAAGAAAGTAATAGTTCTGAGGAAAAATTATTTAGGAGTTTCAATAAAAATAAATAAGGAACTAAAATAAGGGAAATTAACTAAAAGCTCAAATTAAATATTTAAGACAATCAAGGGGAAAAGGCATTATCAGGGAACAGGCAATTAATAAAAATAAATATGAAAAAAGACAATAAATTATTTAAATGATGTTTTTTATTATTTAACTTTAGAACCACAATAGACCCTTGAAAAAAGAAATTGGGTATCAATAATATAAATAGGTCGGTTTAGATGGAATCTAAACTTGAACAGAAAAAAATGTCCCTTTAAAATATTGAGCACCTTGGCACGTGCATTGAACGTGCCAAAATAAATAAAATTATGTCATGAATTTAATAAAATGCAATTTATGAAAATCAAAAAAAAAGTTTATGAATAAGAAAATATGAAATCAAAGTTTTTAACTATATACAGAATTTATTGCTATAATTAGCAAATTACTCAATAAAACATTATCTATAACATTATCTTTTTAATATAAAAGAAAAACAGGTTCTTCCTTGTTTTTGGCTATTGCTAAGGCTGTTGCTGCCGGAATGCCTCCTGTTTCTTGTAAAAAGTGCCGTGAACATCACCATCCCGTCACCATCTTTTGCAAGTCCTCCGCCTCTTACACGTGTCACTACAAACAAGAGTATTAATTTATAATTTTCTTAATTTTTTGCCTCACCCTTTATAGAAATTCATATCAGCATAGATCTTTTCCTAGTTCAGAAAATTTCTTAAGCACCAAAAAAATAAAAGGTAAATTTCGTGAATCCGAGAAAAGAAGAAATAAATTTTCACTTTTTCTTTTTTTAATAGAATTGAGAAAAAGAAATAAATTCAGCAGCAACTTTTTCAACTACCTTGTTGGCCAAAGCACGTCAAATTAGACCATACACCTTCCTAAAAATATAATAAGATCAAGTAAGGGTCGATCCCACATAGACTCAATTAATGCTAAAAGGTAATCTAGAACAACAAAGTAATAGTTTTGGAAAAAATCATTTTGGAGTTTCAATTAAAAAAATAAGGAACTAAAATAAGGTAAATTAAACTCAGAACTCAAATAAAACACTTAACATAATCAAGGGAAAAAGGTGTTATCAAAGCACAGGAAATCATTGAAAATGATTAAGGAAAAAGACGATAAATTATTTAAAGTGATGTTTTTTATTATTTAACTTTTGAACGGTACACCCTTAAAAAGTTAAATTGGGTTTCAATAATATAAATTATCAGTTTAGATGGAGTCTAAACTTGAATGAACTTTCCCTTTAAAATATTAGGAACCTAGGCACATGCAATGAACTTGCCAAAATAAATCGAATTCCTTCATGAATTTAATAAATTGCTATATATGAATATGGAAAAAATATTCATGAATCAGAAAAAATGAAATCAACATTTTTGACTATATAAAGCCTTTATGGCTATAATTAGCAAATTAGTCAATAAAATATTATTTATAATATATTTTTTTATATAAAAAAAAATAGGTTCTTCCTTTCTTTTTGCTATTGATGAGGTTGTTTACGCTGGAATGCCTCTTATTTCTGGTAAAAAGTGCCGCAAACATCACCATATTGTCACCATCTCTTGCAAGTCCTCCGCCTCTCACTAGTGTCACTACTAAAAAACAGTTCTAATTTATAATTTCCTTAATTTTCTGCCTCACCCTTTTTAAAAATTAATTTCACCATAGATCTTTTCCTTGTTCAAAAACTTTCTTTAGCGCCCAAAAAATAAAAGGAAAATCTCGAGAATCTAAGAAAAAAGATAGAAATTTTTACTTGTTCTTTTTTATTTTTATAGAATTGAGAAAAAGAAATAAATCTAGCAGCGGCTTACTCAACTGCCTTGTTGACCAAAGCATGCCCAATTAAATCATACACCTTCCTTGAAATATAGATAGGACAAGTAACGATCGATCCCATAAAGGTTCAATTAATTCTAAAAGGTAATCTATGAATAACAAAGTAGTAGTTTTTATGGAAACACTATTTAGGAGTTTGAATAAAAATAAATAAGGAAATAAAATAAGATAAATTAAACTAAAAACTCAAATTTAATATTTAAGACAACAAAGGGGAAAAGGTGTTATCAAGGCACAGGCAATCAATAAGAATAAATAAGAAAAAAGACTAAATTATTTAACGCGATGTTTCTGTAGACCCTTAAAAAATGAATTGGATAGTAATAGTATAAGTGGGTCGGTTTACACGGAGTCTAAACTTGAATGGGAAAAATGTCCCTTTAAAATGTTACGCACCTTGGCACGTGCAATAAAAGTGCCAAAATAAGTCGAATTCCACCATGAATTTAATAAATTACTATTTATGATAATCTAAAAAAGGTTCATGAATAAGAAAATATGAAATAAAAGTTTTGACTATATTCAAAATTTATGGATATAATTAGCAAATTACTCAATAAAATATTATCTATAATATTCTATTTTTTTATATAAAAGAAAAACAAGTTCTTCCTTTTTTTTTTTTTTTGTTCTTGCTGAGGCCGTTTCGGCCGGAATGCCTCCTATTTCTTGTAAAAGGTGCAGTGAATATCACCATCCCGTCACCATCTCTTGCAAGTTCTCCACCTCTTGCAAGTGTCACTGTAAATAAGGTATTAATTTATAATTTTCTTAATTTTTTGCCTCACCCTTTCTAACAATTCATTCCACCATAAATCTTTTCTTGGTTCAAAAAATTTCTTCAGCACGAAAAAATAAAAGGAAAATCTTGAGAATCGTATAAAAAAAGATAGAAATTTTTACTTGTTCTTCTTTGTTTTAATAGGATTGGGAAAAAGAAATAAATTCAGCAGTGGCTTACTCAACTGCCTTATTGACCAAAGTATGCCAAATTAAATCATAAACTTTCCTATAAATATAGTGAGGACAAGTAAGGGTCGATCCCTCAAAGATTTAATTAATATTAAAAGATAATCTACAAATATCAAAGTAATGGTTTCGGGGAAAATTATTTAGGAGTTTCAATAAAAATAAATAAGGAACTTAAATAAGGTAAATTAAACTAAGAACTCAAATTAAACACTCAACACAATCAATGAAAAAAGGCGTTATTAAGGCACAGACAATCAATAAATATAAATAAGGGAAAAGAAAATAAATCATTTAAAGGATGTTTTTTATTATTTAACTTTAGAAGCATTGTACACCTTTAAAAAAATAAATTGGGTAGCAATAATATAAATGGGTCGGTTTAAACAGAGTCTAAACTTGAACAGAAAAAAATGTCCCTTCAAAATGTTAAGAACCTAGGCACGTGCAATGAACGTGCTAAAAGAAATTGCACTCCGTCATGAATTTAATATATTGCTACATATGAAAATAAAAAAATAAAAAAAAAAAGTTCATAAATAAGAAAATATGAAATCAAAGTTTTTGACTATATACAAAATCTATGGCTATAATTAGAAAATTACCCAATAAAATATTAATATTCTTTTTTTATATAAAAGAAAAATAGGTTCTTCCTTATTTTTCGCTCTTGCTGACGCTATTTCCACTAGAATGCCTCCTATTTCTGGTAAAAAGTGCTGCGAACATCACCATCCCATCACCATCTCTTGCAAGTCATCTGCCTCTTACAAGTGTCACTTTAAACAAAGATATTAATTTATAATTTCTTTAATTTTTTACCTCACCCTTTCAAAAATTCATTTCACTATAGATCTTTTCTTAGTTAACAAAATTTCTTTAGCATCAAAAAAATAAAAGGAAAATTCTGAGAAAGAAAGGAATAAATTTTTACTTGTTCTTTTTGGTTTTTATAGAATGAGAAATAGAAATAAATTTAGCAGCAACTCTCAACTTCCTTGTTGACCAAAGCACGTCAAATTAAATCATATATCTTCCAAAAAATATAGTAAGATCAAGTAAGGGTCAATCCAACAAAGGCTCAATTAATGCTAAAAGGTAATCTAAGAATAACAAAGTAATAGTTTTGGGATAACATTATTTAGGAGTTTCATTAAAAGTAAATAAGGAACTTAAATAAAGTAAATTAAACTAAGAACTCAAATTAAACACATAAGATAATCAAGGGAAAAAGGCATTATCAAGGCACATGCAATCAATAAAAATAAATAAGGGAAAAGACAATAAATTATTTAAAGCGATGTTTTTGACTATTTAACTTTAGAACAAAGGTAGACCTTTAAAAAATAAATTGGGTAGCAATAATATAAATGGGCCGATTTAGACAGAGTATCAATTTGAATGGAAAAAATATCCCTTTAAAATGTTAAGAACCTTGGCACGTGCAATGAAAGTTCAAAATTAAATCGAATTTCGTCATGACTTTAATAAATTACTAAGTATGAAAATTGAAAAAAAAATCATGAATAAGAAAATATGAAATCAAAGCTTTTAACTACAAATAGAATTATGGCTATAATTAGCAAATCATTCAATATAAAGTCATCTATAATATTCGGTTTTTTATATAAAAGAATAAAAAGTTCTTCCTTATTTTTGGCTCTTACTAAAGTTGTTTCCGCTGGAATGCCTCCTATTTCTTGTAAAATGTGACAAATATTACCAACCTGTACTATCTATTGCAAATCCTTTGCCTCTTAAATGTGTCACTACAATCAAAGCTATTAATTTATAATTTCTTTAATTTTCTTCCGCGCCCTTTTTAAAGTTTTATTTCACTATCTATCTTTTCCTGATTCAGAAAATTTCTTCTGTCCCAAAAAAATAAAAGGAAAATTTCGAGAATCCAAGAAAAAAGAGAAATAAACTTTTCCTTGTTCTTTTTTGTTTTTATAGAATTGAGAAAAAGAAATACATTAAGTAGTGACTTTCTCAACTTCCTTGTTGACCAAAGCATGTGAAGTTAAAGGATATACCTTCCTAAAAACATAGTAAGGTACAAAAAGGGGTCGATCCCACACAGATTCAGTTAATATTAAAAGGCCATCTACAAATAACAAAGTAATAGTTTTTTTGGGGAAAAATTATTTAGGAGTTTCAATAAAAATAAATAAGGAACTAAAATAAGGTAAATTGAACTAACAACTCAATTTAAACACTTAACACAACCAAAGAAAAAAGGCATTATCATGGCACAGATAATCAATAAAAATAAATAAGGGAAAAGAAAATAAATTATTTAAAGCGATGTTTTTTATTATTTAACTTTAGAACCACTGTAGGCCCTTACAAAAAATAAATTGGGTTGCGATAATTGGTTTAGATGGAGTCTAAACATGAACGAAAGAAATGTCCCTTTAAAATGTTAAAAACCTTGGCATGTGCAATGAACGTGACAAAATAAATCGAATTATGTCATAAATTTAATAAACTGCTATATATGAAAATAAAAAAAAGTTCATGAATAAGAAAATATAAAACCAAAGTGTGAATATATAGATAATTTTTTACTATAATTAGCAAATTACTTATAAAATATTATCTATAATATTCTACTTTTTTTATATAAAAGAAAAATAAGTTCTTCCTTGTTTTTGGCTCTTGCTGAGGCTGGTTCCACTAGAATGCATCCTTTTCAGGTAAAAGGTGCACCATACCATCACCATCTCTTTCAAGTCCTCCGTCTTTGGCACATGTCACTGCAAACAAAAATATTAATTTATAATTTCCTTAATTTTCTGCCTCACCCTTTTCTAAAAATTCATTTCAACATAGATCCTTTCCTGGTTAAAAAAAATTTCTTCAGCATATAGAAAATAAATGGAAAATTCTAAGAATTCAAGAAGAAAAGAAATAAATTTTTTGTTGTTCTTTTTTGTTTTTATAGAGTTGAGAAAAAAATAAATTCTGCAGCGACTTTCTAAACTGCCTTTTTAACCCAAGCACGTCAAATAAAAGTATATACCTTCCTAAAATATAATAAAGTCAAGTAAGGGTCGATCCCACAGAGACTCAATTAATACTAAAAGGTAATCTACGAATAATAAAGTAACTGTTTTGAGGACAAAATTATTTAGGAGATTCAATGAAAATAAATAAGGAACTAAAATAAGATAAATTAAACTAAGAACTTAAATTAAAAACTTAAGATGATCAAGGAATAAAGGTGTTATCAAGGAACAGACAATCAATAAAAATAAATAATGGAAAAGATAATAAATTATTTAAAGCGATGTTTTTGATTATTTAAGTTTAGAACCACTGTAGACCATTAAAAAATTAAATTGTGTAGCAAAAATATAAATGGGTCGGTTTAGACAGAGTCTAAACTTGAATGAAAAAAATGTCTCTTTAAAATGTTGAAAACCTTAGCACATTCAATGAACATGCCAAAATAATCTAATTCCGTTATAAATTTAATAAATTCCTATATATGAAAATCGAAAAAAAGCTCATGAATAAGAGAATATGAAATCAAAGTTTTTTATTTTAAACAAAGTTTATGGCTATAGTTAGTAAATTACTTAATAATATTATCTATAGTATTCTATATGTTTTATATAAAAGAAAAATAGGTTCTTCCTTGTTTTAGCTCTTGATGAGGCTGTTTCCACAAAAATGCCTCCTGTTTCAAGTAAAAACCGCCGCGAACATCACATACTATCACCATCTCTTGCAAGTCCTCTGCTTCTGACAAGTGTCACTTCAAACAAAGGTATTAATTTATAATTTTATTAATTTTCTGTCTCACCTTTTTTAAAAACCAATTATTTTCTAAAGAAAAATAAAAGGAAAATTCAAAGAATCTGAGGCAAAAAGAAATAAATTTTTACTTGTTATTTTCTATTTTTATTGAATTGATAAAAAAAATAGATTTAGCAGTGACTTTCTCAACTCCCTTTTTGACTAAAGCATGTCAAATTAAATCATATACCTTTCTAAAAATATAGTAAGGTTAAGTAAGGGTAGATTTTACAGAGGCTCAATTAATGCTAAAAGGTAGTCTACAAATAACAAAGTAACTGTTTTGGGGACAAAATTATTTAGGAGATTCAATAAAAATAAATAAGGAAAAAATAAAGTAAATTAAACTAAGAACTCAAATTAAACATTTAAGACGATCAAGAGAAAAAGGTGTTATCAAGGCACAAAAAATCAATAAAAATAAATAATTGAAAAGACAACAAATTATTTTAAGCAATGTTTTTGATTATTTAACTTTAGAACTACTGTTGACCCTTAAAAAAATAAATTGTGTAGCAATAATATAAATGGATCGGTTTTTAGACGAAGTCTAAACTTGAAACTGTTAGGAACCTTGGCATGTGAAATGAAACATGCTAAAATGAATCGAATTCTATCATAAATTTAATAAATTGCTATGTATGAATATCGAAAAAAAAGATAATGAATAAGAAAATATGAAATTGAAGTTTCTGACTATATAAGAATTTATGGCTATAGTTAGCAAATTACTCAAAAAAATACTATCAATGATATTCTAATTTTTTTGTACACAAAAGAAAAATAGGTTCTTCTTTGTTTTTGGCCCTTGCTGAGGCTGTTTCCATCAGAATGCCTCCTGTTTAAGGTAAAAGGTGCCGCGAATATCACCTTACCATTACCATTTCTTGCAAGTCCTCCTCCTCTGACAAGTGTCACTGTAGACAAAGGAATTAATTTACAATTTCCATAATTTTCTGCCTCTCCCTTTTAAATAATTAATTTTACCATGGATCTTTTCTTGGTTCAGAAAATTTCTTTAACACCAAAAAAATAAAAGAAAAATTCTGAGAATCCGAGAACAAATAAGTACCTTCCTAAAAATATAGTAAGGTCAAGTAAGGGTTGATCCCATAGTCACTCAATTAATACTAAAAGGTAATCTACAAAGTAATTGTTTTAGTATGTTCCACTTTGGACTCGGTCATGCAAGGGAGGGACAAAATTATTTACGAGTTTAAATAAAAATAAATAAGAAAACCCTAAACTCTAAACCCTAAAATAAGATAAATTAAACTAAGAACTCAAATTAAGCATAAGACAATCAAGGAAAAAAATTGTTGGCAAGGCACATACAACAAATAAAAATAAATAAAGGAAAAGACAATAATTTTTTATGAAAATATTTTTTATTATTCAACTTTAGAAACACTATAGCATCATAAAAAAATAAATTGGGTAGCAACGACAAAAGTAGGTCAGCTTAGATGGAGTGTAAAGTTGAACAGAAAAAAATATGTATCTTTTAAATGTTAAGAATATTGGTATGTGCAATGAATGTCCCAAAAAAAAATCAAATTCTGTCATGAATTTAATAAATTGTTATATATTAAACTCGAAAAATAGTTCATGAATTAGAAAATATGAAATAATTTTTTTAATATATACAGAAACGCAAATATAATTTATTGCCATAATTTGCAAATTTCTTGATAAAATATTATCTACAATATTCTATTTTTTATACAAAGGAAAAAAAATTTTCCTTTGTTTTTGGCTCTCACAGAGGCTTTTTACGCGGGAATGCCTCATGTTTATTGTAAAAGGTGCCGTGAAAATTACCATCTCGTCACCATCTCTTTTAAGACCTCCACCTCTCACAAGTGTCACTACAAACAAAGGTATCAATTTATTATCGTTTTTATTTTCCCCCCACCTTTTTGAAAAATTCATTTCACCGTAAATCTTTTCTTAGTTTAGAAAATTTCAGCACCAAAAACATAAAAGGAAAATTCCAAGAATCCGAGGAAAGAAAAGAAACTTTTACTTGTTCTTTTTCGATTTTATAGAACTGAGAAAAAGAAATAAATTAAGTAGCAACTTTCTCTAGTGCCTTGTGGGCCAAAGCACGTCAAATTAAATCATATACCTTCCTAATAATATGTAGCAATAATTCAAATAGGTGGGTTTAGATAGAGTCTCAACATGGATGGAAAAAAATGTTCCTTTAAAATATTACGTACATTGGCACATCAATGAATGTGCCAAAATAAATCGAATTCCTTCACGAATTTAATAAATTGCTATATATGAGAACCGAAAAAGAGTTCATGAATAAGAAGATATGAAATCAAAGTTTTTTTTATTATAAATAGAAATGTAAAAATAATTTATAGCTATAAATTAGTGAATTTCTCAATAAAATATTATCTATAATATTCTATTTTTTATATAAAGGAAAACATGTTTTCCAATTTTTTGGATCTTGCTGAGGCTGTTTCGGCCAAAATGCCTCCTGTTTCTGATAAAAGGTACCTCGGATATCACCATCTCATCACTATCTCTTGCAAGACCTTCGCCTGTGACAATTGTCACATCTGACAAAGGTATTAATTTTATTTTAATTTATTTTTCTAACTCACCCTCTTTTAAAATTCATTTCATCGTAGATTCCTGGTTCAGAAAATTTCTTCAGTACTAAAAAATAAAAGGAAAATTTTAAGAATCCGAGAAAAAAAAAGAAATAAATTTTTACTTGTTCTTTTTTTATAGAATTTAGAAAAAGAAATAATTCAACAATGATATTCTCAACTATCTTGTTGACCAAAGCACGTCAAATTAAATCATATACTTTCTTAGAAGTATAGTTAGGGCAACTAAGGGTCAACCACACAAAGACTCAATTAATTCTAAAAGGTAATATACGAATAACAAAGTAACAATTATAGGGACAAAAATATTTAGGAGTTTCAATAAAAAATAAAGAACTAAAATAAGGTAAATTAAACTAGGAAGTCAAATTAAACACATAAGGAAATAGAGGGAAAAGATGTTAGTATGGTGCATGCAGTCAAAAAAATAAATAAGGGAAAAGACAATAAATTTTTAAAGTGATTTTTTTATTATTCAACTTTAGAACCACTATAGAACCACAAAAAAAATAAATTTAGCAGCAATAATATAAATGGGTCGATTTAGATGGAGCATGAACTTGAATGGAAAACAATGTTCTTCTAAAATATTAAGAACCTGGGCATGTACAAAGAACGTCCCAAAATAAATTGAACTCCGTCATGAATGTAACAAATTGTTATATATGAAATCAAAAAAAATTCATGGATAAGAAAATGTGAAACCAAAGTTTTTAACTATACATAGAAATGAAAAAATTGTTTATGTCTATAATTAGCAAATTCCTCAATAAAATATTTACCTATTCTATTAAATTTTTTTATATATATAGGAAAAATAGATTCTTCCTTGTTTTTGGCTCTTGCTGAGGCTGTGTCTGCCGGAATGCCTTCTGTGTCGGGTAAAATGTTCTGTGAACATTAGCATCCTAACACCATCTCTTGCAAGATCTCCGCCTGTGACAAGTGTCACTGCGAACAAAGGTATCAATTTATAATTTTCTTTATTTTTTTGACTCACAATTCTTAAAAATTCATTTCACCCTAGATCATTTTCCTGGTTCAAAAAATTTCTTCAGCACCGTTAAACTAAAAAAAAAAAAAAGGAAAAGTGCGAGTCCAAGAAAAAAAGAAAGAAATTTTTACTTGTTCTTTCTTGTTTTATAGAATTGAGAAAAAGAAATACATTCAGTATCGACTTTCTCAACTGCCTTAGTGACCTAATAATATTATAAGATCAAGTTAGGATCGATCCCAAAGAGACTCAATTAATGCTAAAAGATAATCTACGAATAACAAAGTAATAGTTTTGGGAAACACTACTTAGAAGCCTCAATAAAAATAAATAAGGTAAATTAAATAAAGAACTCAAATTAAACACTTAAGACAATCAAGGGGAAAATGTGTTATAAAGCATAGGAAATTAATAAAAATAAATAAGGGAAAACATAATAAATTATTTAAATCGATGTTTTTGATTATTTAACTTTAGGACCACTATAGACTCTTAACAAAAAAAGGGTGGCAATAATATAAATGGATCGGTTTAGACAGAGTTTAAACTTTAACAAAAAAATGTCCCTTTAAAATGTTAAGAACCTCGGCACGTGCAATGAACGTGACAAAATAGATCAAATTCTGTCATAAATTTAATAAATTGCTATATATAAAATTGAAGAAAAATTCATGAATAAGAAAATATGAAATCAAAGTTTTTGACTATATACAGAATTTATGGCTACAATTAGCAAATTACTCAATAAAATATTATCTATAATATTCTTTTTTTTTTTAATCTAAAACAAGACAGATTCTTTCTTATTTTTGGATTTTGCTGAGGTTGTTTCCACTGAATGCCTCTTGTTTTTGGTAAAAAGCTGCCGCAAACAACATCATCCCGTCACCATCTCTTTAAAGTTCTCCGCCTCTAACAAGTTTCACTGCAGACAAAGGTATTAATTTATAATTTCCTTAATTTTCTGCTTCACCCTTTTTAAGAACTCATTTCACCATAGATACCTCGTTCGGAAAATTTCTTCAGCATTAATAAGAAATAAAAGGAAAATTCCGAGAATCTGAGAGAAAAAGAATAAATTTTTACTTGTTCTTTTTGTATTTATAGAGTTGAGAAAAAGAAATAAATTCAGCATTGACTCTCTCAATTTAATAAATCGAATTTTGTTATGAATTTAATAAATAATATTATATGTAAATAAAAAAAAAGGTTCATGAATAAGAAAATCTGAAATCAACTTTTTAATATAAACAGAAATGCAAAAATGATTTATGGTTATAATTAGCGAATTTCTCAATAAAATATTATCTACAAATATTCTAGTTTTTTTATTAAGGAAAAACAGGTTCTTTCTTTTTTTTTGGCTCTTGTTGAGGCTGTTTCCGCCGGAATGCCTCATTTCTGGTAAAAGCTGTTGCGAACATCTTAATCCCCTCACCATCTCTTGCAAGGCCTCTGCTTCTGACAAGTGTTATTACAAACAAAGGTATTAATTTTTAATTTCCTTAATTTGCCACCTCATTCTTTTTAAAAATTCATTTCACTGTAGATCTTTTCCTGGTTCAAAAAATTTCTTTAGCACCAAAAAAGTAAAAGGGAAATTGTGAGAATCTGAGAAAAAAGAAAGAAACTTTTAGTTGTCCCTTTTTATTTTATAGAATTGAAAAAAAAGAAATAAATTTAGCAGTGACTTACAAAACTACTTTGTTGACCAAAGCATGCAAAATTAAATCATAAACTTTCCTAAAAATATAGTTAGGACAAATAAAGGTCGATCCCACAAAGACTCAATTAATGTCGAAAGGTAATCTAGGAATAACAATGTAATAGTTTTGGAGAAAAATTATTTAGGAGTTAAAAAAAAAAAGGTAAGGAACTAAAATAAGGTAAATAAAACTAAAAACTCAAATTAAACACTTAAAACAATCAAGAGAAAAAGGTGTTATCAAGGCACATGAAATCAATAAAAATAAATAAGGGAAAATACAATAATTATTTAAAGCGATATTTTTTATTATTTAACTTTAGAACCACTGTAGACCTTTAAAAAAATAAATTCAGCAGTGAAAATATAAATGGGTAGTTTAGATGGAGTCTTAACTTCAATGGAAAAAATATCCCTCTAAAATGTTAAGAACCTTGGCATGTACAATGAACATGCTAAAATAAATCAAATTCCATCATATGAATTTAATAAATTGCTATGTATGAAAATTGAAAAAAGGTTCATGAACAAGAAAATATGAAATCAAAGTTTTTTACTATAAATAGAATTTATGGCTATAATTAGCAAATTACTAAATAAAATATTATCTTTAATATTATAATTTTCTTATATAAAAGAAAAGTAGGTTCTTCCTTGGTTTTGGCTCTTGCTGAGCCTGTTTCTACCGGAATGATTCCTGTTTCTCGTGAAAGGTGCCGTGAACATCACCATCCTATCACCATCTCTTGCAAGTCCTTCGTCTCTGACAAGTATCACTGTAATCAAAATGAATTTATAACTATCTTAATTTTCTGCCTCTCCTTCTTTAAAAATTTATTTCATCATAGATATTTTCCTAGTTCAGAAAATTACTTCAGCACCAAAATAATTAAGGAAAATTTTGAGAATCTGTAAAAAAAGGAAATAATTTTTACTTGTTCTTTTTTGTTTTTACAGAATTGAGAAAAAAAATAAATTCAGCATCAACATTCTTAACTGCCTTGTTGACCAAAGCACGTCAAATTAAATCATATACTTTCCTAAAAATATAGTTAGGTCAAGTAAGGGCCGATCCTACAGAGACTCAACTAATGCTAAAAGGTAATCAACGAATAACAAAAGTAACAGTTTTGGGGACAAAATTATTTAGGAGTTTTAATAAAAATATATAAAGAACTAAAATAAAGTAAATTAAACTAAGAACTCAAACTAACAATTAAGATAATCAAGGGAAAAAGGTGTTAGCAAGGCACTTGCAAGCAATAAAAATAAGTAAGACAATAAAATTTTTGAAGCAACATTTCAGATTATTCAACTTTAGAATCAAACCATAGACCCGTAAAAAATAAATTGGGTAGCAATCATATAAATGGGTTGGTTTAGAGGGAGTCTAAACTTTAATGGAAAAAAAATGTTCCCTTTAAAATGTTAAGAACCTTGACACGTACAATGAATGTGTAAAAATAAATAGAATATCATTATGAATTTAATAAATTATTATGTAAGAAAATCGAAAAAGAGTTCATGAATAAGAAAATATGAAATCAATTTTTTAATATATATAGAAATGCAAAAATCATTTATGGTAATAATTAACAAATTTATCACTATTCTACTTTTTTTATATATAAAGGAAAAATAGGTTCTTCCTTGTTCTTGACTCTTGTTAGGGTGTTTCCTCCAGAATGCCTATATTTCTTGATAAAAGGTGCCACGAACATCCCCATCCCATCACCATCTCTTGCAAGACCTCCGCGTCTGACATGTGTCCCTGTAAAAAAAGGTATTAAATTATAATTTCCTTAATTTTTTGCCGCACCCTTTTTCTATATTCATTCCACTATAGAATATAGAAAATTGCTAATTATGAAAATCGAACAAAAGTTCATGAATAAGAAAATACGAAATCAAAGTTTTTGACTATATACAGAATTTATGGTTGTAATTAGCAAATTATTGAATAAAACATTATCTAAAACATTATTCTTTTATATAAAAGAAAATTAGGTTTCTCCTTATTTTTTGCTCTTGTTGAGATTGTTGCTGCTGAAATACCTCCGGTTTCTTCTAAAAAAGGTGCCGCGAACATCACCATCCGATCACCATCCCTTGAAATTCCTCCACCTCTTAGAAGTGCCATTGCAAATAAAGGTATTAATTTATAATTTTCTTAATTTTCTGCCTCACCCTTTTAAAAATTCATATCAACATAGATCTTTTCCTGGTTCAGTACAAAAAGATAAAAGATAAATTTTGAGAATCCGAGAAAAAAAGAAATTAATTTTCACATGTTCTTTTTCTAATAGAATTTAGAAAAAGAAATAAATTCAGCAGCGACTTTCTCAACTACCTTGTTGACCAAAACACGTCAAATAAATCAATACCTTTCAAAAAATACAGTGAGAAGAAGTAATGGTCAATTCCACTGAGACTCAATTAATGCTAAAAGGTAATCTATGAATAACAAAGTAATAGTTATGGGAAAAATCATTTTGCAGTTTCAAAGGAAAAAATAAGGACTTAAAATAAGGTAAATTAAACGCAAAACTCAAATTAAACACTTAACGCAATCAAGGGAAAAAGATGTTATCAAGGCACATGCAATTATTAAATAAAGTGATGTTTTTGATTATTTAACTTTTGAACCACTGTACAGTCTTAAAAAAATAAATTAGATTGCAATGATATAAATGATCGGTTTAGATGCAGTCTAAACTTGAATGAAACATCCCTTTAAAATGTTAAGAACCTTGGCACGTGCAATGAACTTGCCAAAATAAATCGAATTCCTTCATGAATTTAATAAATTGCTCTATATGAATATCGAAAAAATGTTTGTGAATGAGAAAATATGAAATCAACATTTTTTAGAGTATATAAAGAATTTTTTGCTATAATTAGCAAATTACTCAATAAAATATTATATATTAATTTTTTATATGAAATAAAATTAGTCTTTCCATTTTTTTCTCTTGCTGAGGTTGTTTACGCTAGAATTCCTCCTATTTCTTGTAATAGGTGCCGCAAACATCACCATCCTGTCACCATCTCTTGCGAGTCCTCCGCCTCTGACTAGTGTCACTGTGAAAACCAATATTAATTTATAATTTTCTTAATTTTTTGCCTCACCCTTTTTAAAAATTAATTTCGCTATAGATCCTTTTATGGTTCAGAAAATTTCTTCAGCACCCAAAAAAGAAAAGGAAAATCCCAAGACTGAGAGAAAAAAAGAGAAATTTTTACTTGTTCTTCTTTGTTCTCATAGAATGAGTAAAAGAAATAAATTCAGCAGCAGCTAACTCTACTGCCTTGTTGACCAAAGCATGCCTTATTAAATCATAAACCTTGCTATAAATATAGATAGGACAAGTAAGGGTCGATCCCACAAAAGTTTAATCAGTGTTAAAAGGTAATTTACGAATAAAAAAATAATAGTTTTGGAAGAAAATTATTTAGGAGTTTGAATAAAAATAAATAAGGAACTAAAATAAGGAAAATTGAACTAAGAACTCAAATTAAACACTTAAGAGAATCAAGGGAAAAAAGACGTTATCAAGGTACAAGCAATCAATAAAAATAAATTTGAAAAAAGATAATATATTATTTAAAGCGATGTTTTTTATTATTTAACTTCAGAAGAACTGTAGACCGTTAAAAAAAAATAGGTAGCAATACTATAAATGGGTCAGTTTTGGGGAGTCTAAACTTTAATGGAAAAGATGTCCCTTTAAAATGTTAAGCACCTTGGCACGTGCAATAAATGTACAAAATAAATCAAATTCTACCATGAATTTAATTAATTCTATTTATGAAAATCAAAAAAAAAAAGTTCATGAATAAGAAAATATGAAATCAAAGTTTTTGACTATATATAAAATTTTGTGGCTATAATTAACAAATTACTCAATAAAATATTATTTATAATATTCTATTTTTTAATATAAAAGAAAAACATGTTCTTCCTTTTTTTTTTTTTTTTACTAGTCACTGAAAAAAGGATATTAATTTATAATTTTTAGATTTTTCTTCCTCACCTTTTTTAAAAATTCATTTAACCATTGACCTTTTCCTAGTTTAGAAAATTTCTTCAACACTAAAAAAATAAAAGAAAAATCCCGAGAATCTAAGGGAAAAAGATAGAAATTTTACTTGTTCTTTTTTATATTTATAGAATTGAGAAAAATAAATAAATCCAACAGTGACTACTCAACTGCCTTGTGGACCAAAGCAAGCCCAATTAAATCATAAAACTTCCTAGAAATATAGATAGGACAAGTAACGATCAATCCGAAATGACTCAATTAATGCTAAAAAGTAATATATGAATAACAAAGTAATAGTTTTGGGGAAACATTATTTAGGATATTGAATAAAAATAAATAAGGAACTAAAATAAGGTAAATTAAACTAAGAACTCAAATTAAATACTTAAGACAATTAAGGGAAAAGACATTATCAAGGCACAGGAAATCAATAAAAATAAATAAGGAAGAAGCCAATAAATTATTTAACGTGATGTTTTTTATTATTTAACTTTAGAGCAACTGTGGACCCTTAAAAAAATAAATTGGGTAGCAATAATATAAATGGATTGATTTAGCTAGAGTCTAAACTTGAATTGAAAAATGTCCCATTAAAATGTTACGCACCTTGGCACGTGCAATGGACATGCCAAAATGAATTGAATTCTGCCATGAACTTCATAAATTATTATTTACGATAATCTAAAAAAAAAAAGTTCATGAATAAGAAAATATGAATAAAAGTTTTTGACTATACTCATAATATATGGCTATAATTAGCAAATTACTCAATAAAATATTATCTATAATAATTTCTATTTTCTTTATATAAAAGAAAACAAGTTCTTCCTTGTTTTTTGCTCTTGCTGATGCTGTTTCAGCTGAAATGCATCCTATTTCTTGTAAAAGGTGCAGTGAACATCACTATCCCGTCACCATCTCTTGCAAGTTCTCCACCTCTTACAAGTGTCACTATAAACAAATGTATTAATTTACAATATCCTTAATTTTTTGCCTTACTCTTTTAAAAATTCATTTCACCATAGATCTTTTTCTAGTTCAAAAAATTTCCTCAGTACCAAAAAAATAAAAGGAAAATCCCAAAAATCAAAGAAAAAAATATAGAAATTTTTACTTGTTCTTCTTTGTTTTAATAGAATTGGAAAAAAGAACTAAATTCAGCAGCGGCTTACTCAACTACCTTACTGAAAAAAGCATGCCAAATTAAATCAAAAACCTTTCTATAAATATATTGAGGACAAATAAGGGTCCATCCCAAAAAGTCTTGATTAATATTAAAAGGTAATCTACCAATGACAAAATAATAGTTTTGGAGAAAAATTATTTAGGAGTTTCAATAAAAATAAATAAGGAACTTAAATAAGGTAAATTAAACTAAGAACTCAAATTAAACACTTAACACAATCAATGAAAAAAGGCATTATCAAGGCACTGGCAATCAATAAAAGTAAATAAGGAAAAAGGCAATAAATTATTTAAAGCGATGTTTTTTATTATTTAACTTTAGAAGCACTATAGACCCTTAAAAAAATTGGGTAGCAATAATATAAATGAGTCGGATTAAACGGAGTCTAAACATGAACAGAAAAAATGTCCCTTTAAAATGTTAAGAATCTTGGCACGTGTAATGAACGTGACAAAATAAATTGAATTCCGTCAGGAATTTAGTATATTGCTATATAGAAAATCAAAAAAAGTTCATGAATAAGAAAATATGAAATCAAAGTTTTTGTCTATATATAAAATGTATGGCTATAATTACCAAATTACTGAATAAAATATTATCTATAGTATTCTTTTTTATATATATAAAAGAAAAACAGGCTCTTCCTGGTTTTTAGCTCTTGCTGAGGCTGTTTCTACTAGAATGCCTCCTGTTTTTTTGTAAAAGGTGCCACGAACATCACCATCCCGTCACCTTCTCTTGCAAGTCCTTTGCCTCTTACAAGTGTCACTTCAAACAAAGATATTAATTTATAATTTCCTTAATTTTTTGCCTCACCCTTTAAAAAATTTATTTCACCATAGATCTTTTCCTGGTTCACAAAATTTCTTCCGCACCAAAAAAATAAAAGGAAAATTCTGAGAAAGAAAGAAAGAAATTTTTACTTGTTCGCTTTTGTTTTCATAGAATTGAGAAAAAAGAAATAAATTCAGCAGCTACTTTCTCAACTTCCTTGTTGACCAAGGCATGTCAAATTAAATCATATACCTTGCAAAAAATAAATTCAAGTAAGGGTTGATCCCACAGAAACTCAAGTAATACTAAAAGGTAATCTACGAATAAAAGAGTAATAGTTTTGGGATAACATTATTTACAAGTTTCAATAAAAATAAATAAGGAACTTAAATGAGGTAAATTAAGCTAAGAACTCAAATTAAACATTTAAGATAATCGAGTGAAAAGGTATTATCAAGGCACATGCAATACATAAAAATAAATAAGGGAAAAGACAATAAATTATTTAACTGCTTACTCAACTGCCGTATTGAAAGAAGCATGCCAAATTAAAATCATAAGCGGCTTGCTCAACTGCCTTATTGAAAAAAGCTTTTCAAATTAAATCATAAACCTTTCTATAAATATATTAAGGACAAGTAAGGGTCGATCCCACAAAGTCTTAATTAATGGTAAAAGGATAATCTACGAATGACAGAGTAATAGTTTTGAGAAAAAAAATATTTAGGAGTTTCAATAAAAATAAATAAGGAACTTAAATTAGGTAATTTAAACTAAGAACTCAAATTAAATACTTAACACAATCAAAGAAAAAAGGTATTATCATGGCACAGACAATCAAAAAAATAAGTAAGAGAAAAGACAATAAATTATATAAAGCGATGTTTTTTATTATTTAACTTTAGAACCACTTTAGACCCGTGAAAAAATAAATTGGGTTGCAATAGTATAAACGAGTCGTTTTGGACAGAGTCTCAACTTGAATGGAGAAAAAATGTCCCTTTAAAATGTTAAGAACCTTTGCAAAGGTGCAATGAATATGCAAAAATAAATCGAATTCCATTATGAATTTAACAAATTTCTATATATGAAAATCAAAAAAAAAGTACATGAATAAGAAAATATGAAATCAAAATTTTTGACTATATCCAAAATTTATGGCTATAATTAGCTAATTACTTAATAAAATATCATCTATAAAATATCATTTTTTTACATAAAAGAAAAATATGTTCTTCCTGGTGCACAAAATTTCTTCAGCACCAAAAAATGAAAGGAAAATTCCGAGAAAAAAAGAAATAAAATTTTACTTGTTGGTTTTTGTTTTTATAAGAATTGAGAAAAAGAAATAAATTCAGCAGTGACTTTCTCAGCTGCCTTGTTGACCAAAGTACATCAAATTAAATCATATACCTTACTAAAAATATAGTAAAGTCAAGTAAGTATCGATCCCACAGAGACTCAATTAAAGCTAAAACGTAATCGACAAATAACAATGTAATAGTTTTGCGGAAAAATTATTTAGGAGTTTCAATAAAAATAAATAAGGAACTTAAATAAGGTAAATGAAACTAAGAATCCAAAATTAAACACTTAATATACTAAGGGGAAAAAGGAATTATCAAGGCAAAGGCAATCAATAAAAATAAATAATGGAAAAGACAATAAATTATTTAAAAAAGCAATGTTTTTTATTATTTAACTTCGGAACAACTGTAGACCCTTAAAAAAATAAATTGGGTAGCAATAATATAAATAGGTCGGCTTACCCCTTAAAATGTTAAAAACTTTAGCACGTGCAATGAACGTGTCAAAATAAATCCAATTCTGTCATGAATTTACTACATTGCTATATATGAAAATCGAAAAAAAGTTCATGACTAAGAAAATATGAAATTAAAATTTTTGACTATGTATAGAATTTATAGTTATAATTTGCAAATTGCTCATAAAAATATTATCTATAATATTCCATATTTTTTTATATAAAAGAAAAATAGGTTCTTCCTTTGTTTTTGGCTCTTTCTAAAGCTTTTTCCGTTAGAATGCCTCCTGGTACTTATAAAAGGTGTTACTTATAAAAGGTGCTGCTATCATCACCATTCCACCACCATCGGTTGCAAGTTCACTGCCTTTGAAACGTGTCACTGCAATCAAAGGTTTTAATTTATAATTTCTATAATTTTTTGCCTCACCATTTTTAAAAATTCATTTCGCCATACATCTTTTCATGGTTAAAAGAATTTATTTAGCACAAAAAAAAAGTAAAATTCCAAGAGTCCAAGAAAAAAGAAAAAAATTTTTACTTTTTTTTATTTTATAGAATTGAGAAAAAGAAATTACTTTAGCAACTTTTTTCTCAATTGTTTTGTTGTCCAAAGCACATCAAATTAAATCCTATACAATCATGAAAATTTAGTAAGGTCAAGTAAGGTTGATCCAAGAGACTCAATTAATGCTAAAAGTTAATCTACGAATAACAAAGTAATAGTTTAGGGAAAAATTATTTAGGAGTTTCAATAAAAATAAATAAGAAATTAAAATAAGGTAAATTAAACTAAGAACTCAAATTAAACACTTTAGATAATCAAGGGAAAAAGCCATTATCAAGGCACAGGCAATCAATAAAAATAAATAAGGGAAAAGAGAATAAATTTTTTAAAGCAATGGTTTTGATTATTTAACTTTAGAACCACTGTAGACCTTTAAAAAATTAAATTGATAGCAATAATATAAATGGGTTGGTTTAGACGGAGTCTAAACTTGAATAGAAAACTGACCCTTCAAAATGTTAAGAAACTTGGCACGTACAATGAACGTACAAAATTAAATCAAATTCCATTATGAATTTAATAAATTGCTATATATAAATATCGAAAAAACTTTCATGAATAAGAAAAGATGAAATGAAAGTTTTTGACTATATACAAAATTTATGGCCAATAGAAAATTACTAAATAAACTATTGTCTATAATATTCTATTTTTTTTATACAGCACAAAAAAGATTCTTCCTTGTTTTTGTCTCTTGATGAGGCCTATTTCTGGTAAAATCTGCCGCGTAGATAACTATCCCATCACCATGTCTTGCAAGTCTGCCCCCTCTTATAAGTGTCACTACTATCAAAGGTATTAATTTATAATTTCTTTAATTTTCTGCCTCACCATTTTTAAAAATTCATTTCACTATATGTCTTTTCCTAGTTTAGAAAATTACTTCATAACCAAAAAAATAAAAGGAAAATTCCAAGAATGTAAGAAATAAAGAGATAAATTTTTACTTGGTCTTTTTTCCTTTTATAGAATTGACAAAAAGAAATAAATTAACCAATGTCTTTCTCAACTGCCTTGTTGTCCAAAGCACATCAAGTTAAATCACACACCTTCATAAAGATATAGTAGGGTCAAGTAAGAGTCGAGGCCACAGATACTCAATTAATACTAAAAGATAATTTACGAATAACAAAGCAATAGTTTTGGGGAAAAATTATTTAGGAGTTTAAATAAAAATAAATAAGGAAGTGAAATAAGGTAAACTACACCAAGAACTCAAATGAAACACTTATGACAATCAAGGGGAAATGGTGTTATCAAGGCATAGACAATCAATAAAATAAATAAGGGAGAAGAAATAGATTATTTAAAGCGATGTTTTTTACTATTTAACTTTAGAACCACTATAGAACCTTAAAAAAATAAATTTGATAACAATAATATAAATGGGTCAGTTTAGACGGAATCTAAACTTGAATGTTAAAAAATGTCCCTTTAAAATATTAAGAACCTTGGCACGTGAAACGAACGTGCAAAAATAAATCGAATTTCGTCATTAATTTAATAAATTGCTATATAAGAAAATTGTAAAAAAGTTCATGAATAAGAAAATATGAAAATAATGTTTTTGAGTATATATAGAATTTAAAGATTAAACAATAAAATATTATCTATAGTATTCTATATTTTCTATATCAATGAAAAACAAGTTCTTTCTTGTTTTTTGCTCTTACTAAGGTTGTTCCACCAGAATACCTCATGTTTCTAGTAAAAGAGACCGCGAATATCACCATACCGTCTTGACAAGTCCTTCGCCTCCAATATGTATCACTGCAATTAAAGGTATTAATTTATAATTTTTTTAAATTTTCTGACTCTCCCTTTTTAAAAATTCATTTCACCATATATCTTTTCCTTGTTCAGAAAATTTTTCATCAGCCAAAAAATTAAAGTAAAATTCCTAGAATCAAAGAAAAAAGAAATAAATTTTAAATTGTACTTTTTTCCTTTCATAGATTTGTGAAAAAAGAAATAAATTTAGCAGCGACTTTCTCAACTGCCTTGTTGTTCAAAGCACATCAAGTTAAATCATACACTTTCGTAAAGATATAGTAGGGATCTTGTAAGGGTCGATATCATAGATATTCAATTAATATTAAAAGGTAATCTTCGAATAACAAAGTAATAGTTTTGGGGAAAAATTATTTAGGAGTTTCAATAAAAATAAATAAGGAACTAAAATAAGGTAAATTAGACCGAGAACTCAAGTAAACACTTAAAACAATCAAAGGGTAAAAGATGTTACCAAGCACAGACAATCGATAAAATAATAAGGGAAAATAAAATAAATTATTTAAAGCGATATTTTTTATTATTTATCTTTAGAACCACCATGGGCCTTGAAAAAATAAATTTAGTAGCAATAATATAAATGGGTCAGTTTAGAAGACTTGAATGGAAAAAAAATGCCACAATAAAATGTTAGGAACCTTGGCACGTAAAGCGAACGTGCCAAAATAAATCAAATTTTGTTATGAATTTAATAAATTGCTACACATTAAAATCGTAAAAATTTCATGAATAAGAAAATATGAAATGAATGTTTTGACTATATATAGAATTTATGGCTATAATTAGCAAATTAATCATAATAAAATATTATCTATGATATTCTATTTATATATATATATATAAGAAAAATTGATTCTTCCTTGTTTTATGCTTTTACTGGGTCTGTTTCTGCCAAAATACCTCCTATTTTTGGCAAAAGGGGTTGTGAACATTACCATCCCGTCACTATCTCTTGCAAGTCATTCACCTCTGACATATGTCACTGCAATCAAAGACATTACTTTATAATTTCTAAAATTTTCTGAATCACCATTTTTAAAAATTCATTTCACCATATATCTTTTCCTTGTTCAGAAAAATTTTCATCACCAAAAAAATAAACGGAAAATTTCGAGAATCCACGAAAAAAATAAATAAATTTTGACTTGTTCTTTTTTTTTTATAGAATTGAGAAAAAGAAATAAATTCAGCAGCGACTTTCTCAACTGCTGTGTTGTCTAAAATAAATAAGGAACTAAGATAAGGTAAATTAAACTTAGAACATAAATTAAACACTGAAGACAATCAAGGGAAAAAGGCATTATCAAGACACAAGCAACCAGTAAAAATAAATAAGGGAAAAGCCAATAAATTATTTAAAGCAATGTTTTTTCTATTTAATTTTAGGACTAGTGTAGACCCTTAAAAAAATAAATTTTGAAGCAATAATGTAAATGGGTTGGTTTAGACGGAGTCTAAACTTGAATAAAAAATGACCCTTTAAAATGTTAATAACCTTGGCACATGCAAAGAACATGCCAAAAAAAAATCAAATTCTGTCATGAATTTACTAAATTGCTATATATGAAAATCGAAAAAAAGTTCATGAATTAGAAAATATGAAATCAAGTTTTTTACTATATACAAAATTTATGGCTATAAGTAGCAAATTACTCAATAAAATATTATCTGTAATACTCTATAACTTTTTTATATAAAAGAAAAATAGGTTCTTCTTTGGTTTTAAGCTCTTTTTGAGGATTTTCCTATCTGAATGCCTCCTGTTTCTGATAAAAAGTGCGGCAAACATTACCATCTTGTCACCATCTCTTGCAAGTCCGCCTTTGAAACATGCCACTACAATCAAAGGTATATTTAATTTCCTTAATTTTTTTGCCTCTCACTTTTTAAAAATTCATTTCACCATATATCTTTTTATGGTTCAAAAAATTTTTTTAGCACCAAAAAAATAAAAAGAAAATTTCGAGAATCCAAGAAGAAAGGAAACAAATTTTTACTTGTTCTTTCCTATTTTTATAGAATTGAGAAAAGAAATAAATATAGCAACGACTTTCTCAATTTCCTTGTTGTCCATTATATACCATCATGAAAATGTAGTATGGTCAAGTAAGGTTAATCAAAGAGACTCAATTAATGCTAAAAGGTAATCTACGAATAACAAAGTAATAGTTTTGGGAAAAAAATATTTAGGAGTTTCAATAAAAATAAATAAAGAACTAAAATAAGGTAAATTAAACTAGGAATTCAAATTAAACACTTAAGACAATCATGGGTAAAAGTCGTTATCTAGGCACATGCAATCAATAAAAATAAATAATAGAAAAGGCAATAAATTATATAAAGCTTTATTTTTTATTATTTAATTTTAGAACCACAATAGACCTTTAAAAAATTAAATTTGGTAGCAATAATATAAATAGGTCGGTTTAGACGGAGACTAAACTTCAATGGGAAAAAATGACTCTTTAAAATATTAAGAACCTTGGCACGTACAGTGCTCTTGTAGAAATAAATTGAACTTCGTCATGAATTTAATAAACCGCTATATATGAAAATCGAAAAAATGTTCATGAGTAAGAAAAGATGTAATGAAAGTTTTTACCATGCACAGAATTTATGGCTATAATTAGCAAATTACACAATAAAATATTGTCTATAGTATTCTATTTTTTATATAAAAGAGAAAAAAGGTTCTTCCTTATTTTTGTCTCTTGATGAGGCTATTTAAGCTGTAATGCCTCCTATTTTTGGTAAAAAGTGCCGCAAACGTCACCTTACGATCACCATATCTTGCAAGTCCTCTGCCTCTGATAAGTGTCACTATAGACCCTTAAAAAAATAAATTTGGTAGCTATAATATAAATGGGTAAGTTTAGACAGAGTTCAAACTTGAATAGAAAAAAATGTCCCTTTAAAATATTAAGAACCTTGACACATGCAATGAATGTACCAAAACAAATCGAATTCCGTCATGAATTTAATAAATTGCTATAGATTAAAATCGAAAAAAGTTCATGAATAAGGAAAAAAGAAATTAAAGTTTTTGACTATATACATAATTTATGGTTGTAATTAGCAAATTACTCAATAAAATACTATCTATGATATTCTATATTTTTTTTATATAAAAGAAAAACAGGTTCTTTGTTTTTCGGATCTTGCTGAGGCTGTCTCCACCAAAATGCCTCATGTTTCTGACAAAAGGTCCCGCGAATATCACCATCTCTTGCAAGTCCTCTGCCTCTAGTATGTGTCACTACTATAAAAGGTATAAATTTATAATTTCCTAATTTTTTGACTCAACCTTTTTAAAAATTCATTTCACCATTTATCTTTTCCCGGTATAGAAAATTCTTTCAGCACCAAAAACATAAAAGAAAATTTTCAAGAATAAAAAAAGTTAATGTTTTACTTGTTCTTTCTTGTTTTAATATAACTGGGAAAAAGAATAAATTCGGCAGCCACTATCTCAAATGACTTGTTGACCAAAGCACGTCAAATTAAATCACGTACCTTCCTAAAAATATGGTAAGGTCAAGTAGGGGTCGATCCCATAGAGACTCAATTAATGCAAAAAGGTAATCTACAAATAACAAACTGATAGTTTTGGGTAAAATTTATTCAGGTGTTTCAATAAAAATTAAAATAAAAGAATTAAAATAAAGTAAATTAAACCAATAAATCAAATTAAACACTTAAGACAATCAATGGAAAAAGGCATTATCAAGGACCAAAATATCAATAAAATAAATAAGGGAATAGAAAATAAATTATAAAAAGTGATGTTTTTGATTATTTAACTTTTGAACTACTGTGGACCTTTAAAAAAAATAAATTTGTTAGCAATAACATAAATGGGTCAGTTCAGACGGTGTCTAAACTTGAATGGAAAATTTTCCCTTTAAAATGTTAAAATCCTTTGAACGTGCAATGGACGTGCAAAAATAAATTGAATTCTATCATGAATTTAATAAATTGCTATATATAAAAATAAAAAAAAAAGTTCATGAATAAGAAAAGAAGAAATCAAAGTTTTTGGCTATATTCAGAAGTCATGGCTATAATTAAGATCTTACTGAATAAAATATTATCCATGATATTCTATTTTTTTATAAAAAGAAAAATAGGTTCTTCCTTATTTTTGGCTTTTGCTGAGGTTGTTTCTGCCGGAATGCCCATGTTTCTTGTAAAATGTGTTGGAAACATCACCATTTCATCACCATCTCTTGCAAGTCCTCCGCCTCTGATATATGTCACTTCAATCAAAGGTATTAATTTATAATATCCTTAATTTTCTGTCTCACCCTTTTTAAAAATTCATTTTTCCATATATCATTTCCTGGTTTAGAAAGTTGTTCCAGCACCAAAAAAATAAAAGGAAACTTCTGAGAATGAAAAAAAAAGAATTAAAGTTTTACTTGTTCTTTTTTATTTTTATAGAATTGAGAAAAAGAAATAAATCCAGCAATGACTTTCTCAACTACCTTATTGTCCAAAGCACGCCAAACTAAATCATATACCATCCTAAAATATAGTAAGGTCAAGTTTGGGTCGTTCCTGCAGAGACTCAATAAATGCTAAAAGGTAATATACGAATAAGAAAGTAATAGTTTAGATAAAATTTATTTAGGAGTTTCAATAAAATTAAATAAGGAACTAAAATAAGGTAAAAATTAAACTAAGAACTCAAATTAAGCACTTACGACATTTAGGGAGAAAGGCAATATCAATACACAAGCAATAAATAAAAACAAATAAGGGAAAAGACAATATATTATTTAAATCTATGTTTTTTATTATGAATCTTTAGAACCTTTGTAGACCCTTAAAATAATAAATTGCGTAGCAATAATATAAATTGGTTAATTTAGACCGAGTCTGAACTTGAATGGAAAATAATTCCCGTAAAAATATTAAGAACCTTGGCACATGCAATAAACGGGCTAAAATAAATCAAATTCCGTCATGAATTTAATAAATTGCTATATATAAAAATAGAAAAAAAAGTTAATGAATAAGAAAGTATGAAATCAAAGATTTTGACTATATACATAATTTATGGCTATGATTAGCAAATTACTCAATAAAATATTATCTATAATATCCTTTTTTTATATATAAAAGAAAAGAAGGTTCTTCCTATTTTTTGGCTCTTGTTGAAGCTGTTTCCGCCAAAATGCCTCCTATTTCTTGTAAAAGCCGCCACAAACATCAGTATCTCGTCCCTATCTCTTGTAAGTCCTCCTCCTTTGACAAGTGCTACTGCAGACAAAGGTGTTAATTTAAAATTTTCTTAATTTTCTTCCTCACCCTTTTTAAAAATTCATTTCACCAATGATCTTTTCCTGGTTCAGAAAATTTCTTGAGCGTAAAAACAAATAAAATGAAAATTCTGAGTCTTTGAGAAAAAAGAAATAAACTTTTAGTTGTTCTTTTTTGTTTTTTATAGAATTGAGAAAAATAAATAAATTCAGCACGTCAAATTAAATCGTATTCCTTCCTAAAAATATAGTAAGGTCAAGTAAAGTAATCTACAAATAACAATGTAACATTTATGGGAATTATTTATGAGTTTCAAAAAAATAAATAAGGAACTAAAAAAAGGTAAATTAAACTAAGAACTCAAATTAAACACTTCAGATAATAAAGGAAAAAGGCGTTGGCAAGGCACATAAATAAGTTGGGTAGCAATGATATAAATGGAATTGTGCCTAAACTTGAATGGAAAAACATGTCCCTTTGAAATGTTAAGAACCTTGGCACGTGCAATAAAATGCCAAAATAGATCGAATTCCGTCATGAATTTAATAAATTGTTATATATGAAAATCAAAAAAGTTCATGAATAAGAAAATTTGAAATCAATTTTTGAATATATATATATACAAAAATGCAAAAATAATTTACGACTATAATTAGAAAATTTCTTAATAAAATATTATCTATAACATTCTATTTTTCATATTGCAAGACCTCTCTTCTAACAAGTGTTACTATAAAAAAAAGATATTAATTTATAATTTTCTTAATTTTCTGCCTCAGTCTTTTTAAAAATTCATTTCTCATAGATCTTTTCCATGATAAAAAAATTGCATCAGCAACCAAAAAAATAAAAGGAAAAATCTTGAGAATCCGAGAAAAAAGATATTAAAAAAATGTAAGTTATTTAAACTTAGTAAAAATAACTTAAGTTTTTTATTCTTGATAAAAATATATAAGATTTTTATAACTTACGAAAATTTTTTTTAAAAAAATAATTTAAAAATTAAAATCAGATAATAATTTTTAAAAAACTTAAAAAATCCATTTAAAAAAAATAGTTTGAAACTTAATTTGCAATATAGATTGCATATAACTTTAATTGACAACTTACTTGAGTTGTCAATTCAACATACAAATTACTACTACTTAAATGTAATTTTATAAAGAATTTTAAAAAATTTAAGTGAATTTCTCTTTATAAATAATACTACAGTCTCCCAACAACTTTTTCCTCACACCTCACTTGTAATCTCCTCTTTCTCTCTATCTCTTGCAATTTTAAATTATTCCCAAGTCCTAGCTCTGTAAAGGAATGGCTTCCTTCTCTCCGAAACAACAACAACAACCCTCCGCATCTGAATCTTAATAGGGCCTCAATAACTTCATGAATGTTCGTTGTTGTTGATGTGGATGATGAAACCCGAAGGGCTCAATGTCTTCTCGTGGTCTTACTTATGCCTACAATCGGATGGCGCAGTACTTCCATTTTAGTTCGGTACTTGCATCGATGTTACAGAGAATATGAAGTAAGGAATTTCTTCAACGTCTACCCACCACCATCTCCTCCAAGAGCATCGAGGATACTCCTTAAACACTAAATTTAGTTTAGAATATATGTTTTTACCTATTTACATAAATGTATTTTTATTTTCATGTTTTAGTAACTAGTATAAGTAGTAATTATTATGTAATTTTTTTTCATGTAAGTTTAAGTTAATATTATGTAACTTAAGTATTATTTATATTTATTTATTAATGAAATTTATTTTTTTATCTTGGATTCAAAAAATAAAAACAAACAAAAAATAATAATAATGGGCATCCCGCGGACCAACCCCCTGGTCCAAACCTATGAGGCGGTCCATGCTAGGTTCACCATCCCTGAATCGTAGCCCAACTCGGTCCAGACCGCAAACCCAATAGGGCTGACCCAGTAAGCTGAACCATGTCCTTTGTCCCGGGCCGACCTGGCCCAGAATCGCGAGTCCGGGCCACTGGCCACCCTTCTCCACTGTCTAAAATATATAGCAATTATTTTTACCTGTGAAAACATAGCAATTATTAAAATAATTTATGGCTATATTTAAGAGGTAAAAAATAATTCATGCCTATTTCAAAAAAAGAAAAATAGTTCATGTCTATATTTAAGAGGTCAAAAATAATTCATGCCTATTTCAGAAAAAGAAAAATAGTTCATGGCTAGAAAAAGATAAAATCAAAATTTATGGCTATCAGAAAAGCAAAAATAGTTCATGATTAAAAAAATAGAATAAAAGTTCATTGTTATAAAATAGAAAAGTTAAAATAGTTCATCGTTATTTATAGTTAATTTTTCAATTTCTTAAATATTTGTAATTATGTAATTAGAAGATATTTAATTTTGTAAATATCTAAATTCATAAAATGTAAAAATTTTAACTACTCATAATTTAATTTCTATTTTCTAAATTTCTTATTATTATTTTTAATTATTACATTTCTAAAATTTTTAAAGGGGTAGATAAATCTAACTCGGAAATATATATGTATAGCGCGAAATAAATCAAAATAATTCATTTTTAATTAGAAATTTTCTCTCTCTTCAGCAAATCCTCTCACTTCTCTCTAAAACTTCAAATTTCAACTTCAGATTTAGGAAGATCCGACCGTTGTAACTCGAAAAAAAGATTAGTACTTCGATCTATACTCATTTGCTTACATTTTTATCATTTCAAAATTTGAAAATAACCATTGGATTGAAAAAAGTTACATTTTTTGCAAACTGAAATTTTGGCCGGAAAGTCGCTGGATCACGGGTAACAGCAACGGCAAACACGTCGGATCGCCTGGACCAGCGATCAGAACATCCCCGGGTCGTCCGGTTCAGCAACCGCGGTTGTCTATGACTGCTGAACCGCGCGATCGCTGTGCGATATCGATCGGCTGGTCCAGCGACCCGATACAAGCGGCTGCCCGGTTTTTTAATTTTTTCTAAATTTTTTATTTTTTATTTTTTAAAACTTTTTTTAATATTTTTAATTTTTTTTAATTTTTATAATTTTTTGTAATTTTTTAAATTTTTTAAAATTCTTTTATTAATTTTTATTTTTTACTTTTTTTTGTTATGTTTTATTTTTATTATTTTTTTATTATTTTTATTATTTTTAATTTTTAATTTTTAAAATTTTTTAATTTTTTTATTTTTTTAAATTTTTTAATTTTTGTATTTTTAAATTTTTTATTATTTTTTATTTTTTAAATTTTTATTTTTTTTATTTTTTATTTTTTATTTTTTATTTTTTAAAATTTTTAATGTTTTATTTTTATAAATTTTTTACTTTTTTATTTTTTATTATTTTCTTAATTTTTAATTATTTTATTATTTTTTAATTTTTATTATTATTTTTTTATGTTTTGTTATTTTTTAATTTTTTACTTTTTTTGTATTATTTTTTTAAGTTTTTATATATTCATTTTTTTAAAAAAATTTTTTATTTCATTTGTCTATGCTTACGTTATTTTTTTAAAGTTATGATTTCGTTTGTCTATTTGTTTAATTTAGAGTTTATATTATGTTATTTAATTTGTTAATTTTGTAATTTTTTTATTACATTTGTTTATGCTTACGTTGTTATAATTAATTATGATGTTAATTTTTTTTAAAGTATGATTACATTTATGTTTATTTATTTAATTTGTAGTTTATGTTATGTTATTTAATTTGTTTAATTTGTTTTTAGGATTTGTTTATGATTATGTTAAATTAATGATTATGTGACTTTTTAAAAATAATTATTACGTTTATGTTTATTTGTTTAATTTATAGGTTATATTATGTTCAGCATAATTTGTTTATGTTTATTAGGGTGTCTGTGGACTTGACTGATTGTATAATTTTGTCTATTTAGAGTTTATGGTGTTGGATTTATATGAATAATACGGCTTTATAAACAAATGTCCTAAACAAATTGCATAAATAAGCGTTTATGAAATTTGGATTTAGGTTTGTTATATTGAAAGATTTTGTGTTTAGGGTTAACACAATGTAATAAAAAAGTGAAGTGTTGAAATGGGGTAATAAATATAACTATAATGAATTTAGCTTAATGCACGGTTTTAACTTAATCATATAAAGATGAAGAAAATTGTATTACTTGTATTGTATAAAAATATGATGAATTAGACAGATATTATGTAATGTCATTGAGGAAAATGTTTGCTAATTTGTTTAGATGGTTCAACCCGAAGCACATAGGGGAGATGATGATTTAGGTGCTGTGACAGACAGGACCGGTCGGGTTGAAAGTCGTACAGTGACTACATTATCCCGTGGTGTGAGGGGACGCCACAGTACATCAAACATACCGTCCACCTCTGCACCTATTGCACCGGGTATGTATTATGACCCTGGTACACCGGGGTCTTCCACCCAGCCCCCTATACCATTTACGACCCATCCTCCTACCACATCATACCATCCGTACACCCCCATACCCTATGACCCTTACGGATATTCTCAGCCACCACAGACATCATATGATCCATATGCACATGCTCCTTCTCTACCTATTCGTATGCCTGGCTTGAATCCGACACAGCATTTCTCTAGAACTCAGATTTCATTAAATGATGTTAGTGGTCCAGGGTTGCAGTTAGGTGCACAGTTCTTCAAGCAGCTTGTTGGGTCCGTCCAAGTGGACTCATCTTACAGCGGTGCTGAGTATGGAGCCATTGCTCATGGCAATTCCTCATCTGATATTAGGTTGGGTAGGGATTCTGGTACATCCCGATCTGAGGAGGCTATCAGAGTTTGTTCCCTCCGTATTCATAGTAGTGAGAGGAATGAGGATAAGCATGAGGATGATGTGGACATGATGATGATGATGATGATAGTGATGCTAACGGTGATAATCACAAACCTGTTCCTGTGGTTAAGGCCTCAGCTTCTGGCCATAGACCTGCTCCGGGTAAGGGGAAAGGATTGACTGGTAGTTTCATGTCAGTGATGAGTAAGATTGCTGGGTCGCGATAAAAAAGATCCGAGAAGTCGCGTCCTCCTACCAACCCTACGCAGAGGAAGAAATCAAATAATGACAGTTGGGAGCAGACAAGTCCAACTGATGGCGGTCCACAGGATCCAGTTATTGTCCCTTCGTATAGCGGTTATGTCGCTAGTTGTATATGGCGTGGTCAGATAATTTGAATATTTTGTATATTGTTTATTTATGATTATAGATTTGAATATTTTATTTATTTATTATTATGGTATTTACATTATTTTTGCAGGGTAAAGGCATTCTGAAGTCGAAGTCCCGCTACGTGTCACTGACCGGTAGGACCCCTAGTGATCCTACAGTGGTACAGTTGGCAGGGGAGACAGGACTATCACATTTGATGTCCTACATGTTCCAGCATCCGAACTTCTCCTTGCTATCTGCTTTTGTGGAGAGGTGGTAGCCAGACACCAATAGTTTTCACATGCCTTGGGGGCAGATGACTGTTACATTGCATGATGTTAAGTTGATTTTGGGTGTACCTTCTTACGATAACGTCGTCGACCATTATTATTCATGGGAGCAGATAATTGCAGTTATCCAGAGCGATCTTGATATCTCTTACTCCAGCATAGGCATAAATGCTCAAGACTTGGCGGGAGTTGCTGACTCACCTCGTAGTAGACTGTCTACGGAGCAGAGGGTTGCCTGTTACGTCTTGTATTTACTTGATAGTTCGCTCTTCACTGACAAGAGTGGAAATAATGTCCCTGGGAAGCTGTGGCCGCTCGTGAAAAATGTTAGTTCTGTTGGTGGTGTTGCATGGGGTGCTGCTACACTAGCCTACTTGTACCGGAGTTTAGGGCAGGCCTCTCGTACTGATGCGAAGGAGTTGTCTAGTTGCTGGTTCCTGCTTGAGGTAATATCATTATAATCTTCATCCTGTTTAATTATGTTTTACGTTTTAGGGTTTATTTTTGTCTAATGATAGGGTTGTTGATTTTTTTTATTAATTTCTTTTGTAAAGACTTAGATATACCTATATTTTCCTATGTTTGCACCTCCGGTGAGAGCGGAAGCGAGGTTGTGCAAACCTTACATCCAGAGGTTTACGATGTTGGGTCACAAAACGGAGAACAAATTAATCGAGTTACACATTCATTTAAACACGATGATTGCTGACGAGGTCAAGTGGACTCCGTACAGATCTGATGAGATTACTGATATATGGGTTTCTACGTACCATGGGATGATTGCATACTTCGATTGTGTAGAGCCCTATATGCCCGATAGGGTTGTCAGACAGTTTGGGTGGGTTCAATGCATTCCAGCTCATCCTATTCGTCCTTAGGAGCACTACAGGCCAACAAATAACAAGGTGTACATGGTAAACAATGTGTTCATAGAGGCACTTTCGCTGGAGGCACCATCTCAAATGCTTACGTCTACATGGACCAGTATCCCTGCTATACCTCTATCTCGGTGCACAGATGATTACATGCCTTGGTTTCTCCCCCACACTCATCCACGGATTCAGAATCTGGACAGGCTCCCTCGCGGCGTACAATTGCCGACCATTGCTCCTATTACACTGCATGTTCTATTGGATATGGTAGCTCATGAGTTGGACCGTGACGATATTGATTATGCTACGAAGGTTAGTAGGGCTTTCGACATGATCAAGAGATATCATCAGACTCGACGTTAGTGCGTTATTTTATGTACTTGACTGGTTGTTATTTCTGACTTATTTTGTAGTGTATGACTTTTTTTGTAGTGTTGTTGTTACTTGGTTGATGGAAATTTTTTTATGCATTCAATTTTTTACAATTGTAATAGAAAAAATATAAAGCATCATAAACCCGAAACACATTAAATATAAAGATATTGAACCATAAAACGAGTTTACATTTATCAAAAATAAAAAATATACCAAAAAAATTCAACGAGTATATGTTTTAAAACTAAGTTAAAAAATTTCGTACAATATAATTTTCTTAATCAAAAAATAAACAGATCCAGTGCTAGAACCAGAAATAGATCCGCTTGACTTCTGTATCTTTCGATGAGCAATTGACACGTACTCCCAATGTGACTTGTCTCTTTTTGTTGAGTTCGTCTTCTTCCGTCCTTTAGTGACTGCTACCTCGGGAGGTGATGTCAATGTCACACCCGGATCTTCAGGCAAAACAGGATTCAGTACCCCTTTCACAAGACGATACATCTCTCTAACTTTGGATATGGGTCATGTACTTATCTGATGCAAGAGGTCAGTGAGAGAACGCATCTCAGAATCCATGTCCTGTTGCCGAGCTAAAGGATGAGGACCGAAATTTCTAGTGTCTTCCAAAAGGCATTAATATCATGTAACTGTATAGAAAGAACGTGATCGAACCGTGTAATCAGCTCGCAAGCACAAGGGAGGCCGTGTGATATCCTCAAATAGTGTCCGCACTTATTTTTTGGATCATCATATATCCCGGCAGCTCTCGTTATCTCCGACCATATCTTTTTTAATGCCAACTGACTGATTTTATTACTTACAACATAAAATATGTGATTACTCTTCGCATTATGCTTCTCTTTAGTCTTGGAAAACTCTAATGATGTCTTAATGTCTGCTATTTGACCTTCAATAAGCGAGTCAATATTAAGGAACACAATATCCAAATCACCATGGCATATTGAAAGCCATAGCTTCAGCAATGAGTGTTCACTCTCAGCCCGATTGGTGGTCTCCACCCCAAAATGCATATGACTCTTAGTCCAACATCTCACGAATTTAGGAGCAAAGGGATTCAACCAATTGTTGAACAAATAGTGTAGGAAGTCCGGTCTGCTCTTCCACTTCGTCTTCAGAGCATCCAATTTCCTTAAGTATTCCTGCTCATCGATTTCGTCCAACAATTTCTTCTATGACCCGTTAACAAACCGTGATGCAACCTCTTCATTTTTTGTCAACTTGGTTAATTTGGCCAACACGTTCTGATTGATGTGCCTTCTACATAGCATATGGTACGCTGTACTAAACACTTCGCCGATCACGGGCATTAAACCATATTCTCTGTCTGTAATAATTACCTTCGGCATAGTCTCACAAACATCTTCTTGATTCTCTGTTGACATTGTATTTGAAAAGTATAGATGCTTAATCTATTGAAGAACCCATTTGTAAGTCGTAGCCAGCTCATTTCACATAAAAGCACTAGCCACAGTGAAATTCTTACCAGTCGAGGTCATCCCTACCACTTCCAACAGTGGCATGTTGTACCTATTTTAAAAAAACACATAAAGCAGATAACTTGTTTAGAAAATAAACATAAAACCCAGTAAACTTAACACAAAACCGATTAAATATGACATATTTCATTCTACTATTGATTCAAGGGTTACTCCTAAACAGTCAATTTGCAAATAACACGTAAATGTACAATTAATATAACAAATTTAATATAACTTACTTGTTTGTTTTATATGTCATATTCATTATAAGTACGTTTGGCCACGTTCTCAACACTTCAATTGATGTCAGATGTGCAATGACAATGTCACTGAGCATGTTGCTATCCTCACGGTTTCTATAGAAGACTGTGTAATCCCGTATAGCACTGAGGCAGAGAACTTCTTCAACCGTGTTTCGCCCCTGCATCCTATTCTTCTTAATCTTCGCAACAAAGTTATATATTTCTTGGGCACTACAAAAAGTCATGCAAATAATATTATTAGAACCTCAATTTAAATCCTAAATATAAAACCAAGATGCATTAGAGTTGATGCAACATACCTGACAGCACAACCCATATTTTGTTCATACCTGACAGCACAACCCACATTTTGTTCCCGGAAAAATCATAAAATATTACGGGGTGGCACATGACTCTTCCTGAATTGTTCAATTTGTATCAGTTGTTCCTCCGTCAGTTTTGCTGCCTGAGCGTGACCATGAGTATATACACCTATTGCATGGTTATGCCTCCCATCGTGTACGAATACTTGTCAATTTTCACACATTTCAATTTGTTCGCCTTTTAATTTGAAAGGACAACCACACTTTTTAGTCCCGTAAGGACCCCGCCTTTTTACTTGAACTTCTTCTTCTTCATCGTCGACTACGGGCTTCTTTTTCGGTTTATTTGCACCTCCACGCTCGCAACCCAGTGTAACATACAGTCGGTGGTCGGATGTTCTGGACCTTAAATACCGAGTGACAATCAAATACGTGTTCACTTTTATAGTTGTTTCTCTTGCCCAGTTAACCAACTCTGGTTTCGAATTAAAGATTCGATCAGTTGCAAATAAATGTTTGTGATCCACGTATCTTCCGGTTCTAAAAATTCTTCAAATGTACTTGGATCTACGCCGTTCTGTTACGATATAGTACGAAAAAATTAAAATATGAACACATTATATATTAAAAATAAAATTGTAAAAACATTTTAATGAACAAAAATTTCATACAATAACATTTAGAAAAAAATAAAAAAAAAATTATTTCACATATTAACATTTAAGGGAAAAAACACAAAAAATACAAAGTTCATATAGTAACATTCCCCCAAAAACATTCTAAAGAAAACAAAAAATTAACATTCTAAATAAAAACAAAAAATTAACATTCTAAAAAAAACAAAAAATAAAAAAAAAAAATTAGTAACATTCTACAAAAAATAGTAAATTCTAAAATTAAAAAAAAAAGTAACATCTAAAATTAAAAAACAAAAAAAAATTAATAACATTCTAAAAAAAATTTAGTAACATTCTAAAATTAAAAAAAATAGTAATATTCTTAAATTTAAAAAAAAAACAAAAGTAACATTCTAACAAAATAAAAAAATAAAAAAAATTAATAACATTCTAAAAAAATTTTTAGTAACATTCTAAAATTAAAAAAAATAGTAACATTCTTAAATTTTAAAAAAAAAAACAAAACTAACATTCTAACAAAAATAAAAAAACAAAAAAAAATTAATAACATTCTAAAAAAAATTAGTAACATTCTAAAATTTAAAAAAATAGTAACATTCTTAAATTTAAAAAAAAGCAAAAGTAACATTATAACAAAAATAAAAAAACAAAAAAAAATTAATAACATCCTAAAAAAAATTTAGTAACAATCTAAAATTAAAAAAAATAGTAACATTCTTAAATTTTAAAAAAAAAACAAAAGTAACATTCTAACAAAAATAAAAAAACAAAAAAAAATTAATAACATTCAAAAAAAAATTTAGTAACATTCTAAAATTAAAAAAAAAATAGTAACATTCTTAAATTTTAAAAAAATAAAAGTAACATTCTAACAAAAACAAAAAAAATTAGTAACATTCTAAAATTTAAAAAAATAATAATAACATTCTAAAATTTAAATAAAAAATGATATTCTAAAAAAAATAGTAATATTCTAAAAAATGAACATTCTAAAAACAACAATAGTAATATTCTAAAAAAAAAAAAGGAACATTCTCCAAAAAAAAAAAAAGAAGGATGGTAATATTCTAAAACAAAAAAAAAAAGAAAAAAGGAACATTCCAAAAAAATACTCTAAAAAAAAACAGTAGTAATATTAAAAAAATTAATATTGAAAAAAAATATAAAAACAAAATCCTACTCGGTCGCCCATGCCGGCGGTCTGGACGTGTCCAGGTCGCGCTGCTGGGCGATCCTCTTCACATTGGGTCGCTCGGCCGGGAGTTGGATCGCGTCCGGGTCGCCACTCCCGGTGATCCGACCCCAAATTGCGAAAAAAATTAATTTTCTTACCTCTAAACCGATATTTTCTTCTACAAATTTTTCATAATGATTCATATCTACCTCCAATACAAGTTCAATGTTAAAGTTTATAGTTTTAGAGTAAAGAGAGAGTAAATAAAAGTAACGGAGAAATTTTTACGGAGAGAAAAAGTAGAGAAGAGGAGGGGAAATAATGATTTATTTCGCGATACATTCATATTTTCGAATTAGATTTATCGGCCCCTTTTTAAATTTATGATTATCAATTTCCTAATTTAATTAGTAATCATGAACTTTTTATAATCATCTTGTTAATGTAAAAAATTCCCAATTAAAATGTAATAAATACATATAATTAATGTAAATATTAAAAATTAACATTAATAACATAAACATAAAATGAACTAAACAATTAAAATATAAATACCTAACAAAACATAAAATGAAAAAATTATCAATTCAAACATGAAAACATAAAATCAAATAAACAATTAAAAATTCAAACATCAAAACATAAAACATAGACATACCATAACAATTATTTTATTAGAAGTTTTCTTTTAAAAAAATTTGAAGGCCTTGAGAGCTTTTAAGAGAACAGGTCAAACTGTCAGTACTCAAGGAATGAATACCGCGACCACCTAGCCGGTTATCCTTCTAAGAAAATTAGTCGGACTTCCAATTCTCACCTCTTGAGTATTGAAATTTTGGTCGGTATTCCAACAGTTTTGTGAAAAGAAAAAAAAAATATTTTTGAATCTTTTCCACCTCTGAATTGACGTTTTCATATATAAAATTTTCAATGTCATTCATATTTCATCTGGTACGGCTTCCAACTTTTAAAAAATCTTGATATTAAGTGAGTTTTTAGAGAGATCATTAGAGAGAGAAAAAAAATGTAGGCGGAGTATGTGTTCTTTGAAGATGAAAGGTTTTCGAATCACTATAGTCAGTATTTTAGTATACTGAGGTCAGAAACTCTATTTCCTTATCTAGTACCTTCATAGATAGTACTGAATGAACGGAGAACATGTTTATAACATTTATTGAGAACTTTTTTTAAAAAAGTTAATATTCAATTTCAATTTTATGAATACCTTTCCCTTTGAATGAACACAAATTTATTGAATTAAAAAAAATATATTTCTCCTACAAATTGAGTTCTCACCTCGCTAAATACAAAACATAATGGTATTTTTTTTTTGGGGTCTTTATTTCTTTTTTTTTTTTCTCTTCCCACATAACCGTGATCCTATCTTATGCTTTCTTGTGGTATTTATACACCTTAATGAGCCGTGAGGAAGGATGCGAAGACCACAAGGAATGCAAGAGAACTTTGTGCCAAGGGCTTCATAGCTGAACTTGTTGGAGAATCTGCTTTATCGGATGCATCATCAGCAGCAGGTGATGGAGAGCTAGCAGAAGCATCAGCAACAGGTGCATCAGCGGGTGATTCAGAGTCCGCCGGTGATGGAGTAGGAGAGTCTGAGACTGGAGCATCTGCTGGAGCTTCAACTGGAGCTTCTGTCACTGGTGCCTCTGCTGCAGGTGGAGGTGAATGAGCGGACTTAGGTGCTGGTGCTGCCTTTGGTGTTGATGCAATTGGCCTCAAAGGTTGACCATCAATTCCAGGTGCAACAATAATTTTTGACACGCTAAGAACAGAAATGTTAAAGGGCATTGAAGCAACTGTACCAAGATAATTAACATCATGTGGTGCACCTCTAACAGCTGATCCAAACACAATATTTCCAGTACTTCTGTTATTAGTGACATTCAAGAAACCTTGTTGATATGAGGCAACACCTGTTGTTTGGTACAAGGTTGTAAGGATGTTAGATTTTTCTTTCAGTTTTTGGAGCTTCAAAATATCATAATAGTCAAGAACAACATGGTTCATTAAGATAGTCCTGGCCGTTTCCACTTGCTTGCTAGCAAGATCACCAATTCTATCATTGGGGACAGCTAGAATAGTTAAGGTCTTCCGACGATTGATTTCACCAGCAAGATGTGTTTTTGTTAGAAGTTCATTGAAGATGCTGAAATCAGGATCTCTATCAAGGATTCTAGTGATGTTATGGGCGGAGGCAAGGGAGAAGAAGAATAGGCATGAAAAGAGGATCAACAAGGAGGAAGAGAATTTGGAATAATGACTCATTTTTGCTGGTTATAAAGCAATCAAAGAGATAGATTTATTTACTTTTTACCAGCAAAATACGAGTCTATACCTCGATAAAAGAAATGAAACAATAACTCTTTTATTTCTCTTACATTGGAATAAAAGTTCACATTGAAAGGTATTATATAGAGGTTTTGAAAAACAAATGAAACAAAAATTGAATGAATTACTCAATGGATGTTGAGTAAATCTCTCCCTCCCACAAGCTTTTGGTAAAATTTTAGTGGTGTATGTATGAATTCTGCAAAGAAGCGTTAGTATAGGCTAAATTTTTGCATCTTGTTTTCAAACAGGGCATCCAAGTCTACCATTATTAGCACTCGCGAGCTATATGTATAATATAAGATAGCAAATAATTAAATATATAAATTCTTTGAATATGAAAGAGTGGTAATTCTTTTCGGGGAACGATAAATTACTACTAGAAATATAAAATTTATGTGAAAATTTCAAAACACATTCTCTCTTTACACAACTTTTCTCCACCTTCTTTTTAAAAACATATGGTGATTTTTTTGAAGATTTTGAAATTAAAAACGGATAGTTTTGAACATTATCTATACAATACAATCAATTTTGAAATAAACATTACAAAAAAAAACCAAAAATTTGAAAATATATCATCTGCACATTTGAGCCACGTTCGGGCGCGAGCAGGGGTATCCCCGTGCCAGGCCTTGGCACAGACAATGAGACAGTCGCACCAAGGCCTAGCACGAGAATACCATACTCTCGCCAAAACATGGCTCAAGTGTGCAGATGGTGTATTTTTGAATTTGTTGTGTGTTTTTTTTTTTTTTTTTGGTAATTTTTTAATTATTAATTTTAATTATTTTTTAATATTATTTTAGTACCATTATGTTAATTTTTAGTTTAATATTATAATTTAAATTTTTTATGTTAATACATGTATTTGTGTTAGCATTTAATTTGTTTTAAGTTGATAATTAAATGTTTAATTTTAATTATATATAATAGTATTGATTTTCTTAAAGATTAAATAATTGTATAAAATATATTAAAAATAAGTAATTATTAAAAAATAATTAATATAACAACTTAAATAATATTAATAATAAAAAAATTTTAAAAAAATAAAAAACAGCATTGACGCTAGGTATTGGCGCGAACACCGGTACCCTGCGCCAAGGCCTTGGCGCAAGGTCTACTTGGTACGCTTCAAGCCTAGGTGCAAGGCAGCTCAAGTCCGCGCCAATTCTTGATTTTTTTATTTCGGTGCATTTTTTTTAACTTTTAAAACGATAAAAATATAAATAAACAAGTATAAAACGATATATTAAGCTTTTTTCTAATTTTTAATGGTTGGATTTGAGTAGACCATTATTTGAAGCCTTAAGGTGTAGAGAGAAGTTGGAGAGAAAGAGGGTAGAAAGAGAAAATGATTTGGTGAAAATGAAATTTTTTCACTTGTAATTTATCGATCCCATTCTTTTCAGCTAAAAAAAAAAAGTGTTCATTTGACAATTAGGGGACAGCCTAATGGCAAATCACCTCTTTTTTAGATATTTCTACTTGGTTTATTGAGTGAGAAGTTTTAAGTTTGAATTATCTTTGGAGTGGCTTAGGATTCACACACGTTTCAGGTCATTTTCGATACAGTATCATAATGTTTTAGGTAATTTACTTTATAGTACCTCAATGTTATGTTTGTAACACTTTAGTACTTTCTGTTGGATGACATTTCAATAAATTTCTTTTATTATCAAAATACCCTTTTATTTTTATTTATAGAGGCTAGTTTTACAAAATAAAAATAATATTATTTTTTGAAAATTTTTTATTATTAAAAATTAATAATATTATAAATAGAAAGCTATTTATTTGCATTAATTATTTGGAGCAACTTATTTGATATAACATTAATTATATTTATCTTTATAAATTTATTTAAGATCAATAAATTTGATTAAGTTATGAAATAATTAAAATTATTTTAAAATTTAAATTTTTTTTTATATTACCATCTTCTCCATGCAAAATAATTTTCATGCAGAGAAACTTGGTTTTAAAGATCTATTTAATTTGGTTGATTTTATATACTAGAAAAAATAAATTTCTTTAAATAGTAACACTATGTTTCTATAAATTATACTAAAGGTATAGTGTTTTAATTTTAAAAAATCACCAATTAATACAAAAAATAATACGAAGATAATAAATAAAAATAATATAAATTAAACATTATGTCACTTTAATAGACCTAATTCATTCTTTTATATATAGTTCTCGCACATTTAGTAATTGTTGAAGGTAAAAGTAACTTTTTGCATGAAAAACTAATAGCATTACCATTGACCGCGAGTCAAAGGTACTAAAGTCAAAGATAACCATAAGGTTTAAAAGTGAAAATCATAACAAATGTTAGGATACTTTAATATAATTAATCATATATATAATAATAATAATAAATGATGATGATAATAATGATAATAAATAATTTATGTTTAAGGTTTCTTTTCTCTCTCTGATTTTTTTAAAATTTATATGATTATGATATATTTTTGTTGCTACATTTATTATATCATATTTATACCTTGGTTGAATATTCGAAGCATTGGTTTTGAATATTTAGTGATTATGCATCCGGCCACTTGCATATTAAAATACTAGTTTTATCAAATATAAAAAAATAAATCATTTTAGTCTGATTTTTTATTCAGACAATAGAATGAAAAAAAAAAAAATCCAAAGTTAATTGTAAATGAAACAAAATTTTGGATGAAAAAACATTTTATTTTAGTGTAACAAACATGATCAACGCGAAATAGCTTCCCCTAATCAAGACATCTGTAAGCACAAATTGTTTAGAAACAGAATTTTAACATCTACTTGTTTGGGTGCTTTACTGCACTTTTTTTTACATTTAACCATGTAAACTACCTGTAAAACTAAAAGCACTAATAAAACCTGCCTAATGAATCAATTGTTTCCACAGCAATCAGCAACATGAGATGACAAAATTTTAGACCCATAGAATAGAAATTTAGACCCCTTTTCCTTCAGGCCATCCTCCAATCACTTAACTCATTCAAAAGTACAATTGATACAAGTTCAAGCACAACCAAGCTCATTATGCAGTCAATACATTAGAATCATGATGAAGCCAATGCCCACCATTAGCCTTAGAAAATTTACTTGTGGCGTGCTTCAACATCGGATATCAACTTAGGCGACTTTGCCCTCTTCTGCTGGTACTTAGCATATGAATACCACAAACCACCAGCTGTGTTGATTACTAAGCCAGTGACATTCAGAGCATGCACTTGGACCCCTCCCAATAACACAAATCCAAAGACCTGAAAATAGCAAACAAAAATCTGTTAAAAAATAGAGTAAACAGTTACTAGAGTTTAAGAAATAAATTCTCAAGGAACTAGCTGATGCTTTAAACATACCGTGGAGCCAACCCCCTTGAGGACTCCAACAATAGTTGTTGTCAAAGCAGAGTTAACTATAGTACACAAAAACATGGTGTAGTTCAAAACTATGCCCATCACCAGTGACAGAAGAAGAATCACCAAAAATGATAGTGAAGTACTCTGTCCATGACAAACAGACAACTTAGAAATGGATCATTCTACTATATCAGAAGTAAGAGCAGGATAAGATAAATGGTCCTTTAAAAGACATCTAATTCATATACAATTCACAGAAATGATTATGCATCAGGGTGAATATGGTACATACGTTATACCCATTTAGCAGGACCTGTTTATGTATCGCCTGAGTATCTGAGTGTGTGCGTTGGATCCATCACAATAGGTCATATTTTTGTAAAAACATTTAAAAAAAAGACCTTCCCTTAACCTTTACCCAACAAAACAGGGTTTAAGCAAGAAGCTCCAAAGCAGCAGTGAAGACCTGCACCTACAAAGTTTAAATCATCTTCAACTTCCTCATCTTACTTGGCCATGCCTATTTGTCCTGCCAATCATCACTTCCTCCTCACTCCCAATTATTTTCAGGATGTTATTCTCTGTTTCCAGTTTCTTTGTTTCCATTCTGTTTCAGTTGAGGTATAACCAGTTCTGAACCCGAGACAATGCACAGGAGGTGCGTCTATTATATGCAAACCAATTAGATAATCACCCGTCACTAACTTAGTACCGCTTCTTGGATCTACAGGAGACCTGTTCAAACCTGCTTCTGGGACCTACTACAAACACAAAACCCCTAACCTAATATAATTATCTATGATTTCTCTACAGCAAGGAAAATCTTTATGCAAGGTGGACTCTTGCACTACCTAGTCACAGCCGTTTGCAAAAGCTCGTTTATGCTTTGATGTGTAATTTTCCAGCTTATGGCACGAACTACACAAAATTAAGTACCTTAAAACCTGAAGGGATCATTTATCCTACCCAGTTCTCCATAAATCCGTCTGTACATTGATAATCCTTTCTCACCAATTTAACCAAGCACCTTCCTCCCCACAAAAAGAGGAGGAGAACTAAATAAAATACAATAAGAGAAAAAGGACTCAAATGTAAATAGGCAATGTAGTAATGTGTTCTATTGTTGCAGATAATACGGTTATAACTAAAGCTTAAAAACTTAAATATCAGTCAGGGTTCATATTCCACATTTGAGATTTTAGGGAGTACAGGTCAACGTCCAATTATGTAAATCAAGTCTGGAAGTTTGATTTCATATCACCCTATCAGTGGATGAAATTAATACAATCATTTCATATCACCCTATCAGTGGAGAAACGTACAATAAGTTAATAGTTTTTTTCTTTTGGCTCAATAATAAGTTAATAGTTTTTTTTTTTTTTTTGGCTCAATAATAAGTTAATAGTCTTGTTTTTTTTGCTAAATAGTAAGTTAATAGTCATTTGTCAGAATTATTTCAAATATGATATAATTGATTTTGTTCCTCAAAACAGTTAATATTAGTTGGTTTATAATCTACTAACAGATCATAGAGTAAAAGATTTTCCAGAGGGGGATAAAGGGCAATGGGGCCAAGACAATGATTACCTTAAAATGACAAGATCAAACTTCATAATTTGAAATTGAAAGGGTGAAAAAGAGCAATGCAGTTCCGTGTAACCTCTGCAAGAAGATTGAATTGTGTGTGTGTGTGTGTTTGTTTGTAGCCAACCAGAATATTCCTACTTCCGAAAAGGATACCATTGCAAAGTTGCAAGTTCGAAATTCTGAAGGAGGGCAAGAGGTTTGTATTCAAGATCCTTGTTTTCCTTCATTTCCCTATTTCTCACTCCACTTAATCTATTTACTTGAATATTATATGTGATCTGTCTTTGTTAATCAAAGTGACTGAAGCAATCAATAGCAGTTCCAGTCAATAATTAACTACCAGGTTATTTTTCGTCATACACATCTAAATGTGGTAAAAATGGGGAAAGATCCTAACCTTTGCTGATAATATAGCCAAGGAATTTGGAAATTCTCCCGTAGCTATGATGAGAAATAGGAGAAATGGTAACGACAAAAAGCTGTTATAAAACATTATTTCAACTGATGAAAGCCCGTCCTCTGCACCTGACCTCTCCACCAAAACAAGGTACATGGTCTGTGTAAGAAAGCATTTTTGATTAATAATCAGAACAAATTCAAGCAATAAGGAGAATGATCAGGAAAATGGAATTGTCAGGATGAGAATAGCAGAGAGCAAGACCTGGAAGAACACAGACGTAAGGGCCATGCTATATCCAAAAAGATCAAAAGAAAAATCCCCTAATGCTGCTATTATGACACCAGCAGCTGTCATTATCACTGAAAGAGCTACCTGAAACATGACAAGATGGGCAACACCCATGTCAGGGACTTATCCTGTTTGAATAAAAAACATTACATATTCATATAGAGTTTCTGGTAATTACTGAATATCTTGTTCATTAGTAGACTTGCTGATAAGATAATGCCTGGCTATTTTCCATTTGATCATAATTCTGTAAATCAAGCATAGGGTATTACAGAGTAGCTCCCACTGTAGCTCGAAAATGCAAAAGGGTAATCCTCAGAAAAAGACGCCTCAGCTCAATGACATAAAAATTGACCTAAATATACCTAAACTAATATTTTATTTGGCAGATTCTCAGCTTAGGAACCATTTACGGTCTTGTTGAAAGCCGGATAACATGATAGATCATATATCCTCAGACATGATGCTATGAAGATAACAAAGTGATGCCAGTCTCTTCCCCGATTGTAGCTACTTAAAGTCTGAAAGCATGGACGAAGTCTAACTATAGTTTTGAATGAAAATCTCTAGGAAATCTTTGACTGCATCCCAATCAAAGACTTAATATAGGAGTTCTTCTTTTTTTTTATTTTTTGGTACTTCAGTAGTTTGCTTGTTGTATATTACAAAGATTTTTAAATAATTGGAGAAAAACTTTAGCCTGTGCCTGTCAACCTTCACCAAGAAGCCATAGATAAACCATACAAGTTTCTTCCGAACATTATTCACAAGTAGTATTTACTAATTCCTTATACAGCTAATATCTATAGGAAATAATGTATCTCACACTCTGAAAGAAGACTATTCAAAATAAGTTTTGGAAATCGTGAGGTCTGTGAAATACACTTGATTATTACTGTCAAGAAACTTCACCTCATCCTCAAAATTCAATTCATAATTCATATTCATTTATAGATCTAGATTTCAACAAATCACCTGAACTCAGGCTACATGATGCACCATAATATAGTGCATCACAGTAGAAAACTGAATATCTGAAAACTGTTTCTTTCCTTCAGAATTTACTTCATGACTTGTTTTCAAAATTTTTCCCCAGGGTACGAATCTCTTTAAAAATATCTATATAGTCATGTGGAGTGGCTGAATTTGCTTGCACTAAAATACCAACATAGAAATCTGAATGTGGCAAAAGGAAAGATCGCTTTCTATCTGATAGTGAGTAATACAAAGTCATCCTATATTTAGCATAACCTACCAATATCTTAAAATCATTCAATAACATCTGTGGTTTTATAATTTTGAAGCCAACAACAGCTACGTAGAAGCAGAACAAAACGGAGGAACTCTTTCTCGTCCAATATGGCGGAGATGGAGCAATGTAGAAGTGCAAGTCAGGGTTTAGGTAGACATACGGTATAAGCTAATGATGGAAGAAGATTAATCTCAGGTCCATCAGGAAGGAAAGTAAGTGGCAAAATTTGCTTTACTTTCTATTTCCAACAAGAAAGAAAAATCTTGCACTAGCATTCTCATGAAGCAAATAATTTGTAAATTAATTCATGTAGCTTTGCCTTTTACAGAACCAAACTATGCACATCAAGGGTATTAGGTCATAGACCCAAAATATTTTGAATGACAGAGCATGTACTTTCAGCAAAATTGTGGGAATAATTTCTCCAACTGGATTATATCCTATAGATCTGAATGTCAAATTATAAACATATTTCCTATCCATGTCTGACCAACTTTCAGCGGCAATTTTCCTGCAACACAGAGAAGTAGCTAACCTTACATTTCACTGAAATAAGAAAAAAAGAAATAGTTTGTGATATTGCATAGGTGTGAAATACCACTAGAATTTCAGATAAATAACATCTGGTGACAAAAGAAAAGGTTGAAACAGTCAAAATTGGATAGCAGATACACCAGAATATATTGTGTATCTTTAGTCTGGCACAAAAATTTCAGAAAACATTTTACCATCCACAATTTAAGAATAAGGTGACATTTTATATTAAAAAAGCATGCTCATTACCTCACTAACAAGGTTATTCGTTTTGGATAACTTAAAAGGAAATGTTATACTTATTTTGCAACAGGAATCAAACCAAAAAGGGAGAAAAGTCAAAGAAAATTAAAACAAGCACATATGCAAAACGAATATAATCAGTATCCAGATCAAGTCTTAAAGAATTGGTAGTGACCTGAGTTGTAGGTTTCCCCTTTCCAGTAAAGAACCCAGCTATCAGTACAGCAAGTGGCGTGAGCCTTTTGATGGCGATGTACATTGGAATATTTACTCCTTTCAAACTTGTTAATGCGAATGCCACATTTGCGTTATAGAATAAGGAAACAAGCACAAGCTTTTTTGCTGTCTCCAAATTTAATGCTTTTGCCTTTGTGTGTCCCATGACTCTACCAGCGTGTATGAGCAAAGTGGTAGCCAATTGCTGATAACACCTCATGCATGGAAAATGAAAACCAAGTCAAATTCCTCAAAGAAAAAGATGAACAATTTTGAATTATAAACCATCATGTTAGGCAGTAAAGAAGGCTGCGGAATGCTATATACTTCAAGTGTACCTGAAGTGTGAGGAGAGTCATCGAGTCTGCATACTGCATGAGCACTGCCTTATTGATGAAAACCATTGCCATTGAAGCAATTCCATACGAAAATGCAGCAAACAAGCTGCAGGACCACATAGACCAGTTAGTCAGAGATCTCTTCTGTAAGGATCCTCCAAAATGAACATTTTTACCACCCAGAAATGCAAGAAAAGTGCAATCTTTTGCTTTTGAATTCTCTTCCTGCACTTATGTCAGTTCCCCCAAATGTAATTGGGATCAAAATCTGAGATTACCCACTGATTAAGCTTCACTTTTGAAAAGCACCAGAAATTAGCAGAAATTTTGATGAAACTTGATTGCAATCTTCAGTTGAAATAAAAACGGGGAAATGCAAATAAAGCTGAATTCCATAAGTTCTCAATGCATGTACTTACATCAACAGTAGCAAAATGAATGCAAAGAAATCCATGGGATTTTTATAACAATTTAAGAAGAAATAAAAATAAAACAAAAAGTAGAACCTCAATTGATACTGATTACTGAATTATGTACTTAAACCCCCAGAATTGAGCAATAATAACAACGGAAGGGCAGACACTGACATTCTGTACTTGCATGTCAAAATGCATTATCAGGAGGGGGGAATATCTGACACAGAATCTAAACACTAATCGAAAAGCAAAATTTAATGCAGGTATACAACAAATTCAAGGGGCTCGCATTGAATCTCGGCAAACCTCAAATACTGATTTGTATCTGCAGTATCCATCTCTGTGTACCCACCAAGTTCAGAACAAAATGCCCCAAACGGAATTCTCGAAACCTCAATTACTTCATTGAATCCAGCATACCTGGCCCAGAGTAAATTTTCAATTGAAGGCGTAGATAGAAGATTTATCTCAAGATATAAACAATTTGTAGAATCGTCCCCTTTTAAAAGAAAAAATCGGTAATGATTTGTGGAATTGTCGAAGCAATAGAAAGAGATTTACATTGATGAAATGCAAGAATAGAACCTATGTACAATTAAAAATGACGAAATTGATTCTTGGATCAAGAGAAAGAACAGAGACCGAGGAGGGAGGTTTCGTTAAATCTCAAGTGAAAACTCTAATAAGTAACATCCAGCAAGTCATCGTCAACTTTGCTTTTCATTGTTAACTGAAAAGCTTTGATCCTCCCTGTTGTATTTTTTTTATCATTATTTTATTTTTACTTATGACATCTTACACATTTTCCTTTTTTTTACTAGGTAAATTATAAAAATAATAAAGTTTTTTCGATTATATCCTCCTATTAAAAATAAATTCTAATCTCTTATAATTCTTTCTTTCTTTCTTTGAATAATGGACTATTCATCTATAATAAAATGGCTAAAGTCATTACAACTAAAACAATTTCTAAAGTCTACCTAGAATCTAGTATAATTTATTTCTATTTCCTTAAAAAAAATTCCCAAATCTCGCCTTATATGAGAAGATACAAATTAGGATAATTCAACAACAAAAATAAGTAACAAAAAGTATTCCACACTCTAGAAATTCAAGATGGTCATAAACACTAATATTAATATTAGTAAGATAAAAAAACAAACACATAATAATCTTCTTTGCAAGAACTCTATCGTTGTTCTTCAACATCAAAGGCGAGAGCTAGAGCGACTCAGTTTCAACTACTACCTCTAGGGATAGCCATCTAGAAATTCATGGGAGAGTCAATAATTTTAAAAATTGTCTAGGGAAGGAGTAAAAAGACAACAAAGGGCCTAGATCAGCGCAAGAGAGGGAGGAAAGAGATCAATTTATAAAGATTGAAGAGAAAACTGGTAATAAAGCCTTGAACTTATGAAAGAAACGTAAAAAAAGATTTATTAAGATAAGAATGGGTGAGATAACAAAATATAGATAAGAAGTAAAAGGATCTGGCCAAGATTTGACCACCGACTAAAGACATAGGTGGGATATGACCGCCAGAGGTATTTTAGAAACCTACTCAGAGAGAAATGGGAAGGGGAGGATAAACGAGTAGAGAGAGAAAGGAAGAGGCCACAGTGATCTCTTCTATTTCTTCTAACATAAAACTTTATGAATAATAATAAGGAAATTTAAGAATTTCAAGGTCATTTTAGTTCACACACGAAAAAACATATGAAGTATCATAGAATGTCTGAAATATAACAAGTAAAAAAACGGATGAGTACATAACTAATACATCTTTTAATGTACTCATTCTTTATCAAATACATCTTCTAATATAATAATCCTTTTATATATTTTCTAATATACTCCCTTCTTTAACATTCCCTTTTATAATTCTTGTTTCTTCTAGACTAGACTAGAAAATTTGAGACTTGAAAATTAAGAATGCCATAGAACTGAACTAATCAAATTCATGAGAATGAGAAGAAAGTATTTAAAGATAAGGAAGTATATAAGCTTAAAGCAAGTAAGAATCGAAGTAAAATTGGACACAAATGGAAGATGTCTGAAATATGTTGCTAAAAAATGAAACAATTGCTAAAAATGATATTACAAACTAGAAAAATGTACAAGACAAAGATAAATATGTTTGAGCAAAGTGTTGTAAAAAATGTATTAGAAGATGTATTAGGCGATTCGGTCGTTGTCTTGGTCTTTAGCTTTTTATCTTTTTATAGTTATTTTCTTATTCCATATTTCGCACTTTTCATGATCTTAGTGGTCAAAATATGTTATAAATGAATTTAAGACTGATCTCACTTTAGAAAATGGTTGCTGAATCTTAGGAAATTAGATGCTCAAGTTGCCAAGCTCTCAGCTCACTTGTTGATACATCCACAAAACTATTACTCGATTTTCAGATTGGCTGATTATTTTGATACATCAGTTGCCCCATCTTCTAGCTCATTAGGTCGCCTCGGGGCCAACTTACCAGTTTTTCAGTCATCTCAGCTGTTCGAGATGTAGTTTTTGCATGCCAACACTTGCCCCACCCTTTTTTTCTTAGAAATGTTACCGTTTGAAGGAAAAAGACTGATATTTAATTGTTATGCACGTAGAATTTTTACTGTTAGGAAGGTAAGCTTTTAATAGTTCGGTAGATGATGAGCTATCAGTTAGGAAAGATAAATAGTCTCGAAGTGGCTTGAATCCTGAGATTTGTAACCACCACTCATCTAAAATACCTCATTGAGCCTTTAAAAGTTGAATTTAGCTTTCCTAATTCAATTGCAACTCATCTTGAGCTCATTTGGTCTTTGTTTTCTGTTCGTGATGCCTTTAGGCTCCCTCGACAATGGTTTAATCTTCCCGTTTGGAATTTATCGCCCTAGATCCGGACTTGCCTAAACTCGAGACGCACACGTCATGACCACAAAGATACAAAGCTCAAAACTAGTGGATAAAAAGATGATCATTTTAAAAATGAAGCAAATATTGTTTTATAAGCTCTATTGAACCCAAACTTTCTCCCAATCTCTGTCGAACTGCTTTAAACTCTTTCTCGCTCGCTGAGTCAACCTGAATAGATAAGAAGAAGCAATGGAGTGAATACAATAGAACAAATCATAATCTCTAGGATTGAACATGCTTCTACTAATTATTCTTGCTTAATCAAATAAAACATTCATTTGAAGTTCAAAATATTTCTTGGGCAAAACTGTAATTTAAAAAGTTCGAAAATGATCTCAACCTTGAAAATAGTATGTTTACAAAGTTTAGGGACTAAACTATAAAATTCACAAACATGTTTTCCAATAAATAATAATTTATTATATTTTCAAATATTCTTTAAAATAATTTTCCAAAATGTATCTTAGTCGCAATTAGACATTTCGCAAAAACAATTTTCATATATTCATACATTATCAGAACGGATATCAAAACAACCTTCTCATATCCTACTTTTAACACTAAGCTCAAGATACTACAAAGAATAATAATGGGTCAATTACATGATATCACGCCTAACTGTTTATCCCGCTAAGTAGGCCAAGACAAATATGTGAGACTTTTTTTCCTTGCCCAAGGTGTTCAAATATAGGTGGAACATATTCCCACAAGTCATCTAGAGACAATCAGAAGCTCAATGCCTAAAACAAATATGAAATGTTCATTTTCCAAAATAAATACTGAAAAACCTTAGGGTGGGTGAATAAGGTTTTTGGCTAATTAAAAACTTTTTTGGACAGTTATAATTAAAACCTCCGATTTTGTTTGAAGAAGAATTTAGTAACTATTTTTAATAAAATTTCTAACCAAAAGTCTCTTTTATGGACAAGGATTAAACAATAAACATGAAGATAATGTGCAAACCACAAAAGAGGGAGACAAAGGATTTATAGTGGTTCACTCTCTCAATAGAGCTACATCTACTACCTTGAGACTCAACTCAAGGATTTCACAAATTCACTAACACACAAGTTTACACAATATCACAATGCGGATCACCATTCAGGGGTTTTGCACACAAACCTCAAAGTTCACAAAACAAAACAATATAACAAAATATCAAAGGATCACCCAAAGGGTTTTTCACAAAACTTTTAATCACAAATTAAGATGAAGGAGTAGAGATGGAACAATATTACCAAAGAAGTTTGATAAGAGAAAGATACAACTTTGTGCAATACTTCTACAAGCTTCTTTTCTCCTTCTTTGAAAAATAATGATCAATAAATGCAGCTCCAAGGAGTTTTTTTTTTTTTAAGTATGATAAAGAAGGTTCAAAATGTGTTCTTTAATGTTCTTAAAATTGTTCTTAAATGTTCTTCAACTACTTTGTATTTATGGCTTATCAATAACTCTTTTATATGTGAATGTAAAAAACTAGTTGTTACTACTGTCAGCAGCAACGGATATTTTTTGACAGTAAAAGTAGGAACCAGACGAACTATTTCTAAAAATAGACGTACGATTTTTTTGAACAATAGAAAATCTAATGACCGATTTTCTTGAAGAGTAAAAACAGAAGACCAATTTTTTAAGCCTAAGGAAAATCGGATGACCAATTTTTTTTGTGAAATCTGAAAATTCGAACGTCCGATTTTCTAGAAAATCGGATGACCAGTTTTTAGACTTAGAAAAAATTGAACAATCGGTTTTCTTGTAAAACACAGTTTTCCTTCACTTTCAAAACATGTATTCTTGATGCAACTTTAAAACATGTAACTCTTTTAAATCATCAAAGCTTTATCAAGAACACTTAGTTTTTCAAAGATAATTTCTCAAAAAATATTTCTTCTAAGGAGCTAACATAATTGATCAAAAAATCAAAGAAACAAAGGTAGGGAGTTTTACATAAATACGTTATAAACCCATGCCTAACCATACTTCTTGTCTTCAAAGTCTTTAGCTTGATCACTACATCTTCATAAAATCTCGTAGTCTTGAGTGATATTTTGCTTCTTTGTAGATTACCCTTGAGAATCCTTTTGTGCATCTTTTTTTTCTTCTTATAAAACTGTTTCTACTATCACAAAGCACAAGTTAATCCTAATTAAAACATTACAAATATGCCCTTAGGGCTTACAATTTCCCCCTTTGATTATGGCAAACAAAGATGCAAATGATGATTATATAGAACAAAAGAATAAGGTTAAGCCAAGAAAATTCTTCAAAAGATCAACATTTAGAACTAAGCATATATATAAAAAAAATGAGAGAGAGAAAGAAGTCCCCTTTTCATTTTGAAAGCAAGCCAAGGTTTGAAATAGTTTAAGAACTTAAAGCTCCCCCTTAAGGCATGCTTCACAACAAGTATGATACCAACATACCATCAATAAAACTCAAGGCCATATAAGCAACAAGACATAATGCATAAAATTTTATACAACTCAAGGCATGTTGCCAACACAAATTGTCAAAACATCAAGACAACACAACTCAAGTTATCAAGATAATCTCAACAAAACAATATGCATTTCATATATATATATATATATATATCCACTTAATGCATCAACATCATGCTACTAACATACCAACATAAAGCATCTTATATTCATAATACGTTAACATATCATAAAGCATCATCAACATAAGGCATCATCTTATATTTTCTCCCCCTTTTGTCATAACTCAAAAGGCATAAAGACTATAAGGGATCATTGAAAAAGAGCAAGAGAACTCTCATCATTAGGATATCATCATGGAGTTCCAAAAATAAGCAAAGAAGACAAAAAGTTTCAAAAACAAGACTTCATAAGCAATAGTCAATAAGTTCAAAAGTAGTCAATGATAAAAAAGAAACAAAAGCTATGAAATTTAAGAAATTAAGTCATAAAAATAAAACATAAACTAACTAGCTTGTAACTCCCTTTTTTGTCTTTCTTCATTGCCTTATTTGTCTTCTTCTCTGTCTCTTGCTTCCAATCTCATTACCCTTTCTTGAATATCAGATATCTTTCCATCTAAGGCATCAAAACCACTGTTCATGGAGGTTTGCAAAGAGGTTATCATATCCATAAGTTGAGACATACTTCCGGATGATTGACCTTCTTCAACTCTTTCTTGCCTCTTTTTTTGTCTCATTTCTCTTCTAAAAGTCTCCTCTTCCGGCTCTTCTTCATTTTCCTCTTCATCTACGTTCATAGATTCTTGCCCCACATTTCCTTCATCATCTTCATCACTCTTATCATTATCATCTTGTCCTCCTCTTACCAGCATATCTTCTTCATTTCTTGAAAACTCCATTCTTTTAAAGGTATGTATGTTGTAGATTTTTCCAACACCAATATGATCACCATCTCCAAACAAATTAAGCACAAAGTATTGGAAGACTTTAGTGAGGAAACAACCATATGGCGAGCATTTTGTATAAGAAGTATGTGTGTCTAGCATGTGTTCTATAGCCATATATCCAAAATTCATTCTTCTATGCTGATGTAATCCTAGCATAACAAAAGAGTGAATATTTGTAATGGAAGACTTGTGACCAACATTAGGAATGACTATATTTGAAATCATATCGTGCAATAATCTTCCATATGCATCAAGTTTATTAACATCTCTGTCATCATGCCTCTTAAGAACTTCTCCTCTAGTGAATAATTCTTCAAATCTTCTCTCACTATATAAGTTGGGATCAAAACACTTTTATTTTTGGTATAGAATCTAATTCCATTTTTCAGGTGTTCCTAAGATGGTGTTTAGCATTCTATCATCAAAGGAAATATCTCTGCCACCCACCCTAGAGGTAACCCATTGATAAGTAATATTTCCTTGCTTTTGAGTTATTCCTTTATGTAAATTTGCATAGAATTCATATACCAATATCTTCAAAAAGATTAAGGATAATTTCCATACCTTACATGTCAGATAGATCAAGTCTGTGACCTGGAGCAATCTTTCTTCTCTTTCTTGTCTATTCTTCAAAGTTAGCAGCTTCTTTTATATGGATGGACCTTTCTGGTACACTCACCTCAGTTGCCACTCCTTTGCCTTTTCTTTTTCCTGTCCTTCCACCTCTACTACTACCTCATTCTTCATAGTTTTCTTCCCTTCCAACATTAGCTTTCTTCACTTTCACCATTTTTGAAGTAGGAGAGTTATGGGTCTTGATAGAGGGTTTTGAGAGAGAGAGAGAGAGAGAGAGAGAGAGAGAGAGAGACTCGATAGGTGAGTAGATTTAGAGAGAGAGAGAGAGAGAGAAAGAGTCGACGGTTTAGAGTGTTTCAGAGGGAGAGAACCGGTCGATTTTGAGAGAGATGGGAGAAACAGTGAGATTTTTAGAGAGAGAATTAGTCGTTTTGTAGAGAGAGAGAGAGTAAAAACAAATGAGAGAAGTTTACCAATTTTCTGATATAAAACATAGATCCCGTCGAAAAAATTAAAAAAAAAACGGTCAACCAGTTTTTGAAAAGGGTCATCCGATTTTGTTTTGATAGAAGAAATCGGACGTCCGATTTTTTTGGAGGTGTCTGATTTAGTAGTCCGAGACTCTCGACTTTTTTGTGAAGAAAAATTCTTGACTCTTCAAGGAAAAACGGACTTTCGGTTTTCTCAATGCACGTCCGATTTTATACTCCGAAAATCTCGGCTTAAAAAATGAAGAAAAAATCTTAAACTCAAAACACACATTAGTCTTGGAATTTACAAATGCCAAGTAATTTCCTTAAATAACAAAAACAATCTTCAAAAAGGGCTTTTGTAAAAACATCAGCAATTTGATCTTCTATGCAAATATAGTCTAAAATACATCTCCTTTTGCAACATGATCACTTATTAAATGATGTTTAATTTCAATATGCTTAGTTTTTGAATGTTGCATAGCGTTTACAGATAGATTTATTGCACTTGTGCTATCACCTAAAATAGGTATGTTTTTAAAACCAAAACCAAAGTCCAGTAAAGTATGCTTCATCCAAAGTACCTGAGCACAACAACAACCAGCTGCTATATATTCCGCTTCGGCGGTCGATAAGGATATGCATGCTTGCTTCTTGCTGTACTAAGACACTAAGCATCCCCCCAAGAATTAACAATTTCCGCTCGAACTCTTTTTTTCTACCTTATATCCGGTATAATCCATATCGGTGTAAGCAATAAGATCAAAACAAGATTATGTAGAGTACCATAATCCATAATCATAAGATGATAATATACTTAACAACCATTAAATTAGAGTAGCATAATCCATAATTATAAGATATACTTAAATATCTTAAAATATACTTAACAACCATTAAATGAGATTTCTTGGGGCAAGCTTGGAATCTAGCACATAAACAAACAACAAACATAATATCCAGCCTACTAGCCGTTAAATAAAGCAAGCTTCCAATCATACCTCTATACCGTTTTTCATCTACATTTTTACCTTTTTCGTCCTTGTCAAGTTTCAAAGATGAGCTCATTAGAGTTCCTATTCCTTTTGCATCGCTCATCCCTAGCACTGTTAAACGGGTCGAACCGGACTGGGCCAGACCGCATCAAGCCCACGTCAAAAAGGTCAGGTCCGATCTGGGCTCATTTTTTATTGGCCAAAATTTATAAATCCATATCCATCCGCAACTAGCCCGCGGGTAAACGGGCCAGCTTGCAGGCTTTGCCAAAAAATAAAAGAAAAATTAAAAAACAAAAATATTCTTTAAATTTAGCCCCTAATTATTTTATATTTATATTGCACACCTAAATAAAAAAAAATCAAGTTCAATACTCAAAACTCAAGGAAAAATCTAGTTCAACACCAATATACTATTCTGCAAATATTATTTCTGCAATAAAACTAAAAATTAAAAAAAATCCAAAAGAGCCAAAAGATGATGAAGATTAACAAAGATGAAAAATAACATAACCAAAATAAATAAAAAATACAGTTTCCAATTTCCATTCCATCTCTACATCTGTTGACTGCAAAAAGAAAATGGGTCCGGGAATGCACTAGCAATCCAACAGAGCAAAAAAGAAACCAAATAAATAAGCTGATATGCAGATGTAGTTTTCGATAGCACTATCAATAAAAACGAGACGAACACAAACCAACTCAAAGAACCAAATTAAAAGCTTGTTTTTGTTCCTCAATTGATGAAGATTCAAGACTAGAGATGAGCTGGTCGATTAATTCGTCGGAATTCTCCGTCACACAAGCAGTTAAAAATCATCAGCTTTCGAAAGACGCCGTTGGAAACTTATCAGATCTATCATTGTTAAGTGAAATTATTGGACTAGACTTCAGAGAGGTAACAGTAAGGGGCGACGTTGAAGGGGCTACGGACCTACAGCGAGGGGGCGGTGGGGTTTCTTCGGATTCAACAAAGAGGAGGGTTCGGTTCAACCAAGCTAGGTTGAGCAAGAGAAAGTGAGAAATTGGAGAAAAGCTTGCTGCTTGATGGTGAAGAAGAGGAAGAAGAAGAAAGAGGAGGAAGAAGAGAAAGGAGCGGTGCGGGTGAGGTGAGGGTCGAGAGACTTTTTGAGATTAAGGAGTGAGGGCTGAGGATGAAATGAGAAGAGAAGAGAGAGTTAGGTAGGTTTAGGGAGGGTTCATGAAAAATTTTCATTTAGGACCTCAAGAAATTATTAATTCAAATCAGGTCCTAAAAATATTAGTATAAAATTGGAATGACAAACGGGCCAGCCCGCGAATCGGAACTAATCGGCCCGCATCCAGAATGGCTCGGTCCGGTCCATGCTCATTTTTTACGAGCCTTATTTTACAAATCCATATCCGTCCATACCGCGGGCCGTCCAAGCCAGTCCGTATTGACAGTGTTACTCATACCAAATCTTTTGAGAAGTTCCTTTGTGTTTTCTCTTGAATGATGATGATGCCTTCTTTGGTTTGTTTAATTTGAAGTCCAAGAAAATATGGCAATTCTCCCATTATGATCATTTCAAACTCCTTTTGCATTAGTGAGGCAAATTCTTCACATAAACAGACATTACTAGCTCCAAAAATAATATCATCTACATAAATTTGGACAAGTAGAAGATCATTCTTACAAGAGATTTTTGTAAAAAGGGTTGTGCCCACCACACCTCTTGTAAAATCGTTTGAAAGGAGAAAGCCACTTAATTTTTCATACCAAGCTCTTGGAGCTTGTTTTAAACTTTAAAGTGCTTTTGAAAGTTTATAAACATAGTTTGAAAATTTTTCATGTACAAAACTAGGAAGTTATTCAACATAAACTTTCTCCTCAATATCACCATTTAAAAAAGCACGTTTAACATCCATTTGAAAAAACTTGAATACCTTAAAACAAGCAAAAGCTAAAAGCATTCTTATGGATTCAAGTCTAGCAACCAGAGCAAAGGTTTCATCAAAATATATGCCCTCTTCTTGATTAAATCCTTGGGCAATAAGTCTAGCTTTATTTCTTATAACTTCTCTAGATTCATTTAGTTTATTTCTAAAAACCCATTTTGTACCAGTGGTGGGGTGATCACGAAGTCTTGGGACCAAAGTCCAAACTTTGTTTCTTTCAAATTGATTAAGTTCCTCTTGCATAGCAATAATCCAAAACTCATCATATAAAGCATCATCTATAAACTTAGGTTCAATTTGAGATAATAAAGCAAAATTGTCAATAAAATGCCTCCTTGTTCCTACCCTTGTGATACATCACCAATAATTTTATTTTTGGAATGTTCATTTGGATATATCACATCTTGAGGAAGATTTTGAACTTCTTGATCATTCTCTTGTTTCTCCTCAATCTCTTCTTCCTCCTTTGCATGTTTCTCCATAGTTTGAGTTTGCAATGGCTGGTTGCTTAAGGAATTATCTTTGTCATCATCATCTTTCTTTTCAAAAATGTTAGATTCATCAAAATTCACATGAATTGACTCTTCAACACATAAAGTTCTTTTGTTGTAAACCTATAACTTTTTTTTGTTTGAAGAGTAACCAAGAAAAATTCCCTCATCGAATATTCTATCAAACTTTCCAAGCTTGTCCTTGTTGTTTAAAATAAAGCATTTACATCCAAAAACTTTGAAATAGCCAATTGAGGGAGTTTTGTTAAAAATAAGTTCAAAAGGAGTTTTCTTCAAAAATGGTCTCAATTGAACACGATTCATACGAGCGGTGTTAACGGCCTCGGCCCAAAAATATTTTGGCAGGGAGTTTTCACAAAGCATTGATCTTGCCATTTCTTGTAAAGTGCGGTTTTTGCTCTCCACAACACCGTTTTGTTATGGGGTTTTAGCGACTGAAAAATTGTGTGTAATACTAAAATCATCACATAATTTTGTAAAATCTTGATTGTTAAATTCTCTCACATTATCATTTCTCATAGAGATCAATTTACAATCAAGGGAGGTTTGAACTCTTTGGAAAAGCTTGACAAATTCTTGAAATGTCTCATCCTTTTGGCTTAAAAACAATATCCAAGTGAATCTTGAAAAACCATCTACTATAACAAAAGCATACCTCTTACCACCAAGACTAGTGGTCCTCATTGGTCCAAATAAATTCATGTGAATGAGTTCTAAAGGTTTTGAAGTTGAAATAATCTTCTTTGGTTTAAAAGAGGTCTTAACTTGTTTTCCAAATTGGCAAGCATTACAAATTTTTGTTTTCTCAAAAGGTAATTTTGGTAATCCTCCAACAAGCTCTTTTGAAGAAAGTTGGTTTACTAAATCCATGCTAACATGGCCAAGCCTTCTATGCTACAAAAATGCATCATTATCATGAACCGGGAGACACTTTAAGTTTTGAGAAATAAGATCTTCAAGATGAAAGCATAGACATTTCCAACTCTTTTTGCAACAAACGTTGTTTTGTTTTCATGCTTATCAATGATAGAAGAGAAATCACTTTCAAAGACAACTTTGTAAACATTATCACATAATTGACTAATACTAAGCAAATTGAACTTTAATCTAGCAATTAAGAAAACTTCCTTAAGAAGAAGAACTGTTACAAATGTTACCAATACCGGTGATTTTTCCTTTCTTCTTATCTCCAAAGGTGATGAAGCCACTTTTGGTTTTCGTAAACTCACTCATAAGAGATGCGTTTCTGGTCATGTGTCTTGAGCATCCACTGTCCAAGTACCATTTTAGTTGAGCTTAGTTTTTGTTCCTACAATAAAAGAAGTAGAGATGACTTTTGGTATCCATATCCTTTTGGGTCCATAACCGTTAGTTGTTTTTTCTTTTTACTTTCTAAATGGTTTTTACTCCCTTTTCAATTTCTCTTTTTATAAAATATTTTTTGGCCTTATGACCATTCTTTTCACAATATGTGCAACAAAGATGTAATAAGGATGAAGAAGCTTTTATAAAGTGTTTGGTTTGAAAGAGTATTGGAGTGATTTTATCCAATACCATTTTTGTCAAATGGTGATCTTTGAGAGCCAAGAAGTTTTTCAAAATTTTCTTTTCCTTTTGTAAATTTTTCAAAACACATGGTGAGATCACTCACCTTTTTCTTCAAATCATTGTAATCAACCATGCATTTCTCAAGAGAAAGAACTTTTTCACAAAGATTTTTGTTCTCTATAACAAGTTTTTGAAATTCCATGTTTGAGAATTCCTTTTCCTTTTTTAAAACTTCTAATGATTCAAGAAGAGTTTTATTTTCACAAACAAGTTTTGAATTTCCATTTAATAAATTATCAATCTTATTTTTCAACTCTTTATTTCTTTTGGAAATCTTTTTTAATTGATCATACATTCTATAAGCATGGAATTTGGATCATCATCATCATCATCATCATCAATAAAATTAGAAAAGCTAGAAGGTAAAGATTGTACCTTACTTTCTAATGCCAGGAAGCACATGTTGGTCTTTTCTTCTCCTTCACTCTCATTTGAGTCTTGATTCCAAGCTTCTATTAGGCCTTTGACTTTCTTCTTTTTCTTTATTGCTTCAAGCTTTGCCTCTAATGCTCCTTTTTCCTTTTCTACGGCTTTTGGACAATCGGCTACAAGATGATCGGTGCTATAGCATTCAAAGTACCTAGCCTTAAAGAGTGAGGAACTTTGTCCTCCTTCCTTGAATGGAGGTTTCTTTCCTCTTTTGTTGAAGCCTTTCTTGTAGAACTTCTTGAATTTTTTAACCACTAAAGCCAGATCTTCATCTTCATCATTTTCATCTTCATTGTTGGATGAACTTGCTTGCTCTTCCTCATTTATTTGAGTACCACACATTTTCTCCCTTTGTCTTCTTCTTCCATTTCATTTAATCTCTTTATCTTCATCTCATAGGTAAGAAGTCTCAAATCTTTGGACTCTTCTATGGCAAGAGTTTTTGATTGCCTTACTTTTGGAAGTGCGTCTAGAACTTTTCTATTTACCTCTCCCCTTGTGTATTCTTTCCCATATGCCTTTAGCCCATTTGTGATGTTGGTGAATCTTGTGAACATGTCACTAATGGTTTCATTTTGCTTCATCATGAATAACTCATAGTCTCTCACCAACATAGCAAATTTTGATTCCTTTACTTGATTTGTGCCTTCATGAGTGACTTCTAGCAATTTTCACATTTCATGATCCAAATCGCATCTGCTCACTCTATTGTATTCATTTGCATCTTAGGCACAACTTAATATATTCATGGTTTGAAAATTTAGATTCATCTTTCTTGAGTCAAATTTGTCGAATTCTTCAACCTTCTAGACTCTTCCATCATTTTGGGGAACAAAAGGTCCATTTCTTCAACACTCCAAAGATCAAAGTTAATAGCGCAAATATAGATTTTAATCCTTGACTTCCAAAATGTATAATTAGTGCCATTGAAAAGAGGAGGTCTATTAGTAGAAGAGCCTTCTACATAAGTTAGGTTTGAAATACTAGCCATTTTATAAAAGATCTTTTGCTTCTTAGGATATTAAGCCTTTGAAAGAAGACATGCTCTGATAACAATTGAAAAACCATAAAAGGAGAGAGGAGGAGGGGAGTGAATTAGGTTTTTGGCTAATTAAAACTTTTTGGACAATTATAATTAAAACCTTCGATTCTGTTTGAAGAATAATTTAATAATTCTTTTAATAAAATTTCTAACCAAACAAAATCTCTTTTATGAATAAAAGTTAAACAATAAACACAAAGATAGTGTGCAAACCACAAAGAGGAGACAAAGGATTTATAATGGTTCACTCTCTCAATAGAGCTACATCTACTACCTTGAGACTCAACTCAAGGATTTCACAAATTCACTAACACACAAGTCTTTACACAATATTACAATAAGGATCACCATTCAAGGGTTTTGTACACAAACCTCAAAGTTCACAAAACAAAACAATATAACAAAATATCAAAGGGTTACTCAAAGAATTTTTCACAAAACCTTTGATCACAAATTAAGATGAAAGAGTAGAGATAGAACAATATTATCAAAGAAGTTTGATAAGAGAAAGATACAACTTTGTACAATACTTCTACAAGCTTCCTTTCCTCCTTTTTTGAAAAATAATGATTAATAAATGCAGCTTCAAGGAGTTTTTTTTTTTTAGTATGATAAAGAAGGTTCAAAATATGCTCTTTAATGCTCTTAAAAATTGTTCTTAAATGTTCTTCAACTACTTTACATTTATGGCTGATCAATAGTCCTTTAATACGTGAAGGTAAAAAACTAGTAATTACTACTATCAGCAGCAACGGTCATTTTTTGATAGTAAAGTAGAAACCGGATGACCGGTTTGTAAAAATGGACTTCTGATTTTATTGAACAACAGAAAATCAAATGACCGATTTTCTTGAAGAGTAAAGACGAAAGACCGGTTTTTTAAGCCTAAGGAAAAACGGATGACTGATTTTCTTTGTGAAATCTGAAAAGTCAAATGTCAGATTTTCTAAGTAGAGGATTGGATGACTGGGTTTTAGACTTGGAAAAAATTGGACATCCGGTTTTCTTGTAAAATATAGTTTTTCCTTCACTTTCAAAACATGTATTCTTAATGAAACTTTAAAATAGTAACACTTTTAAATCATCAAAGCTTTTTCAAGAGCACTTAGTTTTTCAAAGATAATTTCTCAAGGTCTTTAGCTTGATCACTTCATCCTCATAAAATCTTGTAGTCTTGAGTGATCTTTTGTTTCTTTGTAGATTACCCTTGAGACTCCTTTTGTGCATCTTTTGTTCTTCTTATAAAACTATTTCTATCATCACAAAGCACGAGTTAATCATAATCAAAACATTACAAATATGCCTTTAGGGCTTACAAATACATTTAGAAAATTCTTTATTACTTTCATACAAAAGCTCATTCAAATATCAATTTAACAAAACATATCATGTAGACTTTTGGGTCTACTTTCTTCCTAATATTTTTCATTTTTCCAGCCCACATTTTTCCTTTTAACTCAATGATGACCCATGGGCCTCAATATAAGATAAGGTGGTTGAAGTTTGAATTGGTCAGAGATGTCGGGCCAGGCCGGGTCAACCCGGGCTGCCCGTTGTGGCTTTGACCTATTATTTACCTCTCCTCTCTTTGGTACCATGCACAGCCGACTCTCTATTTCTTTTTTCTCTTTTTCTCTGCCTCTCTCTTGGTTCTCTCAGTGGTGTCTCTGTCTCTTCTTCTTCCCTTTCTTCACCGCGGCTTGCTGCGTTTGCTGCTCTTCTCCGACGACCTCTTGGTCTTCTGTGACGCCGTCTCTAAGACTGTAAACGGTGGTTTTATGGTGATCCTAGTCCGATCATCTCTTGGTAAGTTTGTGAGAGTGAGCCGAAAGGGTGAGAGAATGGGTCACCAGTGTTTATCTTGTTTTGGTTGAGGCCATTGTCTGAGGGAATCTATTTTCACACCGATTAAACCATTATTTTACCGTCGGCTCCTCGACGCGACCACTGTTTCTCATCGCTGCTCGGTGTCGTTCGGTCTCTTTTTTGCTGCGTAGCTGGCGGTACAGACACCGACGACAGGTAAGTCTCTTGCCAATCATTGGTTTATTTTATCTCACTCACGGTGTTTTTGCAGAGTTTCGGTCTTGCCGATCAACTTGAACCGATGGCAGAGGAGGAAGATCAAGAAGAAATATTTTGTAATAAAAATAGGGTTGTTTTTATTTATTCCGCTGTACTATAAAAGTTTTGTAATAGTAATTAGTATTTGTAATAGTAATTAGATCCTAACAAGTGGTATCAGAGCCCTGAAATCTACTGTTTTTGGGTGCTCTCGACGGCGCTAGCAACCTCGAAAAAATCCAGATCTGAGGGAATTATTGAGTTCCACAGAACTGGCCAGTGAAGTATTGTTTAACTCCTATTTTTTTTCTATTATTATTTTCTGTTTCTGTCATTTTTGTTGTTTCGCTTGTCGCCGTTTGTGGGTTGATTGCTATCTATGTTCTGCTTCTGAACCATGTTACAGTTCAGATTTCTGTCTACTTTTTTTTTTCAATTTGTGTTATACCTGCTTCTATTGTTCTTCTGTTTTTCCAACGATATACTGTTATATTTGTTGCTGCTGTTTTTCTGGTGGTATATATATTTATCTACTACTAATTGTTGGTTCTTCTGGATTTCATCCTGTTGCAATTTTGTTTTTCTTGTTTTTGAAAATATACAAAACCCAAGCCTAGCTTGAGTCCGAGAGATTTCAAGTAGCTATGCCTTGGCGCATTTTCGCAACATTCTTTTTTTTTTTTTTGTCTTTTTCTGTCTCTGCTGATAGACTGTCGTACAGCCCATATTTGTCAATTTCATTGTCTTGGTTATTATATTGCTACTACGCTATTCCTGATTGTGAGATTTGTGTGATTCACATTTTACTACGCACCATTTTCCAAAGCAAAAAAAATTCGGGTTATTTTATTTGTGTGACAAATTTTTTTTTTTAATCTTTCATCTTTCTAGCCAATAAATTACTCCTATTTTCCATTTAGAACATGTCAATTCCAAAAATTGAAACCGACAAGTTTGATGGTAAATCTAATTTTGTAATATGTCAGAAAAAAATGAAACCGGTTTTAGTGCAGAATAAAATTGCATCCACAATTCGTAGCCCCAAAAAGTATCCGGAATCTTGGACGGATGAAGTTCTTGCTGAAAAACTTGGTGATGCACATAGTTGCCTCACTTTGCATTTACTTGACAATGTTTTAAGAGAAATTAACGAAAAAGATAACGGTTTTGAAATCTGGACCAAACTTGAAAAACTGTTTTTAGGAAAATCTTTGTCAAACAAGATTTATTTAAAAGAACAGCTTTTTGATTTCAAAATGAGCAAATCGAAAACACTTTCAAAAAATATGGATGATTTAAACAAAATCGTTTTGGAACTTCAAAACGTTGGAGAGAAAATCTCCGATGAAAATATTGTTGTTATTTTGTTAAATGCATTGCCTGATTCTTACAGTGATGTGAAGTCTGCCATTAAATATGGTAGAGTTGGTTTGTCTTTATCTGATGTCAAAAACGCTTTGAAATCAAAAGATTTGGATTTAAGAAAAGAAAACAAATTAAGCGGAGAGAACCTTTACGTGTGAGAGAGAGAGAGATGATCGGCGGGAACCTCTTAGTCATAGGTCTAAAAGTAAAGGGAAGTTCACATCTCGAGACAAGAGTAGAGTGAAGTGTTTTTACTGTGGCAAAGAAGGTCATATGAAAAATAAGTGTTTTAAAAGAATTAAAGATGAAAAACAACATAAATTTGGTAAAGGGAGTGATAAAATCAACAAAACCCATGATTTTGATACAGATGGTAATTCTATGTATTCCGAGGTTTTGTGTGTATCCCCTTCCCCTTCTAATGTTGTTAATGATTGGATCATTGACTCTGGTTGCATTTTTCACATGACACCTCACAAACACTGGTTTTCAGATTTTAAACATCTTGATTAGGGAAAAGTTTTCATGGGTAACAACCAAGTTTGTGACATTAAAGGCGTTGGTAATGTTTTCATAAAATCGCATGATGGCATGACTAGGAAACTCACTGAGGTGAGATATGTGCCCAACCTTCATCGGAACCTTATCTCTCTTGGTTATTTAGATTCAATTGGTTTTTCTTACAAATCGAAAAATGGTGTTTTAAGAGTTTGCAAAGGTAACCTGGTCATGCTAACAGGTTTTTTAAAAGATGGAGTTTATAAACTCTCATTAGAAAAATTATTTGCAACTCATCTGCATTAATTTCAAAGTCAGTTCCTGAAAATACTATGTTGTGCCATCGTCGAATTGGCCACATTAGTGAAAAGGGACTGCAGTATTTACAAAAACAAAAACTTTTACGTAGTGACAAGATTGACTCTTTTGGATTTTTATGACCACTGTGTTTTGGGAAAACAGCACAAAATCAGTTTTTCAACTAGCACACACAAGTCCACTACAATACTTGATTATGTGCATTGTGATCTGTAGGGACCTGAAAAGGTCCCAACCTATGGTGGTAATACTTATTTCCTATCTGTTGTTGATGATTTTTCTAGGCATATTTGGGTTTTTCTTTTGAAAGCAAAGGATCAAACTTTTGAAAAATTTTGTAAGTGGAAACGTCTTGCCGAAAAGTAACTCGGAAATAAATTAAGAACCATTAGAATAGATAACGGTCTTGAGTTTTGTAACCGTAAGTTTTCTGATTTATGTGCATCTCATGGCATCTTGCATCATAGGACGGTTAGGCACAACCCCCAGCAAAACGGAGTATCTGAGAGGATGAACCGTACCATTACGGATAAAGTTAGGTGTCTTATGATTTCTTTTGGTGTCCCAAAACCTTTCTGGGGTGAAGCCATTAGCACGGCTGTATAGCTCATTAATAGATCCCCTTCCACAGCTATAAACTTTAGAACTCCTATAGAGTTGTGGTGTGGTAAACCTCCAAACCTGTCAAACCTTAGAATTTTTGGGTGTGCTGCTTTTGCACATCAGAAAGAAGGTAAGCTAGATCCCAAGTCTAGAAAGGGTGTATTCATAGGTTACCCTAGTGGAGTGAAGGGTTATAGAATATGGCTCAAGGGTGAGCCAAGTGTGAGGATAGTGATAAGCAGGGATGTGGTTTTCAATGAGCAAGAGATGTCTTGTCTTAAGGATAAGCCTGAGCCTGTTAATTCATCCTATGTCCCCACAGTAAATAGCATTCTAATGGAGGTGGAGGTTAATCCCAAACCCTCACAGGAACTACCTCTTGAGCCTGAAACCCAAGTAGAACTTGTTGTACCATCTAGTGTTCCCGAAGCCAACGAGCCTGAGTTAGAAGGTTCTGATGATGAGGAAGAGCACCCTAAGGCATAAGCACAAGCCCTTAGAGATTATCAGTTGTCTAGAGATAGGGTTAGAAGAGTGCCTAAGGAACACACTAGATATGGTTACTCATATATTGTCTCATATGCATTTGCTGTTGCATCTTATGTGGAAGAGAAAGAACAACTATGTTTTTCTGATGTTTTGAAGAGCCCTAATCACTCTTTATGGTTGCGTGCTATGGATGAGGAAATATCTTCTCTTGACAAAAACAAAACCTGGATTCTTGTTCCAAAACCCTCAGCTCAAAAGTTAGTTGTTTGAATGGATTTTTAAAATCAAAGAGCCTGAGTCTTCTAAAGAACCTCCAAGGTTCAAGGCCAGGCTGGTTGCGAAAGGTTTTTCACAAGTTGAGGGCATTGATTTTAACGAAATCTTCTCTCCTGTCGTTAAATACAAAATAATTAGAATCATGCTTACTCTTGTTGCTTTCTATAATCTTCACCTTGAACAACTTGATGTGAAAACTGCTTTCTTGCATGGTGATCTCGAGGAGACCATATATATGCGTCAACCTCCAGGTTTTGAAGTTAAGACTAAGGAACACATGGCATGCCTCTTGAAAAAGTCTTTATACGGACTTAAACAATCTCCGAGACAATGGTACAAGAGGTTTGATTCTTTTATGTTAAAATTTGGTTTCTTGCAAACTAATTATGATAGTTGTCTTTATTTCTTTGGAAATAACGTTGATAGTGCTATTTATTTGTTACTTTATCTAGATGATATGTTAATTGCTTGCAAACATAAAGCCAAAATTGATGATTTGAAATCTTTACTAAAGTCCGAATTTGACATGAAGGATTTGGGGTCTGCATCCAGGATTCTTGGGATGTTTATCACTAGAGTTAGGACTGATCATTCCCTTTTCTTATCTCATAAACCATTTCTTTAGAAAATTGTCTCTAAATTTTTTATGCGTCTTTGTAAGCCCGTTATTAACCCTGTTGCGAGCCATTTCAAACTTTATGACACAACTTGTCCTAAAACCGAGAGTGAGAAAAGAGATATGGCAAATATTCCCTATAAAATAGTCATAGGCTCAGTTATGTACTCAATGATATCCACCCGACTAGACATTGCTTTTTCTGTAAGCCTTCTTAGTAGATTCATGTCTAACCCAGGGAGGGATCACTGGGCTGCTCTCAAGTGGGACATTGCTTTTTCTGTAAGCCTTCTTAGTAGATTCATGTCTAACCCGGGGAGGGATCACTGGGCTGCTCTCAAGTGGTTGCTGTGTTACCTTAACGGAACTACATATAGGGTTTACACTATCACAATTGGTATGATGATTTTGAACTAATAGGTTATGTCGATTCTGACTTTGCAAGTGACAAGGATGGTAGAAAATCTACCTCATCCTATTTCTTTATCCTAGCGGGTAATTGCGTCTCATGGAAATCTCAACTATAGCCAGTAGTTGCCTTATCAACTACCGAAGCTGATAATATTACAGCTACGGAAGCCATCAAGGAAGTCATTTAGCTTCAAGGGTTATTGAATGAATTACATATTTTACATTCAAATGCTATTATTTATACTGACAATCAGAGTTGTTTACATTTATACAAAAATCCAGTCTATCACGAAAGGACAAAGCATTTAGATGTCAAATATCATTTCATTAGGGAAAAAGTCTCTATTGGTTTAGTTGACATAAATAAGACTAGTGCTAATGACAATCCTGCAGATTTTGGTACTAAAATTGTGAGCTCTGACAAATTTATGTTTTGTAGGGGTTTCCTTCACTTGGACACAGGTTGACTCTAATTGAGTCATTCGAGGGATGAAAAAATATTGTTCAAGGTGAAAATTGTATACTTTTGGGCCTAATTTCTTCCCAATATTTTTTTCATTTTTCCAGCCCACATTTTTCCTTTTAACCCAATGATGACCCATGGGCCTCAATATAAGATAAGGTGGTTGAAGTTTGAATTGGTCAGAGATGTCGGGCCGGGCTAGGCCAACCCGGGCTGCCCGTTGTGGCTTTGACCTATTTATTTACCTCTCCTCTCCTCGGTACTACGCACAGCCGACTCTCTATTTCTTTTTTCTCTTTTTCTCTGCCTCTCTCTTGGTTCTCTCAGTGGCGTCTCTGTCTCTTCTTCTTCCCTTTCTTCACCGCGGCTTGCCGCGTTTGTTGCTCTTCTCTGACGACCTCTTGGTCTTTTGTGGCGCCATCTCTGTGACTGTTGTGGTGATCCTAGTCCGATCATCTCTTGGTAAGTTTGTGAGAGTGAGCTGAAAGAGTGAGAGAGGGGGACACTAGTGTGTATCTTGTTTTGGTTGAAGCCATTGTCTGAGGGAATCTATTTTCACACCGATTAAACCATTATTTTACCATCGGCGCCTCGACGTGGTCGCTGTTTCTCACCGCTGCTTGGTGTCGTTCGATCTCGATTTTGCTGTGTCGCTGGTGGTACAGAATTGTGGCGACAAGTAAGTCTCTTGCCGATCGTTGGTTTCTTTTATCTCACTAACGGTGTTTTTGCAGAGTTTCATTCTTACCGATCGGCTTGAACCGACAGCAGATGAGGAAGATCAAGAAGAAATATTTTGTAATAGAAATATGGCTGTTTTTATTTATTCCACTGTGCTATTAAAGTTTTGTAATAGTAATTAGTATTTGTAATAGTAATTAGATCCTAACACATCACTTGTTCAATTCAATTATTATATTCAATTAAAACATACCAAATTTTCATAATTAATAAACAGTTACAAGTTAAGGTTTATTTTCCACTTACCTCGAATGGAGCAAACTAATAAATTGTTCGAATTATCGAACCAAAACCTTCCTCGATACACCCTAGCATGAATCAAATAAAAATCTTAAATCAATTAATACCTTAAAATATTTCATCTTAACAAGATATAATCAAACCTATTTACGTATAGGAAACTAAGAAGAAAAAGAAAACGTTACCTTGCATATCTCTCTTCGGGTAACTCCATGGAACAGAGGAGAACATAAGAGAAAAATGATGAAGGCAATTGGTATATATAGAGGGAGTAGGCGATGGAAAAGAAAACGTTACCTTGCATATCTCTCTTCGGGTAACTCCATGGAACAGAGGAGAAAATAAGAGAAAAATGATGAAGGCAATTGGTATATATAGAGGGAGTAGGCGATGGAAAAGAAAATAGGAGAAAAATGATGAAGGTAACTGGTATATATAGAGGAAGTAGTGAGTGGAAAAGAAACTTGGGGAGCAAGAGTGGCCAAAGGATAAGAGTAAATGGCTTGTTCAAGAAGGGTTATAACTTTGCTTAATGACCAAGGGAAAAAGCTTCACTTTTATTTTTTTGGGGAAAGGTGCGGGTGTTACAATGCCTCTCTTCTTGATTTATTTGTAATTTTGGGCTTGCCCACTGGTGGTTAAGAATTCCTTTTCAATATCCCCAAATCTAACCCCATATATGAATTCATCAAAAGAAAGAGTTATCCATCTCACCTCTCCACCTTCTGAGCTAGCTTTTTAACCGATCCCCTCAGCAACACTGAAGTGTTGGCTCCAGTTTTTTAGGGAGACTTCCAGCTAATCGAGGCACCAAGATACAAGTGCTATATTCTATGATGGTTTTGCTCGACTTGTCTAATAATGCTAAAGTATATCTAGATATGCGTTAATTCTATATGCTCGAATTGATGAGAAGATGGTCGAGCTACGTTTTAATCATGACTATCATTTGAGCAAGCTGCACCAGGTTGAAACAGAACTTGGCGAGCCCAAGTGGGATGCAAGGATTGCCTAACAATTCAACCTACATGCTACAGAGCGCACCAAAGTGAAGCTTTTCCGTAAAAATGCCCGTCGAGAGAAACAGCTGAAGGCAACCTGAGCTGAAAAATGTAGAGGATGAGGATACTAGACATGCTCTATTCAAATGCTTACAAGTCTCTCCTATCTGTGATGCCCTTATGAGAACCTTATACAAGATTTTTTGCATCCCTCTTGTGGTATTTTAGATATCATGTAGAGAATTCTAAATTTTCCTCTTCAGGATAATTATCTGTTTTCTTTTCTAGCTATTTGTTCATGTTTATTCTTTTGACATATATTCAATGTAAGAGCAGTACTCGACACAAGTCTCATTTGAAATAGTAATAACTCTAGCAAAGGAGTATGAGTTAGTATCCTCCATTCCATTTCATCTCACGAGTCCTGTGAACTCAAGGAGGAGTTCAAGGGCAGTGTGCACCCACAAATGGAAAGGAAAGATAAAAGTTGTAGTTATTGAGAACCTACGAGTGTTGCAAGTCTAGGGTTGTAAATAGATCTAGACCTTGAGGGTATTTCCAAACCCAGACACATTTTTATAGTGAAACTTGGACCCAGATCTGGATCCATACCCTTTACGTATAAAATTTCAGAATCCAAGGTAGGGTATGGGTATGCCGGTACCCGTATGACATTTTTCTATTTTTTTCTTGTTAAACAAAAATATATAAAACAATGTATAACCCTAAAATAAAAATTTTAACATGATTAACATAATCTCCTCAACATTTCTTTTAACAAATGCAATCATTTAACATCTCTATTCAAATGAGTAAAACTTCAAATACACACAAAATTTTCATAGTACATGAATCCAACTAGAACTTTGGATTTATACATTACAAGTGTACGTAAAATATGGATAATTATGAATATGTAGCTAAAGATAAAAAAATTCACATTAATGGGTATTAATATAATATAATATAAATTATAATATAAAAATTTATAAATTATATATTAATATAATATAATATATATAAATATATTATTATTTTTATTAATACGGGTATACAGATATACGGGCTTGGGCATCATCATACCCTACACAGATCTATGTAACAGAATTAATACAGATACAGGTACAAATCCGCGGGTATAAAATTTAAACATTACCCGTTAAAAATAAGTATAAATTCGTGCGAGTGCGGATAAGACTTACCCCGTTTATAGGCTTAGTTGCAACGGCCAAGGCAAGTTACTTCTACACCACTAGGGACTCGGTATCTCAAGAAGGGGAAAGCTCGTGAGTGTGGAGATTCAAATTCAACATAAATGCATCGTGGAGCACAAAATAGTGAGCATTTGAGGTTTACTTTGAGACTTAAGTGCCACTACTCATCTAGCTTTATAAAAACGGTTGATTCTCTCACCTTTTGCAAAGCATATAGAAGTGAAAGTTTCCAGTGGGAAAAACAATCTTGTGTTTTCTGTCTATTATTGTAAAAAAAAAATGTACATTATATAGTTGTCACCATGTGTGATTAATCCTAAACCAACTATAATTAGGAAATCCTAAACCAACTATAATTAGGAAACTAATAAACTAAATATAAATGGATTAGGAGATATAAATCCTAACAATAATAATAATCCTAATCATAGTAGAAATTTAATCCTTAACACTCCCCCTCAAGTTGGAGCATGAAGATCTGAAATGCCCAACTTGGAAACTAAACGATGAAAGTGAGTGGGATGAAGAGCTTTAGTGAGAACATCGGCTGGCTGATGTTCACTTCGAATATAATAAGGAGAAATAAATCCGTCTTGAAATGCATCACGGACAAAATGACAATCAATTTCAATATGTTTAGTACGTTCATGGAATACAGGATTTTTAGCAATGTGAAGAGCAGCTTGATTATCACAGTGTAATAAAATGGGGTGTGTGATAGGCACCTGAAGATCGCGAAGGAGGCTAGATAACCATTTTAGTTCACATAAAGTCATCGTCATGGAGCGATATTCAGCTTCAGCAGAAGAGCGAGAAACGGTATGTTGTTTCTTTGTTTTCCACGAAATAGGAGAACCACTGAGTGAAATAAAATAGCCGGTAACAGAACGCTGAGTAATGGGGCATGTGGCCCAATCGGAGTCACAGTATGCACTCAGGACAAGAGGAGAATTAGACTGAAGAAGAATACCACGACCAGGATTACCTTTGAGATATCGAACAACTCTGATAGCCGCATCCCAATGAGCTTGGCGAAGAGCGTGCATAAACTGAGCGAGCGTGTGAACAGAGTAAGCGAGCTCAGGTCGTGTAAGAGTAAGGTAGATAAGCTTACCAATAAGTCTGCGGTATCTTTCTGGGTTATCGAAATAAGATCCAGTATTCTTGGCTAACTGATGATTGGGTTCAATAGGTGTAGATACTGGCTTGGCCCCTAACAAACCAGTTTCAGAAAGAATTTCCAAAGTGTACTTTCGTTGGCATAAAAATAAACCCGAAGGGTTTCTTGCAATTTCAATACCCAAAAAATATTTGAGAGAACCCAAGTCCTTCATATGAAAGCACTTATTTAAGGAAGCTTTGAATTTATTGAGAGTGGGTAGTGAATTTCCAATAATTAGTAAATCATCCACATAAATAAGGACACATAAAAAAATATTTCCGCGAGAATATGTAAAGAGAGAATAATCTGCATAAGACTGAGAAAAGCCACACTTACGAAAAGCGGCAGTCAATTTTGAAAACCAGCACCGAGGAGCTTGACGAAGGCCGTATAAAGATTTCTTCAGAAGACAGACTTGTCCTCGGAAAGAGGGCCGAAAACCAGGTGGCGGTCGCATATAAACTTCTTCCTGCAAATCTCCATGGAGAAACGCATTGTGAACATCCATCTGATGAATAGGCCAATTTCGAGCAGTAGCGACAGAAAGTAAAGTGCGAACTGTGACCATTTTAGCAACTGGGGCAAATGTGTCCGTGAAGTCAACACCTGCCATTTGTGTGTTTCCCAAAACCACCAAGTGGGCTTTATATCGCTCGACGGTGCCGTCTGCTTTGTACTTAATACGAAAGACCCATTTACTCTCTAGAGCACGTTTTCTAGGAGGCAAGGACGTTAAAGACCATGTGCCATTCTTTTCGAGTGCATCAATTTCTTGGCGCATAGCGGCGCGCCAAAGAGGATTAGATACTGCTTCAGAGTAGGTGGTGGGTTCGGATTCTGTGTCTACCGATGCTAAAAAATGCCTGTGTGAAGGAGAAAATTTTTTGTAGTCCACAAATTGTGTTATAGGGTAAAGGGACGTACCTGAGAGGTCCGAAGAGGATGAGGGAGTAGAAGAGGAATGGGATATAGAAGTCTTCCATATAGCATTACAATCAAAATCTTGGAGTCGAGCAGGAACCTTTTTAATTCGAGTACTTTTCCTTGTACCAAGTATTTCTGTGGACTGGCTTGGAGAAGGAGGAGCAACTGGTATAAATGTTACTGGATTTGGAGCCACTGGATGAGGTGCAGTGGAAATGTTCTGGTCCAAGAAGCTACCTGGATTGGATGGATCCGCAACTGGGCCCGTGGTGTGGTCTTGAGTGGGCAAGACAGAAACAGAAGTTCGATCGCTGGGATAGAGGCGCTGGGTCGTGCTATTAGCAGGGAGAGAATCGGCTGGGCCATACGTGCTAGGCTGTGCGCGTTGGGCCTCGCTGTCAAAAGGAATAGATACGGCTGGGCTATGTGTACTGGGCCGATCGTGATGGGCCGCACGAGATGCTGGGCCAGGTGAGTCAACACCTTGGAGAAGGGCTGTCTTGGTCGTGGGCTCCTCCTCCCTTTGTCTTATTGGGCTACATCTTGCGGGGCTATTTGCTCTGGGCTGAATTTGTCTGTTATTTTCACGAAAGAATTTACTCCCCCTTGCTTGTAAGCCCAACATTTGTTCCCCAAAATTATAAGAGCTTGCAAAATCTGGAGTACATTGTGGGGTTTTCGAGTCTCTGTATGAAAACTGTGTCTCATAAAAAATTACATCTCTGGATATAATGAACTTCTCTCTTTTTAAATCATAAAATCGCCAACCTTTCTTGTTGAAGGGATACCCAAAGAAGACACACATTCTACTTCGGGCTCTGAATTTATCTCTAGGTAGATCATGATCATGGACATAAGCTAAACACCCAAAACTTTTAATGTGAGAATAAGATGGTCTTTTCCCATGTAGCATCTCATAAGGCGTTTTTCCATGTAACAATGAAGAGGGTGTGCGATTTATAAGATATCCGGCTGTCAGAACACATTCTCCCCAAAATTTTATGGGTAGGTTAGCTTGAAACCGCAAAGCACGAGCAACATTCAGGATATGCCGATGCTTCCGTTCGACCCTGCCGTTTTGTTGTGGAGTCCTAGCGATGGTGGTCTGATGTATCATGCCATGGGCAGAAAAATATGATTTTAGACAAATAAATTATTTACCATTATCACTCCGGACTGTCTTTACGGTTTTGCCAAATTGGGTTCTCACCATGGCAAAATAATCTTTTAAAACGGATGCAACTTCGCTTTTCTCTGAGATCAAATATATCCAGACTGCCCTGGAATAATCATCTACTATAGTAAGGAAATAAGAGGCCCCGATAGTAGATACAGTTTTGTATGGTCCCCATAAATCACAATGAATTAAATCAAAAGTCTGAGATGCTTTATTTATACTCAAAGGAAAGCAGTCACGAGTCTGTTTAGCACGCAAACAAATATCGCAAGGTGTAGATTTGGTTTTAGAGTCTTTAGAAAGTCCCAAGAAATTATTTACCACAAAATCCGAAGGATGGCCCAACCGTATATGCCATAATGTGCTGGAATCAAGAACTGTGCTAGAAAAAGCGTACAAAGCTGATAATTGCAACGGCTTGTAGAAGAAAATCCTATTCCTTTGCTCACCCACTCCAATCGGGCTTATCGAGATACGGTTCTGTATAATACAAAAATTATCAAAAAAAGTGATAAAACACTGAGAGTCTCGGGCCAATTGAGACAAGGAAATTAGGTTGCATTTAAGTTCAGGAATTAAAAGCACATTTAGGAGTTCGAGTCCGGGAGTTGAGGAGACCATTCCTTCTTGAAGAGCAATTGTCTTAGTACCATTAGGTAGACCAATGGTATACGGGTAGACATTATTTAAATTGCTCAAAAAATCTTTCCTACCAGTCATGTGATGAGAACATCCTGAATCCAAAATCCATAAATTTTTCATACCAGATAATTTATCGAATTGAGTGACATCTGTGTTATTTATAAAGGTCAACAATTTTGACCATTGTTCACTTGATAAATTGGAATATTGTTGCTGGACCTTCTTGCTCAGCTGAAGTTTCTACGTCAGCAACAAACGGCGTTCCTCCACGTTGGTCTGTCGTGGCGATATTGGCCCACGCATTAGCCGATCATCCTCTCTGCGTAAGTTGTTGCTGCTGTCTTCCTGTACCACGGCCAGAAAATGGGCGAGATCTGCCTCGCCATCTACCTCTTTTACTGCGATCTTGTGGTGTTCCGCGGTCTCGGCTACTGCGACTAAGCGAAGGTTTGCTCCAAGTACAATGCCTGCAAATTATGCCGTACCAAGTTGAAGACAATGAACTCGGCGATGAACGGCGGTGAGCAACGGTGAAGGCCATACTTTCAAAATTATTATTATATTTATTTATTTTTTTTTTTTAGCAAAGTTTTTTTTTTTCCGAACTTGGCTCTGATATCATGAAAGTTTCCAGTGGGGAAAACAATCTTGTGTTTTCTGTCTATTATTGTAAAAAAAATGTACATTATATAGTTGTCATCATGTGTGATCAATCCTAAACCAACTATAATTAGGAAATCATAAACCAACTATAATTAGGAAACTAATAAACTAAATATAAATAGATTAGGAGATATAAATCTTAACAATAATAATAATCCTAATCATAGTAGAAATTTAATCATTAACAAGAAGCAAGTGCTATGCGTGAATGTTTAAAGATTGCAAACTGTTTCAGGTATTCAAAGGTTATTTTTTAAAGTGATTGAGAAGTTTCCATGGACAGAATTAATTCTTTTAATAGAAACTTGTGTGCAATGGGTCATAACTTTCGGCATATTAGAAATTTACCATACAAACTTGTTAGCTCTCTTATTTTTGTTAGATAATTTGTGAACGTTCCTATTCTTATACTAGCTTATCAAGTTATTTCAAATTATCCCATCAACATTGGAATTGAGGTGATATATTCTCAAATTATCTCTACTGTCAAGTAAATATTTTTTAATCTATTTTTTTTTCCCTTAAAAGCAAGTTATTTTTAAATTATTTATGTAAAAAATATTTCTGATTGGAAAACGTTAAAGAAAATTATTTTTGACAAAACTATTATGAAGGTGTTTTTCAAATTCTTTTATTTTTAGCATCACTAAGGTAAAAATAAAAATGTTATACTTTATTAAAATAATTGTTTAAAAACACCTTTTCTTTTAATCAAGAGTTTAAAATAACAACACAAAACATCCCTAAATCATAATATACCCCAAAAGGAAGTAATGAGTAGGCTTCATAATGATCCAGATGGACAAAGTGTAGATTATTGAGAAAACAACAAATCAAGAAAAGAAAAAGAACATTTTACTGTCATGCACTTTGTCACTACTCTTTGGACTTATCAAACACCTCTCTAGATTTTCCAAAAAAAAAAAAAAAAAAGAAAAGTTCAAACACCTCTCTCCTAAAAAGCATTCTTTCCACCCAACTTCCCCCACATTTATTAGGGTTTTTTTTTTTTCTTCTCTTTCTGCCCACTGAATCTGCACATTTCACATCAATTCGATTTTTTTTTTGTTACTGTTGCTATTACTCAGAAGTACCTACTAGTATATACCAGGCCGAGTTTAACTCACCGAGTTAACTCAAAGTCATCCCCTCTTGTCTATCCATCTTCGCACACTCACCCATCCCATTCTTTCCTTGTGTGATATAAGTGGTTCAATTTTTCACTAGGTTAGGTGGTTTTTAGTTGATTTTTTTTTTTTTTGGTTGAAGTTTGATATTGGAGAAATGGGAATTCATTTCTTTATTAACCCAGATTGATTAGTAAATCTTGTGTTAATAAGGCTTAAGTAAAAGCAGTAGCAGCATTAGGCCCAGATATAAAGATCCAGTTTTCAAAGTGCCAGCTTATCGTTATTTTGTTGTTTCTGGGATTATCATGATCTCAGATTTTGAGAGTTTTAGGAGGTCTTTTGTTTGGTGACTCTGTTGATTTGTTTTCTGAGATTTTAGGGTGGAAATTTTGCAGTCCAGATGGAGAAAGGAATTGAACATCTGGTAGCTGCAAGGAAATCGTTGAAGCTTAGTTTAGAAAAATCAAAAGGTCTGGGGTCGTCTCTCGATAAAATTGGACCTAGATTAGATGAGATTAAGCAGACACTACCGTCTTTGGAGGCTGCAATTAGACCGATTCGAGCTCCCAAGGATGCACTCTCTGACGTTGGGGGTCATATAAATCGAGCTGTTGTCCCTGCCACTGCCGTACTTAAGGTTTTTGATGCCATTCATGGCCTCGAGAAGTCATTGTCCGATCCGCAGTCAGATCTTCCTGGTTACCTTGGTGTGCTCAAGCGGCTTGAGGAGGCACGGAGGTTTTTGGGGGAAAACTGTGGAATGGCAATTCAGTGGTTGGCTGATATTGTGGAATATTTGGAAGACCATAAGGTAGCTGATGGCAAGTTCATTTCCAATTTGAACAAGGCTCTGGAGCATCTTAGAGAATTGCACAGTAATGAGGAAAAGGGTTGTCTTGATGGAGGGCTACTTGAGGCAGCTTTGGACAGACTGGAGAATGAGTTTCGGCGGCTCTTGACCGAAAATAGTGTTCCCTTGCCAATGTCTTCATCTCCTTTGCCTGGTGAGCAAGCGTGCATTGCCCCATCCCCTTTACCTGTGGCTGTCATTCAAAAGTTGCAGGCAATTCTTGGTAGGTTAATTGCAAATAAGAGACTTGATAAGTGCATATCTATTTATATTGAAGTTCGAAGTTCAAATGTTCGGGCAAGTTTGCAGGCTCTTAATTTAGATTACCTTGAGATATCAGTATCTGAATTTAATGATGTGTTGAGTATAGAGGGTCACATTGCTCAGTGGGGCAGGCATTTGGAGTTCGCCGTAAAGCACCTTTTTGAGGCTGAGTATAAACTTTGCAATGATGTATTCGAGAAGTTGGGATTGGATGTTTGGATGAGCTGTTTCGCAAAAATTGCTGCACAAGCTGGTATTCTTGCATTCCTTCAATTTGGGAAAACAGTTACAGAGAGTAAGAAAGATCCTATTAAGCTATTAAAACTGTTGGATATCTTTGCATCTCTTAACAAGTTAAGGTTGGATTTTAACCGGCTCTTCGGAGGAGCAGCATGTGCTGAAATCCAAAACCTAACTAGGGATCTTATCAAGAGTGTGATTGAAGGGGCTTGTGAGATCTTCTGGGAACTTTTGGTTCAAGTTGAACTGCAGAGGCAAACCCCACCTCCTCCAGATGGGAGCATCCCGAAACTGGTAGTATTCATTGCTGATTACTGCAACAAGTTGCTCGGAGATGATTATAAATCAATTTTGACACAAGTTCTAGTCATTGAGAGAAGCTGGAAGCACGAGAAGTTTCAGGAGAGACTTCTCATTAATGAACTGCTGAATTTGATCAGAGCTGTTGAGGCGAATCTAGATAAATGGTCAAAAGGTTATGAGGATACCATATTGTCATATATTTTCTTGATGAACAATCACTGGCACTTATACAAGCACCTTAAAGGTACAAAACTTGGGAGTCTTTTGGGAGAATCTTGGTTAAGAGAGCACGAGCAGTATAAGGAGTACTATTCTGCTATCTTCTTGAGAGAGAGCTGGGGGAAACTACCTGCCCTTTTGAGTAGGGAAGGTCTCATTTTGTTTTCTGGTGGACGTGCTACTGCTCGTGATCTTGTTAAGAAAAGATTAAAAGCTTTCAATGAAGCATTTGATGATATGTATAAGAAACAATCCAACTGGATCATTGTAGACAAAGATCTACGAGATAAAACATGTCAGCTCATAATTCAGGCAATTGTGCCTGTTTACCGTAGCTACATGCAGAACTATGGACCGTTGGTTGAGCAAGACCCGAGTGCTAGCAAATATGCGAAGTACACAGCTCAATCTCTGGAGAAAATGCTCCACTCTTTGTTTCAACCAAAGCCTATGAGACATGGTAGTTTCAAAGTTGTTAAGCAGCCTAGCGGGAAATTCAACAATGGGACTACGGATCCATATCAAACACCTCGTAGTGGCAAATGAAAATCTATTTCTTGCGGTTTCAAGTTCGCGGTTAACCTAACTGGAACCCCTAAACATCATATGCTTTGGCATTGTCTCGTTGTTAGCCAGCCCAGAAAGGCTGTATATATCAAATATCAACCAGATTTATAAGCTTTCTCTTGAGGAAATGGGGACTGGGAATTACTCTGGCCTGATCTCAATGGTGGATTCCTTGGCTGAAAATTGTGAGAGGACAAACAATACCTCTACCTGCTCCCTAATACTTGCTACAAGAAGCAGAAGCAATGAGCAGTTCATTCTTCTTCGAGCCAGTGGTTCCGAATCCCAGAGGGGGTATTTAATTTATAGCTATTCAACTTCTCTTGCTCAAAAGGATTCTAGTAAAATCACTTGTTAGATAATCAGTGGGGCAAATTTCCTGTATTCTAACAGATCTCTGTACAATTATTTTGTATAAGTTACATCCAGGGTTTTGCCAGGGTTATAATCTGGCCATTATATTCATAATCTGGGTGAGGATAAAGTAGACCATGAATACTTTGGTTTCTCCATGATTATATTTCGTTGCAAACTGGAGAAATTTTGACAATAAGATTTTCTCTGCTGTTTTACCTGTTGATTTATAATGCTTCTTCTTCCCTATATCATTTTCTCTTGCCTAATTATATATTCAAATGCTTGTGTTCTTTGAGAAATTTGCCTGTCTAACCTGTGGAATGAAATTCAGGAGGATCAGTTCTTCCTTCATGCTTTACAGAGACTGTAGAATGCACTACAATAGGTCAGCTTGCTTTGATTGAAAAAGGTAATTCTGTTCTAACCTTCAGTTGGCATGATCCCTTATACTTTATGTTCTTTGTCTATTTTTCTTTACTGTTCTTGGGCAATTTATGAACAAAAGGGGATTTCCATAATCAATCCAAGGATTTTGGCCTTCCTTTTCTTGTTATGTGGTTGCAGCACTTTGGCCTTGTGGCACTTGATGAAACCTACTGTATCTATTTTTGTACTGGCTGAGTCTTGATTGATTAGTCAGAGTCGTGTACCTTATATAATGAGTACCCTCCTTCTATTGACAGTAAACATTAGGCAGTAGAAAGTTCAATAGAATCTAGGTTCCTCTGTGCATACAAAGTGTTGGTTTACAATCTTCTTTTGTGTTCTCTCTCTCTCTCTCTCTCTCTCTAGCTGTTCTTTCAAAATTTCACTTACTGAAACTTTCTAGGGATGGATATATGGATACCCTCGTAGATAAAATTGTTTCTTGCATTCCATATCTGTTGCCAGCTAATAGCTGCAAAAAGTTGAAGCGTTGCTTATTCGATTAAAAGAAGTAAATTAATCGAAACCTCACACATAAAAGATGCATTTAGGGAGGAGCTAATGAATGAGGGTCAAATGATGTGAACTTCCATTTGTTCTTGGTGTCTTGGCTAAAGGAAACTGAAGAAATATATGTAAGTGGTGTTCCCAGTCTCTAGCACTAAAGGGAACAGGGTAGAACAAGGAACGTGATGTTGATTGAGTCGCATAAGCGAAGGAAGCAACTAAGTAAACAACATGGCCAAACAAACAGTCGTACACGAGGGGCATCCAGACTATATCCTTCAACTTCACCTATCTAGACTATATCCTTTTGTGCATAGTATGTGAGATCTTATGGATGTATCCATCCATCTTATAGTATTATGGATATTATGTTCTAAATTGAGGAAGACTTGTCTCTTCATGTTCATTCTTCAGCATGTTTTGTTTGAAATACTCGTAACCAGCATATTTTTCAAGATAAAGAGACAATCGTCACCCATCACTTTTGCTACTAAAACAAGTTAGTTTTTGCCATTTCCCTGCTTGAGTTTTGATTCGCATGTGACCAGAAAAGGCAAGGAGGAGGGTGTTTGCTGAAAGCTCGAGGCAATTGCAACAATCGAAGACAATATAATTCCTCAATCTCAAGAGTTCAGAGACCTTCACAAGTGGAAAGCGCCATGGAATGACATACTTAAGTTTGTTTAAATGCATCATTTGAAATTCTCAAATAGCAATAGTAATAGCCCTTTACACGTAAATTAACAATTTGTTTTGTAAATTAAGGATTTGAAAAACAAGATATATTTTTTTCACCTTTCATAAATAAAGAAATAAATATAAAATGGAAGTGAAAAAAATTATTAAAAGAAAGATAAATATTTCCAGCACTTCATCTTCTCCATGGAATTCCGCACCTCCGTGGGCGATACCACCTGGCAGCCCGCCGCTGATCTTGCCTTGAACTCCATGGATGCCATCCTTGCCTCCATGGTTTCTTTTTCTTTTTTTTCTCTATTAGAGGAAAGCATCTAAGACAAAAATAAAAGGTAGTCTTAATTTAAAATATAAATTTTATATATTAAAAATATTGTAAAACACAAAATACAATTGTTAATAATAAAATTTAATGTACATATAGTGCACATATGTTAATAATGAAATATGTTAATAATGAAATGAAAATTAAAAATTTGTAAGAAATATATCATTAATTAATATATATTAATTTTTAGCAAAAGGAAATGATAAATTAGCCCCGTCAAATTTTAACTATTTTTTTCAAATACAATAAAATAGGCAAGTAGATATCAAAAAAGTTATTAAACTTGCATTGCTAACCATTTCTAAAAATATTTCACTTTCATCCGAAACTCCATTTATCTTACACTTTTCGAGTTATTTCTCAAAATCCAACTAGAGTCAAGCTTAACGAGATCTTCTTTCCACTTATTTAAGGGTGTCAGAAATTTTTGAACTTAGACCTAACTCACCTCAAAAAGTACCTCAAGAGGGGAGGACGGTCCAAATATTTATAAATTGTAATTATTTTCTTTAATTAACCGATGTGAGATTCTCAACACACCCGTTCACGTTCAGAAATGGACATAGTGCAGGATTGGCACAACAACTAGCTATGATACAAAAAGTTTTTTTAAAATGATTGCAAAGTTTTTGTAGATGGAATCACTTCTTCAAACAATTACTTAAATGTTTTAAACTATATCTTTAACTTATGGTTGTGTTAATTTTGTTAGGAGTGTAAGGAATATTCCACTCATTAATGATCCTTCTGTAATTGTATTGGCTTCTCAAGCATAGGTTACTTAATTGATCTTTTGTTTCTCCCTAAACAAATATATACTAAAATGCGCATAATAGTCAAAATATTTGATCCATCAAAATCAGATTGCAGAAAATTAGATTAGAATACAATACAAGCTTCCTAATATTCCTTTCCTACTAGTAAATTTAAAAGATAAAGCAAATGATAAGAGGAAAAGGGAAGAAAATTTCAACCCTTAATCCCTCTTTTTCGACTGCATAATTTAATTGTTTCCAAGAGAGTAACTAAGATCATTCATTTATATCCTTAATCCAACCTTACCACACAAATACATAGAGAAGTAAAAAAGCAATGAATCAAGCATCTGTAGTATAATACATAGGGAGGGAACCTAATCTTAACCTCTCCGTTATTGAATAACCAAGCGTCTGGTACAGATTGTGCAGTAATACTTGCGCTTATTTTTGAAATAAAGTGGTACGAAACAAAATCTCCACTCTTTCTGCACATCCATGGCCTGAATCATCCCACCACAGTAAGGACAAGCTCCCGGTGCCGGTTGTCTTCCTAAAACCCGTTCGTCTTCGTCACAAACGAACACCAAACACATCTTCTTCTCAGATTATTTTTCTAATTCTCGCCTTCTGCAAAATCTCTGAATAGAAAATAAAACAAACACCACGATTGATTGATTTGATCGAGAGAATTGGTTGCAGTTATGATGAATTATATTCGGTTTCTAGCCTTTTGTTCTTTTATTACGACGGAGGGCGTTTTATAGGGGGAGAGAGAAGAGGTGTTCCAGAAGTCACTAGAGTAGTAGGGAGGCTGAGAATAAAGACCGGCATTTAATAGAGAACATTCCACGCGGGAGGGCGGACGCGGGTGCATACTGATTTACCAAGAAATTCTACGCTTATGTTTGGCGTGTTCTGTTCTTACTTACCTGCCTATAAAATTATTTTCTGCTAACAAATCTTTTATGGGGGTTGGTATATTAATTTTACTATCTAGTGGCGCAATTCTTTCCAACTAGAGTATTTATTTGATATGTTGTGTGACACGTCTTAAATTTTATTTATCTTGACATTGTTAACATTTTTGTAGATAAATAAAAATAAAATAAATATAGCCTTCACTATTTAAATTAAATTAATAAAAATAGATATTTGGATCATCAAAATTACATCATCTAAGTTAGACTATTTAAAATTATTTAATAATGAACGAATTTGCTTTAAATAAAACACAATAAATACAATACTTCAATTTATATTTTTGGGTTTAAATTAAATTTAGTCTAAAGTCACCTTAAATTAGATCCATTAAATAATGAGTTAAACTTATTAAATCATTTAAATTGGGTCGGATTGTCATTTTATATTAAGGTTATTAAATGATGGATTCATTCCAATGGACCTTATTGAATAAAGGGTCAGGTCCACCCAACATTGGTGATGGATCGCTTAGTGGCCAAGCATGTCAATACCCATATCCCACCTATAAATAAAGTTTTTTCCAGAGTTGAGAAATCATTTACAAGACATTCAAGGAACACACGTGAAAAACTCTCGCAAAAGATCCCTAATAAAGTTTTTATCAAAATTCAAGCATTTTCTTGCATTATTGTTCTTCGATTTCTTCTTCTCAAAGATCGAAGAAAGCTCAAACGACTCTACAATCTATCATTCATCCTTAAAATTCGTTCGATTTGAGAAGAAGCTCAAAGCCCTCAAATCAATGTCTTTCTGAAGAGAAGAATTGAAAGATTCTCTTACAAATTCGGAATTCCTCCAAAATTTTGTAATCGGTACTATATCATAAATAAAATCACATTATTTGTTACTTATCTTGCGTTCGATTTTCAGATTTAAGATTTTGCTACATATGCCCTTGATTTTTTCCGAATTAATCGAAGAAGTGTTTTTTTTTTCCATCAAAATTCTTGGACCAAATGCAACCTTAAGGTACATTATGATATATTTTTATTTTTGCAAAATAGTTCCCTACAATTTGATAAATTTTTAAATTGTAGTTTATTTCAAAATATTTTTTAAGTTATATATTAGTTTTTGCCCCTAAAAAGAAGTAGTAGTAATATATCATTCATAATCGCTTAATATATCATATAATATATCATTTAAGACACTCTTTAGTACACTTTCTCTTTTTCTAACCTTTCCAAAATTTATTTTTTATTTTATAAAATTTATATTAATAAAATTATTTTAAAATGTGTACTAAAGATTACACTTAAATAATGTATTAAAAGATCACAATTTGACCTAAAATGACAAGTAAAATATATATATATATATATATACATATATATTGCCCTGCAAATATTTATCTTAAAAGTCGGCGATCGGCAGTGTTAGTTTCTTTGCAAAATGGTACCGTTTCAGTTGACAAACTTCCCGGCCAAATGCTCGCCTACTCCTCCTCCTTCAGGTTCCTCTCTACTTCTCAAAACTTCCTTTAATTTGATGAAATCCTTCCAAGTCATTGTCCCAGCCTTTCTTCTTCTTCCTCCTCTGATAATGTTTATGTTCTATCAGGTTTGCAATGTGGATACTCGGGTCAATCGGTGGTAAGAACTAAGAACCGAGGCAAGTTCTCAAGCTCAATAATTTTTTATTCAGGCGGAAAGATGAACCCTCTGTAGCTTTTTACTTGGTTTGCAGAGAGCATTACCAATTCGGATATTAACTGTGGGAAAGAAAAGGTCAAGAGGGGTGCAGTTACTGGTTGATGAATATATCGAAAAAATTGGCCTATACTGCCCTGTTGATGACGTTCGTGTTAAATCGAATCCCAAGAATGCCCGGTTAGTAGCAGTTCTTCGGTAACTTAGCATCCTTATGTTTTTCTGCAATTTACAGATTTCGGTGGAATTTTAGTTCCTTCAAGTTTGAATGTACTTGTTGCGCTTAGTTTGGTTTGCGGGAGGGGGAAAGAAATGGAGGGTGAGGAAGGAGCATTTTTACTTCCACTAAAGAACATCTACTTTTTTAATTCTTTTATTATCATTTTTAAGGGTGAATGAATAGAGGTAAAGTGAGAAATACTTGAATTTGGTTATAATAATAGCTTATTATCAATTTGTAGCTCGTACTCTACTGCATTAAATTTATCAATTCAACTCCTAGCCAAATGAGTGGGGAGGATCTATTCACCGATTCTTATGAGGATTGTGCTCCAATACTTTAACTGTTCAATCAACCAGAAACTAATGACTTAAGCCCATGGCTCATTTTCCTGTTCTTGTTAGCATTTAACCTTCTATCTTGCATGACCAAGAGGATGAAAACGTCTCGTGACTCAGTAAAGTATGAGAATGTGAGGCAATAAAATTTCACAAGTCTTCTTTTAAAGTAAAGCATTCATTTTCTCTATTGTATCCAAGTCTTAGTTTTCCTAAGAAAAAAAAAAAGAAGTCTTTGCGACATCCTGATATCAAAAGCTTTGTTTTCGGGAATCTAACTCTCTACGTGTAGTGTTTGGCTGTGACAGTAGACCGGTCATGTTCCAACATTGCACTTTAAAGTTTAAAAACTAAAATTCTATATTGAAAAGTGGATGAAATTTTGCAAATGTGTATCTGGTGCTTCCGATTTTTGAAGATACACTTTAGAAGTTGCCAATGAGAAAATCATGATCATAACATCAAAATATAAGGAAATTATACTTTTATATGTGTGAGCATATTTAAAGAATAATATACCAGACCTAGTTGACTGATTTATCGGATTTCATTTATAAAGTAGAAGGCTCATTATCAATGCTATTTATTTTGTGACAGCGATGTGATGGCGCAGATTGAACATGAGGACATGGCATCCATGGCCCGTATCAGATCTGATGAATGGGTATATCTTGAAAGCTGTCTGAATTAATCACCCTGAAAACCTATTATTCGCTCTAAATGGAAATGCATCTCCTATATATATGTCCCTGCAAGTCATCTATCAACAAACCTAAAGAAGCAGGAACAAGAATTTAGATGTAGGTAGCAAATGACTAATCCTTTTGCTATTTTTTAAAAATAATTTTAACATTGGATTTCTGGTTAATTTTAATATGCAAGTATATTAGAAAGATGCTACCTTTCCTTTTGCTGTTTTCTCCCTTTTGATGATAGCTGATACACTGTCAATCCATGCATGATCTTCACTGTGATGCATATTCGAGAGCCCGTCCTTCTGATGAAAGAAGGAAATTTCGTAGACAACACAGAATAGAACAGATAGAAAAATGGCGTACCTCTTTGAATATCAATATGCTATTCAATCATATGCAGGTTATAATGTTGGATGAGCATGGCCTGGATGTAAACTCAGAGAAAATGGCTTCATTATTTGGGGATGCTATGAACACTGTATGGACTAATTCTACTTTTAGAACAATTTCTTAGATAAGATATTATATGTGAATTGTTGGTTATGTTATTTTTTTAATTTTTTATTTTTAACAGGACAATGACTTCCCAAAAAAAAAAAGGAAAAAAGAAAAGAAAATCTCAACCTTAGAAAGAAATATGACATCTTGAGTTGATGGGTAGGTTTGGTACTTTGTCCAAGCTGAAAAAACACCAAGTTGGATTGTCAGTATGACACAAAAAGGGCTGTTCAGAGATGACTTTTCAGCTTGTTGGTTATGTTTTACCATGTCAAAGTCCAAGCTTGAGTTTCGAAAATTTGAAGCAAAAGTAGTAATTGGGGCAACGCTTGAAAGAATGAAGTTGCAACTGCTTTGGATAAAGCTTAGAACTCTTGATATTCCACCCTTATGTTCAGCCATTTCTTTTCCTGTTTAGCATTAAATTTACAGAACAGGTTTAACACTTTTCTTGTTTAGGTCTTACAAAATAGTTCATATATGCAGTCCAAAGTGATAAAAAGTATACACAAAATTAAAGATCCACACATAGGTCCTGATATTGTTCAAAATATAACCCTTAGTTCCAGAATAGGAGATAGTTTGATCGTATAATATTTCAAACTTACCCTTGTTTGATGGTGGCAAAATTGTTGTTGACCATAAACATGTGAGAATATTGAAAGTTTACTTATTAAGAATGAACAATTTGGGAAAGTGGATATTTGGAACATGCAAAAATAGAAATGAATATAAACTCATTTGTAATGGAGGCAGTAGGTTTTTTCATAAAATGTTAACTTTTCTTTTCTCTTGTGATTTAGGGAGCTTCCAGCCTACTCTTTTGCATTGGTGGACCTTATGGCCATGGTAGGCAAGTACGAGAAAGGGCTAATCTGTCAATCAAGTTGTCATCTTTGGTTTTGAACCATGAGATTGCCTTGATTGTACTAATGGAGCAAATTTACAGGTAAGTTGATTTAATGGCTAGGAACTTGTTGGGTCTTTATAAAATCTTTTGGTATTCCGCACTAGATATTTTTCTCGGCCGTATAATCTAGATTCTGAAAAAGAATATTCTACCACAAAGCTTCAAGGAGAGAGAGTAAAGAGATTAGCTTGGAATCAGCTGTATAATATAATGAGAGACACACCTCTATAATCTGAAAGCCATATAAGATGCCGGTTTCACATTTCGGGTCAGACTGAGTACTACTCCCTCCATTTCATATTATCTGTTACTTTAGAATATTGCACAACCATTAAAAAAATGATTCGGTTGTCTTAATTGAAGATAAATTGACTAAATTGCCTTTACTTGGTAATATGAATTTATTTGAAATGTATCCAACATTTGTTTGGATTGTACTATCCCGATAATAGTAAATGGGGACAGATTTGGAGAAGTTCATAGAAAGCTTCCTTGATTTTTCTGATGTGACGTATAATTAGAAAGAAAATAGAGTAAGTCCAAGTGATAGTTAAATTGAAATGGAGGGAGTAATTGAATTAGGAATATTGTAATGGCAATGGGGTTTCCTGTTATGCCTATACATTTGATACTTGATCTAGATAGCTTATGTATATTTGGCTCATGTACATGTCTGTTTGTTGCCTTGTCCATTTTGTTTGTCATTTTCGTATGTAACTACGAGTATAAAGCCAATCTTATGTTTCTCAGAGAAAAGAAGAAAAAGATATTCTTCACTGGAGTTTACATGTGCTGCCTTCCAAGGGCGTTTCAACTATCCTCGCTAACTTACTATACTTATCGTTGCTCTGCCTTTGCTTTTTTATGTGAAATTTCTTTGACGAATAATAAAGTCGTTATGATAATGTTTTCAAAGAGTAGTTTCATTGGATTGACCAAATATTTTATGATTGAATTTTTAGGACATGGACTATACTCAAGGGACAGAAGTACCATCACTAGGTACTATGACACCATGAATCTATCTATCACTGGTATTTCTCTTGTAATTTAAAACTCAATTGTTATGATGTACTTTTTAAAGCATGAATCTTCATTTATTTATAAGTTGTAAGTATTAATCTGATAATGAAACCAATTTCTCCAACAAGATGAAGATGCATTTTGGCGTTAAAAACTGCAGTGCTATATTGTTGTAATCTCTAACTTGAGGATGGGAATATTGTTGTTTTCTTCAAGAATTGATAAAATGGAAGGGGCTGTCTGGATGATCCAAGAGAAGACAAACAAGCAAGCAAAGCACAAGGGAGTTCACTCTCTTCAACATAGAATAGAAGAAGAATCCTAAAGGATTTCGTCAAGGCTAAAAGCCAACAGTAGAATTGACTCTTTGTAGTCTGTATCAAAAGTTGTAGCCCAAAATATCTAAGCTTCCTTCCTTTTTTGAATCTGTATACATGTTATCATCATTTAACCAAATATCGGAACATAATACAACCTTTGTAGGCTCTATTTAGACTGCCATTTGATTTGTTTTTCGCAACTCATAATCCAAAATTTTGATGCATTTAAATTCATGATGGTGCTGGGATGATTCAACTCAATTTTATTCTCCCCAAATCCAACTCCCATTTGAGTCTCCAGTGTCATTTAAAAAAATTCGCACAAAACTGATTTCAAATTTTCTTTAAATATTTCATTATTCTCTCGAGCTTTACGTCTACTAAGTTTATTTAACAAATATGCCTTATTTGATTAAGTTTAAGCCCACTAAATATATGGTCTCTTATTCAACTAAGTATAGTCTTTTATTTGTACTCTATAACTTAGAATTTATTTATCACTCCTGTAGTCGATTAAACTCACATGAAGTTAACTAAGTTCTTTTACATTCACATTTTGTATTCTATTCACTTCAATTTTTATATATAAAAAAAAAAACTCCCTTCAACTTTGCTAAAAAAAAAAAATTACTTGTTCAATAAGAATTCTTTCCTCTTCTTTCTTTACAAATAATTATTGATACAATAATTCATATATATATATATATATATATTTTTTAAAAAAAAAATAAGAATTGACATAGATTTCTCTTAATCGACGAATAAATACTTTACTCACACATTTGAAGAACTAATTCTCTTCTACATTCTAAAATAGAACAACATGTTAGAAAAACACATTAAATACCATGAAAAAAGACATTACATTCCACTGTCTTATACAAATGAAAAAAAATACATAATTTAGTCAATAACATCAATTTACATAGAAATTCTACGCATAAAAAATCTTTCTTTTCCCTTTAATCTTGCACTTCTCCTAATCCCCTGAATTTCTTCTACATTTTCCATACGCTCATAGTTGTTCACTTACCTTAATTTGCACTTCATCATCACTTCCATCACTACCTCTGTTGATGCGTATGAAGGACTCCTAGATGTTTCCCCTTCAATTCCTTTTTCCAATGTTTCAATTCCTTTGTATTATCGGACACCTTTTTACATTTGATTTTCTGCTTTGTGAGCTTATTCTTTAATTTCCTTACAGTTTCTTTTAACTTATCAATTTGCTTTTGCAGCATGTCTGTAATTGAATACTGTCAATTAACTCATCCCCTCATTCCCTTACTCCTTCCTCTTCTCCCAAATCCAATATCTGCTTCCAAAATTATCAACTTGTTGTACTATAACATCGGTCTCGTCTCAATGTCCTTTTAGTCCAGATATATTTTTCTTGTCGAAAAAGCCCATTACTTTTTCTATTTCCTCTCCATGTATTAAAATCCCGATCATGGTCAAAAGATGCGTTATTAAACACGCAAAAGGCAATTATCATCTCGGATGTTTCATGGTCAAGCTAATATTGTGGATGAAGATATCTTCGAAATCAATGTTCTCTCCTTTCAGTACAACATACGTCAACAATTTATCACTTGATGTCAAGTCTTTAGAAACTCAACATTGAATAAATTGTGCAATATTGCACCTATGGTCCGTGTCATTAAACTTAAATCATTTATTGAGCTTTTAGTATTAGAACCATATAACATACAATCACTCTGTAGAATTAGATCTCTATAATTAAAGGTAGACATTTTCTCCAAGTTACTTAGTTTGAACCCTCCATTTTCTAATCCAATTATGACATTGATATCTAATGTCATCAAATGCATAATACACTCTTTCACATACGTAAGAATTATAGGTTTTCCGTCGTCTACATTTCCAATCCACAAATTGGGATAGAATTGTTTCACTAAGTTTGGACTATAATATTGGTATTGGAACAATTTATCTCATTTTTCAAATTTTATCAACTCAACAAAATATTCGATATCAGAAAGAGATTCTAAATTGGGAGGCTGTTCGGAGCAGATATCTCGTTTACTAAAAATTGTTTTACCATTGTATCATCTCAGTAGGATGTCATCAATTCATGCAAGCTAAGTATGTTATGGTAGGTCGAAAATGGAGTTAATGCTTTGATTCATTTTCACTATTAAGTCTTTTGTTATATCTTTCTTGTTTTAGTTATATCTTATTTATATTAGGTCGACTGTATAGCTCTTTGTGTCGTGGACATGCAGGTTTTTATGCTGGTATAGTCAATTATTGGGTTTATCCTTGTCCAACTACATTGTGTTAGTGTTTATGTTGAATTATGTTAATCATTTCTAGTAGACTTCACTATAATAATATATGTATATATATTTGAATAGTCGACTATCATATTTGTACCACAAAGTAGATGACAATTCAAATTACACATCCTAAGGATGATAATTAAGATAACAACACATTCTAGGGATGTCCATGAAGATAACAATATTGCACAAAATAATTGAAACGAAAAGGAATTTCTATGCATGCGCATTCATAAACAAGCACAACCAGTTCACCCTTATTCAGTTAATGCAGAGAATAATGTACTCATACACGATGTGAAACATGATTCTCCCATAGTTGCTTTCGCAATTTGATCTCAAAGCATGCCATTGACAAAGTTCTTTTGTAGTTGTTGTGGCTGATATTGAAAACTTTCTCCTAATTTCCACAATCCAACAATGAGTAGGTGGATTAGTGTAATTGGATGCCTCACGAAAATACTTATCCTCGACGTCCTGTTCATCTGTAAAATTATGAACCACGCAACATGCAATTAAAATATTATATTGATGCAAAATCATATATGGTGGCATACCTTGACGAAGATACGGAAACCTCTTTTTTAAGACACTAAAAGTTCTCTCCACCACATTTCTTATTTGTGAGTGTCAAAAGTTGAATAATTCTCTTGCAGAACAGAATCCAGAAACTCGACAAAAATAATTTCGGTGGTAATTCTCTCCCTTGAAAGGTACAAAAAACTTGAGTTTAGATGGATGATACTATAATAGATACAGTATCTTACTTCGTGAAGGAAGATCTCTGGCAGGAAGAACTTATTGCTAAATTTATCAATGTTTGTTTACTATGGAAAACAAAACGCGGCCATTGGATTGGTGGAAAATTTGATCCGAAAGTGTGGAAAAAAATTGTAGCTGAATGGAGTACCATGACTGGCCAACGTTTTTGTGATATCCCCAACCCTGCCACTAGGTCAACTGCGGCTGAGTAGGGTATCTACGTGCCTCTCGGCACTAAACTATAAGTTCCAAAATGAGAGCCCAACCCCGGGACAACACTTATAGATATAAACACAAAGTAGTGAAAAACTTAAGTAAACGGGTTACTACTGGTATGCCCAAAATACAAGATTTAAGAAAACTTCTTAATAACCATTTCAATACATAAATAAAAGTAACTTCACCCACAAACCTTATGACAATATAACAAGAAGAACTTTAAAACTGACCCTGGTCTAAGAAATACAAAACATAAAACATATTCTTCTAGGGAAGCATGACGCAAAACTCTAAGCCCAACACTTCAGCGGCTCATCGTGTCTCTGTCTGTCCTGAGTTGATTTGAGGAGAAAACATGATATAGAAAACGTGAGCACGAACGCTCAGTGAGTACGTGTGTGTGTATGTGTACATCTTAGTAATTTCTTTGAAACAATGCTGATGCAGTTTCACGAAAACAGTTCATGCAATGTAATAAGAAAGCACTTTCTTTTGTCATTTTAACAAAACTAATGCTTGAACTGATATGAGGGTTCCGAGCGCAGCTGAGAAGTCTGAGCGAATCAAGACACATCAGCTTCTACACCCGAATGCAAAGAAACACATAACACCATAGTCGGGCTCGACAGACAAGGTTCGAATCCCACAACGAGGCCATCGGAATCAAATTCCGGCATCTCGTAGTCAATACCAGCCAAACACCATACGAGCGCTCGATTACCAAACAACCGCTCTCGCAAAATTAGTCAAAACAGGCTACAGGTTCTTGAGGCACCTACCAGGTCTGCCCTAGGACCAACCTTAGTTTCAAACCCCTTTTGGCTCTCCACAAGGCGGTCGTCCCACCTCAGAGTATGATGCGGTGTCCATGTAGCCCGATTGGGCCACGCCCTCCACGGTACTATGCCCCTCTTCAAGTGGATCTACTCTCCCGAGTATGAGACGTCCACACCATCGAAAGAGGCCCTCGTACTGGGGACTAGTCACGTATAGTGCAATTCTTTGACGCTTCCGAACACAAGATCATAACTAGAACTGTAACCCTGGTTGGATGGGGTTTTCATATATGCTTACAATAGAAAGGCCATTTGTCCAGCCACCAGGTCAAAATTAAGTCATGAATATTTTCAGCAAAACTACCCATCTGCCAGTTCACCATATGCTTATATAACTACACACATGTATGCCAGATTTATACTCATGCATGTCAAAATAGTGTAACTTTTCAAAACTAGAACATTCTTCAACATATAAATCTTCTCAGAAAAACCTGTGTACGGCCGAAACCTATCACAGCAATTATGAACCGTTTTGAAAAGACCACACCTATATGGAGCAGGGCTCCTATGCATTGGCTAAGAAAATAGGTAACACATTTTGGAGAACATCTTGTAACATGCAGAACGTAGTAAATATTTTATAACAGATTTAGGAAACACGCCTTACAAGGCCCGTAATATTTGCAAATATTAGAAAATAGGGTTTTGTGGACTCACCTGAGTCTAGCTCTGTGCTAATCCTACGAACAGATACCAATAAACACTTAAGTATAAATCCAAACCTTTCTATTCGCCTCCAAAAATAAAGGTACCTATCTATACTAAAATAACACAAACCCACAAGTTATATTAAAATCATACGTGCTATCGCCATATACAATAACCATGTGTACACATATCAAGATTTGTCACAAAAGTTAAGTATACCTAAATTATATATATATATATATATAAAGCCATAAATATTAAAATCATTTTCAAGAATAGTTTGTACTAAAAATACGTATAAAATTTATGAATACCAAAATTAATTATAAAACTTACGTATATAGAAATATATATAAAAACATATACAAAGTTATGTATTAAAAATATATATATACAAGATTTTATTTACTAAAATTATTTATATAAAAAGAAAATCTCATATATACTAAAATATATATCGTTACCAAATATATATACCAAAATTGTTTATAACAATTATATACCACAATCATGTATGAATATATAAAGTTATATATACTAGAATTTATTTATATAGTAAAATATATTCAAGACTTCATATACTACAATTCTTTATAAAATCCCCATGCATGCAAGAAGATATACATATATATATATATATATATAAATGATTGAAATTTAAACATGTAAATATATATATACTATAAATATGTAAATATATATACTAAAAATATATATGTTAAACTACACATGAAACTATATATTTAAGATATATAGATATTAGAATTGTACATGCAAATATATATATATACCAAATATATGTATATATATATTTATATATGAGAATATAAATAATTACATAAACTAAAATATATATATATATATATATATAAAATACACTAAAATCATTTACCAAAAATTATGTTTTAAAAACATTATTTTAGATAAGAGAATCTTGCCAAGGAAAATTAAACAAATAAAAATTATATAAAATTAAACAAGAGGAACCAAAACAAAAATTAACTAAATTTTAAACCAATTTATACCCAGAACTCATAATCAAATCATATAACTCATCAATAAAGAGGAGAAAATAATCTAAGAACTTAGCTAACTAAATAAATAAGTAAATAAATAAAAATTATTTCTTAGCTCTTAGTTTCAAAGAATATATATATATATATATAAACTTGTTAACTAGCATAAATCCCAAAAGAATGAAAGTTGGGCTCAAAAGGTGACTAAAACGAGAGAGGAAAGAAAGAAAAAACATTCATTTACCCATTGTTGATGATGAGCCGAGAGGAGAGGAGAGAAAAAACAAAAAAAAAATCATCAGTTTTCCTTCCTCCATGCATATATATATATGTATATATATATACACATCTAGGTGAACATGCAAAATGACAAGTGGCCTTTTTTTTTTTCAAATTCTACCATAAAATCTAATAATAATAAATAAAAATAATAATATTAAAATTAATAAAAATTAATATTTTTTCATAAAAGGAAATTACCACTTTAACCCTATAAGACTACCGAGTGCTAAAAAGTACGTACCATAAATTCTTAATTTTTTCTTAGGTTTTACTACGCTAGACCCCGACTACTACGTTATCGTCAATCACCCTCTCAAGATCGCCTTAAGTCCTTACCAAGTGAGGTGTTACAGTGGCTAAAGACTGAATGCACAAAATTCCAATGGCTAAAGAGTGACCGGCAAATCATGTTAACTGTGAGAATGGATACTAGAATCACTGGTTTCAATTGGGATGCTATTGTGCAGAACATCCGTGCAACAGAATCCACATGGGATGAGATTCTCGGGATACGTTGACTATTGCATTTCTGAATGTTCAACTAAGTTCACATTTTCATGCGTACCCTATAAATTCATTATAACTTTTGAATTATCACATAAAAACCCGAAAATGCATCCACTTAGAAAGAAAGGTTTGCCAACCTTTGACAATATGATTGAAACAGCTGTGCACAAGGACTTTTTGTCAGATCACATTTTGCAGCTCCACCAACTAATTTTGAAGAACTTCTTGCATAATTTTAACTGAAGCATGGAACCAAAATACCTTAACCTATGTGATCCTGTTGTTGAACCCAAAAAATACGGATGATCCGATCAACAAGCTGAGCCTAGCAATGGATCATCTGGTATGAAAAGATGTTTTCAACAAATGTCTGTGGATAAATTTTCTGTGGCTGGAACTGAACGTAAATGCCGTATTATATGCACTCAAAACCAGAAAATGCTTTGCTTTGGAGTCATGGGGAAATTTCCTGAAACAAGAAAATAGAAATGATGGAGCGAGCTTCTTCGTTAAAAAATGGTGATGGTAACAATTTCTCTATCGTAGCTTGTATTGAGATTTTAAATGCTGAATTCAAAAATCTATATGCCTTGCTAAAGTATAAAGCTTTGCAAAAGTTTAAGGAAGCAAAATTCCTTGAGGCTTGGCTTGCATTCGATTTTCAGTTCAAAGATTGGATTGTCAAACATAATTTCAACTCAGCTGATGTGGTTGAAGAATCCGATATTCAAGAACCGACTAACTGATCACGAAATTGTTTTGAACTTAGGGCCTATTTTGAAGACGGACTTACTAATGGGTTCCCTTTTGTCTAATTACCTTGACTAAGTATGATGGGCTGTCTTCTTTTTAATTATTTTCTAATTATTATATCTATGAAATTGACCTGGAAACAAGGATTTCTTAATGCTCCCAATGTAAGAATTATTATATAGATAATTGTTTGTAAAAAAAGAAGAGGAAAGAATTCTTATTAAACAAGTAATTTTTTTTAACAGAGTTGAAGGAAATTATTATTTTTTATTAAAATTGAAATGAATAGGATACAAAGTTGTAAATATGATGTGTAAAAGAATTTAATCGACTTCACGTAAACTTAATCGACTATAAGAGTGATAAACAAATTCGAAGCTGTAGAGTACAAATAAAAGACCATATACTTAGTCAAATAATAGACCATAGACTTATATGAATAATGCATAAACTTAGTTGAATAAGTCATATTTGTCAAAAAAGGAATTTAGTCAATAAGGAGTACGAAAGGGTAATAAAATATTTTAAAAAATCCCAAAGTCGCCAATTTTTTAATGACATACTTAAAATTCAAATTGAAGTTAGATTTGGAAGGAATAAAATTGAGTAGAGTCAGCTTGCTACCATCACCAATTTTGAATTATAAATTGCGAATTACAAATCAAATTGCTATCCAAATACAACTTTAATATTTTAATTTTTGTTATTTAGTAGTAGCATTTCTTTATATCTATAAAATTAATACAACCAACCGCACCCTTTTCATCAAAAAGATTAAAATTTCTCACTAACCAAACTCATATCTTTCTCATGTGTTGTTAACATTAAAAATAAAAATTTACATCTTTCTCGTCGCCAAAAAATAAACATCAACATAAACAACCAATTTCTCTAAAGAATATTATACCAAACAATATGAATAAAGTAAAACCTGACCAATGTTGCTTGCACATCCCTAAATGCAATTCAAAGTGTAAAACTGTTAAACTTTGAATAAAAGAGAACATTATATTCTGCAATTCATAAAAGATTAAAGGCATCATCAAATTACAAATTGTGAGTCAATAGCTAAAGGTTATGATGCAAAACCAGTATTGCCTTACAGTAGTTACCAATTCTTCAAACATGTGCCGTATGGTAGTCAGTTGATAATAAGTTTCTTTTAGTCCTCCTAACCACATGCTCTCTCTATAGGTGGGTATACTAATCTTATGCTCCAAATTTCTAATCTATGAACTACAAATAATGTTATCCAAAGGGTTGATCTCAGGTGAAGAAAAAATTATGGGATGAGTAGAAAGAGGGGGTTTAAATCAGGTTAAAGGTGGTCTTTTCTTCCTTCTTTTTTCTTTCTGTTTCTTTGATGATCTCCTCTCCTCAAGAGTCCATTACCACACCTTCAGGCAAAGGCCGAACTTTGATCGGAGAGCTAAGAGGTTTCAGGGGGATGTAGGAGGATGGCCCAAGTAGTTTCTTTTCCTTTGGCATTCCAATGCCTACAGTTCCAAGTACTTTCCTCACTTCATTTGCAAGCTCTATGACATAGTCATCTTCGTGGCCAATATCAAACATGGCTTTCTCAAGCAAAAATATGTAGTCTCTGTTATTACCACAAGGACCATGGGCTGTTGCTATTTGCCTGTCAAGAAAGCTCAAAATTAAAACCCGAGTTTGAGAGAAAGAGAAAGAAGAAGAAGAATAGAGTTTTTTATGATACTCAATTGCTTACCTTGCCATATCTTCCAAAGGGGCAGGACCCAAGTAGTATTTATTTGATATCTTGTCTGGAGTAGATGTAAACCTGCAGAAATCTAAACGTGTAAGCAAATCTGCACAATCTATTAAAACAATATAAACCATTTGAAACTATTGATGTTCCAGTTTGGACGCTTGAACAGAGGGATGAAAATCACTACTAGGTGAGATCAAAGAACTTACACTATTACCCCCGTGATGGCTGGCTGCACTGTATCTCCTTCCTGATGTTGAAAATAATAGCACATTATTAGTTATTGTGCCTACAAGATAAGGCTACAACAGTCTTTTGAAATGAAAATTATGCATAATCCATCAATAGAAAAAAGGATTACAATTTTAAAACTCACTCTATAAAAGTCTACAAGAGTCTTTTGATCGTACTCGCATTCTCTTCTTTCCAGATACTGCACGATGAATTAATATATTCACATTACTTCTAAAAGTTAACTTTGTATGTCTAAAAGCACAAAAGTCCAACCAAGATCATCTCCTATCATGCGAGATAATAAAGATACCTCCATAGCTGCTTTTTCCTTTTCTGGCCCGCCACGAACACAATAAGCAGCACCCCACTGAAACAAAGAAAGAGAAAGACACATTTGCAAACATCAGGAAAATGATACAGACTGCCCAAGGAAAATGATACAATCTCAGACAAAAGATTATGAAAGGCAAAATTACCTAAGGGCCTTAATAAAGAATATGCAAAAGAAAAAGAGTACAATTTTGCTCCTGAATTTGGAAATGCTTTTGTAGAACCACTATTTCAACAGCTCCCAATGCGACATTTGGAAAAAAGGTCTGTATTTTGTTTTCTTCAAGTTTCATGACTAGTGAATTGTTTGTGAAATGAGATGTGATAAATTGTTCGCAAAGGAAAATGTGGAATGTGCGCGATAAAGGAATTTTTTAGTATAGTAGCAATGTAAAGCCTAAGGTTTGGTTTCAACTTACGCAAACAGCTCCCTCCATGTTTTCCAATGTGCAAGTTCTGGCCGGGTGCTCAGGTGTACCTCTGTGATCAATGCATGCTGAACAAACAAAAGAAATGTGTTAATCCAAAAAATAAACATAAAGTCCACAGTTCCCATAAAAGGGCACCAAACCGTTACCAAGATCAAAAACGCGACGGTAATCCTTGATGAAGCCCACAACTTTCTCATCATACTCAAATCCGGGATTCCAAACCAGTGAACCGTAGCCAAAAACCCAGAACACCATTGTTGAATGTGGCTTTGCAGAATGAAATATTTATCTGAGAAACAAATAAAGTCGCACAAATGGAGCGAATTAAAATCACAAAAAGCCCTAGAGGTCACACATAAATATTCAGAATACATTTCAGAACCAATGCATTAACAAAAATTGACATCCAAAGCTAGAAAAAGACTAGAATACATCAAAAGAACATGAAAAACCCAATAAATTTCCCAGCAACCTAACAATGGCGAAACTAGAATTCGCAATTGATACAACGGAAGGAAAACTGTGAATCAAATGCCAGGAAATTGAGGGAATACCTGAGATTCCTGCCTCTTAACACTTGGAGAAGGAGTCGATCAGTGATGGGTTTAGAAATAGAAAACCCTAGGTCGAAGGAGAGCGCTCTGATTGATTTTCCTTTGAATTTTCCCCAAAATTTGTCTCTGTTTTCGCTCTCCGGAGGGGATATGCAGATGCTGGGACATGGTTGTTGTTTATATAGTTGGAAGCACATGTGGGTATGGCCATGCATGTAGACGATATCCAGAATATGTACATCAAAAGGGGTTCCAGATAAAGAAAAAATGTGGTTTCAAAAAATAATAATAAAGAAAAATGTACATTTTTTCAAAAAAAAAAAAAAAGAAAAAAGAAAAATGTACATGGAAAGGAGGGGTTGAAAAATAAAAGTAAAATAGATAATGGGTTTTAAAAACTTAATTAAATAAAATTAACATAATATGATAAAAGGAGTCAATATATTCAAGGCTTGAATTTTACCCTTTTATTCTCCATCTCCCTCTCATCCAACAAACAATATGCTCCCTTCTTCCTCACATCAATCATCACTCGAGTAGCCTAACTTACCATCATCTCGTTAACGGGTGCTCTGTATCTTCATCGCTTCATCTCGTTATTAGACTCGTCAAACAATTTACACACCCTTCAAATTAACATATCCGTTGAAGAAATCAATTCGAAAAATTCAAAGTCTCTTTCCTAATATTTTTACCTGACATAAAGATCTAATCATTATAATTTATTGTAATTGTGTTTATTCGGATTATTTTGAATAAAAAAGTAAACTTTACCAAAGAATTTGATTTCTTCAATGGCACATGAAGCTTTTGTAATCCAGTAGAGTAAAATTGTTTGTTTGGCTTCTTTCTTCAAATATTAGAAGGGTAAAGGGATTTTATTTCGAGAGATTGTGTAACTTTTAATTCTCTATTATTTTTTTAGCATTGTCAATCCTCTCTTGTCTCGGTGAAAAATAGGGAAGGTTGAAGAAATCTGGGCATATTTCTGTGTCTGAGTGAACGAAGAAGAAGAGAATTTATTCAAAAAAAGGAGGAAGAGGACGGAGGGAGGGAGAAAATTGGATAGTAAGTAAGAATCTTTATTAAGGATAATATGGACATTACAAAACTTTTGCCTTGGTTTTAAAATTATTGTCCTGGATTTATCAATTGCCTATGATAAATCAATAATAAAATGAATAAGGCCTTTCAAAAAAAATAATAAAATAGACAATGTGTTACGAAATTTATTGGCACAGCATTGTCGGTTTAAATATTACTCCCCTGATGAGATAATCACTTGAGATTTCTAAAGCCTACATATTCAGGGATGATCTCAAGTGTTGTTATCGGTAATGTCTTATTGGATAAATATTTCAGATTTCAGTGATCGAACTTATTTTTCACATCATTGATGTATCTTTCATGGAGCTCATGAATAGATATATTTGTCTTATCGTCCTTTGTATATCCTCAAACTTTATAATTATCTCCAACAATATAATTAGAATTTCATCTATGAGGATATATAAATATTATATGTATACACTATCATAGTGTATGCTAATGCATGACTTGATTTGTGTGGATCATATAAATAATCAATATATAATCATTGGAAGGAGATATCAAACGATAAGTTCAATATATATTCCAAAGTCATTGGTTAGACAAGAATTATAATAACCATTGACTTGTATGAAATAAGTATATTCACCAACTATAGATGTGCAAAACTATGGTGCTTCAGGACCAAATTGTTTTCATATTTTATTAAAAATCTTCATCAATATCTAATGACTCAATAACTTGGAATAGAAATGATGTGTCATGTCCATATAGAAAATTTTCAAAATGTTCAATTTATGAATCAAGACAAAAGCTTGACTGAAAACCCTTAATAATCACACTTGCCTTTGTTAGTATTATTCAAACTTATGAGATTTATGTTCCTTCTAGAACATCTACCCATAAGAGTATATATTAGAAACTCTTATAAATTTGAAAAAATTATATAAAGTACTTGTGATTCGCAATTATTCGCAAATGGTCAAATATTGTGAACTTCTGGTTCACTTATTCTTGTAGGTAGATGATATTCTCATAAGATATTATTCTTCTATTACTGATTTTCTCCCCTTAATGTGGGGCAACTAGTTCATCAAAATATTAATCAGCAAATTGCATAATAAAAATATCTTCTTATAAAATAATATATATGGCAAATATAATTAACCAACACGAGTAAATGCATCCTCATACATGGACATACTCAATCTTCTCATCATAATTTTCAATGATGATTCACTGAGGCTTAGTTACATTATGTTCTTCTAGAACAATTTACTTATATGCTTTAGGTATATTAAGTCCATTAGGGACTTCATATAAATATGTTATCAAATGATGACAAACATAAACATGTATCAATTGTCTCGTGCTCTATATATATGAAAAGTAATCATATTCTCTACCATTAACATTTCTTCGTAAGTAATACCAGACTTTACGAAAAGTTATAATCAATACTTACAGTTCACATATCTAAAATATATTCAAAATTATCCTTCTGGGATTGAACTTGAAGTGTATAATTCCTTCAGGGAATTATTACACTTCATGTGCATTTGTTAATTGTCCGAACTAACTTTTATAATTCTCATCCAAACTCTATATTATTATCAGTCTGCAGACGTTGAATTATTATAATTCAATACCAATTGCGCATAAATATTCTTGTACTTTTACGATTCTATTCATTCTATATTATGACCTATTATGATGAGATCTCATAATATCACCATGTTTAAATACCTAAATTTCTTCCGGAAATAATACATTGGTCATGTTTGGAAATTTTTTTTGGAATTTTGGCCTACGAGGGGGAAGGGCAAGAGCTTTTCTTACGTAGCAATTAGCAGGGAAGAGAGCAAGACCTCGACTTTATAGTATGACCATCTAAACATTTGCTCCTTTTCATATTCGAGGAGTTCATATTCATGCAATCGATTTACCTACCACGTTTAGATTATGTCTCAAATACTTTCATGGGGACAGGGACGGATCTAGTCAAGGGCTCGGGTGGGTCGAGCCCCCCTGGGAATTTTTTTTTTTAATTTTATGTTTTTTACATTTAAGCCCAATTTTTTTTTTCAATTTAGCCCCCACAAAATGTAGGGATTGATTTATAAAAAAATTTATTTAAAAAAAAAAAAAAACCTAGGCTGCGCCAGCAGAAACAATAAAAAAAATTTCAATTTTCTTCTTCTCTCTCCCCGATATTATATGTAAATTTAGAATTTGTAATGTTTATCCCGTGAGTGATGGGTGATCACTCCTCATTGGTAATGGATGATTACCTATTCTTTTGCTATATTATATGTAAATTTGGAATTGTTTGAGTGTCTTTTGTACATAGAATGCATCATTTTATAGACGAAATTCTGGCAAAATTTTTTTTTCCTCCAGCCCCCCCAATCATATTGTTCTGGTTCCGTCCCTGCATGGGGATAGGTTATCCTTCAAAGACATCAAATATATTAGGAGCATTATTGATCGGATATTAATCAGAAAACATGCCTTGCTATATGCGTTTGAACTTCTGGTTCAAAACTTACAAGATAAACAAAGTAATTAATATTTTCATCCAACTACATGTTTTCCCCTCTTAATGTTGAGATATTCAAAATTTTGATATTCTTTTCCCGACATATATAAGTCCGTCTACTTTTTGGTAGAGTAATAAAAATAAATAGCCGCACATTTAATTCAGAGATGGGGAATACATAGTTTCTGACCATAACCAATTACAAAGATGAGCATATATAATAATTTATTGGTAAAAATACGAAACAAGTGCTACTATTCATTTATGGTCTACAGGAACATTTAGTGTATAAACACATTCTGCAAGATCTTCAACATAATATCAATAGATACATATCACAATCAGTACAATTAGGACAAAAGGTGTCCTTGAGAGAATTTAAAGTATGAGCTCATTATTAAGACATCATAAAACTGTAATCTACGAGTCTATACATATATATATATATATATAGTATGAGCTCATTATTAAGACATCATAAATTGCAATTTTACGAGTCTATATATATAACTATCTTTTCGATGTATCAATTAACATTTATATATTTAAAGTAACACAATTAACCCTAAAATAGTACTGGTAATATTTATACATAATTTGTATTTAAAATAAATAGCATATGGAATTCATGAAACTTCTAGTTCCATAAGCATTCATAATTTATTCTTCGTATTTTAATGATCAGGGATGGTCTTACCAATCATGCCAATAATAAATTGTTTAACTCAATAAACTTCTGATTTATTGAACAATTATATCTCAATTTTACTTATTTGGTGCAATATAAAGTATACGAAATAAATGGTAGTATTTATAGTATTCATTTATTTTCACAATACAATAAAAGTAATGAACATATCTCATCCACAATCTCAAGATGATAAAAAAAATATCATCGAGACTAATAATATTCTACGACAATTTGTTGAGAAGAAATGTATTGCATATTTAGCATTTTTGTGTAAGAATACTAACTCTTCTGAGTCTTTAATTGACTAACTCTTCTAGAGTTTTAAGTAACCAATTCTTCTGGAACTTTATACTACCATTTATATTTTTGGACTTTTATGCAGTATGTCTCATGCACCTAATCAGAGATATTTCATCTCACCATTATATAAATACTAATGCCAAACATTAAAACAAAATAGAAAGAAAAATAATTTGATACTTTAAAAATCATAAAATATATTAAGAAAAATATTTTTAGATATGTTTGAATAATTTGGCATCATTTACGTGTGTCATTTTGATATTATTAGTAATAGCATTATTAGTATCAGTAGTATAATTTCGAAAGTAAGCAACACTTTCATATCTTAGGCGATGATTGAAAATAATTCAAATGGCGTACATACTTCAGGTACGAAGTGAATCGTATCAATAACTATTTTTAAGAAGTGTTAAAATATATCTTCTCTTTTCCTTTCTCATTATTTTCACTTCTGGTGAAAATATATACATTGAAGGTTTGTTGAGGCATTGTAATAACTATAAATAATATTTATATCAAAGTTGCAGTCACAATAAAAAACTACTTTATAAATAAATTATAAGTTTAAGTAATATATTCACTTCAAAGAATGACATAAAAGCAATTAGTTGGTCAGTATCACAATATTTCATTTAGTTTCAAGAAGATACGAGATTAATTTAATAAAACGTTCTAAAATATCTTTCTCAATATTCCTACTGCAGGAACATATTTAAGATATAATAAAAGTAGAATATTTTCTCTATCCCACCATATATTTTTCTTCGTAGATTTTAATTAAGGAGAAATTTTTAATAGATAGAAGTATGCTGCGGATAAATATAAAGTTTTTAGCCACACGTATAATAACCAAACCAACTTCTAGTAGTTCATAATGAAGGTGGCTTTGATGCTATAGTTTGTGTCTTCAAAATACTTGCATCCAAATATATTTATTTAATAGTATGTTCTAGACCCACAAGATATTATTATTTTTTATGGATATTCACGAATATTATTTAATTCATAACACAATGAACATAATTAACCTCTTTTTTCCTTAAAAATCTCCTTTAGAAATAAGAACGCAATTACCTTCTCATAAAAATAAAAAAATAATATAATACGTTTATTTATACTTTTAATATATATATATATATAATAATCCATCCACAAAATTATTATTTAAAATATTTAATAAAATGTAATGAGGTAGGACAAATTATTACGAATAAAAAATAAATATAAAAACAAATTGTGGACATTTTTGCTTAATAAAAACATTTTATTAACTAACATACTATATTATTTTAATACTCTTTTTATTTTTTTACTTGTTAGGTCTAAGATATTATTCTCTTCAATACAATATAAAATTGTGAATAATTTTTATAAATTAGAATACTTTTCAATTTTAATTTTTCATATTATTACTATTTTTTCAAGTTTTTGTAGATTAGAATATTTTTTTAAGGGAATAAATTAAAATAATTGAAAGTGGAAGCTAATGACACATGGAGGGGCTATATGAACTGTTCATATACATGATCAATGTGTATGATGATGCAATACATACATACATACATTAGACAAGAGTAAACGCATCATTCCCCATACAAGTTGATGGATCTACAATTTTCAAAGTACAATGAATCTGGACATATTTTCAGTTTAGCCGCGCCTAGGATTTTTTTTTTTAAATTAATATCAGGACTGAGAGCTTAATCAAAACGCGTTTTTTTTTTTTTTCTTTTTTCGGTTATGACTTGTTGCAACTTGCAGAAAGCATGTTCATTGAAAATAAAAAACCACAAGCAAAGGATATATATATATATATATATACTGAATGAATCTGGACGGAAGTCGGTTATTTGTCCCCTTGTTATAGAATTAAATTGAACCAATCGCCCTCTTTAAAAATATCGCATTAATTCATCAAATATATACTGCATGTCAAATTTCAGCCTTTGAGGACAAGAGCCAAATACAATTGCAAAAACTTTAAGAAGATTGAATTATAATTTCGGTAAAAAAAAGTGCTGACCTCTTTCTATTTTTTCGAACTTTAATTTTTAATTTTAAATTTTCAAAATAATTAATTTTAAATCTCTATAAAAATTGATCATTCTTCTTTATTTAACCATTAATTCATTATCAGTCAAACAAATCAAAGTATGTATTACTTAATTTTTAATCTTTTAAAATTTAACTAAATTCAATCAAGTCTCTATTTTTTTTAATTATTAATTTTTTAAAAAATTCTAATGTTAATTTAAATAAATATTTTAAGAATACTACTAATACATCTCTATCTTCCTCATAAAATTAACAAAACACTCAAACAATTTGACCCCTTGGGAACAGTCAATCATCTTCACACAAATTATAGAAAAAAAATCATTCTCACAAACAAAATTTGTATATCAAACAAGAAGGAAAAAATGACCATTTCTTTTTGTCGATTAGCAACTTTAACTTGCATTGTCATCTCTTAAAAGTAATCAAGACATTTTCACTAACTTCACACTTATTGATAGACCACTCGAAACTCTTGAAAGAGATTTTTCAACCATTCTTTCTGATATGCCTTTCCGTACTTCAACCCAACACAAAAAACATAAAAAGAGAGAGAAATTTTACTCACTCTCAGCACAAAAAACATAAAAAGAGAGAGAAATTTTACTCACTCTCAGCTTTCTTTCAATCTTCAACAAGCCTGCACTTTTTATCTCCAAAGACGATTTCGAAAAGATAGATCAACCTTAAATAATCAATAGATTGTATATTGCCTTTTAGCTTTCGCGGCCAAATAGTAGCCTACTGGTTTTACACTTTTTCATATTTGTATTTAACCCCCCATTCAAACGCACAAGAATAGCCTTCCATTCCATTAGGAAGTATACTGGGATTCTTTTATGAATTTTTTTTTAAAAAATAAGACCTCACTTAAGACGATTATCAAATTTTTGGGACCAATTAAAAGTTTATCCAAAATTTTATCACTCATTTTTCCGTTTTGAACTGGGTTTGTTAGGTCAGAAATGAAGACATCCTTTGCACACTGGACCAGGTACAGTAATTGGCTCTATACCCACATGGGCAGCTAGACAAGGGTGGTGATTTTCTAGCCCACCTGGCCCCATTGCCATCCAATTTATAGAGGCATGGTGTTTCTTTTTCATTTTTTCTGGCAAGAAACCCATGCTTTTTTTTTCGCCCCTCTAAAAACCATAGTACTTTTAGCAAAAGCAAAATAGAAGTATCTAGCAATAAGACAACTGCAATGGCAACATCCCAACCTGGACTGTCCTTACTAGCATACTAGTGGGAATTTTTTCCAACTTATGCTGAAGTAGTTCGGTTTATTCAGTTGTTAAGAATTAGTGATTAGGAAAAGGAGGATCAAGAAAAAGATGGAAAAACCTTAAAAAACAGATATACAGGACAGGACACTAAGAGGAAGAATTGAACATGACATACTGATTACAAAACTTTCCTAGCTCCTTCATTTTTTTTTTTTTTTTACTATACAAGAGGCATGCATAACAAGTTTACAGCTAGTAAGTATCAAGGTAAATATTCTTGTAGACAGTCTTTTAACGTTTGAAATGTAACAGGTTTTGATACAAATGAATCCATACCATTTGCGTAGCAATCATCTGCACTCTCTGATAATGCATTTGCTGTCATCTGCATTTTGCACAACCATTTAATTAGTTTGATTAATAGCATAACATGAATAGTTATTTCAAATATTCGGAATTAATGTTCTGTTGATCCAGGACTCAAAAGACAAGGTCGTTACAATATTCTTTGCGGAAAAATGTCTAGCTTATTGAGGAGTTATCTTGAAATATCTCAGCCCGAGTTAAAATTTCCCTAGACAAGGGCAGTTTTGAAGATGTAAATGGTGATTTGAAATGCTAAAGATATAGGGTCCTAAGTATGCTAAACTCCAGGAAGAGGATAATATATCAGACAAAGTCCTTTGATGCAAATTCTTTTTCAAAAGGTTACAGATTTCTGTTTGGAAAAAAAAAGTGTTTCCGTGGGTGTTGTTTTTTGTTTTTTGTTTCTGGTATCTTGGTTTTTGTAAAAAGTGGATTGGTTGTGAGAGAAAGCATGATCAAAGGCTATTAGGAAATACTTGCGAATCCAAACACAGTTAAATGAGCAGGTATCCTAAAAAATCCAATAGCAGACAGCATGCTGGTTTACAAAACGGGAAAAAGAAGTGCTAGGACTGTAAAATACCAATTACTGAGAGGCAAGAAGAATCAGAACTTACTGCAATTACAGGAATTCTTTTGCTCAAAGGTTTGCATGCTTGATCATTTGCAGAACGATCTGAACAAGACAATTCAGGTTCAATTCCAGCTTTTACTGCAGCATCCCAGTTGCCAGATTCCTCGAAGGCTCGTATCAATCTTGTAGCTTGAAGTCCATCCATTACAGGCATACATACATCCTACAATATTCCACATGTTAAATAAATCTCTACCTACTATAGATGTGAAGAGTCAAGAGGAAAAAACTTAAAGAAATAAATGATAACAAGAGCCCAATTTGTGGGAGCTTTTACACAACTCAAACAGATGTTTAAATTGCAAACCTTGCTTTCCATAAAACAAAACAACTTGGGCAATTAGGGTCTTCCGAACATGGATTTTCACAATCCGGAAAGCTAGTAGCCAACTTTCAACAAATGCTTGGTCCAACGTGATTTTTTAGTTGTTCATTTCTAGAATAAACAGTAACTGTTAATTTAATTTGTAATTTTATTCCCTCTGGAATTGTTCTTTGTTATTACACTGATTTTAATATCTTATATCTCTCTTTACTAAAAATGGATTTCATTTTAGAATTTGGCCTTTTCCCTCTTTGGTAAGTATGCAAAGCAGTCTATTGATATGATTCAATATTTCCTTATATAAGTGCAAAATATGCATACAACATATAAACTGAAGTAAGTCATAAAATTTTTAATAGAAGTTTACCAAATACTATTTTATTGTAAATAAATCACAATTAGTAAAAGCATGATTTTACAAGAACATTTGACAACATTCGACAAAAATGGAGCCCAAAGTGACCCTTCTTTCCCTACCACATGAATAATCAGAAGGCAATAGTGAGGTTAAGCATGTTATTACTCCGTTTTTTCTAGATTTCCTTTATCTTAACAAATAGGTAGGTTCCCCACACCCCCCCCCCCCTCCCCCCCTTTTCATGTTGGCATTCCTTAAACTATATTTTTCTTAAAAGTTAAAAAAGATGAGAAAAAAATGAAAGAAAAAACAAACTGCACAATCAGAGCATACAAACTATTACGAGTTCATGCAGGGCAATATAACATACCATAAGAATAAGGTCGTAAGTGCTTCTTTGAACAGCACGAACAGCTTCAACTCCATTATTTACAACATCTATGTTATGGCCCAATTGCTTCATCATTGACTTTGTTACCATCACGTTTATTTTGTTGTCTTCTACAAGAAGAATCTTAGGTTTCAAAGTTGATTTTGTGATTTCAGGACTGTTGCTAGAGGAACATCCTGAACTTCTGTCTGACTGTACTTGCGTCTGACATGTCTGGTTGGCAATTGTTATCTCTGAAGTTGCACTGCATTCTTTGCTTGTTATTGAAGAATCAGAGGAATGTAAATACTGATCTGATACCTTGCAATTCCTGTGATCCTGAGTGTCTCTGCTCTCAGTGACAATATCTTCATTATCACATCCTGGTTCATAACTTTGAGAAGTTTGAGGCTCAGAGGATTTCTGAGTAGCAGCTACTGAAGAAGCATCACCTACAGAACTTGTCTCCTCTGTCAGGTTATTCTCCGAGTACAAGAAGTAATCGTCCTGGAACCTAGTACTTGTATGCATGGCATTATACCCGAAACTATTTGGTAACAACTTTTGGGTCCTTCCAGAACCTTGAGAAGAAAATAGAGTACCCAAAGTCCGAGGTTGGAATTGGAAAAACCCACACATCATATCATCCTCATTCGCATCAGTATGCATATCGTGACCAACCATATCTGAGAGCTCATCAGCATCATCTGAACTATCAGCGACCAACGAAACCTTGTAAGGCAGTACAAATGTGAAAGTAGACCCACAATGCTCTTTACTTGATACAGTGAGACGACCACCCATGAGCTCAACCTATTCCATGCACATAACCAATTTTCAAATTTTGGTAGGTTCCACTATAAAGGGCACAGATTATGATCTTTTGATAACTAAATAATGGAAGTCAAAATTTTGTAAAGAGAGAACTTTTATAACAAGAAATCATAGGATTATGCCAATGCAGCATAAAACTTCTACAAAATATCCAATCATGCTATGAAATAGCTTATCAAGGTCCAGGCAAACATACTGTGGAAACTGAACCGTAAGCCTCAAAGAAGTTTAAGCTCAACTAACAATGGAATATAATCATATTCTAAACAATTGAACAGAAATGTAATCGTTTGTTTCGTGCATTATCAGCACAGAAATAGACATCCTTAATTTTTTTTTTTTTAAAAAAAAAGCCTTTTTAATTGTTATGATGGTTCAACAAACCTTCACCCTAGGCAAAGTTAAATAAATCATTTTTAAAGTCTTACAGTGGTGGAAAAGTTGATCATCTAATAAGAGGAAAATCACTGCTCTGCATATTCAAAGGAATACAAATCCTTCCATCTAAAATTGGATATTCACATTTGACTTTATAAAGTTAAAAAGAAATTAACAGAATATTTATGATTAGATTAAATATGAATGTGGTTTACTTCTGATCACTGCCATCGCATCTGGAAAAGAAGGAAGAGCAAATAACATACCGAGATTGGTCAATAGCCTTACCAGTTGTTTGCAAATTGCAAGGCCTAGCCCAGTCCCACCATACTTTCGAGCAGTATCAGCTCCAACTTGCATGTATTTCTTGAATAGAGTAGGTAAAGCATTTTCTATATAATCAGGTTAAACATGCAAATGATTACCTCTCAACTGAAGGGTTCATTTAAGAAATTGAATACTAATTGTGAAAAACAAAAGAACTCCTACATTACCTGGTATACCAATCCCTGTATCATAGACATCACATCGTAACCATACTGTGGTTTCTTGTGGAACAGAGTGATTCTCCTCCTCTTCACACATCATAGTTGCACTTCTGTTCGGGGTACTTGGTTCATCATTGAACTTATCATTTTCATTAGAGGCTTCTCTGTGGTTTCGCATGCATGAGTCCCTTTGGAGACTTTGAGTGGCCGACAAGCATTTATCCTCTTTCTGTGTACTCTCTGAAACCTTTGATTGGTCGAGCGAAATCTTCTCATGACAGTTCTGTTTCGTTTCAAGATGTTGTTCAGCCACTACATAAAGCTTTATACCAACTTTTCCTTCATGAGTAAACTTGATTGCATTGCTGGTAAGGGAAAACATTTTATCAAGATTTAGGCATAATTGATAAACTCGCCTACTGAGAGATGCTAAAATGACAGATACCACCGTAATGAACTAATGTTATGGTCGCTGAACAGAAGCATCTTCTAATTAAGTTCAACTGGCAGTTGTTGTTCATGGTATTATTGAGATTCCATTAGTTATGTGATTTATCAGAATAAAATTAATACTCATCATACTACCACGTATGAAATCAAAATGGAACATAACCTGAAAATGATTCCAAATCTACCTGATCAAATTGGTAAGGATCTGGCGAATCCTTAGAACATCTCCAATGACCTGAAATGTAATACAGGAAGAAATGTTAACATGCAATACATGAAGTATTTTGGAAGGTGGTTGGAACAGAAGCACTCTATGGAGTTAAGTGATTAGAACAAAGTTGGAGTGTGATATGCAAAAGCAAGCCTTTAATCTTGCATTGACATCTATGCCTGTTATGGTTCTTAATTTATGCTATCAGGAGAACCCTGTATATAGAAACTCAATATTTTACTGATACAACAGCAGTCTACCAGGTCCATCCCTAAGTGGAAATTCCTCAATGCCTGTATTTGTTTAAAATCCTCACCTCCACAGGAACATCATCCGCAACATGTCCTTCCAAGGTTAGTAATTTCTGTAATGATGCTGCTGCAGTCTGCAATACATGTTTCACTACTTCTCTTGGCCTGAATTTTGTAGCTTCCAATTTCATAACTCCTAAGTGCCAAGAAAAGGATATACTTTAGAAAACTGAAGAGAACCAACTGATAGGGTCTCACAATAAACCACAAAGAAAAAGTAACCTAGTTCAGCTATTTCAAACCCGCTCATTCATTTGCTTATATGAATATTTACTAAACTGCCATTTTGATCAACCAGAAGGAAAAATACAATTTACACCGCCTAATATAGCAATCATCAAGGAAGAGATCTGCATCCAACCTGACTCAACTTTGGAGAGGTCAAGGATGTCATTTATCAATTGAAGAACTAAATCCCCAGAAGATAACATGACATTCACTAATTGTCTTTGTTCCTTGTCAAGTTTAGTTGTGGAAAGAATCTCAGTCATGCTCACTACTCCTGATAAGGGAGATCTTATCTCATGAGACATTGTCGCAAGCATTTGTTTTGCCCTCATTGTTTCCTCTGTTGAAGACAGAACAGAAGATGGTCAACATTCCCATAAAGCTAATTCTCAAAACTGGTATGACAAGTTGTAGCAACATTAAGGGATCAACCTGTAATATGTATTGTCCTGTTAAGCTCTGTTTCTTTTGCTTTCTGGACGGCAATTTCCTCACGAAGCTTTGCCATTTTTTCTCTTTTCCGTACCTGGTGTGTGATCACGTACATAATAGATATTAAGAAAGCAAAATTGCATACATTGCCGAATAAAAGAATAGCTTTCCATCAAGACAATCACAATTTCTGGCATATATATCCAATCATTTTTTTTCTTTTTTTCTTTGCGAGCTTCAAGATGATGCTCCATTTAGCAAAAGGTCTGGTTATGTGGATAAAAACATTTCAATATCATGGTTAGCATTGCGGTCCTTTCAGTAAAATAATGAAAAGAAATGTGACAAGAAAAAAAAGAAAACTCCGTTTTCATCATTCTGTTTGGAGATGCAAAATAAACCTTAAAGATAATAATTCTATTGACAGATCCCATTTCATTAAAGAATTCTCCTAATTCTAGTCATCCATTCAAATTATTTCCTTCATGGACTCGAATTATCAATAGCTGTTATACAATTAAATAGATGAATCAGCTGGTCTTCAAATAACCATAGCAGAGAGTACTTTTGGCAGTGCTAGAAGTTTGAAGCAACATATAAGAACTTTGTTTTCTTGCTCATACTCTAGGCCATGAGACATCGACATTAATATATACACAATGGATAAAACAGGAAAGGGAACGAAAAAAATTCAGAAAGAAATTATATCACAGGCAAAATGCCTTTGAAAAACTAACGTCCTAAACATTTATCTGCAATCCTTTCTGCTAGTTTAATGTTGAATACTGTGAATAAGATGCTTCTACTTTTATATGCCTAATAATGACATTACAATTATTTGCATTCTGAAATAAGAATTATGATTAAAAATACAAAATACTTCACAATGATAATTAAATATACATCTGACATCAACATCTCCAAAGAATATTTTTCATTCAGATAAACTTATGGAAAAAGTCTGTTCTTACAGTTTATTCCTGAAATCAGCATTGCTTTTTTGAGAAAGCAGTAACTCTAAATGTTTTTCTAAAATCAAAGCCAGATTTGCAGAGACATGCAAGATATGTTATTCAATAACCCAGGCCAGTTCAATGTAATACATGATGGAAGGACTTTTCTGTTTAAGCACCACAAAAACAGAAGAAAAAACATAAAGTATGGAAAGTCAACTAACCTGGTCAGTCACTTCCATCCCCATATAATTTACTCCAATAGTCTCCCCAGCTTTGCTGAAGACAGGTTCCACATATATCAAAAATGTTTTTGATCCAAACAGTTCTGTCTCAAATGTAATTTCCCTTTTAGCAGGTAATCCTCGTTCTAGAACTTCTCTTTTGAAGTCCTGAGATTCTTTAACACCCGCACCAGTAAAGATCTCCACATCTGTTTTGCCTATGATGTCCTGAAAATGCAGTGAATTTGAGCAATGCATGTGCAATACAAAATTTGATTCAACAGTGCCAGTAAATTGCTTTCAAATTCCTCCATGATGATATTACCTCCTCACGCAAACTTGGGAAGTGATTGTAGATGAAACGGTACCGTAACTCATTATCCTGTGAAGGAAGAAGATAAAGCCTTTAGTCATCCTATCATTATACATTAGAAATTTACTTCAAACACGAAGAAAGGCAGGAATAAAAGAGCCTAAGGTCTCTGGTATGAACTGTATACAAATGCTATATAAGCAAGTAAATCGGAAACAATTATCACAAAGTTTCTCCTTGAAATTAAATCCCTTTTTCCTGTACTTGGTTGGATTGACAAGGATGTAACCAGAACAAGTATGAACACATGGATTTCTTAATCTCCATCCCGAGAAAAATTAGTCCATTCATAGAAGTTTTCAATCAGTGAATCCAAAGTGAATTAGGAAGGAATCATGTGTACATAACTCATTGGATTTTGTCTTCTTAACAAGAAAATAACAAGCAATATTGCACAGAGTCTTTCCATCAGCAAAAGAAAAGGATCTAAAGCACGGAAGAACTTGGATTACAGAATGCTGCAGAAGCAAAATCACAGGGAGCTAGTTCAAGGTCGAAGTACTATAGTTGACCACAAAGAAGAGAATATAATTTCAGAAAACAGGATTAAATAGGAAACAAGGGTCAACATTATCTTGATGTATATTCATCAGTATAATATAACAACGTATAAATGCTTGTAAGTATATTAATTCACACTAAGTCAGACACGATATGTAGTTAGATTTGTTTCCCAGGGATTGGAATGGCAATTAATCGGATAACGCCATCTTGTTCATCCTCAAAAAACTTGTGTGCCTAGATCATGAACATCTAAAAGGTTGTGAACTGATACACGACTTCCAGATCCACAGCTGAAGAACAAAGCAAACACAGATGCCACAATGCGTGACATGCGAAAGACAAAATCCTGCTTTACTGTCAGTACTATCTAAACCCAATCCTTTCACTTAGTTGTCAAATACATTTACTTTACCAGTTTGATGGGGATAAATACATGCTCCTTAGTCTATCAGACAATTTAACGTGACTTACCTTCTGTCAAGCCGGAAAAGGAAAACAGAACTCAGAAAACAGATGTAAAGAGAAACAAATCAGTAGGAAAAAATCAGGTATCATTCATAGTGAAGGCTCTGGTACAAATACTGTGGAATTGTTGCCATAGTTGATTATCATGTGTCGAAATGCTAGAAATAGTTGCTTGACCACATAGCGAAATACCTGGTGGCCAATGACAACTGGTGCATTTTGGAGGACAAAATGTAAGAAGTTGTCTGCCCTCTTAAGAATCTGAGAGAGTTCTTCTACAGGAGATGATTGCCTTTCAAGATTTTCTATACTTTCATGCAATTTCTCCAAAAGTATTTGCTCCCGCTGGATACTTGCTTCCAACAACTTCTCTAGGTGCTTAGCCCTCTGCTTCCAGTACAGAATACTGTCATACTCAGCTTCTATTTCCAGCCTTTTATCTTGGATTATTACATCATTTTTTCTCCTGGGAATATCGTGAAACACATATTTCAAATTGTCATCCAATATTGAGACTGGTCGCTTGTCACCCCCATATCTTTCTTCCTCAAAACGATGCTCCTCTAATATCTCCAATTTCTTGAGCTCAGATTCTTGCTGTTGCTTATTAAGGTTGTCAAGTTCTTCTCGCAGAAGGCGTACAGCATTGGCCTGCTTAAATTCCCAGTTTTTAACCAAGTACGCCAACTGTGAGGAACCTTTCTCACTGTAATTTGTTAGCTCTAAGAGACGTTTGAAATCTACAACTGTAGTATCTTCATTTATTGTAACCTCCTCCAGCATATCTTGATCTGCTCCTGGTTTTTCAATGTTGAATTGCTTCCCAACCTCGATCATATCCTCAGGCCACATTGAAGACAGGACTTCAACGTCCATTTCTTCAACATGATCACTCTCCATTTCACAAACCATTTAGCTTACTATATATGACATTCAAGTGTAGCCCTATGTAACACTGCTTCAAAGATGAAGACAATATACTTTCAAGCTATTCATCAGCAGCAGATACTGCAAATTGATCTTCCAACAACTTAATGAATGATCTTTTGCAGGATCCAATCACAGCAAAGTCTGTTAGTTAAAAAGACAAGGAACATTAAGTTCAACCAATAAAAATAAATATCAAAACAGAATCACAATTATGTGCTCTACATCACAAAGATTATTAAATTTGTAGATAAACCTCTTAAAACTAAGCGAATCACAGCCAATAAGAAAAGAATAACTCCTCTAAAGCTTCAAAGAAATTGAGATAAAATCATGTTTCCTGGTTTCTGTAAGTGGAAAAATGTTTCATCACTGCCCACAGGGAACATCTCATACCCGTTTATTGTTGTTTCAATTTTACTATTCGAAAAGAAAACTCCAATACTATTTCCTTAATAGCTGACAAAAATACCTATGGTTGCCAAAAAATTGTTCTCCATAATTATCCATATGGTGATCAAAGTTCTTTAAGAATTCGATGAATTGCTCTTCGAAGCATTAGTTAGAAATTCTAGTATAACCAAACCAAAAGACTATAAATCCATCAAGTTCCAAACAACGATGAGCTAGAAAACCATAGGTGATGAATGTTGCTCAGTTGTTCAAGTAATTCAACAACTCAAAATCCTAGAATCTCTTCAGGTTCTTTCACCAATCACGATGCTTCGCATAACACATTTGAAGATTAGCTTCGATTGACAGTTACAAAATTAATGCAAGCTGAAGGAAATTTTACAAAATTACAAAATTGAACTTAAAATAACACAAAATTCGCAACGAAAAAAAACCGCGTGCATTAATGCCGAACAAGAAAACTGAATAGCGAACAGAAAACTAACCTTTTGAGCCTCGAGAATTTCCAAACAATCTGTATGACATACAAAGAAGGTTTGAGTTTCAGAACCACCTCTTTCTCTCTTTCTCTCTCTCTTTCTTTTTCACTGTAGATCTGAAAGAATCTCTTGGAAGTGCTCAGTCAATGAAAAAAATAATACCCGATGTTTTGGAGCATATAGGAAGTTAGAGAGAGAAAGTGAAGAAAGAGAGAGGGAGGAAGCCATGTGATGTTGTTAAAGAAATTTAAAAAAAAAAAAAGGGAAAAAAACACAGAGTAGCGAAGAGAAACTCAAGAAGCCATGTGCGTTGGAGGTCAAAAATATTATTACAGAAATGTGTGTGGCATTTTGTTGTTAGAATATTCAGAATTCGATTGGTGTTTTGGTCAGATTCATCGTACAAATTTCCGCTGCAAAACCTTCATATATAATCCTCTTTCCTTCCTTGTTCAGTCCTCTGCTGCTCTCTCTCTCTCTCTCTCTCTGTATATGTTGTTGCATGAAAACTTTCATTTTTGTGGGGAGCAGAAAATGATGCATCCAATCAGGATCAAACCAGCAAAAACACTCCGATGGATGTATATATATATATATATATATATCTAATGCTTTTTTTTTTTTTTTGCGGGAGAGCTGGGGAAGGTGGTGGGGGAAGATTTTCATTTTAAAAAAAAAAGGGAAAGGATGATGAACCGCGCCATTTACGAGGATGCCGTAAGATGACGGCGCGTGTTGACACGCTCCACGTTTGTGATTTTCTCCTGCTTATTTTACTTTTTATTTTTATTTTTATTTTATTTTAATATAAGTATTCACATTGGATAATAAAATTAACTAGCAAATTTAAAAGTTTGAGTGCAAAAATAATTCGTTTTTTACTTTCAATTTCTTTCTCTATTTCTTTTTATTCCTATCTTTTTTTAAAAAAATATCTTCAATTCTTCGCTTCGAAAATTATAAAAACGTATGCATAATGATTTTGAAGATTATTTACAACAAAAACAAAAAAAATGAGTTTCTCCTAATCGAGATAAATTTTTTGAAGAATTTCGTTCAACCTAACAAAATTTCTTGAAGAATTTCGTTCGTTCGGGAGAAACTCATTTAAAAAAAATAAACAAAAATTAAAAAAAAAAAACCTCAAAATCATTCAACCCAGCGAAATTCTTGCCCAGTCTAGAAATTCATGCAAAATTAATTTTTTTTCCATTCTAAATGCTTTTTATCTCTAAATTAACATTTTTTTTGGTACAATTTTCAAAATCACTTATATGTACCTCCTACGAATTTCAAAGTGAATATTTCAAAAAAATATGTAGAGAAAAATTAGAGAAGAGAGAGAAAATAAAAGAAAAATATGAATTATTTTCGCGTTGAATTTTTAGATTTCCAAATTAATTTTTTTAACACCCTTCACTTTTATTTCTTCTATGGTCGAGATCATCTAATACATAAAGTTATTCCTACTTCCGTTTCACAATATAAGCTTGAGTTGTTTTTTCATACAAATTAAGAAAATATAAAATCAATGTGTTTTAGAGTAAAATAAACACAATACCCCTTTATTAGTTTTAGTAAACTCTTATTTTTCAATATTTATCTTTAACTCTCATCTCTTCATACTTCAAAACTTTATCAAATGTAAATGATTTTAAGTTGTGAAAATTACTATGTAGTGATGCATTAATTGAGTAGGGGTATCTAAAGAAAAAATATATAAAGGAAATTTAGTCTTATGAAATCTCAAATATGCTAATTTAAGCTTATATTATAAAACGGTGATAGTATTAAAAAAATTGTACAAGAAGATTCTGGGTGAGTTATTGTCTATTTAGAATCATATTTCTAGCGGCTTTTTTGAATAATCTCTTATTTATTTAATTCTTTTATTCGTCAAGCCATGAGTGGCATCCTCGAAAGCACAAGTCATCAATCAAATGTGTGGAAACTATGTGTTAACAGTTGTCAAGTAGAAGTCGCAAGTTCTGTCAGTGCTAAATTAATGAGTCATATTCTCGAACTTTCAGATGACGGCATAACACATTTATTTCCAATTATGAAACAAAAGCAGTATAAAGATATATCTAATGTGCATTCGAACATACATTAATAGGAGTAAAATATACTCGGAATCTTCTACTAAATCTTGTAATATACTAATATACTTTCTTTTGTAGTATTTTTTACCTTAGAACTTAAGGTTTATTTTTTATTTATATAATTTATCAACCAATCTAAAATATAAAAAAATTATTGTAAAGAAAATATATTAAAATATGTACTAGATTATACTGGTTAGATAAAATATAGTACTATTATTATATGTAATTTTTAACTCAAACAAAATTTATAGAAACTAAATTTTATAGGTAATAAGGTAATAGCTTAATTTAGAAACATCCTTTTCTATATAATAAATTATGTGTTCGATGATTAATACTCCGCCATTCCCCAATAGATATAAAAAAAGAAGAAATTGAAATTTATAGGAAATTATTGAGCTTCAAAAAGTTGAAATTTAAAATTAGAAATTAATTTATATTAAAATGTATCATGAGACACACATTAAAAAATCCAATAAATAAATACAGCCGTCAGCTGTCTGCTTTATAGTTGTATGACATGATGAATGAATGAATGCGTTAATATGAATTATTTATTTATTCTTTATCTGTAGAAAGGAAGTGGAAATGACTGTTGGGATCTTTCTTTAACATAAAAGAGTGGCAAAAGGGACTTTTGGCTTCCGTTTTATCTGTTATGAAGCCTTACGTATTTGTTTATTTAGGAAGGCAATGACCAGGTTTTAAGGACGTGGACCCAACGCATTATTCAATTGCCACTGTTGTTTTATTGATAGAGAAAAAAAAAACACTCCCATGTGTCGTTTTTCTCCCTCGCCTTCTTTCCATACTATCCACGTCAAAATTTAAATATTGATCATTATCTCCCACTCTTTATTTATCTATAGAATCAATTGAGCTATACTCATTAAAATCTCTTTTCTCTTTGGATCCCTGTTATAAAATATATTACTATTTTTTTTACTTTCAGATTTTTGATATTATACTATTTAAAAAAATATAAAATTAAAAAAATATCTTGTATGCTAAAATACTTTTTAAACTTTTCTATTTCCTCATTATTATTTCTACTAATTTTTCATATTTAAAAGAATAAAAAATGGTTGAAAATTATTATTAGTAAGTAATATTATAAGAAAAAGTTTATTAAATATTCTCATGGAACCGTAATGTGAAAAATAAAAAGAATATGAAAATTCCCTCAATGTGATAAATAATAAAGGGACCGGAGGAAGTACTTTCGTGTTTTTTTATTAGTTATTATATTTTAAACATTATTTAAAAAAATATAAATTCTTCTTAAATATTTATTTTTATATAGACTAGATTGTTCTCTAAACTTTCTATCTCATTATTATTTCTATCTATATGAAAAAAGTTTTAAAAAATTAAAATTTATTTTTTGATTAAAAATTATAATGAGAAAAAATTTATTAAATATTAAATTATTTTCACAATATAATAAATAAAAAATACAAAAATTAATAATATTGGACAAGGAAAACAATAGGAGTACCTATTTGTAAATTTCAAAAACTTCTCTAAAATTTCTAGTCATTGTTAATTTTCTTTTTAAGAATCTTTTTCTTTTTATACCCTCCCATTAAAAATAAATCTCAAACATATTTCATGTCTCTCACATGAGAACTTGTAAACATAATAACAATGGAGAGAAAATTTGAAAGTATTCTAATCCAAAAAAAAATTAAATTTTTATATTTTTTTAAATATTGTAATGTTTAAATTATGACAAGTAACTAAAAAGAAGGCAAAACTATAAGAATCTGAAAAAGTTTGTCATCTAGCAACTCAATGAATTTTATAGACCAGAGAAAAAGTTTGTAAGCAGCAGACGTTTCACCTACTATAAACTAATGTAAGGCATAATTCCAGATCGTCCCTCTAAGAATCCCTTTCCCAAAATCAAATTTTGCAGTTCAAATAATTGCCCTTCTCTGCTCTGAAATTCTCAACAAACTAAGGCTAAAAACAACAATATCCTACGCCTAAATTTGAATTTACAGTTACAAGATAAAAGAGAAAAAAAAAAAAAAAAAAAAGACCAATTCTATCTTCATAGCCATCAACTGAACTGTTTTTTCTCACGCTGCTAGTTCAGAGGTACTTACTCTTCATCAGACTCATCCTCAGAGAGGAATTTCCTCCCCAACATGCATATTGCTGACTATCCGAGTCTCTTCATGGGATATTTCTCAATGGATTCACTGTTAATCCCATTTGTGCAACAGCCGATGTTTCCACCTGATATCTTTCCAACTTCTACTGAAACTTCACCACCTCGGGAGGATTTGTTCTGCAGGCGTCTATCAAGAAAACCAGGGGTAAAAAGAGGCTTGGGATTTTTACATGAACGCCGTCTCTCTGATCTCCTTGCTGCATATTGCAGAATCTTCTCACCAGAACTAGCAGATTTTGATTCAACAGAGTCCAAATTTGAGCTTGACACAGCAACAAAATCATCAACTAGGATTCCTTCTTTTTCATTGACATGATTCTGAGCAGGCATACAACCATTATCTATTGAATGCTCACTAGCAATTCTTGCACTCCCTCCACTCGCATCTTCAACCTCAAAATTTGAAGATGATGGGTGTTCTACTTCCATAATATCAGTTTCAGAAGCATCCATTATAGTCAAGCTAGTAGTCTCTTCACCTCCCTGAGAATGTTTGGCAGACTCAACGCTGTCGGCTGGAGCAAAACTTCGAGCACAAATTTCAGCATCCATTGGGAAAGGGAAATTTCCCCTCAAATCTTCCTTGTCAAACCGCTCTTGTATATCTTCATGATTATTTTTTAAAGAGATCGCTTCTGAAGAGCTATTGACCTTAGTTACTGACAAACCATCAGATGGCAGCAAACCAGAGTTTACAAGAATATCATTGGATTCTTCAGTAGACTGGCATTGATCCAGTGGTGCTGAGGACGCCTGATATTCACTCCTTACCCTAGAACTTTCTTGGTCGTCTTTCCTTGAAGGTTCAACAAGATACAAGGATGATGGTCGAGCACAAACCCTAATTAAAGACAAAAATAAATATCAATAACTTAATATAGATACAGTAATTTTACTCGTGTAGATGTCATGCATATAAATTATCCAGATACATGGCATAGCTTTCCAAATCACGCAACTATTTCAGCCAAAAGTTTCACTGTATTGGCAATAGGGCGTAACATTCTTTCGACATTCCTTTAGCCAAAGTGAAGTTACGTTTTCTTCTTCAGGATTGAACAGGAGACAATTTCCCAGAGTAAGAGTAACTGCCCCTTATAACTTAAAAGCCCAAAAGAAACTACTCAACTAAGCTATGCCTTACTAAAATACAGGAAATACCATATGCCATTGCTTCCATGGATATACTTCACTAACAATAATTGTGATTGCGGAATAACCTTAGTTCTTGCCAAAAGAAACTAATCTATCACTAATCAGCCAATCTCAGGTGCCCTAAAGGTGGCAGGCCTATAGCACTAGTAAGGCAGAGGACAGAGGACCCCCAAAAAAATATAAATTCAAAAGTACTATTTTCCGTAACTAGGTCTTTTTAGGTACCCTTGTCTGAGCGAGTTCCAACATTAGGCAAAACTAGTTCGGTGATTACAACTATTTAAAGCCGATGAAAGTACAGAGTTTCCCTTTTTTGCTAGATATGAACTGGGTCATTGTTTTGCATAGACCATTACAATACTATCTTTATCTGACAATGAAAAGAAATAATTTATCCAGAATCAGTATCAGACAATGTAATATGTCTACAGATTATATGATGCATAACAACTGCCGCTATCTATTAACAATTACGTTCTTGCTCTCTACAAGTAAAACACACTAACTGTGAACCCAAAAGTATTTTGAATTGAAGAAAATACCTGCTATATAAAAGCATATAAGCTCCTTGTGAAAGCACCTCATCTAGATCAACACAGTTAACCTGCAAAAGGAATTGTTAAGTTGAGTTCCTTCATAAAGAGTAAAATTCCATATCTCTGGACATGTATAATTTGTACACTGGTCGATACTAACGCTCTTCCTATTAATTACACCTATACACCATCCAGTATACTGTGACAAACAATATATGCAACAATACTAACTGGTAGGTCTTTATGTATTCTATTTGCTGATACAAAAGGCAGAAGGAAAGAGGAATCAGTGGGATAGAAACAAAGAATTATTCTTTAGCTACCAATAAACCAGCTCATTGAAGCAATTATGTTCCTCACTGCACACTGGACACGGCTAATGCACATCTAAGAATTGATGCAACTACGTAAGGATTTTTTGTATGTGTTTATCATTTCTCTTCCATAAAATAATGTATACATGTGAGAAAACATACAACCATGCAAGGGTCAGACGTTTACCTTACAATCATCAATTCTATACCAATTTCCCTGAAAATCCTTGATATAACAGATATAGTGACCGAAAAAAGAGGCATTCAGCATGTCCACATGCACAATAACAGCATATAGCTTATATATACTATTATTGTCCCCTGCATCACTCATGTAAGGACTAAGATCTAAAGTCTCTGGGAAAGAAACCCTCTTATTCAGCTTCCCAAATCTCCCACTCTGCAAAATTAAAAAAAAAATTTTAAAAAGAAAATCAGTGACAGGCATTCTGCAATTTGCAAAACCTAGAGTTTGTCCTGTTAGATTTTACAGAGAACAAAAGGAGTGCTCTTGGAGCAAGAACGACAAATCCATGCAACAGCTATTACACTATAAGTATACAATTAACAAGAGAAAAACCTATTTCACTGAATACAATAGAAGAAATCTATTAAAAAATTAAATCACAAGGATGAGGATAAGGAATCCTCAGTAACGTAATTAAATTAAAGCAACATTCCGATCACCTTGTACACTGATTGTGCAATGTCTCTGGATACTATTGCCCAAGGGAAAAATAAGAATATTTCTATTATAAAGTAAATCATTGAGCATTTAATGATCCCAGAAACGTGTGTGTGCGTGTTACACATATATAATAAACTGGCACCTAAGATATTCACCTTCCTTCAGAGAGGAAAAGTTAGAAAATCACCTAATATCATCATCATGACATGCTAAAGCAGATTTTTAAAAAAAAAAAAAAAGATGACACCTGGAATTGAAAATAAGGAAGTTTTGATCAGACCTGAAACCTCTTTAAGGCAATTGTTAGTATATTTGGTCCCTTCCTCACAGTTAGGCGCTTCCATGCCATGACATAGTCATTGCAGCTGCACAAAGAATCAAGCAATTCTCTTACAAGATGTTTCTGAGAAAATCACTTCAGCAAAAAAGAAAATTCTGAATTTTATAGAAATGGAAGTGTAACGGTCTCGAACAAAAGGCAGCTTAAGAAAAGATGCTTCTAATATGTAAACCAAAAAGAATCTAGCTACTTCACATACTCAGTGCTTAAACATTGATCTATGAACTTTGACCCAGGTAAATCATTAGAAAGCATATTTCAGGAAAGAAGGTTAAAGCTATTAAAGATACTTAACAAATTAAGGTTTCTAAGAGATGAAAGGCTTGTAACCTTTTGGGCATAAGTTCAGGTTCCCAAAATTGAAAGCTTCCAGGTAGATCATCTAAAGGTAGGTCCATAAGAGTACTACTTATTCAAATGATATTTTGCACTTCAAAGAACCTCCTTTTAGTTTCTCTTACTAGTGCAAATTACACATCTAGGGACATTCTATCTGCATAGTTGAAACTAAGTTCAACTAGCCTCTGATTCGTGCGAAGGTAGCATTGCTAATTACAAATAACTCAAACTGAGGCTCTAGCCAGAGAAAAAAATGTCATGTAACTAAGCATACCATTACGAGTAATTAGTTCAGATCATTCATAAAGGAAGCTAAATGATCTTCAAATAGAAAGGTTAAATTGAGCAGAAAATCACCATGAGCCTGAACCATAATTGATTCTTATTTTCATTCTTTAATCTTCCCACCATCCAAGCATGAATGTCCACTTTCTTGCTCCTTCTGTACAGAAAAGGGGACATTCAATTCTGGACGGAGGGAGTACTATTTTACTGGTTCAATTATTTAAGTCATGAAATGCTTGCTTGAAACCTCACTATACAATTCAAGGGTCCAGCAAAGACTGCCAATGTCAAAGATCCCGTGGATAATTCAAGATACAATACTGATTGGTTCTGATGTGTGCACAAGCAGAAGAAAACTGTGGTGGTTTAAAGCCTCGCCAAACTTAATTTTCCATCCCCGACAAACAAAACCCTGGCTACCACCAAAACACCAGTTATCTCTTTCGTGTGGAAAATGTAGTCAAAGTGAATCACCAATACATAGGTCATGTTTTCATTCTTTTCATATGACAGTCAAAATGCATAAGTTTGTTGCAGTTTTTTTTTCGGGAACTTTTCAAGGTTGGACAACAATGACTAGGGGTGTATTTGGATAGAAGGTTCAACACAAACCTTTCTCCCTCTGGACCCCGCACTTCCTCTCACATAAATTTAAATTTTCACAAACTCCCAGAAAAAAAAAAAATTCACTTTTTTTTATATCAAAACACAATCCAAATACACCCTAGAATATTAATAAATGAATTCTTGAAATTCTTCTTCCTACAATGTATTTTTCCTCACACCACACCTATTAGTGATGCCTTATACTTTCAGCTTAACTTTAGTTCATAGGTGCTTGAGGTAGAAGCAGCAATGAAATTTAAAAAATAAAATAAAAATGTTTAGAGATAGAACATTGGAAAGAATAAAGGAAAGGAAAGAATTCCGCATCATTAACAAAATGCCTTATGAGGTCCATTTAAAAGTCACAGTTAAGAGACAACTATGTACAAGATGATGGTAGATGAAAATAATGGTTTGGTCAGGCCTAAAAAATGAAATAAGTATCACTTTTAAACAAGTTAAATTGAAGCACCAGAAGACCACATCAACAATTAAAAAAAATAATTAAAAAAATCAGTCCTGTTACTAAAAGAAAAATTACAGAATGAACAAATATCATCTAATTCCACCACACACTGAAAAAAGTGCTAAAAGAAAGCAGCCTCATATACTTATCGGTAGTCGACAAACCAAAGTTACTGAGCCATCAACGCAAATACTTAGTAGTATTCACAATTTTAGCAAGATGATGTACCAGAGCACAAAACACAACACATGGGCCAAAAACAGTCCCAAGATCCCTCTCAGAATCAAAAGCTAATGTAGAGTTGCAAAGTAAGGGGTTTAACTTTAAAGCGATTGCATCTCAGTGGAAAGATAACTCGCGTACAGATTCATCAACAAAAAGACACTTACCTTTCACACTTGTACATGTTATCACCATGAAGCCATTCTCTGACTGTGAACTGGTTTAAGCATTCCTCCAATGAAGCAGCATCCCCATGAATTTCAACAGTTAAATCCATCATATTCTCGAACTGATTTGAAACATTTTTGCATTTTGTGCATATAACCTGGGAACGATTCAACAAACACATAAAAGCAGATTACAGCACATGATTAAAAAATACATGTATAACAGGAAACTGACATGTAACTGATTGAGATCTTCTAGAAAACTCTAGCCAAAACCCGGCGGACCTCAAAGGCTTTTCAATATTAACAAAATGCCATCATGTATTATACATTCAGCATGCCGATGCATTTAACAAATTTGAATTGTACATAGAAGATCTACCTGTGACTGGAGGTGGCCACCAAATATATGTTGGATAAGGGTAGTCTCTTGAGAACAAGGGTGGATAGCCTTTTCACCGCCAAACTCATCAAGGCACGCTGATTGCATAGTATCAATCGCAAACCTACATAATAGTTGAATTTATTAACCCCATCAAACTTATTTGCTCACTAGAAAATGCCAGAATTCATACAATTTGATCATCTTCAAGAGGGAGATACCTCATAAACTCATGGGCATCCTCCTGTTTTCCGTAGCCAAGAGTTCCGCCAATATTAGGCAACCGTGAAAGGATATTTATTGGTGAAAAGGGTTGCGAACTTTGGCTAACTCTTTCTATATGGGTTTGAAATTCACAGAAAAAACACCATTCATTCCTCCTACCTGTAATGAAGAAGAATATGATGTGAAAAATCATAGATTTCCTAACAAAAAATTTCAACCGAAGAACTTTAAAAAGTGGAATTGTGATTTTACACTCTTTCCGATGGCCTTTTTCCAGCAAAAATGCAACCAGTGGCTTAGTGTACGTAAGGCATTGCAGGACAACATTCGCAAAGCAACTAGAAAAATCCAGAGAGAAAAACATTAACTTAGATGATAGAACAATATAAAGAAATAAACTTCAAACACACTAAAGTGATAGTTTACTTTAACAATACCTGTTCCCACAATTCAAAAGCCCACATGGAGGGAAACCAGATTTATCCCAGTTAAAAAATTTTACAAATTCTTCATATGGGAAGAGTATCTGAAATTGTGAATATAGCTGAATTGTGGTTAGATAAATAAGAAAAAATAATAAATAAAGATATTTAAGGACAAGTACTTTACTTCTTTTGATTGGATAATTTTTGAGGATCCACCAGAAGAATAGTCCTTTTTTCCTCCCAAAGTAGACTTGCCTGATAACTGAAAATCCTTGCATTTCTTCTTGTGCTCCAACCTCCAATGAGAGCTTTGGCAAACTTCAGAGCTAGAAACAGAAAACAAAAGAATATGATAAAAGAAGTATCAAACTATAAAGGGTAAAAAATATAACTTCAAGCCAAAAAAGGAAATTATAGAAACCCTTTACAGATTGAAAGAAAAAGAAAACCAAATAAACTAGAACCAATGGTCAAAAAGCTAAAACATGATCAAATAGACATAAAAAACAAACAAATTAGAATTAACATCAGACATCAACTGTATAGGCACAGAGGAAGCTCAAAGCTGCAAACCAAAGAGTAAGGTCTGGTTTGCAGGACAAGGAGGCGGAGGTACATTTACTTCAATAAGTGAAAGTAAAAAGATTTACGTCAGTCTAGTTTGGTCCAAGATAAGGGTAAGTACATCAGATATATGTCCCCTTACTTGGTCGCACGAAAAACTTAAAGGAAAACTTCCCCACTTAGCAAAAGGATCAAGATTTAAAGAGAAAGCATTTTTTCCTTAAAACTTCAATTAGCACCTCCCTCCCTCCCTCTCTCTAAACACCCTGATTTTAAGATATTCTAGGCAAGGTAGTCCTGTTCTAGAAACGATTTTGTTAATTGCAATGGTGGAATTATTCTGGTCTAGTTTATATCCTTGGGTCGTTGTGTAATTGACATTATGGGTCTGTTCTGGGTATTAAAGTTCTGCAATTGCATGGAGGATTTGTACGAGAAAAAGAAAATTATGAAGAAGGATAAAACAAGCATAGTAGTTCTGGAAGAAGAATGCCTTCTTTTTTGTCCTATTAGATTGACATCCCAATCTGTCCAAACTTTGACAGATTGGAAATTTGACATGGAGGGATCTCTCCGATTCATGTTGCAATGAATGCCATATGCAGCTATTGAGTTTAATTTCAAGTTGCAGCAAAAAGTGAACTAAAAATGTTGGTGCAGGAAAAGAAAGAATTAAATTACAATAGTTTCTTAAGCACTGTGAACAAACACAATTACAGGAAAATTGCTGAGCAAACTTGACAAAATTTACATACATTAGCATTTCCTGGGATGAAACCAGGCACATTCTTTTCCCTTTTTAGTTATACTATGACAAGATTGAAACTACTTGCCTTCTTTGGCTCTCCATTGAGGCTAATACTGAACTAACACGAGTGATTAGTTACATATAAACCTGCATATTTGTCTTGCCTCCAAATTCAACCATTATTTTTAGTATGTTTTTATCTTATGCGGATCCCTGTTCAATACTCCTTTCCCTATTTCGCTTGGATTGTTTAAAGTTAATTGTCCTACTACATCTATTCTACAACATTAAGCTGGCACTATTGGTGATTACAGAGAACTAATGTATGTCTTTGGACTTGATTTTCACTAGGATTTTCTTTTGAATGTACCCATTGCAAAATTTTTTAAGAAAAACATCTAATCAACCAAAAGTTTGCTTCTTTTGTCAATTCTATAACTTCAACCAAATCTTAGCATATAATTCTGCAGACTTAATGATCATATGGATTTGCATCCCCTTAGGAATGGCAGCCCATTCAGAATCCAATACCGACTATAATTCAGCTCACCGATACAATCACTAGATTCGCTCATTCCCATAATCTTTTTTGTTTATACACAGAAAATCTTCTTTGTATGTTTCTACTAATTTTTTAGCTACCCCTCCCCTGTTTTTATATGTTTCTACTTATTTTTAAGTACCCTCAACTCAATGCACACAAAAAATATCATCTTTTCATCTTTCCAGAAAATAAAATTTATAAGTACCCTCACCTCAACGCACACAAATATCATCTATTAATCTTTCCATAAAATAACATAATATTAGCAACTGATCCTCAAAATAATTAGCATACCAGTACATAACCATCTTGCAGCCGGAGCACTTTTTCTTGGTAAGATTACCGCAAACGGCGCAGGCAGCTTCCTCGGGAATCAATTCAGTTGTTTTCATTGTCGTCTTCATCATACAGCTATCAATATTCTTAGCCGCCGCCGTAGTTGCCCTCGGTGAAGACCAACCAGAAATACCGTCGCTGTCGTTCTCGTCGGCGAGGAAATACCTAGAAGCGGTGTTTTTGACTAGGTGAAGCAATCCAAGAGCAAGAATAAATACGGTGACAATGAATTGCAATAACCAATTCAGATCCACCGCCGCGAGGAGCGACATTCAAAATCATGGATGGATTTGATTTGGTTATTAAATAGTAATTTCTATAATTAAGCAACTAGAGTCTAGAGGATTCAGCAGAAAAGAAAAGAAATAGAGTAGAAGAGGGACTGGATTTCTTTAGGATACTTGGATGCTAATGCGCATCCATGCATTCGATTCGTCGCAAACGAATCCAATTCCTCCTCTGAATATAATAGTAAAGTACATAGCAATTCAGGCGAATTCCACTACATAACTGTTATTACTTACAACAATATTATTTATGAAATATTCTCAGTTTTTTTGTTTTTTAACAAAAAAATATTCTCATAGTTGATCTTGGATTACCTCATTTAGCCAAAAATTTTTAAAAAATATAAAATCAAGGATTACCCTTTTCTTAGGAGATCACCCTTTATTTATTACCGTCTAGGTTTCATATTATGTGTCATTAAGTCATAATACAACTATTAAGAAAATAATTAAATTATCTTAATTTGAAGTTAAATAAATTAAAGCAACTGATATTTTAAAACATAAAAAGTATATCCAAACGAAAGATAAACTGAAAGGGAGGGAGTACTAGCATGATGATATGTCTAACATGGTACGGTAAAATATATTTGGGTAAATAGTGTAATTAATTATAAAAGTTTCAATCTTGACATGATTAGGATCTCAATATTATTTATAATCCATAAACAATATATGACAATCCAATAAAATATTTTTGCAGGTTACAAACCCTCAACTTTTAACACAAGTTACTTCTTGTGCAGTAAAATGAAGGGTAAAATATGTTATAAGATATTCTCTCTAAACGCAATACATGTGAGATTTGAGATTTTTTTTTTTATAATTAGTCTTGTTTTAAAATATTACTACTAAAGTAGCTTACCTTTTTTTTTTTAATCCGTGAAGGGGTCACCCACTATGGTTGTACATTATCACTAATGATAACGCACAATCATTGTGCATTATCACTTAATCAAGTTTTTTTTCATCGATTAGCATATGTGGCAAATAACGCACAATGTGAGTGTTATTGCTTAAGGTAACGCACAACCATTGTACGTTATCAGCCACATCAGCCAGTTTGTTTTTTCAAAAACCCAAATTTTTTTTTTTCAAAGTTATAGTTTTATAATTTTCTTAAAAAGACTGGATTATTTTATTTAACCTATTTTGATGTATTTTTTCATAATAATATTTATAACAATTAAAAAAAATGTTTAACTTATTACCATTCTATTTAAAAAAAATGAAGAAGTAATTTAAAGTATTATAAATTTTACTATCAAATTTTAGAGCAATGAAGAAGTAGTTAGAATAAATTCAAAGAAAAATTGCATTAATAGAAATCCTAAAAGGGTAGTACAACTTAAAGAAAATAAACCCTAAATACGTAAAATTAAAACACTCTAAAGGTAAATATAATTTACAAAACCCTAAAAACAATAAACTCAAAAATATTAGGGCCAATCAGATGGCGTGAACCTGGTAGTCTTCTTCCCAACACGATGACCAAATCCAATTGTGCCGGTGTCACCTCATCCGTCGTCCGCTCATCATCATGCTCATCTGTATCAGATGAAGATGTTGTCGATATGGACATATGAGGTGTAGATGAACCAGCCGTGCCGGGAGGAGGAGGTGTTTGAAATGAAGAACTCCTAGTACCCGGAAGAGGTGGTGCCTGCAATAAAGAAAACCCTAAACCCGAAGGGTGAGGTGACCGAAATGAAGAAAACCCTAAACCCGGAGGGGGAGGCGCGTATGATGTGCCCAATCCACCTGACTTGATAGGTTGCGTCAAACCCAAACTAAAAGATGGCATACGAAGATCTGGGCTATCAAACAGGTCACCATGATCAGAAGACCCTAAAAATCTCCACGTCCACGTCCTCCAGATCCCTTACCCCTCTCTCCTCCATGTTCGGGGTCTGCATGTCCTCCTCTATCCAGTTAGGAGGGGCAGGAGCCCGGCCTCTACGTGTTCCGCCACCAGGCAATCTACGAGTGCCCCTCTTAACTCTACAAGCACCACGGTTCGGTGCGAGCTCTCGAGGACGGCGACGCGATGGCTGCACTGGAAATTTTTACTGAATATCGTGCTAAGATGGAGCGCAACCCAAGATACCACCAATAGAAACCATGCACCTCCGGATGATAGTCTGGACTTTCTTTGCAAAATTAGCGATCTGTGTCGGAGATTAAGGTGGTCCCTGTATCACCTTTGTAGCAATGTCATCTACCTCCTGCATCATGGACGTCTTAAAAAAAAAGTTAGGAGTCAATTATAAGTCAATGAAATACGTAAAAATACAAATAAAATATTTTTTTTATCATCATCCATCTTCGACCCCAACAGGCTGGTATCCAGCAGTACGAGTATCACGATTTGTTGGATTTCCAATGTAGACTCGCGTGATATCCCGATACCCTCTAATGTAATCGTCTGTAGGGTTTGATAACTCCTCAACAGGCAACATAGTGCCACCCTTAATATGCTGCCTCTACTGATACCAGACCTTCAAATGACTAGCATGATGTGTCCCCCAGTAGGTGCGATCATTTCCTCTCAGTTGTATTTGATGCAGATCAAGTCTAATATCACACACAGCGGGTATGAGCTGCTCACGTACAAACTAACGCATCACACGTCCGGGATGGTGATATTCTAATATCTCCTAGCATATGAGTGGGGCCTCTGCCCCTCACATGTCAAATTCAACCAGACCACGGTTGTGATAGGGCAGCCATACAAACTGTTCAACAAATTAAAATATTTAAAAATATTAATAAGCCTCTAATACAAACGATTTTAAAGCCAAACCTGATCCGATGACATAAAATCTAACTGGTCTCTGTTCGTAAGAAGGACGTGAGTAGGCAGCTGGTTGCAGTCAAACAATGTGCACCACATCGCACCAAGTGGAGCAAGAGGGTCTTGCTGAACGTGACGGAGTAGCTGAGGCTGCAATACACGAACACGTGACCAAGTCCAAATCTGAAGGACTAGGGCTCCCCTATCTGTCGTGCACCCCCTAAAGCTGTCATGCCCAAATGCCTATATAAAAACCCAAAACACAACTACCCCAACTGTAGGTGTTGATGGCCTCAAAATCTTCCAACAAATTGAGGTAGCGAACGTGAATCAAGCTGCCCGAGAAATCAAGGAGCATATGACCTCCAATAAGTAAGAAAATAAATCAACAAGCACGCAGAATTAGGTTATCATCGATCTCTGAACCGGTAAACTCTCTCAAGATCCAGGTCTTTAGAGGTTCCTTCTTAACCTTGTATCCAGAAAAGTGTGTAAGGGAAAATCGCAAATCAAGAAGTCTCTCAATCGTATCGATCCAATACTGCTTTAAATGAATACTCCAACTGAGACTTGTAACAGGAAACCCCTCTATCCATAAACCCCATAATACGTGTACATCTTGAAGAGTGACTGTGACCTCACCACAAGTCATCTGAAATGTGTGAGTCTCAAGCCTCCAATGCAACTAATGCGGTAATAAGTGCGTGGTCGAGACCGATGTAACCACATCTAAAAATTCCCCCAAAACCAGTCCTATAAATAATATCAACCAACTTACGAGGAGCTGTACTGTAAGACTGGAATAGATTACGACCGAAACATCTACGCTGAAGATCAGTAATACACTTCTCATAGTCCCCACTCTATATCAACCCAAACCTATGCTCGTGCTGCATTGTCGAAACATCAGGGACTATGGGACCCGGATGCACGCATCCTGGGACTTCTTCCATCTACATTATGTACAATTTGAATTATGGTACATGTCTATAATTTAAAGTAAAAAAATTTGAATAAAGTATAATTCCAAACTTTCTAAGGTTTGTTGTTTATAGTTCAATTATTTTAGAGTTTGTGGTTTCATAATTTAGGGTTTTAGGATTTTTAGAATTTCAATGTTATAAATAACACTTTCAAAGTTTAAATCTTCACAGGTTTGGAACTTCAAATACAATATTTAAAGTAAATTATTATTACACAATTTCTAATGTTCATGGTTTGGGGTTTTACGGTTTAATGTTTAATGTAAAGTTTAGGGTTTTTAAGGTTTTTATGATTTACAGTTTAAGATTTTAATAATACGATTTTAGGATTTTAGGGTAATGAATGCTATATTTTATAGCTTAGTATTTTATGATTTGGTAAATTCAATATTAGGGTTTTAGAGTTTAGTCTATATTTTTATTTTTTTTTTAAATAAAAGTCCTCATAATGCTAATAACATACAATTAATAACATACTAAACCCTAAAATTCCAAGCTTCGGTTCTACTAATTAGAAAAGTAAGAAAAACAAGTAAAGAGAACAAAACACAATTTCCAAATCCTCATCTTTTCTACTAAAAACTTAAAAGAATGATGTAAAAGAAAAGAAAAAAATAAGTTTCTTCTAGCATTGATCCAAAAAAATAAAGCACAAAAAATATAAGTTTCTTCTATCATTAATGCAAAAAAATAAAATAAAGTACAAAAGAATTGAAGTACAAAAAAATAAGTTCCTTCTAGCATTAATGCAAAATAATAATAATGAAGTACAAAAAATTAATCAATTATCCAAATAAATTCATGAAAAAATCACATTTGCAATACAAAACACAATTAGATACATAAAATGATCAAATATGAACAAATTTATCAATAACAACAAGTTTAGACATAAACCCAAAACTCACTTTTACAAAAATAAATTAATAAAAATTGACAACTAATCTATATAAAATTCATAAAAGTAAGTCACACACAGCAATAAACAAGCTCAAATAAACAATAATAAAAATTAAAATACATAAAAACTTACCAAAAAATTGAAGTTAAACTTTGTATCGTGAGCTTTATCTACCGTTCTCCACTAGGGAAGTGTCACTGATTCAAACTTGAATTTCAAAAATTGGAATAAAAAAATTTCGAGATTTTGAATGTAAATTTCGAAATAAAAGGAAAGAGTAGAAGAGGAAGAGAAGAAGAAGAAGAAAACAAATGGAAGAGGAGAAGGAGGAAGTAGAGCAGCGGCATTAAAATATTTTTGTAGCGTTGGCCGGTGACGGAAAGAAAGAAATTTGGGGAAGAAAGAAAGAAGGAAAGAGAGAAAGGCAGTCGTGGCTAGGTTTTTTTTATAACATGATAACGCACAGTGATTGTGCGGTATCATTTGTAATAACGACCAATGATAGTGCGTTATTGCCAACTCAACGCCATATCACTAAACAAGATTATAATGCGTCTTAAGCTTCTTAAGCTGCTGATTACTTATAATGCACAATTGTTGTGCGTTATCAAGGAAGATAACGCACAACGGCTGTGTTATGGCCCCTTTAGGAATAAAAAAAATGGACCGCTTTAGTATCAATCTTTAAAAAAGGGACTAAAAATGTAAAAAAACCATTACAAAATTTTGCCTCATATGTATTTCTTTAAGAGATAATGGTTTAGGATTTTAGGGGATTATAATAGAAAAATATATTAATTTTTACACAAAATGAACATAATTTAATCACATATAAAGACATTGTCTAGATGCAAATAGATTTGGAGAAACTATCAAAGAAGGAACTTAAGTCACAAGTGAAGAAAACACTAGCAATGATCTTTCTCTATCATTACCTTGTCAAAAACTGAGTACTTGAGAGTGAAAAATCCATTTACCCTACGAACTAAGTTTGACGGAAGGATATGATCGCAAAAAGATACTTGTTCACCAAAAGACATCTATTTTATCAAGTGCTTGTTATGATTAGATCCACCTGTATTCTTTTAAACTTGTGCGTGTCATTGAATAATTTTTCGATTTAATTCTCAATTGCTTGATTGTAAGACTATCACCGGTACAAATTCATACCGAATCTCTTGCATTTTCAAAGCACAGTCAATGATTTTGTAGATTTATTCAACCACTTTGCGGATCATCATCAACTCGCAACCTCACATTTACAAAACTCTTTTTGGAATTAATTCGATTACGAGTGTATTTTCTATAGGTTCCAAAGGGTTTCCAAGAGGAGGGTGAATTGAAAACTTAAACAAAATGGCTAATAAAAACTGTTCTTGGTTAGTTTGAGCATAGTTAGTTTTGTAAGAATGCTAGCTTGGAAAAAAAATCATGAACCTAACTTTCAAAACTTAGTTAAAGTTCAAAGCTTAACTTAGTCATCATTTTTAAATAGTTTAAGCGGGAAAGTAAATATGAGGCGAAGACAAAGCATACGAGAGATTTATAGTGGTTCGACTAGCATTCTTACATCCATTCTTCCTAAAGAACCAATCTTTAGAAACATCCATTAAAGAACTAATATCTTTTCTGAGTAAAGGGGTCCCTTATGGACTACTTTCCAATAGATTAACAACTAACCTTACAAAAGGCTTATTTTGCAAAGATTAGGAACTTTCTCTATTAGATTTTCAATAAATCTAACTAACTATGAACTTCAACTCACTATGAGCAAGTTCAATACACACTCTCTAAGGGCACTTGTCAACATGAATAAGAGTTATGACATAAAGATTTTGACATTCACTATTTTATTACAAAGATGTTCAATAATGATTGAAAATTCATGGATGGTTGAACATTGAACACCTTAGTATTAAAGACCTCAAAGCAACCGAGAATAATTTTGCTTTGTTGAAATCTCTGTTGTTGAAGGGTAAATGTTTCGAGTATCTTGCTATTTATATTCCTATTTAACAAGTTATAAGTCTTCACTTCCTTTCTCTTGCCTTGTCTTGCCATTGGGGAATGCTTGGGGAGAACAACTAATTCCTACAGAATAAAAAAGTTAATGTCTTTTTATCCCCAATGTAAAATACCATGATAAAAACAGAAAAGCATAGTCAACTTGGACGTTCTTTCAAATTAAGTAAAACAATAAGTGTTCCCTTTTTAGTGTAACTCTTACGGAGAGCATGGAAGAGACTCTCGAAAAACCGTTACTATTAACTTGACAAAATCTATTACATTAAATTCTGTTTACTCTACAGGTCAAGTAGATTTATTAACAATCCATTTAATTCTGTAAACCATCAAAATTAGAATAATCGAAGCCTTAAACCAACACCAACATTTTTATATCAAGAATTCACGTCCCAATGATTATTATACATCTATTGTAATAAAAGTTGAACATTATATAATCCATGTTTATACACAAAGTGGAAAGACAAAATCGTTTATAAGCACATTCAACTAGTTGCAAAACCATTATTTCTAAGAACAAAACTTCCAATATACGTTAAATTCGAATCTTCAACAACTATATAAAATATCTCAAACAAAAAATTGAGAATTTATTTACTACCAACTCAATTGCTTTTCCAACATTAGGGGAAAGAAAAAACGGCCCCATCTGAACAATTAAGCTGAAAGATTGTGCTGAAACTTTTATCTCTCCTGTCCCATTTTTTTTTTATTTTTTAATATTCATATATTTTTAAATGAAAAATTATTAGATATTTAAAGAAATTTTTAACAGATTCTTAATTATATCTATAAAAATTTTTAAAACAATTTAACTAGTAGTGTTTTACATAAGATTAGTAGAAATATTCAAATGATCTAATAATAATTCTCTTTTAAACAATTATTATTTCATAAAACTATTGAAAAAGTAGTAAAATAATTCATAGAGCTATTAAAAGAAAATCATGAATTAATTATATAATTATCAATATATAAAATTTATTTACTTAATTGAAAATAATTCTTTACATATTTTTAATATTAAAAAACTTCTAATTGTTTCAATTAAATATTAAAGAGCGTGTAAAAGCTAACTAAGCTTAAAATTTATTTGAAATTCTCCCCTTTTTTAACTTTAGATAGAGCCTATATCCTGCAAACAATTCAACTATCACAAACTCCAAGATAAAAATACCATCTTTTTTTAGAATAAACTCTAATTCTAAATATCACAATTAAAAGTTCTAAATTTAAGTGTCTAACTAACGCAAGTTCATAGTTCAAACTGTTACTTAGACTTAACCCATCAACGTATCCCAATCAAGAAGAACTCAGAAACCAGAATATTCAGAAGAAACAAGAAAATAGCAAAAGAACAAAGAACTCAAAAAATGTTGAAATGTTTGTCAAGAGCCATTACATGTCCTCTTACCTGGAAGTCCAAGAACTGCCTCCAAAACCCACATATGCATGATTTTTCATCGAGTAATCTGGAAAAAATTAAATGGCACAAAACCTCCAAACAACAACAGATGCATGATTTAAATGTCTCGAATTCTATAGAAATTTAATATTGCTCCTATGAGGGGGAAATGGATGGATGGACATAAATGGCAGATGTATAAAATTTTCTCATCCAACTTTAGGATTGTGTTGCTTTTCCAACTTGTGCAATAAGTTAGATATACAAACCCAAAGAGTATCCGGAACTGTCTGCCTAAAATTAACAAACAAAGCTGTAATTACATCAAAAGAAAATTTTTGAAATTCAGGTTTTATTACCATGCGAATAAACATGGCTAACCACACATCTGGAGCCAACTTCACTGCATACATAAAAGATCGAAATCCGTTTGCCACCCGCAACAGCATTGCATGGCTCTGTTAAATAAAATAAAATAAAAAAGAAATTATTACGATAACTAGAAATTAAGGCATTAATACGAAAACTAAGAAAAATAGAACCTCTTCTAAACAGATATTTTACACTCCCCTACTCCCCAATCAAGGCAGAGGTTTATTATCAGGAAGTTCCAACTCTCAGAACATAATCTCCTGTCATTCAGATCAAGACATTTCTGGTCCATTTTACCGTAATCACATAAATAGAACCTGGAATTGATGGGCGGAATAATCAAATGTAGCTGATGTCCAAAGAGACCCTAAGCAAAAATACCAGGTAGATCTTCACGAGATCCCAAATTGCTAGTACTAACATTATATGACCAGATAATGTTGAAGGACCATGAATAATTTCACAAGTTCAGTTATGCAACCAGCAATCATTAAATAATGATCATAGGAGGCTGCCAAGTTGCAACCACTAGGAAACTTTACCGCTTATTAACGGCAATATCCAACAAAAATTTTTCTAATCATTTATAGATCTTTCTTAAATCACAAGTTCACATAGCACCTCAGAAACACCCCTCAATTTTGAATGTGCAGCTTTTAAAAAGCCAAGTTAGTTAACAAAATAGCTTACGGCATAGAATGGGATGAATAAACAAAACTTCCAACACTACCCAAAACAGCAAACAAAGAAATTTAAAACTAATAACACAAACCTCCAAATTTTCCACCGGCAACTTCTCATCAAATACAAAATTAATGACTTCATCTTGAAGAAAGATGTTGGATGCTGCAATAATGTCCTTCAGGAGAAAAACGCGCACCCTGCAACCTTTATCAGACAGGATAAACAGGAATAGATCTTCGGTTGCTGCCACTACGGCATGTATATCAAATGACCTCCATCCAAAAGATGAACTCCCATCAGACCTCTCCGTCTCAGAAGCCTGTTGAGATATTGCTGCTATCTGATGCAGCGCACAGTGTTGAACAGATTAACACAGCTAAATCTTAAGGATATGCAAGCAGCTCATATAATTTAATTTGAAAACTAGAAGATAGTGGAAATGCTCCAAGAAAAATAACCAGAAAGAGCAGTTCAAGTGAACTTGAAAAACCATGAAGAGAGAAGGAGTACAAAATAGAACCAATTATATACTTAAAAGGCTATAAAATCTAATACTCCACTTTTTTTAACTAAGCAGACAAGAAATCTCACCCGTTAAGAAAAGGCAAAATTCATATGTTTTTTTTCTGGACTAAAATGCTATGTATTAATACTACATTTTCACTAATACCTGAACAATTTTTTCAATAAAGAACAATTAAAGAGGGTTGTTTTATAGAAAGGTATAATTAGGAAAAAAATCATTAAATGCGACATTGATTTCATATCGTGAACTGTAAAACATCATCTCATAGGCATGTATCCCCAATACTTAGCTGTCCCGACTCTGCATTCCTCAAACTACATACTCACTGTTTCTTTCATTCTGATACTACACATTTAGATTACAGTTATATTTTCAGTTTTGAGATTAATTTTCTTTGTTTTTATTATTTTAGACTAAAAAAATTTTGATGGCTGTTGTAAATAAATCAATGCTTCAACTTGTTTTCATTATGATCAAACCTGCTGGATAGGAATTTAATTCCAATCATTGTTTCTAGTTCATCAGAAACAGTCAATTTACTTCACAAGTCTATCTTTTACCAGATGAAGAAACATAACTGAGACATCTGCTTCTGGCACAATATTATCTGCAAGCAAAATCCCTAGCAGTCCCACCTCCATTCTTTGTCTATTAGAATAGTTCAGACTTTCTCAAACTGAAAATTTTCAACTTTTGGACTGTTACTAGAGAAGACTTTATATACTACCTCTGTTTCATAATATAAGGTTAAGTTGTTTTTTCACACAAATTAAGAAAACATGAAACCAATGTATTTTTTATAGTAAAATACCTACAATACCCCTTAATTAGTTTTAGTAAACTCTACCTTTAAGACTTATCTTCTCTCTCCTCTCTTCTCTCTCCATATTTCACGGCTTTATCAAATGTGAATGAGTTCAAGTTTTGAGAATTACCAGATAGTAATGCATTAATTGAGTGGGGGTATTATTGGGAAAAAAAGACCATAAAGGGAACTTAGCTTATATTATGAAACCCAAACAGAGGTAGTATTAAAAATAAAATACTTTCTCCACTTGCTCCACAAATGTAAAAGAACTAATTTTGCCTTCATTTTTCCAACTTCCTTTACAATATAATATTCAGACAATTTCCACTTCGAACGCATGGATAGGACAGCAAACTCCGAGACACTGAACAAATTCCTAGGACTGCTATAACTCGAACGGTCACCTGTCCACTATATCCTCAGCCAGTACATTTTTGCTTTTATTTTTTCATTTTTCCAGGTTTTGGAGAAAACCCCCAGCAATTAACCGTTGGTTATGCACTTGGTAAATACATTGATGTTGAATATATGCTCTTTGTTCCTCAATCTACCCCAACCCTCAAGTTGACAGCTAAAGCTGTAATTGACCTAGTCACTAAGAGATCTCCAAGAATCACCTCAAAATGACTTTGTCAAACATATCAAGATATAGATTAAATTAATAAATTGATATTTTAAATTTCAGGCAAGCACCAAAATGAGAAAACCGAAACAGAGGAGTATTGCAAACAGCAAAACAAACTTGACAGAATGTCCCTGCATAACCACTTATACATGGCTAACATGATTGGTTCCTATATTATTTTAGCAATTATGCAACATTGACTATGATAGATTCATATTTAATTTCAGCCATTATGTAAAATCAACCACTCACAAAAATTTTTATCATTGTAACATTTACAGAGCTCTGTTCCAACATATGCTACCCACCAGTTTTTCTAGTCGATTCCACCTTATGTAGCCATCATTACGTATGACAAGTTCCCTTAATATCCTCCTCATATCTGGATTAGGGTCTTCAAGAAGTCTTGCAATAACGAAAGGATATGCACTCTCAACAACTTTAAAATCAGGATCCAGAGTTTTTGCAGTTCCCTCAAGTGATCCAAGGGCTCTTATCACCAGAGCATAATCCGGAGGAAGAGAAAAATTGAACTCATACATAACACTGTATAACTGATCCATTATACTCTGAAATTGACCAAAAATGTTTAAATCAAAAGTAAAACAAATATACACTGAAGAAACCATCTAAAAGTATGAAAAATGCAATTAAATTGACCTCAGGACATAGCAACCAAAAAATGAAAAAGTTGACATCAAGGGAGAAAGAAAGTTGTTTATCTCATCTTTGTCAATTGCTCAAGTCCCTTAATCATGTGTAAGTTGGAATGGAGATTTGCAAAATAATAAAACATGCCATGCAATTCATTAAGGCTCTTGGAACCTAACTAATGAATATATCTTTATGTAATAGATGTGAACATTCTTTTTATGGAAATAGATGTGAATGTTAGAGGGTCTGACATTGTAAACGCAAGAGACTATCAAACACAGGGTTTCATTATACCCTCGAGGATATTCACAGAACCCCGTTGCATATATTGGTTGGGCAAATAAGCCTTATAGAAAGTGATATTGTAACGGGCCTTAGAGCCATCTTGATCTCATTTCTTTTGAAGTTCTTACAAGTTATAGAGACATATCATTCTGAATGTGTTCTCTCATTGGGTTAGAGTAATCTACACAGTCCAGAAGTACCAGCTCCAACAGTGAACTAAAGAACATATTGGCCAGGGCCCTATGATCCTCCGGATCCATGCTTTGCATTACGAAGTTTTGGGATTGAATGTACTAGCTGACAAATACAAGCATTTCGGTATAAAAATGATCAGAAAAAGGTGCAACAGGATAATTAATAATAAATATACATTTAAAGGGAAATCATGTGACAGGTACACAACCATTTATTTTGTATTGCTGCAGTAAGCTAAAAAGGAATGCAGACATTCTTGTTAAGAACATCGAAAGCAGAACATATGTCATATAATCTTCTCCTTGCAGATTGATGCTACCCGTAGCATTTAATGCAGTAGGGCAGTACAAAACTAAGAAACTGCTACTATCTCAAGGGAAATAAAAAAAACTTATATAAAAACCTGGAAATCCTGAGATTGCCGGGTTCCGTCACCAAAGGATGCTTGAAGGGAATCCGAGACCGACAGTATGTCAACTCCTTCAGGAAGGAATCCCAGAGAAAGAAAATCATTTGCCAAGCCCAAGGAGTCACGGTTAACAAAGTGCACAAGCTGAATAAAAAAGAAAATGTCAAGCAAAGAAAAGAATTTCACACCATAAATTTACAAGACAAAAAGAAAGAGATTCATCATCAATTGGCACAACACCAAAACTTCAATATCAAAGTCGGAGAATAAAATCGATTGAAATTAAATACTTATAAGACAAACAACAGACAATGAACTGGAAAATCAAGCCCCTGATACATATAACTGGACAACCTCCACATTACCTCCATGTTACCAGGAAACATATATATACATGCACAGAAACACTTCGAGTTTGTTAATGCAAAACGCAGCCTAGGAAATTATATCTCATGAAGAAATCAAGGTAAGGGGACAAAACAACAAAACACAAAATTAAGCTACATAGATGCAAAAGAATTTGAATATGATTTCCAAAAGAGTGCATCTAACCAAAAGTAGAGTGCCGGAGACAGTGGTTTGGTTATGTTTGTGCCCCAAAAACCACCAACCATATATGAAATAATTCATTTCTATCGATGTTTCCTTGATATGGATGTATAGAAGTTCTCACCACTTTAATTAGTCCAATACGGTAATGGCGTGGAATATCTCCCATCATTCCAAAGTCAAAATACGCAAGAGATCCATCCTTCGTAGCAACAAGATTTCCCGGATGAGGATCAGCATGGAAAAATCCCACCTCCAGCAACTGTCTCAGAGAGCAATCCAAGCCCTAAGGGAACCAAAAGAGAATATCATAAAGAAAAGGTTTAAATATATATTTAAAAATGAATAAGAAGCTTAACACCCACAATTGAGAACAAACATGGTCAAGCTGAGTTTAAAAACAAGGAAACAGATGGAGCTTAGAAATAACTGTAGTCAGAAGTTATCAAAACTCAAAAAGCAACCTGGTGAATCAATTCCTTTCGGTTTAAACAAGCCTTCTTTAGGCGATCTTCGTCAGTGAGCTTGATCCCATCGATCCATTCCATAGTAAGCACGGCTTTTCGAGTAAGACTCCAGTATATTTTTGGAACCTTAATACAGTTAGTGTTCTTTGCATCAGAAATACCTTCTGAACCTACTTTGTCTTCAAATTGAAATAAGAAAATTAAGGTGAGAACGGGACCAACATTTCTGGATGAACAAAGAAACGCACTCTCCAAAAAAAAGAAAAGAAACAAGTTGGTGATACATATATGTACATGTACACATATATATAGTATATAATGTTATAGCACATGAAAGTATATGATACATAAACATATACATATACATGTACCTCCATCCAAACCCACCCCTTTATTTATTGATATCTAGTAGTATAAAAAAGTGCCCTTCTCCTCCGCTTTGAGCACAACTTACATTCATCACCAATCGTATTGATATCTGTTCATCACACCTGATCTTTATTCCCAGTCTTTAGTCTTCATGTCACCAAATTACTAATTTAATCATCACTAACCATACTCTTTTTGTCCTAATACTTGGGGAACCAAGACAATAATTGCTTTTGTCGTTCATTGCAGAATAAATTGGTAATATTTTCTTGTGATAGAAACTCTATCAATAAATATCTAGAAGTTAAATAAAAACACCATTCTCCTTCACTTCGTACAAAGCTGATCCCATTCACTTTGAAAAACCTGTTAGCCGAAAGTTGAGTGTTGCATATAAAACTAAAATTCCAGAGGACAAGAGAAAAGGAAGCAGAAAACCATAAGCAAATATCGATTTCTGAAGTTCTCACCAACATAAGTATGCATTGTTTGGGATTGTTCATAACAAATCAAGAACCCTTATTTAATGATCAGAGATCCTACTCGATGTACAATCAGTATCATGCACAAATTTCTGTGACACAATAGCATATCCAGCAATTTCATGTTATATGTAATCCTATCTCCAATACTATAAATATATATTTGGTTCTGCTATGAGATTAATATTTAGTGACAAGCTTCCAACAAGGAAAAAACATTACATGTGTCTTCTAAAGAAGGATCTAACAACACTGATGCAAATGAATATCAGGCACAGCTAGCATTAGACACTTCACACTGCATTGAAGGCTACTGCAATTTTTTGAGTCCCATAAATAGCACCCTCTAAACCTGTCAGGCTCTTCAACAAATATATATATATATATATATATATGACAGCTTACAATCACAGAAAAAGGGGGAGAGGGGGGCACACACTCCACCTTTAACCTATCTCTGAGGAAAAAACATGATCCTTACAACTATTAATAGATACTGAGAATGTGTGCAGTATGAATCGAAATATGTGAAATCACATCCGTCATGTCGTACATATTGTCTGATAAAATATTCCCGGAAGAGGAAGCATCAATTTAGCTAAAGTGAAATATGAGGCATGAAAAAGTGGTTAACCATTAAGTAAAAAAGATTCTGTAATTATTTCTTTTGTTTTAATTAAACATCAGCTGTCCCTCTTCCTTTTCTCCTTTTTTTTTTTCCGGGGGTGGGGGTCGGGGCGGCAAGTCATTACCTTGACATTCGCCACCATACCTTTTCTTTAGTGCATGACGTATCATTTCTGCTTATCAAAGTATCAGACATGCGCTAGGTGGTGCTTGAAATGTCTGAACCGTTATTCAAATCAATTTTCAGTTGAAAGTGTCCAATAACTGTCAGACATGTCAACTAGAGTTTCTACAATTTTCAGGGACCCATGTGAACACACATCCTCTATAATATCCCAGTTTTCTAATATTTCAAGGTAAATATTTCTACAACATGCAATTAGGACAATCCAAAATTACCCACATACTCCAACATTCAAGGGGAAATTATTTTTTTATGTCCCTAAGTCTTGCTAAATATCTCACTTTAGTACAAATGTCACCAAAGTTACGCCCTACAATTTGAAAACTTGAGACAATTTCCTAATGGAAAATCATGCAGTTCTAACTGAAGGAGGACAGATTGCTTGTTACTGGTTAACTGCATTATGGCTTAAACAAAGAATATGGAGCCAAATGACGACTACATGCATGGACTAAAGCAATGATTTCCATGCATGGCTGCCGACCCATGAGACACATCCACAAATCACCGAAAAAGCTGCCCACAACCAAGCAAGCATAGGATTTATAGTGCAAGAAACTGCGGTCTTGATAAGAGGAGGTTCCACAGCTTGTTTGGGCCGTCGTAAACTCAGACATTACTCAATGATGAAGGTGTACGACATGTGCCTTTAGCATAGTGAAGAGGATTAAAGCCGCCTGGTTGCATGCATCATTTAGACTTTGTATAGAAAAGAATACGCCCGCAAAGTTGAACAAAAACAAGACATCTAATGCTTGATCAACTGATTAGTACGATGTATGCCATCTGCAGATTGAAAGAAATTTCTGGTGTTCTGGAGAATAGAAGACTCTGGGGATGGTTAAGGTAAAAAACAGTGCACTTGAGAAGCCTCCACCCCGAACCCCCACCCCCAAAAAAACCCTCCATTCTGTTAGACTAATGGTCACATCCCCACACTTGCATCAAAATGGGATAATGTGTATTAGAAGAATTTGAAATTCAGTAAATTTCAAAGACAGATGCAAATGCAAAAGTGCAGATGTCTTGGACTAAGTGCATCAACTAGCAACCATTGTATGTTTCGCAAATCAAGGATGATATCCTCTTAAGCACATCATCCTATAGCATCAAAGTTAATTGACCTGTCCATAACCTTTTTCAAGGAAGACCATTTCAGAAGACATTTAGCTCTATTCCATGCCACCTCGCAGTAAGTGATAGACATGGACATAAAATGCTTAATTTAAAAGTATAAACAGCACATATCAGAAAGCACACTGCCGAAAGGTTTGAATAAAAAATACACAAGTCTTAAGCAAAATGAACTGACCAAATAAATGCATATGTATATCACTCTGTAGTTCAGGAACTCCAATACAAGCTTCTAAGTGGAAAGAATACAAAGAGCAGGTAAATTCACGTTGATAAAGGTTCAATGGCTCAGAATAGTGTATAGGCAGAAGTGCGGTACTATTCTATTAGTATGGGCCAAGGACTAGTCAATAATGAATTCGGCCAACCTGAGCTCAACTGAGATTACCAGATACAGTTACTAAGAGGTAAAAGCACTTACAAGAATAGTCAGCGTAAAGACTAGCGAAGCGTTCAGCATTGCGACCCTCCAAAATGTAGTCAATTTCCTCAAACATATGTCTTACCTAACCATTGAAGAAAAACCTAAAAAATCAGCATATTCATTGGGGAATATAGAAAGTAATTAATTGCATCTACAAATAAAACATTCCAATTTCAGAAGCACTTTTACATCCTATGAAGCACCAACACTTCGAAAACCTTGAAAATAATGTCTGGTTCACCGGCCAGAGAGGGAGCCAGATGGTATAATTCACCATGTTACAATAGCAGAAAAGGATATCCCTCCATCTTGTTGGAACCAAACTGTAAACTCACTACTCAAGAGCATAACCAACTATCAAATTATAACGGATAAAGTTTACACAACAGATTCTAGTCTTCTCTTTTGCCACATATAGACCGGCAAACGGATCCAAAGGTCCGGACCCATTTAGAATCTAAGGGAAAAGGATCCGGAACTGGACCTGCATGTGTTTACAACTTGTAGACCTGTACCCTACCCTATAGGGTCCCAGATTCAGGTCTGGGTTACCCGTTTAAATAATTCTTTTTAAATTTATTTTCTTTACAAAATTTAAAAATAAAGTAAACCATAATGCATTATCTTAATTCAATTAAGAAAAAATTACATAAGAATTATAAAATTTGATCTATAGTAACGTTAGTAATTCAATTTGAATCACAAATTTAACTCACTAATACTACACAACACAATTCCAAACAAATTCAATAGAATCTTTTATCGTCCAATTTTCAATCGGCTAATCTCATTTAATGAGATATTTCAAAATACCAAATGAAATGTATTTTCACAAGTTTATGACTAAAAAAATATGAAAAGTTTGGTACTAATTAATAGAGAACACATACTAATATAAATAATAATTGCACTGGGTTCCAAATGGACCCGAAACTGTATATTCCACACCCGGACACGGACACGTTTATGTGCCTCGCAAACATATTTGGATCGGCATCGGGGTCGGGTGAATACCTCCTGTGTCATTATTTTAGATTCAAAATTTGATTCAGACTCTCCAAAAGCCTGTCTGGTCAACACCACTTGAATTATTAAATCTATAGTAATTGACAGGCAAGAACAACAACTAATCCTTAAACATTAGGCCCTTATCTTTTTTCCTGTATAAGGGCCTTATCTATAATTGAACAAACTCTCAGCTCCAGATAAGGTATCTTTTCTTGACTAATGCTATAAGCAGAAACAAGAATTTATAGCAATGCCTTAAAAATTTAGTCAATATTTCTGGTGTATTCAGCTTCTGCAGTTAGTATTTCACATACGATTACCACACATCATATAACCAGAACATATGTAAGCCATTTAGGGATCTCACCACTTCATTCACTGCTACAAACAGATCCTTGCGAGCTTTAGCAAAGCGCTTTAGCTGGCCTCCAATCATGTGAAACAACATGGCATCAAGTGTTAGTAGGTGCAACATTCCAGGCCTTTGGACTTTAACCGCCACAAGATCCCCAGAGTGCAGGTGAGCTGCAAAACTCAGAAATAAAAGAAAATGCTTAGCATATCTATCTTTCTACCTGCCCCATTTACTGATCTTCCTATTTCTTCTTTAGTTGCTGAATCATAAATGTATTCATTAAACCTAGATCACCAGCACCCCTCAACTGAAAAATACATTAACAATATGAAGTGAAGCATAAATGCACAGGTGTATCTGCCCCAGAAAAGATAGCGAATAAGATAGTTGGAGAGAAGATCATACACAGAGCATCCAAACTTGCACGAAAACAATACACCGAATAGCATATAATCCATAAAGGATCGACACAATAATCATGCATAGTTCAACTGTCTAACCTTTATATACTTGTCCAAGAGATGCTGCAGCTATTGGCTCGTTGCTAATGTCTGCAAAAATTTTTGAAACAGGAAGACCCAACTGAGACTCAATAGATCTAAGGGCAACACGAGTTGGAAATGGTGGGATTTGGTCCTGGTACAGAAAGGAAGTCTCAGAGTAAAAATCGAATGGTATGGGAACATTCTACATCCAATTTAGCACAAGACAAACAAGAACACAGAGATCCAATCAAGCACACCCCCCCCTCTTCTCTTTATTATTATTTTTGTTTTGAATGAGGGAAAAAGAAAAGGAAACCTCCAACAGGCAGAAAAACAACAACAACATAATGTCCAAGTAGCGTGCCTGTAACTTCGCAAGCTCTTGACAGTATACAGTTGGTAATATATCTGGTCTTGTGCTCAGAGCCTGCCCCAGCTGTTAATTTCAAGAATAGCATATATGAGACCTGAGAGCAAGAAATTATTGAAGACAACAATCTCTTCTTACAAGTTCAAAATATTTTCGGGGGGGGGGGGTTGTCTTCAGATAAATTTGTGATCAAGAATCAGCAGGATGTTTTGTTTTTGGCTTCTGAATCAGCAGGCTTTAGGAAAAAAGAAAAAACTGTGGGACATAAACTACAACAAGTTACATAAGTTCCGCTTGTCATCTCACTTAACTCAAAATGCTTGAAGACACACTTTGGTCCCCACAAAACCCCACTCAATAAGGAAAAGAATAGGAGAAACTACCTTGAAACCATGCCACAACTCTCCCCCCACCCCCCCCTCCCCCCCCAAAATAAAGAAAAGAAAAACATTTCCTACTTTCCCACCTAACGACAGGTGGAATGGAATGCTCTCCTGGTTCTTTTAGCAGGCCAGGATACAAAAGTGACAGTGGTGCACTTTTTCCCATTTACTTTCAATCTGGTTTTATTGTATCAAAGGATGGATTCAGTTTAGAATTGTGATATTGCTAACTGGTCAGTTATTCAACGTCAAGGCATTTCCTAGGAATAACGGATTTCTTAGAAGAACCTCAATTTCTAGAACCTTCAGATTTGATTTAATGAATTGCACCAATAAATAAAATCCAAGAAGAAAAGGAATCCCAAAATAATTAAACAGGATGATATCAGGACCAAAACCATAAAATGTCTAACAATTTTCCAACATAATACATAGACATGTTTCCCTCAGAATATTGTAGAAGAATGACTTGCCTTGACATAAAAAGGCCCCAAGCGAATCAGAGTCCTACGAAACTGCAAAGACATGTAAAGATGCATCTTTGTCAAGGACTAAATTTCATGTTCAGGATAATATAGATAAGCTTCACTAGGAACTTATGTGTCATAACATCATAACCCTTAACAATAGATAAGAATTTTGTAAACTTGAGGCTCATTATGGATATTGCAATTCTGATTTCACGTAAAATGACAACTCTTACAAGATGGGTATCTGAAGGAACAAGGTAGACAGACAATTAGACAAATAATCCAGTGAAAATAAAATGAACATCAACAAACAATTAAAGTTCAATGCACACTTAGGATGACACAGGCCGAAGTAGGGGTGTCTTCATGTTGTTATAGGAATGGAGAACTCATTCTTCTGATTTAGCTCTAGAGAATAACTTAGACAAACATAGAAAGGTATGGACAAATCTCAAGAAAAAGTAACAAGGCAAGAGGGAAAATTCAGATTGTCCAAGAATAAGAACAACCAGATTAAGATGGGAAAAAAAGGCTCTTTTGTGGCTATAATAGAAGCCTGTGTACAATAAATTGGCAGGAAAGAAGTAGCAAAAGAGGGAGGAAGAAAAGAGAAACAAGAAAGGAAGGAGATACAGATAGGCAAGGCCTAGACAATTGATAAAATTCTAATTTGAATCATTTGCGGCTGAAAAAGTAGGATATTAAATACTCCCTCCATTTCATAATATAAGATACTTAGGAGGTTTCAGACATATAAAGGGTTCTAAAAACAAAGAACCTTTGAATCATAAAATTATGCTATACCCTTAATTAATGAGGAGAGAGATAGAGAGAAAAAAGGAGAGACAGAAATAAATGAAGGGAGAGAAAGGGATATAATAGGAAAAATTGTAATGAATATCCTTGCAGAAGTGTAAAATATCTTATATTATGAAATTCCAAAAACGCAATAATATCTTATATTATGAAACGGAGGTAGCAATTATAATGAAGAGTAGTAAAAACTCACTAATAATCACACGGGTCTTGAAGCTAGTAAGACTTAAAGACTAGCAACAAATTTAATAGGGACTCTAGGACTAAAATCTGCAAAATTCCAACAAAAAACTACAAGATGAGATTACCCATGGTTCCTAAAATACTACACAACTGAACTCAACTCCTAATCACCATATACATGATCCTTTAGATAAGAATATCTTCTTTGCATGAGAACAGTTAGGTGTATGTCTAGGCTTCTAAATGCTATACTTTCTTGTCTAACAATTGAATAGCTTCCTGTCAAAGGGTTAAGAGTGTCAGCCTATGAAAAGATCTGAAATAAGGAAGGATAAACCAAATAAAAGACCAGAAAAATAGCATAGAAGGCTCCTAGAGCAAGGGCTCAGAAATAACGAATCTTGTGCCACAATCATTCAATTCACAAGAAAGAACTAGGTGATAGGATTTACAGCTGTGCAGGAATGCACTAAGCAGAAATAAGCTCTGTAAACATCAGACACAAGGGCAACATTATCACAGGCCTCAATCATGAACATTATGCTGCAACGTATTGAGGATTTCAGATAGGACCATCCACAATAACACTAGAATTTCTTCTTTGCACCATTAGCCAAACACAAACATTTTTGGAGTATAGGACTGAATAGGGTATTAATACAATGACAGAAATCTCCTCCACAAACTTTCACATCCTACTGTTTTGATAGTCTTCGCCTTCATAGGATGGCCTAGATTCTTAAAAAACTCTTGAATGGCAGATTGCATACTTTGCACATTAGTATAGAGACTTAAGATCTCAGCTGTTCCTTTGAAGCCTCACAATGCTTGGTGTTGATTTCAAATACTGCATTTAGTTTGACATCTGTACGCATGGCTGAACTAGGATTTCCAACTAGACCAAAATAATTCTTCTAACACTGATTTTGATGCAGAACAAAAAGGGGTTAATTAAGCCTTCTCAAAGCAACAGAAGAACTCTTCAAAGTCACAACTCTAAAAGATTGCCAAAACAAGGATGGGAAAGTGATATGATCTCAGCTAAGCATGTTTGAAATAGAGCAACTACTTTGAGGGAGAAATTGAAGGATTTAAAGAAGAAAGCTTCAAACGGAGAATTGAATTCAAGTTGAAGATTTGGAAGAAGTTTTAAAGCTTCTAAGGACTTCCAAGCCATGAAGAAACTCACAAAACAAACTAGGAACTCAAGACCATCAAATCTAAGCAAAGGAAGACAAAAGGACACAAAAACACTATTGGAGGCAGCACAGCTGGATCCGGCCACTTGCCCCAGCCGGATCCGACTGCCCTCTGGAAGATGAAGAGCTGAGAAAATGTGAGGAGCCGGATCCGGCTAGTCGAAGGTGGGATCCGGCCCTCCTCGGCACAGCAACACAAGACTTCAAATTTTGTTCTATTTTGACCCCAAGACCCGTTTTACTTAGTTTTGACTTGTAATTAAGTGGCATTTTAAGCCCAAAACCCCTTTCAATTAAGCTTAATATCTAGGGCAACAATCTAATGGATTGTAAACCTATAAACACTCTCTTTCTCAATTGTCTTCAACAATTAATGATGAATACATGAAAAATTGCAGCCAACACTTGAGAGTTTTTGACAGTTCTTGTTCTTCTTCTTCCACCTTTCAACTGGGAAATACTCTCTTTCTCAATTGTCTTCAACAATTTAATGATGAGTACATGAAAAACTGCAGCCAACACTTGAAGAGTTTTCTAGGGTTCTTGTTCTTCTTCTTCCATTTCAACTAGGGTGTTTGATTAGTTGATTGATTGAGAAATTCCTCGAATTGAAATTTCAAGGGCTTCTTGCATCATCTCCAAAGCCCTAAACTTCAAGAGGTGATAGCTTGTTAGCTATTGCTGCTTGACGTTAGGTCCTCTTAGGTGAGGAATAGGTGAGCACTCTTTAGTTCTTGTTGATTCCTACATAGGGAGGAGATTAGGAGCTTTCTTCAGGAGGTTTTAGTGCTCTCACTAAGGTTGTCTAAGGGGGTTTCTTCTACAAAATCCTCATGAACAAGAGAGAAGATCATGGAAAGAAATGAGCTCAAAATCCATCCACCAAGAGAGTTCATATCAGAAAGATTAGAATCGTTCAAGAGAAAGAAGAAACAAATTTAGAAGGGGGAACGGTTGTTTTATTCTGTATATAGTAGCCCGTGAGCAATTACTCACCGGAGAAGAAAGAGAGACATACAGGAGAAGAAATAGTATGCAACATGGCAACATTATTATGAAAGGTTCATACACCATTGAGTCCATCACGAACGTTAAAATTCATGCAAGGAAGAGCAAGAAATTTGGGGAGCCTATTTTCAGGGGCAACTCTCAATCTTAAGTTTGCATTTAACCTCAGATTTCTCAACTTTCTTTCTTGTTAATCCACATTATGCTGTTGTTCTTCCATGTTTCTGCAGCTTCATAGGGCACTTCATAGTGAACTAGATACTTCAGTAATATGAGTTTCTTCTGGTGAATCGGGAATTACATTATATGCATTGCTTAGTAAATTATTATTTGTTAAAGAGATAGAAACTTCATTTATCCTCTTTAGATCTTTTCTCTCTTCCTTACCAAGACAAGCATCTATAGAAGGTTTGATGGAATCCATGATAGCCTTCCAAAAAATCTATTGGAACTAATCTGTGACCATCAAGCTTTGAAACCTTTCAGTAGTTTCCAACTTTGATGTAAGTTCAGCACTTCCAACTTTTATGATTGAAAAATGAACAGAAAGGAAAGATCAAGGGAGAGAGGATCCTTTGCCTCTAAAATGAAACTGGTGCTCCACAAAATTTCTGCTTGACTCGTGGCAGCATTACTTAATTTATGTAGCAGTTATAGGATTATAGAAGAGAAATGAGTTTAGTTTTAGAATAAGAAAGAATAAAGGGTAAGAAAGTATCAGCAGAGAGAAGAGGGGAAGAGGTGAACCCTCAAAGTTCAAATAAGCTCTGTTCTGCCACTCAATCATTGCCTCCAGTCTAGAGCCCATACAACAAAATATGCAGACATCAAAACCCTAGAGCAAAAACTACTTCAATGCAAATATAACTTCAAGAGCAATTTAAATGCCAAAATTTTTCTACTACTACAATTACTGCAAATTGGGAGTTACTAAAGCAACCCAGATGGGAAAATGTGGGCAACTAACAACCAGATGACTCGGCGTTTGTTACAAACAATTTAAGATATCTTCACTTTAACTTACTGATCTTCCGAATTCTGCTTAATCGTCCTTGCATTCTATATCAAATACAAGAAGGAATTCAATGTGAAGCATCTTTTCATCAAAAATGAAGAATCCCAAGCTTAGGATATTCACAAGACTTTTAGCAAGTATACCATATACTAGAACAAAGAACTATAAAAATGGTCACATAGACCTAGTAAATCATTTTGATATGGGAAATGCAAAGGAGATGAAACAACTATGGGGGAGAGAAAAATCACCATAATGGAACGTTTTTTCATGTCATGAACAAACAATCGCAGAACAGCAAGCTTCAGCACGTGAAATGAAACAACAACTGCTCTATACAAGGCCAAGAATGGACCAAAATCGTATAAGGCTGAGACCCTTTTGGATCTTGCACCAAGTAAATCACCAAATTCACTCTCCAGTGACTCTTTCCTCAATTTTGCATACTCAGCCGATGGCCTTTCACCATGCACACTGGGATATGCAGTACAAAAACTGCACCAAAAAAATTCAACATGCAATCATAAAGAAAGGCGGAACAAATCACTTGTTCATTTTATATGTAACAAGAAATAGAATAAAGGCATCACAATTGCATTTTCTCTCACTTACAAGTTTTGTTGTAAATAGTTAGTCAATACATCATTCCCATGGCTTACTCTGTATTCCCGCCATTGAGATTTTACCCGGCACAGCTGTTCAACCAGATTGCAACCATAAAAAGCTGCAACCCAAACTAAATTAGTTACTTGCTCCTTATCGGGCTACCAAAAAACAGTAGACCCACAGGAGAGTGACGATGCCGACTTTGGGCACAATTTCAAATTCCCAAGGGTGCACAGAATCCTTTAGAAATATGGTGCACAGAATCATTTAAAAATATAGTACTAAAGTCAAATGATACTCCAAACTTCCTAATACATTTCATGTGCGAATGAAATTGCACCAGCTAATACTTGATCAATTGATTAGTTCTATGCATGTATCTGCAGATTGAAAGATATTTCAGGTATACTGGAGAAGAGAAGACATCATGGATAGTTAGGGTCAAAAGAGTGCACTTGAGCGATCCCCAAGCCTCCATTGCGTCAGACTAATGGCCATGTCCCAGTTCCCCCAAAAACAGATTAATGAGGTATTGGAGGAATTGAAATTGTGTAAATTTCAAATAAAGGGATGAAATTGCAAAAGTGCAGCTGTCTTGGACTTAAGTGTGTCAGCTAGCAACCATTGAAGTTCTGGCCAATCAGGGATGAAATCCTATTAAGCACATCATCCTCATTAGAATCAACGGTAATTCATCTGGTCACAACCATTTCAAGGGCAACAAATTTTAGAAGACATTTAGCTATATTCCAAACCACTTTGCACTAAGTGAAATACGCAAGACATAAATACATAATTACAAAATATAAACAGCACATATCAGAAATCACTTCCAAAAGGTTTGATTAAAAAGATACACTAGTAATGAGCAAATTGAACTGACCAAAAATAGAACTGCATATTTACTCTATGTAGCTTAGGAACTCTAATCAAACCTTCTTAGTAGAAAGAATGCAAAGAGCTAGTGAATCCATGTTGATAAAGGTTCAATGCTCCAGAACAGTGTATAGTCTTCTGGAATTAGCAAAAACAATCATGTGGGTTTCTATTCTATTAATCGTGGGCCAGGTACTAGCCAACCATTAACACAGGCAACCTGAGCTGCCAGAAGATTAACCAGAGATACCATCGTTAAAACTTAAAGCACTTACTAGAATAGTCAGCATATAGACCAGCTAAGTTTTCAGCATTCCGACTCGCCAAGGTGATGTCAATATCCTCAAACATATGTCTCCCCTATCCATTAAAGAAAAAAAATAAGAAATTGGCAGATATGTTGGGAAAAATATAAAATAATCAGTTGCATCTACAAAGACAACATTCCAATTTCACAAGCTCTTTTACATTCTATGAAGCACCAACATTTTGAAAACCTTAAGAGCCAGACATGATGTGTCATTCACAATGTTACAACTGCAGAAGATAATCTCCCCGTCACATTGGCACCCACCTTCTTGCGATTGAAGTAGCTCAATACAAACATGGCTTATGCATTCCACAAAAGAAATATGCCTTGGATTGGATCCGAACGTTAAACTTCTTCTTGGGCAAGGGGCGTCATAAAAGATCCAGACAGGTACCGAAGATGGGTAGGAAAGTTAAACTACTTAACAGCCCATCACCCGGATATTTCATTTGCAGTGAGCATCATTAGTCAATTGCTCGATTCACCTGGTGATAGCCATTGGGCGTTGTAGTTCATATCTTGAGAAAACCAAAAGCTCTCCAGAAAAAGATTACAATATGAAGATAAAGGGCATACTCAAGTTGTTGAATATACAGATTTTGATTGGTCTGGTTGTCCCTCAAACATGCTTTCAACTTCTGGTTACTGTGTTCTGTTTGGAGGTAATCTAATTTCGTGAAAAAGCAAAAAACAAAGTATAGTTGCACATTCAAGTGCAGAAGATTAATATAGGTCTATGACCCATGGAACTTCTAAGTTGATTAAGTAGGAGCGATTGCTCGCAAAGTTAAAATTTTATGACATATCTTCCATGTAATTAGTTTGAGACAATCAAGTTGATCTACACATCGTATATAATCCATTTTTTCATGAGAGGACCAAGCGCATTGAAATTGATTGTCACTTCCAATGAGAAAGGTTAGTTTCTAAAGATATTGTTACATCATTTGTTGGTACCAATGATCAACATGTGGATGTATGCATTGTACTCACTCAAGACATTCTAAAATCTCTTTCTCTTCTTTGTCTCTATTTTCTCTCTCTCTCTCTCTCTCTCTAGTTTCACTTTCTACATCGTTCTTCAGGTTCATGATCATTGAAATGCATTCCTAAGATGTTTCCACTCAAAGCTAAGAAATTTGCGTTGCCCTCAACCCACACTAATTGGCTGAATATCTAGGTAGTTTCAAAACACAAAATCTTAAAAGAGATTATAAGAAAGAGTGCTTGAACGCTGAAAACTCAAAACACAAAATCTAAAAAGAGATTCTATAATTGAACATATAAACTCATCTCTCAAGAATACTAAAGTATCTTTAATTTTATTTATAAGCAGAAACAAGAATTTATTGCAATGCCTTCAAAAAATTATTCAATTTCTGCTGTATTCACCTTCAGCTAATAGCATTTCACATACCATATCACCACACATCAGATAACCAGAAGAGATGTAAAGCATTTAGCAGTCTCACCATTTCATTCAATGCTAAAAACACATCCCTGCGAGCTTTAGCAAAGCGCTTTAGCTGGCCACCAATCATGTGAAACAACAGGTGTGACATTCCAGGCCTTTAAACTCGCCAGAGTGCAGGAGAACAGCAAAACTTTGGGTTGCTATTTCTTCTTCTTTCTTTTAGTTGCAGAATCACATACGTGTTTGTTAAACCTAAATCACCAACGGTGGTAGTCGCGCGATGCTGAGCTTCTCTTGACTGCCACGTCTTTTGGCCTTTGGCCACGCGTCCCCAGTGTATGTTTTTTTCTCCGAGTTAGTGTATTTTGTACACACTATTTTTAATTGTCACTTTTTAAATTTGTTAGAAGAATTAAAAATGTTTGAATTTATTATTAATTAAATGGTATAATGAAAAAAAAAGTATTAAACAATATGTTAAAATTAAAAAATAATAAGTAAAAAAATATATAAAAGTTATGTGACAAGTAAAAAAATAAAAGTATTAAATTTTTTAAGATTAATAAAGATAATTCGAAAATCTATTAGGATAACTCGAAAAAGATTATTTTTTTCCTTTCACTTTCTCTCTCTTACCACTTCCTCTCTAACTTCTCTCTAAGAAAAACATTAATCTTTCACATTCAAATTAATTTGGAAGCACATATGTATTCAGTATGAAGAATATTTGCAAAAAAATAAAAATTTGGAAGAAATTTTTTTTTTCACGTTTCTGAATGACTTTCGCCCATGCTAACAAAAAAAATAAAACATTTTCGCCTAAATAGGCGAAAGAATTAAAAATTTTCGCCCATAATAGCGAAAATCTTCCAACTTTTCGCTAGGGTGGGCGAAACCTGTTGCAGAGAATTTTTTTTTTTTTTTGTTTATGCTTTAGGTTTTTTTTTTCACTATTAATATTTTAGTTTATCTGAACAGGGTGATGTAGATCCAAATACGTTTGAAGAATTTTTAGAACTGGAAGAATATGTTGATCATGGACATTTATTCACAACAAATCAAATATTCAATTTGAAAGTAGAGTTGGTCGATTAGACAAAAGAAATAGCTATGAAAGCCCACACATACTTGATCATCAATCGGTATCAAAGATCAAGAGCAGCTGACCGTCGACCTTATGTTACATTGGCCTGCGAGCGTGGAGGTGCAGTTAAAAAAACACCAAAGCCAGTTGTTGACGATGAAGAAGAAAAGTTCCAATCAACAGGTAGGATCCTTACGGGACTAAAAAATGTAGTTGTCCATTTAAATTAAAAGGCAAGCAAATGGCCACAAGTGACAATTGGCAATTGTACGTACATGATGGGAGGCACAACCATAAAATAGGTCTTTACCATCACGATCATGCTCAGGCTGCAAGACTTACGGAGGAGCAGTTGAAACAGACTGAACAATTTAGGAAGAGTCACGTGCCGCCACGTATATCCTACAATTTTTTCGAGAACAAAATGTTGGTTGTGCGGTGAGGTATGGTAAATTTACTTTTACTATTTTATTTAATATTTTAGATATTTTTTTTCTTCCAGTAATATAATTATTTTCATGATGTACGCAGTGCACAGAAAATATACAATGTCGTTGCCACGATTAAGAAAAATAGGATGTAGGGGAGAAACACGATGGAGGAAATTCTTTGCTTAAGTGCTAAACGGGGTTATACAGTCTTTTATAAAAACTGCGAGGATAGCAACGTACTTAGTGATATTGTCATTGCACACCCTACATCCATTGTAATGATTAGAACGTGGCCATATGTACTAATAATGGATACCACGTATAAAACGAACAAGTAAGTTTTCTATCAGGCATTGTATTATTAACTCTCCATTTTAAATTAATTGTATATAGATTTTTATTTTATATTTTAAAATAATTTATAAGGATTCGGGTATTGTGATTAGAAAATAAAATTCAAGATTAATCATAACATGTTCTCTTTATTTTATGTAAAGGTATAATATGCCACTATTGGAAGCTGGATGACTCCTACAGGTAAGAACTTCACTGTGGCAACTACTTCCTTAAACAAATTAAGCACTTATATGTCTCATGGGCTATGTCAACTGGCCAAGAAGCAATTGTTAGTGATGGTGAATCAACTGTGATTATTACTGATAGGGAGAATGGACTGATGCATGTGATCGAAGACGTGTTTAGTAAATCATATCATATGTTATGTAGAAGGCACATCAATCAGAATGTATTGGCCAAATTAACCGAAATGGTTAAAGATGAAGAGGTTGCAACTTGGTTCGTCAATGGCATTTGACAAAAATTAATAAATGAAATCGATGAGATGGAATACCATAGGAAATTGGAATTGATAAAGACGAAGTGGCAAAGAAGGCCTAACTTTTTGCATTATTTGTTTAACACATGTTTGAATCAACATGCGCATAAATTTTGCAGAGTTTGGACATCTAAGGTTTTGCATTTTGGGGATGAAACAACAAACCGTACTGAGAGCGAACATTCGGTCCCGAAGATATGTCTTTCAACGTGACATGGTGATTTGGATACCATGTTCCTTCATGTTGACTCTATCATCAAAAGTCAAATTGCCGAGATTAAAAGCTCATTGGAGAGTTATAAGATTAAAGAAAAGTTTAATGCGCGAAGCAATCCTATATTGAAGAATATAAGTAATCACATCAGTCATTGGGCTTTGAAAAAGATATGGGATGGGATGAGATAAAGAGAGCTCGTGAGTTAGTTGATGATGTGCAAACAAGTGCGGTCAGTATTTAAGGAAATCGCACGGGCTATCATGTGCATATGAGATGCTTTCACGGTACGAACATTGGATCCCGCTCCAGTTAGAAGATGTTTCTGTATTTTGGAGAACACTAGAAACTGGGGTGGACGTTCCCTCTGCGCATGTAAGAGACATGGAATCCGAGATGCGTGATCTCATATCTATGTTGGATGAAATCAGTACTGGTCCAATATTGAAAGTTAGGGAATGTCGTCGTCTAATGAAAGGGATTTTATGTCCGGTGTTTCCTGAAGATCCGTGTGCACCATTGACAAGTCCCCCTGAGCATGCAGTCATGAAGGGACGACGGAAGACAAAATCAACTAAAAGGGATAAGTCTTACTAGGAGCACGTGTCCATTGCACATAGGAAGATAGGAAAGTCAAGCGGCTCTGGCTCAGGTTCTGGATCAGGTTCCGGTTCTAATTCACATGGAAAAGGTAGACTGCCACGGGGTCCTAGGGGTACAGGACGGAGAAGCGGACGAAGTAGTTTGTCTTCTGTTGTAAATCCATGTACTCCTGTGACATTCCCGCATATGGATGCATTCCCCGGGTTCATTTATGAGTTCATTTAGAACTAGAAAAATGTGGTGGGTGATGGTAATTGTGGCTTTAGGGTTGTGGCGAACTTTCTGTTCGGAGATGAAAACCATTGGTCTGAGGTTCATAGACGAATAACTTTTGACTTGCAGCTTCATTTGAACGCGTATGCGCAACTGTTCAGATCAGTAGACCGTGTGTATAGATATATACAAAGGACACAGTGGTTTGACGGACTTGCGCCTGATGAACATTAGTTGGAAATACCTGATCAGCTTTATGTCATTGCAAATACCTTCAATTTCTGCGTAGTACTAATTGCATGTACAAGTTCAACCACCGTATTACCTTTGTATTCGAATTTACATAATCTCTCCAGAACACTGTTTATCGGCTTTCTCTTGACAACAACATTTCATACAGGTATGTACGTCTAAGCCCATATGGATAATTTACAATTTAAACATACTAAATATTATTATTTATTATACGTTTTCATTTTATGTTATTCAGCTACAATTACGGGATGGATGTCCATTGTCTCCTTTGAACATTCAATGGGAATATCATCGTCATATTCAATTAAGCAGTTGGGAAGAGCCTTATTCTGTATGGATTGCAAATTGGGTTAGGAGACAGCGTCCTAGTCTTCTCGGTGATCCTATTTATGCAGAAGTCGATTAATATTTATGTGTATGTAAATTCTTTATTTATATTATTCATATTGTAAATATTGTAAATTGTAAATCATCTTTGTGAAAAACATCGTTTAATATTTTTCAAAAACCTTTATAAACCTTAGATCACCTATCGACTGAGAGACCGATATTCAAACAGAAAGATTCGGATGACCGATTTTAAAAAAATGGTCGTCTGATTCTTTCTGTAAATGAAAATTCAGAATAGCCCTTTTATAAAAGAGGGAGACCAATTTTCAAACAGAAAGATTCGAACAACCGATTTTATAAAATGAACGTTCGATTCTTTCTGTTTGAAAACCGGTCTCTCTATTTTATAAAGGGGCTATTCCGAATTTTCATTTACATAAAGAATCGGACAATCTGTTTTAAAACACGGTCATCCGATTTCATAACCGGACGACCGATTTTAAAAATTGTCCAATTCTTTCTGTGGTGAGGCATGAACTAGAAAATAAAGCTGAAACAAAGAAATACACAGATTCCATAGACACACGGTATTCATAGTATCAAAATAAAGTAACTTAGTATAAAAAATCCATAGACATAAACTAATAAGGAGGCCGATAATACATCTTTATCAACTTTGAAATCCTATCAAACCTCTCTTCTTTCCCAATGTCATCTTGTTCAACTTGACGAATAATCATTGTCATTAGATGTGGAAGTGGCATCAGGTGATGAACGGGAACATGAAAACCAGCGAGAACATTATTCGGATTCTGTATCCTAGGATGAGTACGAGGGGTAAACCACTGCATATAATCATCCATACATTCACCAAAGGTCACTGTAGGAACACTTGTCCATGTCTTTGTTAATAGATGCGACGGTGCCTCAAGCCATAACGCCTCCACAAATGTGTTCTTCACCATATACATCCTGTTTTTTGCTATCCTCCTTGCCTCTCTGGGTCGAATTGGATGTGCCGGAATACATTGACGCCACCCGAACTGTCGTACAACTCCGTCAGGCATGTACGCCTCAACGCAATCGAAATACGCAAGCATCCCGTGTCAAGTGGAAACTTAAATGTCTTGGATCTCCTGAATCTTGTAAGGGGTCTACCGTACCTCATTAACCAATATCATATCTAATTATAGACGAATATCTAGCAATTTATGCTCATTTTTATAACCCAACATTGGGAATTGCTAGATGTACGACTTGCAAGACTGAGCCCCGGTTTCACAGCAATTGCAAACATGAGAAAGTACATGTAAATCCATGCCCAAAAAACAAGACATGTGGCAAACATACAAATTCATTTAAGTAATAAGCACTAAATAATTTATTAAAACCCCAAATAAAACATTATAATAAAGTAACATTCTATGGATTAATTAATAATACCTCAAGCAGTGACCAACATCTGGCCAACTCCTTCGCATCCACGTGAGAGGCCTGACCAAGGTTCCTATACAAATAGGCAAGCGTCGCAGCACCCCATGCAAACCCCCTACATGATCGAACATTCTTCACAAGCAGCCAAAGTTTGGTAAGGAAGACATTACTACTCTTATCAGTAAACAGTGAACTACCAAGCAAATGCTGAATGTAACATGCAACCCTGTCACTAGGGCTGTAAACGGGGCGGGTCTTACCCGTACCCGCACGGGACTGTACCCGTTTTTAACGGGTAAGGTTTAAATTTTATACCCGCGGACCCGTACCCGTACCCATACCTGTATTTATACTGCTATATGGGTCCGGGTAAGGTATGGTGATGCCCAGACCCGTATACCAGTATTAATAAAATAATAATATATTTTATATATTATATTATATTAATATATAATTTATAATTTTTTTAACATATTATTTTACTCTTATTTTTAACCCTAACCTACTACCTCTACCTACTAACCAACTACACTCACATCACATCACACTCACACTGCCTGTCACACACTACACTTATAAAATTATAATATATACTCACTTCAATATTTCTTTTGTAGGAGACAAATAGGAGCAAGCGGTATCCAAAATCCAAATGCTTTGATTAATGTATTTTATTGAACTAGAACTTTTATTTTTATTCGATTAATATACTATGACGATTTTGTGTATATTTGAACCTTTAATTATGTGAATTAGAGATGTTAAATGACTTTATTTGCTGAAAGAAATGTTAAGGAGATTATGTTAATCATGTTAAAATTTTTATTTTTTGAATTATAATTGTTTTACATATTTTTGTTTAACAGGGAAATAAAATAGAAAAATGTCATAGGGGTACGGGTATACCCGTACCCTACCCTGGACCCTGGAGGGTCGGGTCTGGATCCAGAATTTTATACCCTGGAGGGTATGGGTCCGGGTCTGGGTCCAAGTTTCACTATAAGGGTACGGGTACGGGTCTGGGGGTACCCTTAGGGTCTGGACCCGTTTACAGCCCTACCTGTCACTAGAGGAAAGTCTGCTCTAGGGATCAGTGGCAACATTAAACAACTCCTGCCCATTTATATCACCCCCAGTGTACATGATACAGCAATCATTTGATCCCGAGTGTAATGAAGATCCACAGCCCTACCATTAGCAGGTACACCCAGTATCAGCTCCACATCATGTAGGGTTACTGTCATCTCACCAAATGACATGTGAAAACTGTTGGTGTCTGACTGCCACCTCTCTACAAAAGCCGATAATAGTGACGAGTTGGGGTGCTGGAACATAGAAGACCCCAAATGCATAAGTCCTGTCCCCGCCGCCAATTCTACCTGCTCAGGATCACTAAGAGTCCATCCTGTAAGTGCGATGTATTGTGATCGCGACTTCAACATACATCGTTCTTGAAAAGAGAATAAATAAATTAATAAACCCTAAACACATAATAAACCCTTAAAATGTAAAGAGTTGAGCAATTATTAATTAAAAAAATACATAAATTACCTGCCCATACCATATACGACCGGCAACATGTCCCCCGTAGGATGGGATAAGCTTATGATCGATAGGACCACCCTCAGCTGGTCCTGTTAGCTCCCAATCAAAACTCTTCGCTTTCTTCCTTTGGGTCTGTACGGGAACATCACGTGCCTTATCGGGTCTTTTGTGGCGAGAACCTACAATCTTACTCATAACCAGCATGAAACTGCTGGTCAACCCTTTTCCTTTCCCCGCACAAGGCCTACCGCCAGATGATGACGCAGTGCTCACAGCGGCCAAAGGTACAGGCTCTCCTCATTTCCAACCTCAACACCATCATCATCATCATCATCATCACCGTGTACCCTCCCAACATCAATCCTGCCAATGTGGAGAGATCCAACCATGACAAGCTCCGGATCTAAACCCCTATCATCCTTAATCCCAAAATCCCCAGAAGCCCTCCACACAAAATGCTCAGAAGAGGAAATGCCATAATTGGTGGCTGTACATTCATGTGTGCTGTACGATGAATCTTTAGGGACTGCACCAACCATCTGATCGAAAAATTCAGCACCTAACTTCCTCCCAAGACCATTAAACTCATTCATAGGTTCTTGAACTTTAGATCTATAGGGTATGTGAGGACGAACAGAAGGAGCATGTACATAGGGATCATATAATGCGGTGGGGGCTGAGATGATGGATTTGAAAATCCATATGTATCATATGGCACCGAAGTGTATGGGAGGTGTGATGGGAGAGGAGGACGAGACTTAATCGGTATATATGGTGGTTGGGCAGAGGAACCCGGTGCACCAGTATTATAATACATCCCAGTAGCAAATGGGGTAGGAGTAGATGGGATATCCGAAGTACTATGTCGATCCCTCAAACCTTGAGATGAAGCTGCAATAGTTTGACCTTCAACTCGACCTGTCATATCCGTCACAGGACCAAGATCATCATCTCCTCTAGTCTGTCGAGTCGAACCAACTATTATTTATGTAACGCCCCACTCGGTAAGCACCTCGGACGATCTTGAAAAGACTATTGTCGTAAACGTAGTAGTTGGGGTCTAGCATAGTAAAACCTAAGAATTTATGGTACTTATTTTTTAGCATTTTAAAATACTCAGTAGTCTTGTATAAGGTTTAAAGTGGTATTTTCTTTTTATGGAAGGACTTTATCTTTATTATTATTAGTACTATTAATATATTTATTATTTTAATTTTTATTAGATTATTATGGTTGGTAAAAAAAAATTTTGCCACTTGTCCAATATGTTGTGCCACTTGGCATTGTGTATGCATGTCTAGACTATATATATATATATATATATGTGTCTTTGAGGAGGAGAAATGGCTGCTGCCTTTTTCCCCTCTCGTGCTAGCATCCCACCCAGGTGAGTCTTTCTTTCTTTTTTTATTTTATTTTTTGTTTTTTTCCTTTCTTGATTGTCCTTTCTCCTGACCCTTGTTGCTGCTGCTATGTTTTTTTTTGTTTTATCCTCTGTTTTGCTTTTTGTATATAATATATATAGATATGTATTTCTGTTTTTTTCTTCTTTGTCTCTAATTCTTTTTTTTAGAAGTTGAAGTTAGTTTTATTAATTTATTTATTTATTTACTTGGGTTAGTTATGTCTTAATGTAATTTTTTCTCTTCTTTGATGATGAGTTGTAAAGTTTGATTTTTGAGACTTGAGGTGAAGTATTTAGGGTATAATGTGGTTTAAATTTAGTTAATTTTGTTTTGGTTTCTCTTGTTTAATTTTATATAATTTTATTTGTTTAATTTTCTTTGGCAAGATTTTCTTATCTAAAATAATTTTTGTATCATAATTTTTGGTAAATGATTTTAGTGTATTTCTTTTTGTGTATATATATTTTTTTAGTTTATGTAATTATTTATATTCTCATGTATAAATATATAAATATATATATTTAGTATATATTTGCATGTATAGTTCTAATATCTATATATCTTAAATATATAGTTGCATGTATAGTTTAACATATATATTTTTTAATATATATTTACATATTTACAGTATACATATTTACAGGTTTAAATTTCAATCGTTTATATATATGATTTTATAAAGAATTATAGTATATGAAGTCTTGAATATATTTTACTATATAAATAAATTCTAGTATATATAACTTTATATATATACATGATTGTGGTATATAATGTTGTGAACAATTTTGGTATATATAATTGGTTAATATATATATATATATATATTTTAGTATATATGGGACTTTCTTTTTATATAAATAATTTTAGTAAATAAAGTCTTGTGTGCATATATATATATATATATATATATATATTAATACATAACTTTGTATATGTTTTTATATATTTCTATATACTTAACTTTTGTAATTAATTTTGGCATTCATAAATTTTATACATAATTTTAGTACAAACTATTATTGGAAATGATTTTAACATTTATGGCTTTACATATATAATTTAGGTAAACTTAACTTTCGTGACAAATCTTGATATATATACACATGGTTTTTGTATATAGCGATAGCACATATGATTTTAACATCACTTGTGGGTTTGTGTTATTTTAGTATAGATAAGTTAAGAAGCTTAGGTTCTTTGTATTAGTATATGTGTAGTTATATCCTGGGTTCATAAGGAGTTATTATCTTTATTTTTTGGAGGTGAATAGAAAGGTTTGGATTTGTACTTAAGTATTTATTGGTGTCCTGTTTGTATTAATAGCACCAGAGCTGTACTCAGGTGAGTCCAAAAAACCCTATTTTCTAATATTTGCAAATATTATGCGCCTTGTAAGGTGTGTTTCCTGAATCTATTATAAAATATTTACTACGTTCCGGATGTTACAGTTTAGTATGTTTTTCAGAGATGTTATCCACAATGGGTTACCTATTTTCTTAGCCAATGCATAGGAGCTGTGCTCTGTATAAGTGTGGCCTTTTCAAAACGGTTTATAATTGCTATGAAACAGGTTTCGGCTGTATACAGGTTTTTCTGGGAAGATTTTTATATGTTGAAAAATATGTTCTAGTTTTGAAAAGCTACACTGTTTTGACATGCATGAGTATAAATCCGGCATACATGTGTGTAGTTGCATAAGCATGTGGTGAACTGGCGGATGGGGATTTTTGCTGAAAATATTCATGACTTGATTCTGACTTGTCAGCCGGACAAATGACCTTTCTATTGTAAACACATATGAAAACCCCATCCAACCAGGTTTACAGTTCTAGTTATGATCTTGTGTTCGGAAGTGTCAGAGGATTGCACTGTACGTGGCTAGTCCCCCGTACGAGGGCCTCTTCCGATGGCGTGAACGATTTAGACTCGAGAGAGTGGATCTACTTGAAGAGGGGCGTAGTATCGTAGAGAGCATGGCCCAATCGGTCTACGTGAACACCACATCATGCTCTGGGATGGGACGGTCGCCTTGTGGAGAGCCAGGAGGGGCTTGAAACTAAGGTTGGTCCCAGGGTAGACCTGGTAGGTACCCCAGGAATCGGTAGTGTGTTTTACCAGTTTTGGGAGAGCAGTTGTTTGGTAATCGAGCGCTCTTATGGTGTTTGGCTGGTATTGACTACGAGATGCCGAAATTTGATTCTGATGACCTCGTTGTGGGATCCGGACCTTGTCCGTCGAGCCCGACTGTGGCATTGTGTGTTTCTTTGCATTCGGGTGTAGAACCTGCACTGATGTGTCTTGATTCGCTCAAACTTTCCAGCTGCGCTCGAAGCCCTCATGTCGGTTCAAGCACCAGTTTTGTTAAAATAACAAAAGAAAGTGTTTTCTTAGTACCTTGCATGAACTGTTTTCGAGAAACTGCATCAGCATTGTTTCAAAGAAATCACTAAGACGCACACACACATGGACTCACTGAGCATTCGCGCTCACGTTTTACATATCATATTTTCTCTTCAGATTAACTCAGGATAGACAGAGGCACAATAAGCCGCTGAAGTTTTGGGGCTTAGAGTTTTGGACCTATATTCCCTGGAAGGATATGTATCTGTGTTATCTTTACCTTAGGCTCGAGCCGGAAGTAAAGTTCTTCTTGTTATTTTGTCATAAATTTGTTTTTTGTTTGGTAAGATACTTGTAATCTTGTATTAAAATGTTTTAAGCAGTTTTCTTAAATCTCATGTTCGGAATGCACTAGTAGTAGCCATCTTCCTTAAGTTTTTCCGCTGCGTACTTTGTGTATATACTTTTAGTGTTGCTCCGGAGTTGGGCTCTCGTTTTGAAACTTATATTTAGTGCTGAGAGCCACGCAGATACCCTACTCAGCCGCAGTTGACCTAGTGGCAGGGTTGGGGGTGTCGGAATTTATTCAAACACATTCATCAATAATTAGCATATAATTCCCTATTTAGTTTATTGTGCATTAAATTATTATTTTTAATTACATTATCTATATCATTTCATCACGATCTCTAGTATTATTAAAATTATTCCATTATTGTTTCCAAACACTTTATAATTTAATTCGCATTACTTTAACATTTATTGTTTATTCTTAACGGGTTTTGTTATTTTATTTCTATTATTTTATTTCTTTTCACTAATAATAATGTAATCGATAGTTATTAATTTATATATTATTATTTATTATTAAAATTTCTAAAATTTCTAGTTATAATGGGTGGAATCCTATTATTTAAATTAAAATCATTATTCTATTTGTATTATTAATTGACAGTTTAAATTATTATTTCCTTAAAATCATTCCTTAATCATCATAAATTAATAGATTCTCAAGTTATTATTTTTTTCCCTTCAAGTGTTTTGGTTTTTACACCAAATACTGAGTCATAACGAAGGGAGATCAATACTTCGCCATCCCCTTATAAATTAATAACGTTGACGTAATAAATAAATTTAATGAACTCTAACCATATAAATTGATTAAAACTATAACATGAATAATTATAATACTTATACTTAAGATTCAAATTGTTCATATAAACATAATTCATAATCATATTAAACAAAAATTATAACATAAACCATTTCAAAAAACTAATTACACGTACTCTGCATAGACAAATTAAATAACATTTTAAATAAATATGAAATTAAATTCAATTAAAACTCCTTAAATAACATAACATTAACAAATTAAACATAATGATAATTTCAAATATTTGTAAACACAAAGATAAAATATATTAAAAAATTTTTTTTTAACCTAATCGACCAGGCTGGCGAAAATAATAGAAAAATTTTTCTAGCCTGGTGAAAATCTTCAACTTCTTCGCTGGACCAAGCAAAATTAATTTTTTTTTTCGCCGGTCCGGGCGAAAATATCTGGAGGCGACCAAAAAAAACAGGTACAAAAAATTCTATTTTTCGAATGATTCCAAGCATTTTTTCAAGATTTAAACCAGTAGATTTCTAAATAAAGGAGTATAAATTGATGTACTAACCTTTTTTTTCAATTTCAACGGTCGGATATTCGTATATTGAAGTTTGAAGTTGGCGAATTTCTATCCCAAAGACAGCTTCAAAAATTTTGATTTTTCATGAGATTAGATGCATCTTTTCAAGATCTAAACTGATAGAATTGTAAATAAAAGAGTATAGATCAAAGTACTAACCTTTTGTTTTATTTTTAACGTTCAAATCTTCCTAGATCTGAGTTTGAAATGTTCACTTGTAGAATTGAGAGGATTTTGTTTTAGAGAGAGAAAGATTGAGGATGAAAATTAAATTTTTTGAATTTTTTCGAGTTATCCTTATAGATTCCCAAGTTGATTTATTATCCCCAATTTTTTTATTATAGAGAGTAGATCGTTAGATTATATTTTTACATTTTTATAAACGACTCATTGTTAAATTTATTTGATTTTAATTGGTATTTTTATATAAAAGATAATATAAGATAAAAAAAAAATCATTAGATTAGATTAATTCATCTCAATCGTTCATGGCATTCTTATATTTTCAACATAAAAGATAATATAAAGAAAATCTTTTTACCATCGTTGGATTATATTACACACATCTAAACAGTTCATTTATATTCTTATTTTTTCTCATAAATCTAACTATAAATAATTAATTTCTTATACCAAATTAAAGCCAAGACTTCGCGTAATACTCCTTGAAATATTAATATTTTTTCCTTCAAAAGGGAGCTTTATTTAATTTATGAAACAATTATTTACAAAGTATGAAATACATGATCATGTAGTGCACTTCTAAGCTATTAAATCCCCATACAAGAGTTAAGGTGCTACTCATCTTTTTTCTCAAAGAATAATGGACAAAACTCAAGATCATTAAACCCTTATTTCTCAAAAGTCATACAAGATAACTAAGCGCTTTAAACATTAAGTGCCACTCAAACCTTCTTTTCACACTCATTCATCGACTAGACAAATTCCAATCAATCCAATGAACCACATTGCCAACTGAAAAGAATTGTCGGTGATATTATCTTGGAAGGAACTCTTCCCACACTTTCTTAATAGCTAAACAATCGTGCAATACATATAACAAATCCTCCATCGGACTACCACACATCACAGGCCGTATTATTTCTAATACCCCTCTTAAACCAAAAACTCATTAGTTTTGAGACCATAGTGCCTCACCTTCCACAAAGGATATCTTTTAGGCCCCTGGAAAACTCCATAGCTGCGGCCAACCAGCTTCTTCCAAGTCATCCCGGATAAGCAAATCATACACTACTTACCAGAAGCAGACAACCCAAATTTTTGACTATCCTTCTCTACTGCTAGTAAATACAACTGCAGGCAGACCAGCACAAGGCACGGCAAGCTTGCTATAGCTCCAACCTCCAACCCCCGTGCGGCAACCCATAAGCACAAACCTTATCTCTTAACATGTTTAAAGGAATTGGCTGAATAGCTGCATCCTTCAAACACCCACTCCCCAACCAACAATAAATCAAAAAACGAGTCCTACATCCATCTCCAACCACCTATTCTAGACCAAGAGCAAAAATCCTGAAGCCCTCCAACATTCCTCGCCAAATATACGAATACCCAACCTACTTCTTCCCTACATCAAGCTCCCCGACATCACCATATTTTCTCTGCCAATACTTGCGCCCACATTTCCGTCTTTCATTCAAAAATTGCAAACGAAGTCGAGCCGAAGCCACCTTATTCACATCCCCCAAGAGTCGCAAACCCAGACCACCTTTCTCCTTAGGATGGCAGACTTTATGCCAAGCAATGGATGCAAGATTCTCTTGTCATCACACTCCCCCCCCAAAGAAACCTCCTTCCAATCCTGTCCAGCTGTGCAAAAGACCCATAAGCAACTTTGTAGTTTGCATAGAATAGATTTAGATAGAATGTAAAGAAGATCGTACCAAAATTCCCCCCTTCCCCCCCTCCAACCATGGATAATACTTTCCCTTTCCAAGCTATAAATTTCTTATGCACTTTATCTACCAAAAAATGCAAAGTCCTAGCAGTCGCCCTGTGTGTGACAAAGACATGCCCAAATAAATCCCCAAGTCAAGAATTCTAGGAATACCATTTTTTTTAGATAATTGTTCCCCCTTCTGCCATGGTAATATTACTAGAAAAAATAACAGAGACTTTTGCAAGCTTCCCTTCTGTCCAGACTGTTAACAGAACTCACGTAGTATCATCTCCATTACCCCAACCTAATCCTCTGAAGCTTTCCCGAATAAAAGGATGTCATCTGCTAAACATAAGTAAGGAAAGGACCACGTTGAGAAAGTACATCCTTCCAAATTCCCTGATGAGAAGATTTCTTGATTTTCTGCCAGAGCACTTCCATACACAACACAAGTAAATAAGGTGATAGCGGATCTCCTTGCAGAATCCCCCCGAGTTGGTGTAAAACTTTCCAGCTTTTCACCATTCCAAAGCACAGTCAGAAAAGCCTAAGGCAACCAAATGATCTGAAACACCAACCGCCTTGAAATGTTAATATTATTATACTCTAGTTGACACTCACGAAGTGCAATATTTTCTATCGAAGAAGATCGGGTGCTATATAGTGTTTATCTTAATGTTTCACAAGACCCAAACATTAGTAATGATCAATCACTAAAACAATTTTGGTCTTGTGTTAAGAATGAGTATCATAAAATTTTATCAAATCATATAACCACATAACAATGTATGAGATCTCTCCAAGCTCGATGGCAAACAAAATGACAACCATTGAAAAGTTAAGAGGATGTCTTCTACAATTGAAACTTTGAATCCAAGCGGTGCTTCGAAACAAGAAATGGTTAGTACTATTTGCTTGATTAAGACATTTAACTATACATAATATCTAACTTCAATTACATTGTTATGTTACGGTTAGAGCAAAGGATTTGTTACTCCAAGATCTAAACTTTTAAAAATTCTTTAAATTTAACCATGTATGGGCAATCTTCAAAGATATAGGAAAAATGTTGCCACTAGCAAAAAGATAATTCATGATCATTGAAAACGAGCTACTTGAAATGAAATGTCACAGTCCGAATCCTAAAGATCCTATAAGTCAATAGGATCATCATCATTTGCATTGATTGAAGATGAATACAGAGATGGTGTTATGCATATGAATGTCCTATTGGAAGGAAGAAAGAAAAAATGAAAAAGGATAAAAATGAAAATGTGAAAAAACTTTTCACTTCCTTTAATCAAGAAATTAAAGAAAAGTTTAATGAAAGTAATTCACTTCTCCAAAAAACAATGAAGTGTAGTTGTCGCGAGGTTTTTTTTCTTACTTGGGCCCAATTTTTTGAAATGGTTTCTAAAGGGCCCAGTTATTTTTAATTCTGGGACAGGCCATAACACACAGTCATTGTGCATTATCTCAGGTGATAACGCACAATGGTTGTACGTTATCCCTAATCACGTTGCTTAAGCCGCGCTTAATGCATTAAAAACTGATGTGGCGTTGAGCTGGCGCTGCTGTGACGATAACGCACAGCCATTGTGTGTTATCATTCATGATAACGTACGTCCATTGTGCATTATTATGAGTGATAACGCACAATTACTGTGCATTATCACATTATAAACCCTAACACTAGCCACAGCCGCCTCCCTTATTTCTGCCTACATTCTTCTTCTTTTTCTTCTTCTTCTTCTTCTTATTTCAGCCTCCTTTCTTCTTCTCTTCCTTATTTCTTCTCTCAAAATTTTTGCTTTTCCTTCTTTCTTCTTTCTAATTTCCTCCCTGAAAATTTTCAGCCTCATCCGTCGCCGCCGCTGCTTGGTAAGTTCTTTTCCTCTTCCATTTATTTTCTTCCTTCTTCTTATACTTTGACTTTTCTTCTTCTAATAATTTTGTATTTAATTTCGAAATTTACAGTTAAATTTAGTTAATATTTGAAGTTCAAGTTTGACTCTGCGAAACTTTATTTGGAGTACGAATGTTATTAAAGATTTAGAGTGGAAAACGGTAGACTAGAGCTGTATTTTTTTTAATTTTCGGTAAGTTTTTAGTTATTTAAATTAATTGGTGTATTATTTATTAATTTTAATTATTGTGTGTTTGGGTTTGTTATTTGTTGTTTGTTAATCATTTTTATGAATTTTATTTGTTAATTTGTGTTAATTCATTTTTTCGTGAAAGTGCGGATTTGGATTTATTTTTAAAATTGTTGTTATTAATAAATTTGTGCAAATTTGATAATTTTATGTATATAATTGTTTTTTGTATTGCAAAAGTGATCTTAGGGTGATGAATTATTTTCATGAATTTATTTGGATAATTAGCGTTTAATTTTTTACTTTACTTTATGATTATTTGAATTTGTTTTAATTATTTAAATAAATATTTTGCATATTTCATATAAATTTTTGAGTAAAAAAGATGGGAACCTGTAATTTGGGTTTTTTCTCTTCTGTTGTTGTTTTTTTTTTTTTTTTTTTTTGTAAATAGTAGAACCGAAACTTAGAAATTTAGAGTTTAGTAACTAATACTTTTATTTAAACTCTAAAACCCTTGAAAAACCTTAGAGGGGGGTGAATAAGGCTTTTGGCTAATTTTAAAAAATCTTTTGTGTGACTAGAAAGATAAACCTCCAATTTATTTGTGAAAAAATTCTAAAACTCTTTTTGATAAGAATCCACACCAATTAAAATCTTATAGTTTTGGCAATCAAGCAATGAGCATAGAATTAAACTTTAAAGAACATGCACAACAATTCATAGTGGTTCACTCTCTCAAAGAGCTACATCCACTACCTTGAGACTCAACCCAAGGATATCACAAATCCACTATCTTCAAAGTTGGTTACACAACAACACAATGAGGATCACCCTTCAAAGGTTTCAAACAAAAACCTCAAAGTTTACACAACACAACAATACAACAAATTTATCAAAGGATCACCCAAAGGTTTTCCACAAACCTTTGATCACAATAAAAGAATAAGAAGAGTGAGGAACAATATTACCAAATGAGCTTGAGAAAAGGAAGATAAAACTCAGCGGAATACTTCTTCAAGCTCCTCTTTACTTCTTCTTGATGGATGATCAACAATGAAGCTCCAAGAAGATTTTTCTATTTGTATGTATGAGATGACGATCTTTGAAATAATGTACTTTTAAAGCTCTTTAAATGTTCTAAAATAATCTCAATCAATTTTCAATCCAACCTCCATTCTTTTTGCAGCTGATCAAAGTCAATATATATATGAAGGAGAAGAACGTAGCCGTTACACTATGTAACAGTAATATTTGCAGTAAAGGACTAAAACCGGACGACCAGTTTTAGAAAACGGACGACCTATTTTTGAAACAGAAAAATCCGGACAACCCTTTTTGAAAATCGGATGACCAGTTTTGAAAATCGGATGACCAGTTAAAAAATCGGATGACCCTTTTTTTCAGAAGGATTTAAAAGCTAGTTTTCCTTAAACAAGCCAGTTTTCCTTAAACAAAAAGAACTTTCCTTCACATTTCAAAATATGTATTCTTGATACTCTTTTAGAGATAAGAAAACTTTCAAAGACATCAAAAACTCTATCAAGAATACTTGGATTTTTCAATAATAGTTTATAAAAAGAAATTCATCCAAGAAGCTTCATACTTGATTAACAAACAAAGATGAGAGTTAGGGAGTTTTACAAAGTACCTTAGCATATCCCTAACTAAGACATAAGTCTTCAAGGTCTTCAATGCCTTGATCTTGGAATGGCTTGATCTCTCCTTCTTCATTATGCTTTAATTGCCAAGATCTTTTACTTCTTATGTAGTGTAGACTTGAGGCTCCAAAAATGCTTCTTTTGTTCTATAGAGACTAAGCTATACTCATCACAAAAACATATGTTAATCATAATAAAAAACATATACAATAATGCCCTTAGGGCTAACAACCTTAATAGTGAATTTACGAAGTAGTAAAATACTTACTTATAAAATATACTATTAAGTAACCTTAAAAAACTTAAAAATTCTAAACTTTAAATAATAGAAAACTTAAAAATCTATTAATAAAATCCAAAATTTTACATTAAACATTAAACCGTAAAACAATAAACGTTTTAACAGTAAACCTTAAAAAGCCAAAATCATAATATTAAAATCCTATAGGGTATATTATAAAAACCTTAAAAACCCATAAAATTGATTTATGAAGCATTAAAAAATAAAACTAGAAACTCTGTAACACTAAACCTCAATATACTCCAAGAAACTTAAAAATTATATTTTAAATATTAAACCGTGAAACTGTAAACTTTGTAAAAGTAATCCCTCTTGCCTTAAAATCTTAATATTTTAAACATTAAACCATAAAAATGTAAACTTTGTAACAGTAAACCCTAAAAAGAACTAAAATCTAAATATTTTAAACGTTAAATCGTAAAAATTGTAAACTTTCTAACCGTAAACCCTAAAAATGATATTTTATACATTAAACCGTAAAACTCAAAACTTTCTAACCGCAAACCCCAAAAACTCTAAAATCTTAACAATTTAAACATTAAAACGTGAAACTATAAACTTTCTAGTCATAAACCGTAATAACACTTAAATCTTAATATTCTTGATAATTAACTGTAAATTATAAAACATTAGAAACCCTGAAAATCTTAAAAACACTAAATTTGATATGCTAAAAAGCATACAAACCCTAAAACCCTAAAATGAAGTGTACCATAAAGAACACACCTTAAAGAGTTTGGAATTAGAATTTATATAAAAAATTTTACTTTTAATATATAGACATTGACCGTAACTCAAACTATAAATAATGTAGATGGAAGAAGTCCCAGTGCACGTGCATTCGGGTCCTATAGTCCCTGATGTTTATCGAGACAGCACAAGCACCGATCTGGTTTGATCTTGAGTGGGGACCACGAGACGTGTTTTACTGATCTTCAGTATAGGCGTTTCGAGCGCAACCTATCCAGTGCTACAGTATAGCTCCCGGTAGGTTGGTGGAGCTTATTGACAGAAATAGTTTGGGGGGGAGTGTTTAGATGTGGTTATATTGGGTTGGATCACGCACTTATTACCGCTTTAGTAGAGCAGTGGAGACCGGAGACTCACACATTTCACTTGACCTGTGGTAAAGTCTCAATAACCCTGCAGGATATACAGGCACTGTGGGATTTAGGGATAGAGGGTTTGGTCGTTACCGGCCCTAGCTGGAGTGTAAACCCTAAACAGTACTGGATTGAGCTTATCGAGAGACTTCTTAGTGTGCGGTTGTCTTTCAACCACTTTTCTAGATACAAGGTCAAGATGGAACCTTTGGAAACATGGATCCTGAGAGCGTTTACCGGTTTAGAGGCCGATGATGATCTAATCCTGCGCGCTCGTAGATTTATTTTCTTACTCATTGGCAGACATATGCTTCCCGACTTCTTTGGGAATTTGGTTCATGTGCGCTACTTCAGTTTATTAGAGGATATTGATACTATCAAGACATATAGCTGGGGTAGCTGCGTACTTGGAATTTTGTATAGACAGTTGTGCACGGCAGCTTTGGGGGGTGCACGACAGATAGGGGGAGCCTTAGTCTTACTACAGATTTGGGCATGGTCGTATACCTGCTTTGCGGCCTCAGCTGATTACGGATGTTCAGGCCGACCCTCTTGCTTCTCTTGGCGCTATATGGTGCACATCCTTTGACTGTAGTCAACTACCTACGCACACTCTCGTGACATATAGGGACCAGTTAGATTTCATGCCATCTGATCAAGTTCGCTTTATAGTCTTTTGTATTATTTGTAATTAATTGAGATTTTTTTTATGCACTTAAATTTTTATTGATTTTGAATTTCGACTTGACAGCTTATATGGCTCCTTTATCTTGACCATGCTCTGATTCCATCTGACCTGTGGCGGGCAGAGGTCCCACTCATCTGTTATGAGATAATGGAGTACCACTATCCCGGGCATATGATGCGCCAGTTTGCACGGGCTCAAATGGTTCCAAATGCATGTGATACTCGTTTGGACCTGCACCAGATCTAGCTTAGGGGGAATGACAAAACTTATTGGGGGACACAGCATGCTAGCCATGTAAAAGCCTGGCTACAGTGGCGACTTTGCGTTAGGGATGGCCCTGCCCTAGCTGCTGAGGTGTTATCATACCCAAGTGAGGAGTATATCAGATGTATCGGGATATCACACGAGTTTACATCGGCAATCCAGCTAACTGCGATACCCGTTTGCATGGATATCAGCCTGCCAGGGTGGACAGACGGATGATGGTACATTCTACAAATACATTTTTCTTTTTTTTAAAATATTCTCATGCATTTTATTTATTTATTTATTTATATATTTATTATTTATTTAATTTTTTTTGTTTAAACTTCCATTTTGCAGGAGGTGGATGATATGGCTTTAGTGGTGATACAGGAACCACCTACTGATCCTTCACAGATGGCCGTGTTCGCGAAGAAAGTGCAGACGATTATTCGGAGGTGCATGGTCTCTATCGGTGGTACTTTGGGTTGCACTCCATCACAGTACGATATCCAGCAGACGTTCCCTGTACAACCATTGTGTCGCCATCCCCGGGAGCACGTAGCGGACCGGGGTGCTCGTGGAGTTAAGAGGGCCGCTCGCAGACAGCCTGGTCATGAAACAGGCGGTCGACGCCCTCCTGTACCACCTTTTCCATACAGGCACGAACATGTCGACCCCGGGCATGCAGAGGTGGAGAGGGGTGAGGGATCTGGAGCTGGACAACCGACTATTGACCCATTTGACAGCCCGAACTTAGATATACATTCTTTCAGTTTGGGTTTGACGCCAGCTTCCCAGTCACTCCCTAGTGGATCCGGGACATCGCAGATGCCTCCCCCTCCTGGTTTAGGATTTGCCTCATTTCAATCACCACATTCTACATCTTTCGAGTTTTTCGGGTTTCGTGCACCACCTCCTCCAGGCACAGCTGGTTCATCTACACCGCATCAGCCTATATCGCAGGCATCTTCATCTAATGAAGAGGAGCGGACAGATGACATGGATGGTGTACAGCATTACGGATTCGGGCATCGTGTTGGTAAGAAGACAACGAGGTTCACGCTATCCGACTGGCCATAGTTATAATTAGTATTTTCTAGTTTTCATTCTCAATTATATGTAAATTAAATTTTTATATAAAGTACTCAGTTCATGTTTATATTATTGATTTATTTGTTTCACGTATCTTAATTATTGATTATTTTATTTTAGGTAAGAGCCGAAAAATTCACATTTTACATTTTAACAAATCTTTTGATTAATTTGAAAAAGGAAAAAATAAAAACCAGGAAAATATGAAATAGAAAAAGAATTTACAGTGGAGAACAAAAAAAATAACTGAACATAACAAAAAAAAAAAAAAGTTTACTGAAAAAAAAAAAATATGTGTGTTATCCTTGAAGATAACGAACAACTGTTGTGCGTTATCTCCAATTGTCACCTCGTCTAGGACAATAATTCACTCATCCCAGTACAATAATTCCCACATCAGCCATTCAAAGGTTTTCACTCATCCAATTACTTTATAAATACATTCATTCATTCTTCTCTCCATCTACAAAACACTTATAGCATATCCAACTTTTCTCCATTAACAATCCATTCATTCTTTTTCAATTCACAAAGTTCTTAACTTCTTCATATTTCATCATCCCTAAACATTTACAGTTAAGTCATTTTCAAATGGAAGCAATCAACCCTGTTAGAGTGATACTATTTTGGGATTCTGAAATTGCTAGGGATGCATATGGTCCCTATTTTACTGGAGTAGTGCGTAAAAGTTGGACATTACCAATGAACCGAATGATTCCACATGACCAACTAGTAAAGAAAATATTAAAATACCGAGATATGGATCCCAATCTCTGGAATGTCCGAATGACAATAAGGGTGCCTTCATACTACGAAGTGCATCGTATGTTTTTCTTTAATTTATAAAGCATGAATAACGACGAAGAAATGCGTTATCTATGGACTATTCCACCCCACCTAGCGAAGGAAGGGATTCATATTCTTGTTGAATTCGAGCATATCCAGCAATAAAATATTTCAATTCCACATGACACAAATACAACAACTTTGCTGGAACATATAACAGTGGTAACATAGATGGTTTCTGATGAACTGTCTATGTTGTACAGTACAGTACCGTCATATTCTTGTTGAATTCGAGCATATCCAGCAATAAAATATTCCAATTCCACATGACACAAATACAACAACTTTGCTGGAACATATAACAGTGGTAACATAGATGGTTTCTGATGAACTGTCTATGTTGTACAGTACCGTCAATAACGATGACGATGAGGTTGACGGATCGGACGGAGATGATGTCGTTTCTAGTCAATCTGAATCGGATGATGACAATGACCCAGAAGAAGGAGAGTTCCAAACTCCCCGTAACCCCCGTAAATCCTATCAACCCGTAGAATCGAAAAACATAGTGCCACAATGGGAGAGCAGCCAATGGTTCAGCAACGCTAGGTATGACTACACACATTCTGAAGCATTCCTAGATATGGGCTCGGGTTCTCCTATAGATGACCTTATAGAATCTGGTACCGTCCGATTACTCGATTGGAACGACTCTATGACTGACTGACAGTTAGGCATGCGATTCGTTGACAAAGTGCAAGCAATAAGTGCGGTTTGTAAGTGGTCTATCAGTGTGGGACGTGAATATCGAGTTTTGAAAAGTAAAATTGACACATGGACCACAAGATGTTACCATCACAGTGACGATAATTACTGTTCACGGTACATCCGTGTAAAAAAGAAAGCCATGCACTGTCGATGGGAAATAACTAGATTCGTAAAAGAACATACATGCCTTGTACAAATTGAATAAAACAAACACAGAAACTTGTCTTCAAAATTTATATCAATGTCTATATCATACCTAGTTGCCAATGACCCTGAGATACCTGTGTCGAACATCATTCAAGAAATGCAGGTATTATTTCAAACGGGTTGTACTTACAAGCAGGCATGATATGCTCAAAAAATTGCCATCAAGAGGGTTTTTGGTAGCTAAAATACAATCTTCAATATTTTACCTAAATACTTACAAGTTGTACAGGATTTAAACCCCGGAGACTGTATATGAATTTTTGCATCACAGGACAAACAGTCCCCCTAATTATGTTTTCAAATTTGTTTTCTGGTGTTTCTCGCCATGTATAGACGGATTTTCATATTGCCAGCCGATGATTTCTGTGGATGGAACACAATTAAGGGGACTATACAAGGGCGTGCTGTTAATTGCAAGTACGTGGGATGCAAATAATCACTTATTCCCACTTGCTTTTGCAATTGTTGATAAGAAATCCTCCGAAAGTTAGAATTGGTTCCTTAAAAACTTACGAGAATACATTGTCAAAGATCGCCATGTATGCCTCATTTCTGATCGCCACAAAGGTATTTTCTCTGCTATTTAAAGTCAACTTTTGTGGCAACCACCATTTGTAGTTCATCAGTTTTGTTTACGCCACATTCGAGCAAATGTCAACAAGACCTTCTAGAAAACATAATTAAAAAGTTTGATGTGGCAGGTCGGAACAGAATCCAAACAATGAAAATTTGACCGTGTAATGAAAAAAATTCAAGAAAGAAATGTTGATGCTTACATTTACTTGATAAAGTTGGACCCAGAGAAATGGACATTGTTGCATGATGGTGGTCACAGACACGGTATCATGACAACCAACATTTCTGAAGCACTAAACAGTGTGTTGAAGAAAACTAGGGTTTTACCTTTAAAAGCCCTTGTTGAACTAATATTCAACAAACTAGTTAAGTACTTTCACCAACACCAGGAAGAGGCTAAAAATTGTGTGCATTCATTTCCAACACAAATTTTTGACAAGTTCTTGTGGATTGAAATGAAATCAAGAGAGCACAAAGTTACAACTTACAATCCATAAGAGGGAATATACATGGTCAAATCTCCAATCCGGGTTTCTGGTATGGGCAACAACGTCTATACACTGCGGATAAATAATAAATTCTGTAGTTGCGAAAAATGGCAAATATATACATTGCATTGTTCTCATGTTCTTGCAGTGTGTAAAGAAAATGGGTCAAAAACATATACTTATGTACCGGAGATATATTCGCGACAAACGTACAGAAGAACTTACCAAGCGAATTTTCATCCGGTCTTGAGTGAGAACTTTTGGAGGGATGTTCCTTTTAGTTTAACATTTTATCCTCTATACATGAAAAAGGAACAGGATAGGAAACAGGGCAAGCGATTTCAGGGGGAAATGGATTATAGAAATCCGGATTCTCCCCTAAGATGTGGGAGATGTCACATGCCGGGACGTAATAGAAAAAATTGTAATAACCCCAGATCGAGCAATGTATAAGTTTGACATTTTCTTGAAATTGCTATAATAAAACATGTTTCTATTAATGAAAATTTTCTTTCAATTTCTTCTAATTACTACATCATTGCTCTAAATTTTTACAATATCTTTAGTATTACTTCTTCAAATAACTTGAGATAAAATGATTAAAAGTTAAATATATTTTCCAAGAAAACGATATATATTATCATCATAAATATACAGACTATTTAAAAAAATTATACAATTATAAGTTTTCCCAAAAGAAATTTTCATTAAAAGAAATTCATTCAAAAAGAATTTTAAAAAATTTAAAAAAAATTACGTGGTTGATAACGCACAACAAGTGTGCATTATTGCCTAATCATAACGCACAATCATTGTGCGTTATCAGCCACATTGGCTGATTAGTTGAAAAACCGTAATTATGTGATAACACACAATGGTTGTGCGTTATCAAATGATGATAACGCACAACTATTGTACGTTATGGCCTGATCCAGAATTAAAAAAAAAATTGGTCTTTTTAGTACCCAGTTCAAAAAGTTAAACCCAAATAAGGAAAAAACGTTGTCGTGAGCTCAAAATGAGGCAAAAAAATAGAGGCACAACAACTACGGGAAGATAATAAAATATTATGAAAATATTTTAATTTCAACAATGCATGAAGCATTCAGAAATGAACAAATAAAAAATTTTGGACGAAAAAGTAAAAAAAGAACAATTCAAAGAAGAGGTGACGCATCAAGTAGCTTCAATGTTTATAGCTCATAAAAAAGAGCTCAATTATTTAGCATTTTCAAATTATCTATAAGGGGTTTTTAAAAAGGATTTATTCTGTTCAATTCATGTCTTAGACTTGTCTAGTTAAAGAGTGAATATGAAAGCATCTCAAGGAAAAACTACTTTTCTAGAAATTTTACCAAGACAAATCAACTATGATTGTCAAAAGTTGTTGGGAATTACAAATTTTAAAGATTTTAATATAGTTATAACTTAGATTTGTCATAGTAAAATAGTAACAGGTTTGGTGAAAGTAATGGGGGAAGAGCACAGCAAAACCTTGTGAAATATAATTTTTACTTCCTAATAGTGATACGTTACAATTGAGAAGAAAGGTACCTACGACCCAGATGTCTTGTACTCCAACAGAAGATGATATCAAGCATATTGAAAGAATTCAATTAAATGCAAAAGTATTGGTCACATGTGAGACTACCCTAGCTGCACCAAAACAAAGAAAACTGAGTTATTACACTCAAAAACCATAATAAACAGTTCACAGAATAGTGTCTGTGGGATTCGAATAGAATGTTGTTCTGAAACTTGGGCATGTTTTCTGTGCATCTTCCTCAAACTTTCCATATCCCTATTATGTCCAAAAAAAATCCAAGGAAACACTAAAATTTATAATGCTGCTGCTTTGACCTTTGAGTCTCAAACTATTTCCCCCCATCAGAACATCAGAAAGGTTGTATGCTTCAATGAACCAAGGATCAGCTTGTCCACCTCCAAAACATAATGATCATCATAACTGTAACAATCATACCAGTATATTTAATCCATCTACCAATGCGATTGCTTTTTTCAATAAGCCTCAGCACAGAATTTGATAGCCCCGATCTATTAAGAACATCCAGTGCCTTCCTTTGAGCTCCCTGCATCAAAGTCAAATTACTGTCAGACGTGTGCTAGTATATTTCAATCAACCAGAGACAACATTTTCCTCCCCATATTTTGTGGGCTACAACTATACACTGTAGAAAATACAGAATTTCGAACATTTCACCAGACACCAGCTAAATCTATTTATAAACCTGAAATTTGAAACTCCGGATTATTGTATAGAGCGCACGAACACAAGGCATTAATAGAAGGACTAGCTAAAGAGGTGGCAAAAAGTTAGGAATAACAAGCCACTTCATGTTCAAATAGAAAATCTTCTTTTCAAGGCACCTTTACAGATCCAAAGTTCCAAAAATTATTGATCTCCATTAAGCAGCAGTCGATGTGGATATTCACTGAAGTACAATATCAGCATATAAAGTGGAACATATTAACATACACACAGCACTTATGAAAGGTTCTGGAATTGACTAATGAAAAGAGAAAGCAAGCAAGAAGGAAATCATAGTCTAACCATGAAATGAGGTAGAAATAATTCTATTGGAGCAGCTTTTTTGAGTAAATTTTCAAAAATTTTGACACTTTTCTCAATGTGCAAGAAGAGATTTAATGCTCACTGGAGATATATGTAAGAGTATACACCAACATATGTATTTCTCTTTCTTTTTAAAATGTAAATCAGATTAGTAGCAGTAAAGAAGAATATATTGATCTTGACCCTTTGACCAGACTCGAATTTCGACTTCTAAAAAGGCACAAATACATATATGGCTTATAAACCAGTGTCTGATAAACAACAGAATCCCAGTAACGGAAGTTAAATAAAAGATCACTAGGTATGCTAAACTCACAAAAATAGTATTAATACTTCAATGTAAAGATGTATTTCCTGTGACTTCTACTCACTCATGTTTACTACATAATTAAAGATTCAATTCAGAAAATTAACCTAAATTATTATATTGGTCCTATTCCACATCCATGTATGCATCCATACAAAAAGCCTATAGAAGAAGGAAAATGTCTGATCAAGATATGGTATTATATGTAAAATTTAAGAAAAAAGATCGAGGAAATCATTGCACCCCTAGTTATTTGAAGTTAAATTTTGAGGGGATTTGATGGAGTTTTGCACTTTCCGAGCCAGAAGCTTTTCTTATATTTACATGTGGCTTAAAGGTCTCTCCACATAAATACTTATAACTTGTTGCAAACAGATCCTGCAAAGAAATTTAGAGCATATCAACAGCTCTAAGATGCCTGCTCTCAAATTTCTGCAGAAAAGCTGCTCATTACACCAGAAGAAAGATGCTTGGGGATACAAACACCATGCAGAAAAAAGTCAAAATCAGATCAGCATCCTTTGATAATACCTTCAAATGATCCCGTTGCTCACTGTATTTTGAAAGAACAGCCACTCCAGTTGCATAAGCTTCATCAAGCATCCTGGATGAACTCTGGACCGACTGCATTGCTTGTGCTTCATCATCGAAGATTCTCAAAATATGAGCGGCTTCCCCATTCTAACATAGAGCAACACCCCTGACATACTTGAATTTCAGGGACTAACTAGGATGATTGATCCAATCAAGAAAAAATTCCCATACAGCTTGTCCTAGTAACTGGGCCCTCTCTTGAGCTTCTTACATCCGTCTCTGATTCCTCAGAAAGTACTTGTCCAGACTGTCCTTCAAAGCGTCAGCCTCTTCAGCCACTTGCTCAACTTTTCTGTATCATCAGCTCATAAAATGTCAAAACCATGTTTAACTTGATTAAACCTATCCCAGTGCAAGAAGCATAAATACTAGTTCCTGCTAGAAATTTGCTCCAACCTGATCAGATTAATGCCAAAAGGTCGTGCTGATCATTGACAGTAAACAAATCTACTATTCCCAAGTTTACTCCAAGAATCTTCTAAAAGCAATTAATCACACTACTAATTTCAAGGGGCGAACCAATTTTTCTCCTTTTCCCATTCAATCCTTAACACCGAATTCCAGATACTCTTTCTAAAAAATAATAAACAATATAAAAATCAAAATTTTGCAGTAAAATGGTTTTATAGTTATCCAAACCTTTTCCAGAGATCCCGTTGAGACATGGCAGGGATGGAGCGCCAGAGCCGGTCCATGTTAGAGCAGAGAGAGATGATCTCAGTGATGTCGCTCTTGACAGCTTCAGAAACATCCGGCGATGATCCCAAGGACGATGACGATGACGATGAAGATGAAAATGCCAATGACGTTGATGAAGGCAGAGAAGATGACATGTACTCGAGACGCTCGAGCCTCTCCAATTCATCGCGGGTCTTGAACAGCAATCTCTTGGAATTATGGTAATAACTCCGACAACGTATCGCCAACAGAGCTTGCTGCTCCTTCACCCACGGCCGACGTCGTCATCGCCATTATAATAATAATAATAATAATAATAATAATAATAATAATAATAATAATTATTATTATTATTATTATTATTATTATTATTATTATTATTTGAAGTATATTGAAGACTCATTCAGTAATGTTATTTTGCAGCTCGGATTACTTTTATCACTGGCTTTTATGTAAGGTTTAGATAGTTTGTATATTTTTTATTTAAAATATATGTTCAATCCTTCCATAGAAAAGGTATCTACATGAATGATTATGAAAATTATTTGTAAAAAATATTAAAAAATTATAAAAAATAAATTTCTCCCGATCGAGAAAAAATCTTTTAAGTTGGGGAAATTCTTATTTTGCCCAATTTCAATTGGGAGAACTTATATTTTTCTAAAATAAAAAATAAAAAATTTTAAAATTGTCTAAATCAACAAAATTTCACCCGATTGATTGAAAGAATTTTGTTGGTTTAGATGACACTCGTGCAAAATTTGTTTGTTTGTCCATTCTAAGTATTTTTTATCTCTAAAGTAATTTTTTTATATATAATTTTTTAAAATCGCTCATTTATACTTATGAATTTCAAATTATTAATTTAAAAAATTTTGTAGAGAAAAATTAGAGAAAAGAGAGAAAATTAAAGAAAAATGAATTACTTTCATGTTGAAATGTCAAATTCACGAGTTTGTTTTATTAACACCCTTGAGTCATACACTGTGAATTTCATTCCATCTTGATATTGAATAATAATTTTTTTCGTATTTTTTTTACTTATCACATTATATTAATTTTTTTATCTTTTTTACTTGTCACATAAATAAATTATAACTTCCTTTAATTTTTCTAACATAGAATTTGGTAAAAATAATAATAAAGTGAGAAAAGATTTTCAAATGTATTCAATTTACACAATAAAAAAAATCTGAATTTTCTTGATTTTTGAAAATTTCTTTTAGTAATAGCTGTTTGTGATCTCTATTTCAAGATGTTGAACAACAGAGTGTCCAAACCACAATGCTAGCAAATGGCGGGCCTCTGCTTTTATTCTATTCCCTTCTCAAGAAATAGTGCTCGGGGCGAAAGGTGCTCGACTTTAAAGGAGAGGCCTTGCATGCCTCCAAAAACAGACAAATTTTGATTTTCTTCTAGCCCAACACTAACCGTATAATATCCAAATTTTACAAAGTAAAAAAGGAAATTTGGTAGTTTTATAAGAAAGGAATATTGAAAACCATTTTTTCTCTTTTCAAAACCATTTTTGGCCTTGTTGAAAAGGAGAAGAGTTAGCAAAATAACGGCTCAGATCGTCTGCCCCACTTTATGTACCACTCTCTTTACCACTTTCTCATTTAGTATATTTTATTAATAAAATTTATAAAGAAAAGAAAACAATAAATTACGTACTAAAATCTAAAATTTACGTACGAAAAATGTTATTTTCACCAAAATATTTTCTCTCTCTACTTTCTTTCTCTTCAACTTTTTCTCGACAAATTTTCTCAACACTTGAAGACTTTCAACAACAGTTTACTCAAATATAACCGTTAAAAATCAGAAAAAACTTAATATATCGTTCTATACTTGTTCATTTATATTTTTTAATGGTTTAAAAATAAAAAAATGCACCGATATAGAAAATCAGACATTAGCGCTGATTTGGACTGCCTTGCACCAAGGCCTGGCTCAGACCAGGTAGACCTCAGGCCAAGGCCTAGCGCAGAGTACCCGGTGTTTGTGCCAAGACTGTTTTTTATTTTGTTTAATTTTTTAATTATTAATGTTATTTAAGTTGTTCTATTAATTTTTTTAATAATTAATTATTTTAGATATATTTTATACAATTATTTAAATGCAAAGAAACATAACACCATTATATATAATTTAAAAATCAAACATTTAATTATCAATTAGATAAAGTAAATGCTAACACATACACATCTATTAACATAAAAAAAACTAAAATTATAATATTAAACTAAAAATTAACATAATGGTACAAACATATATATTAAAAAATATTTAATTTTTTTTAAAAAACAAACGCAAAATTAAAAAATACACCAGATATCGCCGCATGCGATTCTTTCATTGTCTGCGTCAAAGTATGGCGCAAAGATACGCCTATTCGCGCTAGAACATGGCTCAAACGTGATCTTGATGTATTTTCTAATTTTTGATATATTCTTTTATTGATTTTTATTTCAAAATAAATCTTATATCATATATATAATCTTCAGAGAAGGTGGAAACACATGCATAGAGAGAGAAAGTAATTTTATAAGGAAAAAATTATTTAAATTTTTTCGCACATAAATTTTATATCTTACCACTTTATTTATCATTCCCATGACTCAATACCACTAAGAGTATAATAGAAAATATTCAAAAATCGATATTGAATGCATGAATTCAATCACAGCACAAATATGTTATACTAAAATAGATAAAAAAGCAAAAAGGAAAATAGGATTTGGATATTCTGGAAAATATATTGGACAAGTTTTTTCTTTATTTTCGGAAAATTTTGAGTATTGCATCCAACTAAAACAAGTTATGACAAGACCCATTTATATGTACTTGTGTTTAGGCTATGCTGAATGTTTTGCATCTGACGTCTTGTTTGAATAATCAATTGCAGCTGCAGGAACAAAACAAGGATAAATATTTGATTCATAATAAGTGCATTTCTATCTCCAAAAATTTGTTACCTATGGAATAATTCTCCATAACAAGCAAATTTATTTAAAAAAGGTATCTTGAAACTCTGCTTACAGGAAAATGTCAGCTATCAAGACAAACAGTTCTGCAAAAACACATGGTTAAGGGAGGAAATGGCTTTTAGCCCGGTCTTAACCTCATGACCATTATGTCCTAGAATCATTAGGGGCTCAAGTTGCTTTTTATTTTCTACGAATTTTGAGCTTAAGAGACCATTGTAGCTTCCCTTCTAGCAGAGGAATGGACCTTGGAAGGCGTAGTGGAACCTCAAACTCCCCAATAGATGTTAGAGGAGTAGGAAGATGCAAATTTTCAGGTGCAATTTGCACCAAAAGCTGCCTTGCGATCTGAGATGGGAAACACAGAAACATTAGCACGCTAATGTGTAAATGAGAGCATTTTCTTCACATCACGGGGCTAACCAAATGCAATGAAATTCATAAGAGCCATAAGAGGTCTTTATAGTAAGAAATCATTAGGGACAAATTACTACTCAATCCAAGAAATATTCCTTATATCTATACTAGTTTTCGCTAATCTTATAGTTTAGAAAGACAACAGAAGAAGGGTGAAAGTAAAGAACCAAGATTTTCAAAGTTCCAGAGATAAAAATGTAACAGTATTTCCACAAAAACCTTAACATTTAAATAAAAATACTAAAAAATAAAAAACTCCTTAAAACTTTTCAAGTTGTCCACTTTCTAGAAGACACAACTAAAAAACTAACAAGAGGTGCAAGGACTAGTAGTGGGTTATAAAAACACAGCCTTAAGAAAATTAGCTTAGGAGGGGAAAAAGTCAAAAGGCTAATGATTTTCATCAACATATAGAGGACATCGTAATAGCCACCTGGCCCAATATAATCATCACCAAAAGTCAATTTGACAAACGAAAATAGATCTAATGCAAACCAAAGTAACTCACCCAAGATATCTAAACAAAAATACATGGTGACAATTATTTTCTATGTCTCCGACCAAACTGGAATTATTACTGATGAATATCATGTTCCATTTTCACTAATCTTCAAATTGAACTTGAATATTCATCTAATCTGATAGGTTACAGATGAAAAGAAGATGAAACTCCATGGATAGAATCAACCATATATACTATCATTTCTCAGTTACCATTATGAATTAAATTGGTTATACCAATTAAAGACTATAATAGAGGGCCAAAGATTTCAGGGAGTTTCACATATAAAATGTGATCAATTATAATCAAACTAGGCATAGAAGTTATCAGGAAGAAAGAGAAAATAAAACCAAAAAAAAAAAAGTGTTGTTTGAAAACATTCACTTTGAGTAAGCAGAAATTTCAAGAGAAGGAGAAAATCACACCTCAGATACAATTTCATCTTTCGTCACAGGTTCTCGCACTTCATTGCCATCCTTTGTAGTGATCTTACGAAGCACCTAAAAAAATATAAAAAATTATAGTCTGATTAGGTCAAGCAAAGAAATGATAAAGGAAAACTGTCCACTTGATCCCTATGCTAATCTAAGCAACTGAAAGACTAAACAGCAAATAAATCTTAAAGAGGATATGAACTAATTCAAAGACTGTGAATGTAATTCATCCAGTGTAGACAGCTAAAATGCCAGACAGACTTATCTCTAGTGTCGAACAAAATCAGGACTTCTAAGAATCTTTCTGCATGCTGTTCAAAACAGAATCCGGCAGACTCTATGATCGAGCCACCTTTAATGAGAATTCATTTCAAGAAACAAGTACAGGGCACTGACCAATTTGGAACTATCAAGACGTTTTGCAGCAGTTTGATACTCTTTCATCTGGTCTTCATTAGTCTTTGGCTTGGCCACTTTAACCACTTCCTTTTCCTTTGGTTGGTATATCTGAAGATTGCAATTCAATATATACCATAAATGAGTATCGAAGTAGAAAAAATAAAAGTAAATAATAGATGAAAATTTCAAGCCAACAAAACGAATTTATTCGGTGAACCTAACACATTGAAAGTAAAAGAAGATACTTCTGTGTGTATTAGATAAGTACTCTCCATGTAAACAAGTTAAAGCAAAAAAATTTTACAAATAGTTCTCCTCCTGAATGAACTTCATAAAAGTTTGAGGATTCCTTATACGGCTCGGACATAATTTTTTAGCCAGCAAGAGTAATTATTTGAAAAGTACATACAACCAGGCTCTTGTGAGAGATCCATGAAGACAAGAAATGCTGATTTGAAGCAGAAACCAAATGTCACCCCCCACCCCAAAACATTCTATTCATCACTGTACATCCAAGAAAGCCAGAAGCTGAAGCCAATTTGAAGTTAAAAGAAAAAAACTTCACTCTGCATTCTAAAACAAAAATAGCAGAACAGAATCTATTGAAAATCAAAAAAAAAAAAAAAAATGGAGAACAAACATTCTTCAGCATCAACATGGATACACGAAAATACAGGACATGGTTCAGTAATACAAAACGTACAGTCTAACATGATGCTTACCTTCCGCTGCTCCCTAATGAGGTACGCAAACTTCTCAATGTTTGGAACAGCGAGCAACTTTGGCATCAGATGGTTCCGGAAAAAACCAGGTTTTACCTTCACTGTTTCTCCTGCCGTTCCTAACTTATCTATTGTCTACAAATGAAAATGAAAAACCAACAAAACATTAGAAAAGAAATGGTAAAAGTTTTTATAAACATAGATATCAGTACAATGAGTAGGAAGTCCAATTCCGAAATTCATTCAAAATTTACTTGCATCAATCAAATAAAGGTTGAAACTCATACTCACAGTAGTGAGAATGACTTCTAGTTTCCGATAACGGATGCCGTGAGCAGCAAATAACACGGGATGGGGAAGCACTAGATCAGAGCTCCGGCGAATGATACTTTTCCCATACTGTAGATACGCCATTCTCTAGATGAGCCTAAACTAGTAGAATTCAATTTATTATTTCTTTTAACGATCCTTGGGGAAATTATCAGGAAAATGTCAGTGCAGAAAATGCAGGGCACTTGTCTTCAAGGGAGAAACAAGAGGATTCCTCTTTGTTACTTCAGCTACAGAACATTTCTGCATTTTTTATAAGGAAAAATCCATTCAATTTGAATTCTTTTAATCTAGGAGACAGTCACTGGAAAAATAAAAAATGTTTATTCAAGAAATAACAACACCTAATAATAAACTAAGCCCATTTGTAATTTTTCACCAAATTACAATCATTGTACAAAAAATGGAAAATGATGTTAGTAAAACTTGAAGAGGGAAAAGTCCCACAGTATTAGGAAATAGCAGATATTGCAGTCAAGGTTGCAGAGCCACAAAAAAATTGTTTACAGCAGAAATAGCAAAATTGCAGCAATGAAGACACAAAAAAGCTCATTTTCCAACACTTTCTTGCTTTGTTAAGATCGGTTTAAGGTCTAGTAAACTCCTTGTTTTTTACCACCTTTTATTCAGTTGCTTGAGATGGATCTGAAAAAACAAACTTAGAACTGGGAAAAAATGATTTTGGAAAATGATGCAAGTTACAAAACTCTTAAGGAAATAACCAAAGAGAGAAATGGACACAATCTTGAGTGAAGAAAAATGATGTGAAAAGAATGCCACTTAAAATTGCATGACAGAAGTTGAACCTGAACATACAAACTAAAGTTAATACGATCAAAACACACTGAAAAATGTTAAGAAAAATGAATTGACATGTTTTCTTCGCTTGGAATAGTGACCTTAACAAAAACACTGGCAAAAGACGGTATCCACAGTGTCATTAACCAAGTTTGGTTCTAGCTTTACAATTGCGCAGAAAACAGACCAAGCAAGAGGATAAAAATAAAGTTTACCAAAATGTGAAGATTTAGCATAATTCTCGAACTATAGAACTAGCAGAGGTGCACCGGTGGCACATAAATTACATCTGGATTTAGCTCTTAAGCATTAACATCTAAGTATATCCAATAACTGAAGGATTAATTTGAATTTTGTGAAGATTTGAGCTCCTTGTATACACAAGTCTTAATAGGTACTTGGAGGGGAAAATATCAGGAATCCTTACATGTCTTGCAGTTTTGTCAGGGCCCCATAACTGCTTGGAATTGGACAGGCCTTTAAGATTTGTTCCTTCAAGTCTCCTGTAATTGAAAATGATTGACGATAGATATATCAATCAGAATGCTACATAATTTTGAAAAGAATTACTACACGGAGTGAGGAAATCCTTTATGAAGATACGAGTAGAACAAAAGAAACGGGTGAGCAGAAGGAAAAATGCTACAAAGAGGAGAAACGAACCTCTGGAGGTGGAGGAGACCGCCGGAGACAGGCAAAGACGGCTACGGCGCACAGGAACAGTATTACGAGCTCAGCTTGACTGACAAGGGATTCTTGAAACAAGCTTCGGCGCAATGGAGGCCCAAAAATTAACCGAGTAAACTCCGTTTAGAGTCCTGGAAAATAGAGTGGTACCTAAAAAAAGGAGGAATTGCGTTTACCTTCCCTTTAAATTACAGATAGGTCCTTGAAATTTTATGAAACTATATTATTTCCCTTGACCAACAAATTACTAGCGAATGCATTCCTTTTATCAAATATAATACTCATTTGATAAATAAATATTATGATCGTTAAAATAGTTCTTTAGTCAAATTACAAATAATCCTAACAAAATTATGAAATTTTTACTATAAAATTTCATTTCTCTCCCAATTCTTTTTCTCTCTAAACATGTTTTCTCTCACTTAGCTCTTGAAAATCTTCAAGATTTAAACGCTAACAGTAGATAATTTGAAGATTTTATACAAAATAACATCGATTTTGAAATTAAAACAACACAAAAAACACATAAAATCGACAAAGGAAGCTGTTGGTGCACCAACCCACTTGGTGCGCCAATAAGCGGCGCACCAACCCATTTGGTGTGCCGGTGAGAGGCGCACCGGCAACTTCCATTTCCAATTGTATGCGTTTTTTGTGTTGTTTTTACTTCAAAATCGATGTTTTCTTATACAAAATCTTTAAAATTATCTATTTCTAGCTTCAAAATTTTCAAAATCTTCAAGATTTTCTAGATAAAAGTGAGCGAGAACACGTTTAGAGAGAAAATAGTTGGGAGATAAATGAAATTTTATCGAGAAAATTTTGTAATTTTGTCGTGGAATTTATCAAATCCCAATTGGTCATTATTCAATAGGCTTTTATCAATTATTTTGTATATTTTAAATGTTAATCGTCATAATTATATTTTTATGAAAAGGTATGGTTGTATTCTAACATTCTTTATTACGAATAGCCATTGGAAAAATTCAATAAATGAATAACTTGTTTACTCAGCATGTTATTTTTTTAAATATTATGATTATCCTTGATATATAATTGCACTTAAGTTGCTTTAGTTTATTTGTATTTGATATTGGATAAAAAAATTATTAACCAGTTTTTTAAACACCTTAATAAACTAAGGGCATTTTGGGGTATTAATATAATTATTATTGCTAAATGGAATTTTATTCTCAAACACATGGAGATATTAATTTGTTGGTTAAAGGGAGTATGTAGTTTGACAAAACCTCAAGAATTTATCCATAGTTTGAAAAAAGTTTAGGGAAGATGCCCGCAATTCATTCTGAAAAAAATATTACAATGTTAAAAAAAAATGACTTAGTTGATTAGGAGGACGATGATGGCAACGATGATGGCGATGACTATTATATAAACCACAAAAACTGAATTCCAAATATTGACGATGCCCAAAAGAATGTTTGATGGTGGGTGACTGACAAAGAACATTCTTCCGACGACCACCATGAGAGGCACATGAAGAAGCAACATGGAGAATAAAACAAACTCAACACTCAATCAAATCACCAATTCTTCTGCCTGTATGCATCAAGAACGTTTCGGACAAACAGAGGAGCATAATCAATTTTTACCTTGGGACAATCATTTTGATTTATTCCATCGACCAATTCCATCTGCAAGTAATATTATCTTCCTTCTTCCTTTCTTATTAACTCCTATCTCCTTTCTTCCTCTCTTCCTTCTTCCTTTACAAATCCCCCTTTCATGTGTAGGAACCATCAAAGGTTATACTTCAACTCTTTTGGAATTATTTTGATAGTTTCTTTCTATATAGTCTTACTTCCCACTGCAATTTTTCGTTCAAAAAAAAAAAAAAAAAAATCCCATTGTGATAGCATTTGCTTCCAATCCCCAACTTTACAATCTCTGATTCAATGGCCATCGATGTTGCAATTGAAGTAGCATCTAATGCTTAGTGATCTGCTTGGACTTATTAATGATACGACAATGTCTTCCAATAGTTCATGCAAAGAAGACCCACGTACAAAAATCATACTCGCAATCCCCCTCATTCAACGACTGTGAAGGGCGACTGCTAAAATAAGACAAACCACAACAAAAGCACTAAGCATCTTATACTGAAATGCAGCCATTAACAATGACTGTGTGCAGCCAATAATGTAATTGACAGCGATTCTTTCATTTAGTTTTACTCCCCACCACTTGTTCACTGAAATGCCTAAGCCAGATACTGCATCCGTATCCATTCCCAATCATTTATCGATAGAAGCTTAAAATATTCAAGATCTATGTAGATGAACTAGTGCTATTGGTCATTTTTGAATTTTGATGGATGGTTGATACAAAAGTTTGAGAGTGAAGGTGAAGAGTGAGAGTAGTAGGTGTAGTGTAGGAGTTGTACTGTAATGTAAAGAAATATGTTAAAAAAATTATAAATTATATATTAATGTAATATATATAAATTATATAATATACATATATAAATATATATTATTATGTTATTAATACGGATATACTGGTTTACAGATATGGGCATTATCATACCCTGTTCAAACTCATATAACAGAATAAATACCGGTACGGGTCCGTGGGTATAGACCCTATTAGAATTTTTGGACTTGGGTCTAACTCACCCCAAAAGACACCTCAAGAGGGGAGGATTGCCCAAGTCTTTACTATATTAGAATTTTTGGTCTTGGGCCTAACTCACCCTAAAAGGTACCTCAAGAGGGGAGGATTGCCCAAGTCTTTATAAGTAGTAATTGTTTTCTTTAATTAGCCGATGTGAGATTCTCATTCTCAACAGACCCGCATAGGTATGGGTAAGGCCCGCTCCGTTTACAGCCATAGTGGTGGTGGAGGTGATTGTTAAAGAAAATTCTGGACTTCTTCTTCTCCTTGTGTTATGTTTAAGTGTCGGCATAAAGTACTTGTACCTCTTAAAGGTCCATGAAAAAATAACACCACAAATCCGATAAATTGCTCTTCTATCTTTATATTTCATTATGAATTTTCACGGATTATGTGCAAACGTCGGCGATTGTTGTTGTTGTTTGAAGCCATTAGATTTAAAGAGAAAGACTTAGACTCTTAGAATTAGAGAGATAGAGTTTGAAAGATGAATGAATGGTGTGAGTTTTTTTTTTTTTTTTTTTTTTAATTAAGTGTTTATACAATTTTAAGATGACATATTCAAATTGGTCAAAAAAATTAGAAGATGCATGTGAGAAGAATTGACAACTCTTCTTCTCACATGCATTTTTTGACTTTGTCATTTTTTTCTTTTTTTCGATTTTTTAAAATAAATTCTGATTTTTAATTAATTTTTTTGTATTAAGTTAGAAAACTTAAGATTTTTCTTTTTATTTTATAAAACTTGAGATTTTTTAATTAAGTTTAGAAAACTTATATTTTTTTTATATTTTATAAATTTTAAAATTTTTTATTAATTTTATTTAAACTCAAGGTTTTTTTACTAAGTTTATAAATTTTAAATTAATTTTTTTAAGGGTTTAGAAAATTTAAAGTATATCTTTAGGTTAGAAAACTTAAATTATTTTTATTAAATTTATAAAATTTAAGTGTAAAAAAATATATATTAGAGCAAGCTACCTTGAAGTGATAGGGGGTTTGGCATAGGCCCCCTATCGATTTTATTAATAATAAAATAAAATTACATAGGAGGATGACATAGGGTCTAAACCTCAAAAAATAAATTACAATTTAAAATCTAATAAATTAATCATATATTTTTAACTATTACAATTAAAAATAATAATTAATATTATTCTAAGGCTTAACTATTACAATTTAACTATACAAATCCTATCTATTTGACCGAATTTGACTAGATATAGACGTCTCTTCATCTTTATCGTCAGATTCGGTGGATACTACATCTACTTTCGACTTATCGATATTTAGTTCGACTATCCTGATTTCTTGAACATATCAATCAACTAGACACATAAGAGCTTCTGATGTGTTATCGGACATGCGACTCTTAGATTCGTTGAGTGTACGACAACCATTGGAGAAGACAATTTCAGAAGCCACAGTAGAGACAAGACTTGTTAGGATATCCCGAACGATCTTAGATAGTATAGAATATTGTACCGAATTGGTCTTCCCCCATCGAAGTATGTCAAAATTATCTGAACAATGCTCAAACTGAGGGGGTATTCGTATATAAACAACTCAATTAGAACTGTTCTCATAGATGATGAACTCGGGCCGCAGAGACCATATATATTCACATCCTCCTCCTTGATTTGAAGAATATGACATCTCTCCATATTGTGAATGACTTGCAATTGCATTTGAGCTTCCTGTTTCACATTCTCTCAAATAGAGATCGAATAAATTTTTCTAAATTTGTGATGCATCCTCTTTTATTTTGCTGGCATTTCTTTGGAGAGTAAATAATGAATCAAAGCGAGTATCCAAACATGAGTAAAAATCAATTAAACATTCAAACCCCTCACTTTTAAAACGATGGTCTAAAATCAAAGCAACACAATATATGACAGGAAAATTTTTGTAATGTTTTTTCTATATCAAATATCATAGGACCATATATGACATGTAGTGTAAATTCTATAAAAACACTTGCAACTTTTATCATTGTGTGAAGCATGTAATAAGTTGTGAGGTAGTCTTGTCCACATAAAAATTTAGTCGCTTGTGCAAAATTTTTTAAAAAATAACAAATAATTACAGGTTCATAAAAATATTTGTCGAAACCGAATGAGTAATTTTTTGTGTGGAAAATGAATTGATTTATGGAGTACTTATAGGAGAAAAAAGTTATTTTTTTTTTAATATAGATCGTTGGTTCAAACGGTCAGAACATTTGAACCGTTGGATCTCAACGGTCAACTGAGATCTAACAGTTAGATGATCTGGATTGTTGATCTCCAAAGATCTGAGAAGCACATGATTACTCCCCTCCCGACATTTTTTTTTTTGGGTGAAAAGAGGCTAGGCTGCGTGCTGGGCCGCAGTCTAGCAAGCTGGTTTAGTCTTATTCGCGGATTGGTCCATTTTCTTCTTGCAGATTGGGCTGAATTGGGTCTCACACAGATCGGTTTCGAATGGGTCGCGGTTAAAAAAAGAGCATGGCACTACTCGTTTTTCTTGAACTACATTAAAGGGGTTGGGCAAGATTTTAGCGGTCTTGAGGCAGACGGGTTGGTTAGCTAGCCCGATTAATTACCATCCTTACCCAAAACTAAAATTTACGAGTAAAAAAATACCCAAATAAGCCTCCTTCCTCCTGCTGGCAAAGGGAAGAACCTACAGCTAAGGTCGCTGCTCACCGATAAAAGAAAATATTAGGACTCGATTTTGAAGAGATCCTTTTTGTTTTAAAACTAATTTTAGTTTCATATTTTTAGTAATGACATTTATTATATCCCATTAATATCTTTGTTGACTTAAAACAAACTTGAACTTTTCGTTAAATTTGACATAATCTATAAAAAACAAAAAGAGTTTAAGAAATTTCAAAAATTTATTGAGGATATTAAAAAATAAAAATAAATATTAGTGATCTTGACTGAAAAATATAATTTTATGGGAAACTAAATATGATTATCACCTTACTTAAAATAAATAAAATAAATTTTAAATTATTTATGCAGTTTACTTAAAAAAATTATTTGGTAAATAAGTGAGTACTGCTACCACCTAACACAACTCTAGTCAACTTTTAATGTTTTAACTTTTAAATTAGATAGTAATTATTCTTAAAAAAAAAAAAATAGTTAATCACCAAACAAACAGAAAACCATAATTTATTTCAAAGAAAAACTAATTTTCATCTAAACAAAATAATCCACTTGAATAAAATCAACCGCATAGATTCTCATTGAAATGAGAAGTAAATCAGTATTATACATGTTCATCATCCCTTCCCTTCTCTCGGAATAAAAATGAAAAACAGAGTCCATTAGAATGGTACCTTGATTACAAAAAATTTCTCCCTCGTTCCTCCCCCACAGTTCATGGCGTCCTTTTCTGGCTCGGCTCGGGTCACGGATACTCGATCCGGTGGGAAAATAGTTACGAATAGGCGTAGAAGACCTACCACGCCGTACGACCGCCCACCTCCACCTCCGCAGCCGCAGCCGAAGAGCCCTAATTGGCTAACTAGCGTCATTTTCCCAACTACTCGCAGAATTGCTTCCGGAGCCGCTAAGATTCTTTCCTCGGTCTTTGATTCCGACAACTCTGATGATTCATCTTCTTCTTTGTCTTCGTCAGACGACGAAGCTGCTAATGGTACTCATCCAGACCACATGTTTTACCTCTAATTTTACGTTGCTCTTTCTTTATGCACATGAGGTGCATTTGCTCTAATTGATATTTCACTGCTGCATAACGTAATCATATTGCTGTTTGCAAATTCAAAATTGTACCTTTTCTCTTTAAAAAGATAAGTTTTTGTTATGAACTAAGCTTGAAAGTGGTTCTTTTATAATTTTAGATTTTCAATGCGAGGTTCCTTCTCTCTGAGAAATGTATGGCAGGCTTCTTTTATTGAAATAGAGTGCCTAAAAAAGATGTGGCTTTTTGGGACTTACGAGCCTTTAGACATTGTGGTACAAGCATCTTCCGGACTCTACCTTTGAAGAATATATCATTTCAGTCATTCATTCTTTACGCTGCTGTTGCTGGTTTCGCTCTTTGTCTTGTACTGCTGCAAGGCTATCATAATCTTTTAATATATCTAGCCTCTAAGGCAATATATAACCCATAATTGGGTTTTCAGAAATTTTTGTTTGTCCATTGAGGTTGCTGAGAGTAGGAATTTACTTCATATTACGTTTAAAGGCCCCCTGTTTGCTTCACTTGTTTGTCTTCTGGTCATAACGAACATATAAATTCTTTAATGCTACAAGCTTTATATTTTTCTACAATTATGGGAAAGTTTCAGAAGGTGGATGTGCTGACAGTAGTTGATATTTAACTGGATATGGACGAGGGAAGTTCCATAACGGGTGGCAGATAGATGCAGGAATGCTGATATTTAACGTGCCCCTCGTCCTCTCCTCCTTCTGCTAACCAAACTAAGCCTAAGTGTGACTCCTAGGTGTATCCTTTGGTTGTGTGATGCTAAGAGGTCTTCTCTCTTATTCTTGCTACAAAACTTTAATTATCTTCTTTATTACCACCTGTTTTCTCTCTGTAACTTGGTGGAATCTAGTGATTATTGTGGGGCTGCTTTTGGTGAGTTTATTGTGCATCTGTGTGGTACTGGAGCTATTATTCCGACTGGGAAAACCTCATACCTGTATTTGGAAGATGCAATGGTTGATTTTCTCGAATTTCATTGTACGCTTCTTGAGAACTCAAGATTGAGGGTTTCTTCAATTAGGGACAATGATGTGGGGAAAACAAGTTGTGTCAAGAGAGGAAAGCTTTAAATCAAACAAAGGGTTTACACTTTAGTTTTAATCTTGAAAATTATAGTTTAATTAAGTTTGAGCATTGTTGGTTTTTCAAAGAAAGTTGGTGGAGAAAGTACTCATATTCCTAATGTTTAAATTCTAGTGTTTGATCCTTTATTTGTTTCATGGAAAAGGAATGTGATTCCTCAAATATGGGAAAATAAATGCAAAATACCAAGAAAGTGAATCCTTAGGGGATAGGGTATAATGATTTCTTTCACTAGGAATTTTTTTGAAGAAGTTAAAAATTTAAGGTTTTATTTGAACCTTACATTAAGATAAGATTTTCTATAAGAATGTGCATTATGCAGGACATATTATATGTTCATATTCTAAAAATTTTAAAGCAAACTACACCATGATAATAAAAGTATAGAGCGCAGAACTGAGAAGAATATACAAATATTAAAAAAATCAGTTTTATCATTGATTGCATTGCCTATAGCTTTTTTAATGAGAAAATGATATATTTTAAATTGTATGACAAGACATATTAGAAACAAATTGAAGTTTTTATTTAAAAAAAATAGCATAGTTATATTGTATATTAAAAAAAAAAGGAAAAGGTAGTATTTAAACTTTCCCTTGATATGCTTTGAATTGTCCAAATATAGTCATGTAACACAGAATCATAATTTGTGGATTCATTTTACTAGGATTGAAATTCTTTCATATTACTCTCCCAACTTGCCTAGCGGCGCCTTAGACTTTATATTTAGACTTTATTTTTAGGAGTGTCTTGGGATTCTAGGATATTTAAGTAACTGTGTATTGACAATGATTCTTTGGGAGTCTTTGAGTTGGATTTATACATTGAATTAGTTTAGAAATCCTCTTTATTCTAGTTATTGTTGGTTTTTGTCTTTTGGGTCTACAAATAGAGTTGTTCTGTACTATATAATGTATGCTGTTTATTTTATCAATGAATAGTTTAGGGATTCTCTTTAATTTTGTAGCGTGGTGCAATTATGCCTGAGGTGTAACATCTTAAGGTCCAGATTTGGGCCCCCAAAAGTTGTCGGCATAACTATTACACCAAGGTGTACATACACAGTGTTTTGGGTACACCTATAGCACAACACATTAACAGTGTCTTTTAAATAATTGGTAGTGTATCATGTGCCTTTGCTGTTTATGTGGTGGATTCTATAAATAATGTGTATTATAGTATTGTATGGTGTACCAACAGGTCACAACAGAGTGAAATCCCAAATATTGCAGCCCCAAGTCCTCACCGTTCAAGGGGTGATGCTAGGATTAACCTCTTTAGGTGTGACACTTAGGTTTGTCCTCTCTTAGTGTGACATTAAGATGTCTGGTCTGGTCTTAATTTACATTTCCAACCCTTGAGAGTTGGAATTTATAGAATTTATTAGATAGTAGTTATACATATGGCTAATGAGTAATGAATACCTGTCTCCATTATGGGAGATAATCTTTTGGACATCTGAGGCCTATTTTTTGCTTACATTTATTTTGTCACTTGAACTTCCAAATGAAGAAAAGTTAAACTTTCTTACCACTTCCTTTGTTTCTTCTCCATATTACTCCTGCCAAACTTTCTAATCAAACCTGCCCTGTTTCTAAGGCATTCACTGAATATTTTTTTTTTTTTTTTTTTTGGGGAGATAGCTCTGGATAAGTTGTATAAAGTTTTGCTTTGCCAAATTTTCTTTTGTTTGTAGCTGTTAGAAAGCGAATGTGCTATCTGCTCGGTGGTGATCTCTTTCAATTGCTCATCCTCTTGTGCTTTCTACTTCATAGATACAAAAATGAGAACCGTAGTGTATGAGCTCTTGTGCAGATCCTGCCTTTCTTTCAGTCCACTTATGTATCTATTCATTATGTACACTCGTACACTCATGTCAATATTTCCACCAGACGGTCTTTTGCATCTTAGCTCATCTCTGTCTTGTGCAGTTTAATTGATTAACATGGGGATTTCTTTGCAGATGACAATAGTTTCGATGAGGTTGACGATTTTTATGGTTCAGAAAAGGTAACTTCATCCTGTAAGTTACATGATGATTGGTTAGCTTCCATGTGAAATTGATCTTTTCACTTCAATAACTTTTAGATCTTGTTTGCATTTACTTTGTCTTGTCTATTTCTTTATTCTTTCATTTGGTTAACCAATGGGAGTAGCGGGTAGGTCGGCTGCTTCACTTTCTCCAGATCCGATATTTAGGTGTTGTTACAATATGAGTAATAACAGTGAAGATGCATATGCTCCATGGTGAAGGGGTGGTGTTAGAAATTGGTCCGTTCTTTTCTTGTATTTGAGGAATTATATGTTGGAGTTCTTGTTGAAACTCCATGAGCTTGAGACCTAAGGCTCTTAACATTTTTGAATTAATTTTACATTTTAGGAACTCTAACAAGCAACTTCCTGTCCCCGTTTTTTCCCTCCCATACCTGCTTTCTTTGGCAAAACGATGAATCGTGCTGGATGGATCTTTACTCAGCTACAATTGTCAAATGCTGGTTTGTTTTAGTCATTGATGATAGCTTTTAGGGCTTTAAGATGGTTATGTTGTTGATTGCGTTTACCAAATCAGTAAGAAAATTTCTACTCCCTCTGTCCTTAAAAATAGGCCTTCCATGCTTGATAAGGAAAAGTAATTTTACTCTGGTAACAAATGTTTTCAAACTTTCAAATGTACCCCCCCCATATTAATTGAGGTATGAAGACCGTAGAAAGCCATGGTGTTTTCTGACACTTCTGGTGTATATCTTTTTGATTCTTTTATTTTCTTTGGGGATCAGTTTCATTACTGCATGTGCTTTCTGCTGTCCATTTTCTCCAGCAATTACCTTCTATCAATTAGCCTAGCTTTCTGTATGCATGTTCATTAAGGCTGCAAAATTCATGTAATGATATCTAGAAATTTAATTATTCTAGGACATTGGGGCTCCATCAGAAGCAATGAAAAGCATTAGCGATGTACATCAGCTGAGTGCTTGGAAGAGCGAGACAAAACATCTCATTGGAAAACTACTTATGCAGGAGACCTATTCAAGGTATTTGGAAATCATAAATTTGTTACCTAGTGAAATGTCGTTTGCGTCTCCCGTATGCTTCTCTATAAATGAATTGATGGTGATGACATCGCGTCCTTTCCTGTAGGTTGATTTACAACCATTTTTGTTGTTTGACTATGGATTTCTTATTTATAGAAAAAGTATTCATTTTCTTGCATTTTATTTTGAGCATTCACTTCCAATTACTTGTTTACAGTGTTCTCTCATTGAGACTTGACCTTTGAATGCTTAGGTGACTTTATTGCCTGTTAAACGAATTAATATTTACATTAATAGGATAAGTACTTAATTAAGCTTGTTTGATAATGGATATATTAAGTGCTTATTTACTTCAATGGGTCTTTTTTCATTATATAATTGTTTAAGACTTAATTAGATATATTTATAAACTTTAAGTGAAGGAAAGTTCAGGCTGAAATTTGAGAGTCCTTTATCTAATTATTGTTACTATTGTTGCTATTTTCTTTATTTATTCCAGAATTTAATGAAACACTATAAAATCTGTAATGCAGAATAAATCTTTATAATAAAATATGATTATGCTTCTAGAATTTTTTTAAATATTTCATCAAATACTTGAAAACTTTAATTCCTTTTAAGTTATATCAATTTTCTGTTAGACTTATGCTAGTACAAAACTATAGAAATGTTTGGTTGCAAAACAGTATATGAACGAAATCAATATATCTTTTCTGTTAATAATAAAAGTTACTTTAAGGCCTTGTTTGGGAATTTAGGAGAGGAAATCTTAAGCTATGAGAAGAGAGCAAAATAAAGATGGTGCAATAATTTTCTTCAATTGTGTCCTTTTTTCATTTGAGAGCTTGGAGTGAATCGGAAAGAAATAATTTACGAAAATGTTATTGTATAAAAGTAATCTTTTTGTTCGAGGAGGAGATGATCTTGATATATTGGGATTAGTTGGTAAATCAAAATTTGAAAACTAGCCATCTAAGGCCACTTTGGACAATTTATTTATTTTACTTGCCTCCTGTAGGCCATCCCTTTCTCTTTTTCTTTCTCAATTCCTTTTTTATTTAATGTAAAAAAACTGCCAAAAATATAAGAGAACCTCCTTTCTGTTCACTTCAAATCTTTCTATCTGAACTAGGCATAAAGTCCTATTTTTAACGATGCAATACTTATAATGCTAATAATCAAGAGGGGTGAACAAAATGTATGAAATCATTTAAGGACTCCTCCAAGAAACAACCACCCCCCTCCCCCCCCCCCCAAAAACCACCACCACCACTCCCCCAAAAAAAGAAGGAAGGAAAAGAGAATATAGAAATTTTCATCTTCATAATTTGATAAATAATCAACACATACTTTTTATTTCATTCTTTAAATTTCAGAATTCAGACATTAAATATAGATATTTTAGTGTTTGGTCTTGATCTTTTAGGCTTCATTTCCAGTAATTGGTTCCATAATTTAATATTAACCTTACCTAGAGATCAGATCAATCAAAAGGGATGTCAAAACAGGATCCGGAGTTACCTTACCCCATCTGTTTTAACTTGGCAATTTAACAAAAGGCATACAGAAGAAGGATTTGCTTTAAAAAACCATAAAAAGACAACGTACAACATCCTAAGTAGCCCTATTTAATAAGTTTGACACTTAAATGTAATAAAATTGATTATTTAAGATGATTAAGACAGACTACAATTGGCTTGCTTTATGATATTGAGAAGTAAATTTTAAAAAACAAAAATGGAAACTGTTGACAAGTAATTTGAAATGAAGGGAGTATTATTCTTTCATATGCTCGGGGATGATGGATGTGAGTTGAACTTAGAAAATGTTTCTTGTAACTTGTGCTTGTAACCAACTAAACTACTACCTTGTCACTGTGTCCAAGGTTTTTGTTATTAACTAAAAAGTTCACTTCTTTTCAAATAATTTAGAATATCTGTTTGATTGTAGCTAAAATTAAAGTTCCTTGGCAATTATTATTGTGGATATTAGCCTTGCTTTGTTTCTTTTTTTTTTTTTTTAATTTTTTTTAAAAGTTTACTTTATTCCCTTTTTCTTTGTCTTTTGTGATGACTGTATCATACTCATAACCCTTGATTGGTTCTTTATTTGTGATTTTCAAGGGAAGAGTGTGATAGACTTGTACAAATTATTAATTCACGAGTTGTAGATTCTACTGTTGGAGGTGCAGAGGCTGGTGTACTCACTGATACTCCTGATAGAACCATTCACAATGGTACTAATAACTTGATAAAACTCTGCTCTAGTACTTTTGTTATCCATCATTATTATTTATTGCCTCAATGACATGCGATGTACAGATGCTGATAATCTTTGCAGTAAAGCTATTGTTGAAGCAAGAAAGTGGTTAAATGAAAAGAAAGCAGGATCAAGTCCGCCATCATATCGAGCTGATATTTCATGTGGTTTAAAATCTGTTGCAGTTCAACATGTTAGTTACTCTCGAAGTATCACGTTTTGGTGCTAGACTTGATGTTTGCAATTATTCCATTTCCTTCTATTATGTTTGTATCATCATTGCTGAATTAATGCGCTTGCTACATATATGTGTGCAGCAACGAACATTTAATTGCTTTCTTGACTCATGTTATTTAGGTTTTGCTGCTTCACAAAGCTTATGTTCTTTTTTGCTTTCTGATCGAACCTTCTCTGTTCTCTGCCTTACATTTGAAAGTTCTGGTGGGACTGACAATTTTGCTTTTCGTGAGTGTGAATTGATCAAATTGGCCAAGCATGTTGAGTATTTCAAAATTTCTAGCATCTTTTGCACTTGAAAATAAGAATAAAGAATCATTTTTTTGTTATTAGATTTGATTATTTTGAGGAGTTTCCGATTTCTTCTGTTTAATTGTGAAAACCGAAAGTTTGCAATTTTGTGCTTCTGCAGTGTGATGTTAATATCCCCTGCTTAACTTCCTTTGAAGCGTAGCTTTGTGAAAAAGCTTTCATTTTGGAAGTGAAGCACTGAATTCAGCTCAAAAGGCATGGCCCTTTTACTCTTCTGAAAAGTTTTACTGTTAGAAAATATTTCTTTTAATTTTTTGACTTAATTTATCTTCACACTAAAAGTTGAGCCTTGCAAAACAATTTTACTTTTAAGTTGTAGAGGGCTATTGGGCTTCAATTTTCTTTGTGCACTTCACTACTATTTTCATTGTAATAGTGATTTAGTCATGGAAAAGGTAATAATTTTTTAAGCTTGTTAAACATTCAGTATAGCAAATAGCTTATACTGTTACATTTTCTATCTTGGAGGGTAGACCTTTGTGGAAATGCTATGGGCGCACGATGGTCATCTGACTGTTTGAACTCTTGACTTAAATCAGATTGATAATGAAGATGGCTCACCTGTGGATATAGCCAAGATATACATGAGGTCTCGTCCTCCTTGGGCCTCTCCATCTCCAGAACATATAGAACTGCGGACCCCATCAACAATGACTGGTCAGCTTTCCAGAGAAGGAGCATTGTTTCCAGTGGGTGATGAGTCTTCATATAAGGTATGCTGTTTGCTACTTATTTATTGAATGCAACTTATTGGTTTTTCAAGTGCTCATGTACTTTGAATGATGCAGTTGACTTTTCTGGGCTCTAATCAAAGTTCATTTCTGAACAATTCATCTGAAGAACCTTTTCCTGTAATTACTGTTGAACTACAATGATATGAGGTGTGAAAAATAAAAAGAACTGAAGAAAAGTTGTAATGGAGGACAAACCCTACAAAAGCTGGACAAAGACACCCCAGACTCAGTTGATTTAATGGGAATGAACAGGCTGTAGTCATTCTGGAATTTAAAGAAAATTGCAGAAAGAATAGGTGAAAGACAAACCCCTTAGTGTCACTCTAAGAGAGAGAACCCTAGCGTCACACCCAAGGACCAAACGCATTGCACCCTGGGCTTTGATTGCGTCACACAACCAGAATTACAGAGAATTTTCTGTAGATTTTATGTATCGAATAAGTCCTCTATTCATAGACTCAAAACTCAAATCCTAAACTATCTAGGAAAAGATACTTTGAAAACCCTAAACCAACCATAAATAGGATTTCAAAATAAAAATAATGCAATCTAAACTAATTAAAGTTAGCAAAGGACTCTAATACTAGGACATTCTCAGTCCCATATAAGCTGTCCAATCCTCTAAAGTGTGACAAATCAAGGTTTGGGCTTTACAGGCATCCTTTCCATGCCTTTTGTAGACCCTAGATGGTGGTTGCCATTTTTCTCTATCAAGTTGCTTGTGCTAGAATGGTATTGTTGTACATAGTGATCCAGTGCAGAAAATTTTCTTCCTGGATATTTATGAGCAATTTTCTTTTAGTCTTAGTGCTTCTTGCATAGAAATTTTTATCCAATTCAGATATGGTTGAAGCTGAGGATCCACTTTATATATATGTAGCTTTTCGCTGTCCTACTTGATTACTTTCTCTATATAGTGATGTTAGGAAGAATTAAAAATGGAGAAGTTCTAAGTTTATCTGCCTTTATTTATTTATTTATTTGAAAATAAGTTATTACATTCTGTTTATATATTTTAGCTTCTGTGATGTTGTTGGAATGTGGCAGAAACGGACTTCTTTTGCATCTGGTTCATGGAATATTCAGGAGGAAATTCGGAGAGTGCGCTTGAAGGCTACTGAAGACTTGCTGCATTCTCCTTCCAAAAGAATTGATTTGTCATCATTTGCATTATCGCCTAAATCTTGCCGGAACTCTTTAGTAGCAGCCAATATAACAACTATCCGTGAAGGAGATAAGGTGAACGAGTCAGCTTCTTTGACAGAAGCAAAACCCACTAATTTGTCAATTGATGCTGCAACAGCGAGCAGTAATGGTGGAACTTCAGGTCAGCTATGATTTCTCCGATTGTTAAGTACTTGTTTAGTAAAATTGAAACTCTAGACTGGAAACTTATGTTACTGTCATTCAGCTGTGGAGATGGGAAACAGGATCGCAAATGAAGTAGTGATATTGAATCCTACTCAGAGATTTGAACAATCCAAGGTAATTGGTGAAAAAGGCTTTTATGTATCTGCTTAATTATTCAAATTAAATCATTTTAGTTGTGGGTTGTGTAAAAAACATGACCATAATCTGCTAAAATGTTGAAGATGTGCAAATTTTTTGCTTTCTGTAAACATTTTTGAAAACTGATTCTCAGACTATTTAAGATTGTCAGTGAACATGTAGCTTCCAAGGCTCACAGAGAGTCTTTATTTCTTTCTTTCTTTCCCCTTTAAACATCTTAGGGTAAGGATCAATAACCAATCAAGATACCTTCTAATAGGTTCCATTTTTAACATTCTTTATTTTCTATTATTATCTAGGTTTTTGTTGTTGCAATTACATTTTCCCCTTCAAGTTCATCCATAACAATTTCATTCATCTATTTTCAATAAATTACAAACGTATTATGATCATTTATAAATTCATAACTAATTAATCCCTACTGTTAATTTCAGTTAAAAAAATCTCAGAAACAATTATTTTGTGGCAAATATTTTATAATCTTCCTAAAATATCCTTTTGAGAGTCTAGATCTTATTTAGTATCATATATTAACATTACAGAAACTATGCACACCAAGGATATTTTGGAAGGGTATTATGGTCTTAACATATGGCATTAAACAAAAACTAGGCCCACAAAGGATCTTTTAGGGGTATAAAAGCTATTTTCTACAGAATAATTGTTTTATGAGATTTGTTTTTTTATGAAATTAACAGCAGAGATTAATTAGTTATGAATTTATAAAGGATAAGGATGTATGTGTAATTTATTGAAAATAGACGAATGAAATTTTTTTGAACGAATCTCAAGGAGTTTATTGAAAACAGCAGGGATTAATTAGTTATGAATTTATAAAGGATAAGGATGTATGTGTAATTTATTGAAAATAGACGAATGAAAATTTTTTGGACGAATCTACTACTACTACTACTTACTACTATTATTTCTTTTTGTAAAGGATGCACAAGTTATCAAGATTGCTGATGAATGTGCTGCTTCTGAATCAAGTGATCCTGCTCCAGATATTGGCATGGAGCTACATGATGGTATGTTTGTTCTTCCTTGTCAAATCAGGAAAGTGAAACATCTATAATAATTTCTTGAAATTGAGGGGAGTGCTGTGGAAAGGTTTTACTGCTAATTACACATTCTAACGACATTATATGGACATTTTTCACAATTTTCACAATTTAAGATTTACCAGTACTTACTACTGGTGGACATTTCTGGCAATCTAGGTTGTAACGCTGTTTCCTCTTTTCTCCGTGTCTCCTGTGGCTTCCATCCTCTGCTACTTTGCACTATAATAAGCATAAAAATTGTTAAAAAATTTCAGCAGAAATTATTCTTTTCTACCCCTTTGGTAGGTTGCATTCAAGTGTTTGAAATCATATTGCTGCCTGAGAGTGAGTGGAGTGGCTTGGTTCCGAATTGTTAAAAATTTCCATCAGAAATTATTCTTTTCTACCTCTTTGGTAGGTTGCATTCAAGTGTTTGAAATCATAATTGCTGCCTGAGAGTGAGTGGAGTGGCTTGGTTCCCAAGACATGGATTATAATTCAAAGTAATTGTACTTGGCTGTACTCCTATTATTCGTTGAGGCCTCTCTCTCTCTCTCTCTCTCTCTCTCACTCACTGTGTTTACCCCTTCTGATATGGTAGCTATTGGCATGCTGATCTTCTCCCTCGTTGCTTTTCTTTCCTCTTTTCCACAGATCCACTTAGTTGGATGGTGGCTTAGTTTGGGTTTTTTCTCTTGTACTTTTATCTGTGAAAAAATGAGTTTGTGATTTTCATGCTTCTAATTACAAGCTTATGTGTTTTTTATGTCAAAACTGGCTTCTACTTTTCTATGAAATTAGTTTGAGTTAAAACTTCTAAAGGAAAAGGTTTTATCGTGAAACCATTAAGAAGGGGTCTTTGGTGGCGACATTGGCTGGGGACTTTGTTACCTTTCCAGATGCTGAACAAAGCGCTTGTCTGATGATGTGGTTGCCAAGTCGCCCTTTCTGATTATGGGATAGTTGAATGGACTTCTCGATGGCACATTCAGAAAAGGGGCTGATGTATTACTGCTAGTCAGTGTGGTCAGACCTGCCATTGTTGAATTGATAACAGGAAGAAAGGGAATAAAGGAGGCACCAGAAGAACGTAAAAGAAATTTTGGCAAAAAAAAAAAGATGCATTTTTATGTCTGAATAACTATTCTCTATTTAGTCTGAACTAATGCAAATAACCCTGAGAAAGTCTAAAGTGGGGCCTGTGTGGTTGACTTCTGTTAGTTTTGACCACTGACTTAAACAGAAGGGAAAAAGTTCTCATCCTGATAAAATGAGGGTTGTTTATAATAACCTTTTAGTAGGAGGGCAAAAGGTGGATGTGATAGCAGTTAAAAGTGTCACTAGGATGTGATGTTTGTAATTGCAGATATTTCAATTTGTCAATTGGATTTTGTGATGTTAATTTAGACCCCCTTTCGTCCAAAATAATGCCCCCTTCACGCTAAAATTAAGGTGAATAGTTTTACATAAGTATGTTACAAAAGTATCCTCATTAATTAAGGAGATTAGTGGTAGGACCTGTGTTAGTGAAATTTATATCCATTAATTGAAGGAAGTTAGCTCTTCAAGTTCAAAGAGAAAACATGTTTGTTTTAGGGAAATAAACATTCATTTCTAGACACACTAAAATAGAAATGTAGACATTCAATTTTGGTTGGAGGGAGTAATATATAATGTGTAACTTGGTTGACAAATGACTATTATGTGCATTATAATGTAAATGTGTGTATCTTGTTCTCATTTCTCAACAACTAATCTATGCCCATTTTTGGCTATTTGTGAACCTTTTAACATGATTTGAATCACTGCCTAAAGGTGTGGGTTTCCATCGTGATACATCCAGCCAAAGCCATTTTTGTCTGATTATTTGTTCACCCTAGAACATATCCTGTTGTACCTTTATTAATTTCCTATGTTTTACTGGCTTTACTAAACTTCAGAATTATGGTTATCTTGCAAATTATGAAATGAAGAACTGTCATTACCTTTTGGCTCTCTTTGTTCCAAGTTGTATATGGCAATGGCAGTATAGCTGAAAGCTTTTGATCCCACAATTACATACTCTCTCTCTCTCTCTCTCTCTCTCTCTCTCTCTCTCTCACATGTTATTTTATTATATGTTCTTCCTTGCACATGAGCGCATTTGTTCATGATGTTTGCTTCTCCTTAATACAAAACAAATAGGAAAGATGGATATAATTTTGGTTCTATGGCAATTTCTGAAAACTTGCTGAATAAACAGAGTTGATAAGTAGTTATCCTTATTAAAGCTTTTTACTGGGGTTTTTAAATTTGGACCAATCTCTAAAATTTCATTTTCTTATATTATGCCAGATCCCCAGTCAGCTCGTGTAAATGGTTCTCCCGTGGAAGATGTGAGAAATCTCAGTGAGACACACATCAATGGTCATCCTACATTACATGCTAGGTGAGAAATCAGTTGATCATTTTACATTGTGTTTGACAAAACATAGCTCCTAAACATGTTTCATATGTAGCTTATTTGCAGACGAGGTTGCTGTGGATGTCCACAATCAACTGCAGGCGGGAAATTTAAATGCAGTTAAAGGCCATGAAACAGAAAATACTACTACTAACATGGAAGATAACTGTGAACTTCTTAAAGAAGCTTCCATTGATGTGCCAATTATGCACGAAACAGATTGCCTTGAGAGTTTTTCTCAAAGTAATTCTAGCATGCGCGACAATGATGAATTCCAATGGATGCTAACTCAACCAAATCCAAGTCAGTTGGCAGGGAAGCTTGATGCTACAGTCCCCAAACAAGAGGGTAAGAAAATGGGCAGATACAACCGAAGAAGTAGGGGAAAGGGTAAATCATAGGCTAGAAGGCAGATGTGGTTGTATATTGATGTAATATTGAACTTCATATACGCCCAAGTACATCCATCCCCCGTGGGATTCCCACAAGGTTACATTGTATTGTATGTCTGATTTGTAGTTGTGGTAAAACGCGTACGTGTATTAAGTTTGATCAATTCACTTTACTCTTCTTCATGAATATCGTGTTAGTTTTAGGTTTTTTTGCTTTTGAAATCTGGCGAGAGGATATCTACCAATTGTATTGTTTAGTTATACTTGTTTTTCTTTGCATAGATTCTTAATTTCTTACTGGCGAACAGATGTTTGGCTGATGTAGGTTTTTATTTATTTATTTTTTTAAAGCGATCAATAAAACACTAATAGGTATCACATGTTTGGACCTTTGGATACTGTTTATTAGCGAACGTATAAGGCTAATTAATAATTTGCGTAATCACAGTGGTCCCTTAAGTGTAGGGACATCAAGAGGGCCAAAGTATATAAATTAAAGGAAAAATGTTGATAAGAACATCCAAACTATTTTTTATTCTAAAAAAGTAATTACTTTTTTTTTTCATGTTTTTATAGTTTCACTCTATTTTCTTTTAATTGAATATTAGTTATTTTAGACAGTAATTTTTGAGTAGAAGACATGTAACTCTCATATAAACATTCTAAGAATGATAAAAATTTGCAATAAATTCATTTCTTGCAAAAATTCACGTAGGATGAAGTAAGCTACTCCATAGATTAGCTAAGACATGCATTTTATTTTTAATGAATGCTAAGATATGCAATTCATGTATTGGGTTTTTTTTTTAACTAAAATGAATACTTTACCATTTTTACCATCCTTTGTCGTTGGCATGCAAGGGTCAAATGCTTTTTCTATCTAGAAATCGCCACGTGAAATAGCTAAAGAATATATACAATTAAAAGAAAATATAATGAGGCTATAAAAAATGTGAAAAAAAAGTAACTATTTTTCAAGAATCGAAAATAGTTGAGGCACTTACCACCAATTTTTTCTTACTAAAATTGAGTAAAGAAATTGCAAATTTAGCGAAAAAAGTAATGAGAAAAGTTCAAAGACTTGAAGAATTCGAACTAGATTTTGCATGCAAAAATAAGTAAACATGTAATTGGAGAATCAAAACTTTGCGGCAAAGTCCTACATGTAATGCTCCGAGCTTTCTTATTCCATGATTTTCTTCGCTTCCGTTGTCTCTTTGTTGCTTCCAAGTTTATATGTTCGATTTGTGTCAACCTAATTTTAAAAATAATTTTAGAGATATTTATAATTTCTAATTTAAATTGAAAATTCATTAATTAAAACTGCAGGCTTGTAAATTAAAATATAAGATTTTTTAATTAAATAAACAACATTACACTTAAAGAGACACAAATACACATTAAAATCATATTAAATATCAATAATCCTATCAGATTACGTCTATGTTTCTATTTAATTTGAAAATTTTTATAAATAATTAAAAAGTAGTACAACTATTCAAATAATTATACATAAATTAAGAATTATATATATATATATCAGCTGAATCGTCTAGTACATCCTCTAGTATACTCTCTAGTATACACATTTTATTGTAGTTTTATTAATAAAAATCATATAGAATAAAAGATAAACTCTAAACTTTAAAAGATAAACTCTAAAGAAAAATTAGTATTAAAAGAAGTATATTAAAGAATGTATTAGATGATCTGAGTGTATATATATTGCAAATGTTGTAATTATTTTAGAGAAATAACTTCCTCCCATAGTTTGTTTTTTAACTGTTAAGATCCCTAAATATTTTAGAACAAAAATTAATTGTCAAGATTATTTCACCTTTAAAATAGCTCACATGAAGTCCTGGGAGCTACTTTGGCCAGAAAACATTTCGAAAAGTGACCAAGTGTCAAATTTAAAAGTGCATAAATATTCACTAGGGACCTTAATGGCTAAAAAATTTTGAGGATCAAATCACTTGAGGTTTTAATTTTGGAGGGCATTTGGGCTATTTTCCCCTTTAAAAATAGTCAACCCGAAGCTTTGGTTATAAAATGTTTAGAGAGGGGCGTAATGGATAACTTAAAAGTATTTGGAAGGGTATGATTGGGAGTTTAATAAAGAAGTGAAGGGCATGATTGTAAAAGTTCCAACTTTTGAAGAAACTAACTGCCAATAACCATTTTGATTTTACAAACAGAAAAAGAAAAACAAAGGAAATAGAAAATCAATCTTTTTTTTTTTTTTTTTTGAATATATGGTATTTGATTTAATATTTTGGATAAGTAACCATTTTTAATATAATATAGAATTGTTTTCTGTTTTGGATTTCGTCAACATTCATCCAAATCTTCTTCTTTTCTTCGTCTTTTCCAGTCTGTCTCCCAATTTCACAATTTCACATCACTTTCTCCATGATTTCATTTGCTTATTTGCAATAAACTTCCTTCTCTCTCTAATGGATTTTCCTCCCCCTTTCTCTTTCCTTCAGGTCTTCCCATCTCTCTCTCTCTCTCTCTCTCTCGACATATTACTGTGTAGATTTTATATTATGTTCTTCCCAACTCTGTAATCTCGCGCATCATTGACATATTTTTAATTTCAGGAATTGCATTGATAAGATTTGATGATTTTACACCGACAGATATATAGTGCTTTTTTATTTTTATAATTTGATGTTAATTTTGTGTTGGTAACTCTCTTGTGCAGGTTTAGTTTAGCCATGGCGTTCCATGATTGGAGATGAGAATATCTAGAGATTGCATAATCAACATTGCAGTTTGGTTATATTGAAGATATTTATCAAATACACATATATTGATACAGAAGTAAAAAACTACAATAGCAAACGCTTAATTTTATTTTATGTTTTTGATTCTGGGATCATCTATTTCTTTACAAAATTTAGGAAAGAGAGTTTCGTCAAATGGGGTATTTGAATTCTGTGTTGTCATCCTCCACTGGCCAAGTCCATGCCGATGATGCACCTGTTAGCGGTGGCGGCCTTAGGTACTTCTCTCCCTCCCTCTCTCTAGATATATGGGCCAGATTTTTTGTATATTATATCTGACGTTCTGTAGCTAGTTATCTCCATATGTTTGGTTGTGTCCATTATGCGATTCTTTTCTGTTTTTCTATATATTGATATGGGCTGTTTTATATGATCATGTACTCCTCTCTGCGCAAAGCATAGTTATAGGGTGGAAAACATGAAATATAACTACCTGAAGAATCGAATTTGTTTGTTCATGTTTTGAACCAGAGGGAGTGGAAAGGGGAACTAATAGATGCCAGCGTACATTCATATTTTATTAGTTTTTGCAGTTTTTTTTCTTTAAAAAAAAAATCGAAGTCTGGAATGGTTGCGTTCATTTGAAAATTTACTGAGTTAATGGTGCTGATGTTGTAAACCGTGTGCCACAAAGAAAACTTTTATCTTTGTTAATTGTAAAATTGACCATGATTTGATGTCTCAATCAATGCAAAACCACATTAGGTCATAACTCACATTTTGAAGTAGTTCATTTACGTCATAACCATTGATTTTGGACATGTTCTGACACTATTAAGGGTATTGCAGGTTGTGAGACTTTAATGTCTGTCACTTCGTTTATGATTCATACAAGCATCATTAACTAAAGGAAACTTCCTTCCTGAACTCAACTTATAGATCATGAATTTGGAAACAAAATAAGTGATGAAATATTTTTTCTCCTCAGGGATGTTCTCTGAGGTGGAAAAATCTATGAAGCTGATAGTTTTGTTTTACCTCATTTATTGAAGCATATGATTGTAATTTTTTTTCCAGTTGAACCAAAACCTCTTAAATCTGATAAGTTGCATACTTGAGGCTGTTAAACTTTGGAAAATGATCTTCTAACTTGAGTGATGTCGGATATGTTTTTCTGTTGTATCCTATAAAGTGATTTAAACAGATTGAGATTCTCTGATTATTGTTTTTATTTGGGTGAACATTCTGATGATTGTATTTAAATGTAACTTTAACAAGTTACTTCACCAGTGCACTGAATTTTAGGCTGGAACAGGACATATGAGAAGGAAACTTTTATGTTCCTTTTTGCTCTATGCCTTCTGGACCAATATGCTCTTTTGTTCTTAGTAAAATTCATGTTTGCGTCCATCTGCGAAAAATTATGGCAGTCAAAGAAAGTCGTGGTATATTAGTTTTCCGCCAAAGACTTCCTTCACAATTTGGAGAATAGTTATTTTAACAAAGAAAGTTTTCCTTTCTGCTCTATGCTTTCTGGACCAATATGCTCTTTTGTTCTTAGCAAAACTCATGTTTGCTTCCATCTGAGAAAAATTATGGCAGTCAAAGAAAGTCGCGGTATATTAGTTTTCCGCCAAAGACTTCCTTCACAATTTGGAGAATAGTTATGTAACAAAGAAAGTTTTCTTAATTACTTGACATAGATGGCCTAAAAGAAACTGCTGATTTTGCTTTTAAAAAGTTTGCTTATTTGGGATTATAAAGGGGCATTTAGTCTATTGTACAAATTTGGAGGTATCACTCTTGAATACCTTAAATGTAGTAATGAATGAAATAGCTTTATTTTTGCATGTGAATATTTTCCATATTTAAGTTACCTTACAGACTGTAAGTCGCGTACCTAATATTTTCTCTTTTCAGGTAATGATTATTATGATAAGAACTACTATTGAATGAGTTTTCTGGATTAGGAAGGAGAATTAAACTTCATCTTCATTTTGGGTTGACAATGAATCACCTCTATGATATACTATTGGCAATAATTTCGTTCCATTTTCTTTAATCTGGGGCTGGGTGCATAAGCATCTGGCACATTGGTTGACCAGAAGTGTTGTTTTTACATTTGATGGAACTTATACAATTAGCTGAAACATTTGAGAGAAGCTTTTAAGTTTGAATAGTTAAAAAAATTCCTAAATGAGAATGCTTAGATGATAGACATAGAACTACTCGCACGTAGCGATAATTGAAGCATACTTGTAAGAGTTTTTTTTATTATAAAATATTGTAAGAAGACAGATCCTTGTAGCAGAATGGACCTTGAGATAGCTGAAGATTTATCTCAGAATGGATGCTTGAAAATTTCTTATTCCCAGTTACAAGTAATGTATATAGTTGTCATTTTATAATTTAGGGTGGAATAAGGAGTAAGGGATATGGTAGTGTAAGGCTGAGAAGCCTAAGAGTGTTTTGCAACTGCGAGATCTTAGAGCCATCGGCTTGTAGTATAAAATCTAAGACATGTTACTGAAGTAGAACATCTTCTCCAGAGATTTAAGCTAACTGTTGTCTTATTTTATGCATTTGAGTAATCTTCATGATCCCTTTTCCTAATTTTGAAATAAAAGTTTATTGCGCCAAATATTGTAAGGATGAGAATCTACTGGGTACCCATGAGTTGACACAGTTTTTGTTTTAAAACGTGTTAATGCAACTGAATTCAGGATCTTCGTTAGTTGGTAAAATTGCGTCTTGATACAGTTTTTGTTTTAAAACGTATTAATGCAACTGAATTCAGGATCTTTGTTAGTTGGTAAAATTGCATCTTGTAAGTTCTGGTTGGGACTAAGATATGTATGCTAGTTTAGTGTGTACTTACATACTATGTTGCATCCTCTGAGAGGTACAGCCAAAATGGAAAGTTCAGCTATGGTTATGCAAGCTCTCCTGGGAAAAGGTCGTCAATGGAAGATTTCTATGAGACAAGGATTGATGGTGTGGATGGAGAGGTAGTCGGCCTTTTTGGAGTATTTGATGGTATCTTTCTCTCTCTCTCTCTCTCTCTCTCTCTCTCTCTCTCTCTCTCTCTCTGTCTCTCTCTTATAGACACACACACGTGCATTTATAAATGTGTATGCATATGTATCCTTAAATGTGCATGCGCGTGTATATATGTGTGTTGCTGCTAGTTGAGATATTTAAGATTTTCCAATTGCAGTGCTATCAGTATTAGCCACGGAAGATGCATTTAAGAGTTTGGATTTTCTAGAGCTGGTTGGTTTACGCTTTTGCTTTACGCATTAATTATCACTTTTTTGGGGAATGAAAAACATTTATCCTTACGAATTTGAATTATCCCTGTTATTATTATTTTTTAATAATTTGGTAAGGATGCTTTATGTTTACAGTTTCATATATCAGTCCAGAGGTCTCTCAGCTTTCATTTTACAAAAACCCTAGAAAATTGAGCTAAGAAAGGTTCAATCCTAACATATTTCCAATAGGTTAATGCATAATCCTGTCATCTGAATCAATTCTAGGAAGAAAGTACATGGCATTCAGTATCTAGCTATTATACATAACCTCTCATTAATTTTTTAATGGTTTTATGTGGTTCTAGATACGAGTTCATAAACTGTTGGGGTACCTTACTGCATTGCATGTTGTGTGACTTTTCTGACCTCAGTTAAGCTCTTTGAATTTGATTCAAATCTCATTAATTGCTGTAAGTTGTTTTATGTTATCTTGCCAGCATCCCCATGTACCTCATAGCTGTTTCAAGGTGCCTGTATGTGATCTTGAATTGCACAAAATTCATACTGTATCTTTAATCACTTCCTCATCCCTTTCAGGGCATGGTGGTGCACGTGCTGCAGAGTATGTAAAGCACAACCTTTTCAGTAATCTTATCAGGCATCCAAAATTCATTTCTGATACTAAGTTGGCTATAGGTATGCCTTTCTTAGCCATGGTTACACAGTTTTAGCCTAATTCTGATCCAGAAACATTTCAGATTGTGTGTTTGCTGATATGATGTTGTGTAATTTATGAAGTGGTGGTAATGGAATTTTGGAACAGAAAAGTGTTTGGTGGAGGGGGGGGGGAAAGGTAGATTGTTTGTCGAGAGAAAATTTGAGGCCAAAAGTAAGATGTTTTGGCTTGGGTTTTGGGGAAAAATTTAAAAACTAGACTAAGTACACCCTAAATTTAGAAGAACAAATGAGGGACAGAGCTCAGCAAGTTATAGATGGGAAAGAGGCAAAACCTCATAATAGACCAGCTCTATTACATCATATTCAGTAATCAACACTTCTAGAGCTGTTCCAATTATCCATGTAGATATCAAAATCCTTGAACAAAAACGATTCAAAACTAAGAAAGCTTCATCCCTAAGAGTTTGCAGGTTGACTGCAGTTAAACTACTTTACTACAAGTTCAAAATTAACAGACAACCAATACACTTGAAATGAAAGATGTTGAAAAACAAAGTTACCACTATCATAGGACTCAATACCATTTATTACAACTAAAAGTATCCATCATATGTGATCTTCCATATCCTCTCAGTCTTGTTTTTACATTCCATGTCGATTTTGGAGTGCCTTAGGATAAGAAACCATGTCCGGTCGTTAATGACTGAACTCTTCTCATTTCCTTTATCTGATAATAAGCCATTGGAGTTATGAATGAACCTAATGAAAGCTGCTCTCTAGTTGCATGTCTGAATCTGTCAGGAAAATGAAAATTCAAACCAGACCTAGAACTATTGGGGTGGGGTGGGGAAGGGGGGTTATACCTGTTTTCCAGGGCATGAATCTGAGTCTTAGGCTCACACGTGATGTCATACTTTGGACTTTGTTTCCCTGTTCATCACTTCAGCTTGTGGTTTTTAACTAGAACCACTGTGGTTTTCATCTTCTTGGGACACTGAGGATTTCTGGGAAATTTGGAATGTATACTTTAGCATAGGAGCCTGTGCCTAGTGTCAGATTATCTGCTGAAGAGATAGAAACTTTGTCCTTTTGCTTTTTTTCTTGAGATATTTGCCCTCTTTCCTATCAAGAAAAAGATGTATAGAAGCTTTAATGGAACAAGAATTGGCTTCAAAGAATCTATTACCATCAAAACGTTTTGAAATGTTTAAAATGCTGATGCAGGGTTGATATTTTTAGCATTATAACTGAAAAAAGATCATGAAGATGACCAATCACTCTGATATGAGATCGACACAGAACTGTTTTGCTTGAATAGTAGGTGATATGATGTTGCTTAGTTTATGAAGGAGCGCCAGAAATTTAGAAGAGAGAGAAATATTAAATATTTGCAAGAAGGCAAAAAAAGGAATAAGGGCCATGGAGTCTTCAGCAAGAGAATAGAGAGAAAAGAGGCAAAGCCTCACTAGAACAAGCTCTATTTCATCATTAGATAATTGCTCCATCTAGAGTTGTTCCTATGTATATAAAGACAATGATACCGTAGAAGCTGATGTAGCCTTGAATTGGGGTCCCAAATCTGTTAAGACAAAAGAGTGGGTAAGGAGGTGGGGCTAGACCTTTGGGCATGCTCCGATGCTTAAGCCAATTTCAACACCAAAACAAGAATTAAAAGAAACAAATAAAAGGTGTGCCCCCCATCATAATTAAAATAGTAGCTAATTTGTAAATGAAATCACAATAGACATTATTTTAAAACTTACTACTATTAACACTTAAAAAAAACTTAATAATATTACCGTTGTGTGTGTTCGTGTTTCAATGGATAAGGAATGGTACCTCCTTACAAAAAGAAAGTCCTTGAGTAGGATACAATACTTTCCATGTGGGATTATAGGTCTAATTGAACTCTTTGAACCTTCTTAGGAGTATGGCTCAAACCCATACTTCAAAAGCAAAACTACTTTGAAGCTAAGGAAACATTACTACTAAGTAACTTAAATCCCAAGAAACTTAAAAGCCAATATCTTTGACCATAAATGAAAAACCTAAGATAAATGGTAAAGCCAGCCGAGTAGGGAGGGGTTTGGTGTCATTCCTACCTGTTCAATAAAAGAGAAAGAAAGTGCAGTGAGGACATAGGGCATCAAACTCATGAAAAGTGGTTATAACCCACTATTTACATTGCAAAGAAGGAGTAGACAACCTATGTCTGGTAAAAACCTTGAAAATGAGACAACTCAGAAAAATGAGTAAAGCACATAGATGATTGGGAGTTGCAACACATGGTGGCTAAAGCGGCAGCTACTTCTTTTTGATCCCAAAATACATGCACGAACTAAAAATTACAAACTATGGAACAATTCAAATGCAATTTGAAAACTCTAGTCAAAGGGGAAGCGAGAATTGTGATGAATAACAGAAACCAGCTCTGAACCACATTGGAATATGACACTAGTGAAATGCATGGGTGTGTATACCTTGGAGAATAGCTGTTGCTTCAGCATAGTTATTATTGAGCTCCTGGCCAAAAAAAAGATGAGAACCAACAATAAGACAACAGCATCAATCCAAGAAATCCACATTACAAGACTATTATACTAACCTGGAGAAACACTATCACAAGATTCAGTATGTATTAACGAGTAAAGATGTCTTAAATTTTGTTACTCCCTCTATTGTTTTTACTTGTCCCAAACAAAAATCTCACCCTTTCAGAAAACACGGAGTCATATGTTCTTTTTGCATAGACTGTCCTTTATTAATACCATCTTTTCATTAATACATGTACAATTTTCTATGAAAGTACACTTACATGAGTGGTTGAATTTCTTTCTGATGGAATGGTATATATGGAAGAACTCATTAAATACCACCTTGATTTCATATTACGCGAAGTAAAAAAACTTGGATGTATGAAATGTGCTAAGTAAAAAAATTGAGGGATTATTATATGATATTTTCCAAATCTTTGAGTTTTCCTAGTATCCTATATCGTATTGAATTCAAGTTGCTATCAGCTTGATTTTCTTTAAAATCACTCTTTCTCAGCCGATGCATACAACCATACGGATTCAGAGTTCCTGAAGTCAGAAAACCATCAGAATAGGGATGCTGGCTCTACTGCTTCCACTGCCATCCTTGTTGGTGACCGTTTATTGGTGGCAAATGTTGGGGATTCTAGAGCTGTCATTTGCAGGGATGGTAATGGTAAGTTTACTTGATACCCACTCTTTCACATCCTTACTCAGAGGCTTTGCTTTCTCATGGATGAGAGAAGTCTTAGTAGTATTTGCCTTGTATTCTGTTTCACATTTTGTTTAAATGATCATATTGTGTTTCTTTGATTAGTGGTCATTTATTGTATGTTGATAATGCTATACTTGGTCTTTATTCCTAGAAAAATGTCCGTGAATCCATTGCTTCATTTCTCTATGAACTGCATAAGGAGTACTTTTATGTATCATAGTATCCCAAGATAATTTAAATTAAAATGCTGTTACTGTTTGAAACAATTAGAACCTTTAGACTTCTCTCTGGTTACGAGTTTTTTTCCCCCAAAATTGCATTCTTGTTAAAAGAGTTTCTTTATTTCCTAGAACAGATTCTTGTCATCTTACAACCTTGGAAAACATTTTGTACCTTGAACATGCAATGTTTGACTTCACTTTTTTAAATGAGTAAAATCTAATGACTGAACCTTTCAGTGGAACAGAAGTATCTTTTCATCATATGATCATTGCAGATTCGACGATTCTATGGAGGATACCATCATTAGTTATAGGACTCATACCTCTCAAATACTCAAAACCAAAAGATTAAAAGGAAAAAGTACTATAAAATGAATTAATTGATGTACTAGATAAATATGGGAAAACACAGTTTGGTTTGTAAAACTAATTTCCTACTATAGATTATTTGTTGACTCATCAAACATTTAATCATTATAAGATTAGCATATGTGGTTAACTTTTCCAGATTTGTTGCTAGACTTGCCCTTGGATGCGGTGTTCTTTTTATATGATTAGTCTGCTCCTTATTTTGCAGCTATTGCTGTTTCTCGTGACCACAAACCGGACCAGACTGATGAACGCCAAAGGATTGAAGATGCTGGGGGTTTTGTGATGTGGGCAGGTAGGAGCTATATTGAATTGGGTTATCCAGGTTCAAAATTTACCCATTCTCAGTTCCCTTTCTTCCCCGTGTTCTCTTAGAGGTTTGTTTTTTTTTTTTTTAATTGTTTCCCAGGAACCTGGAGAGTCGGAGGGGTCCTTGCTGTTTCTCGTGCTTTTGGTGATCGACTGTTGAAACAATATGTTGTTGCTGATCCAGAAATTCAGGTATGCTTGAGCAAATTGGTAAATTGAGAGAATCTCTGGATGGCTTTTCTATAAAAGTATTATGTGGCTTCTTGCCTTGGGGGAGGGCGTGGGGCTTGTTGGTTGGGGGGGAACAGGTTCGATGTTTGCAAAAGGGCCATGTTTATTGATATCTTCATGGGAATTGCTGTGTTTTGTATCTTCTTCCCCCATTCCGCCATATGTCCATATATACGTGCGCACATATTTACCTTGTCATACATGTATGTAATCTGTCTATCATCTCTGCATGTGTATGTCGAGTGTGCTTGCAAGCATTTGTGTCCTGTTATGAAGATTATTTGTGTACATACATACATTTAGCGCCTATGTGCTTGCATGCATTTATCTCCTATTATGAAGATTATTAGAGAACATGCATGGGGTATAGGGCCCATTTTGAAGATTTCTTTTGGTGGTTTATTATTATTATTGAAGGATCTTATTTCTGGATTGCAGGAACAGAAGGTTGATGATTCACTTGAGTTTCTTATCCTTGCAAGTGATGGCCTTTGGGATGTAGTAACAAATGAGGTCTGCTATTTGTTTCTTTCTTCCCCTTAAACTGATTAATGGTCAACTGTAACATGGAAACATTAACCAACTGAGCGCAAGTTATTTAAGTGTCAAAACTTTCCATGGATACCAGTTCCAAGACTTTTGGTTCTCTGGTCATGCCCCTTCTAATCTGATGATCTATGCTTGTTAATTTATAATTTAGGAAGCTGTGTCAATGGTTAAGCCAATCCAAGATCCAGAGGAAGCCGCAAAAAGACTGATGCAAGAAGCATACCAGCGGGGCAGTGCAGATAACATTACTATTGTTGTTGTCCGTTTCTTGGCTAACCAAGAGGGGTCTTCTCATGGTGCCTCCGCCTAAGACCTTTTCTATATTGAATGCATTTTAGTAGTTCTATATGAAAAGATGCACATTGGATTAGAACCTTGATTACAAGAACAAAAAAACTTGGATTTCTGAACTTATAATACTGTTGTTCTAGAGAGAATCTCACAGATTTCCGATGTTAACATTACAATCTCACCTTACTATTAGAATTACTGTGCATAAATATTTATATATATATATATATATATATATATAATTTCAAACTGTTTCAATTATCTCTTTTCGCTGATCCGCACAAAAGTTGGTAAGAGTTTTTGGGTGCCTTTGTGCTGAGAATTCGTTTCGCTACATGTTATCATGCTATGGTTCTCAAATTTGATTTTTAAATTTTTTTTTTTTTTTTAATGCAACTATGATATGGTCCGATTTCTCAATGCTCTCCCTATATTATGACGAAAGAGATTATTCAAGAAAAAAAAAATTATGACCAAAGAGATTGATGGACGAACACTTGAGGAGGTGCCCACAATTGTTAAAGAGTATGAAGAAAGGTAAAAGAGTAGATGCTTAGCAAACAATCACAAAGAAGAAATTGGAATTAATTAAACACAATAATCATTTGATATAAATGTAAGGAAAATTTGTGAAAGGCTGGATAGGGTATGGCAGTCTAAATTTGAAGATGCAGTGGTACAAGCAAGGGTTTCAAGAGTTTTTTCACTATAGTATTCGTCTCAATGCAAAGAACGATTTACTGCATGCCATGTGTTCGACCACATTAACAGCATTTTGGCACAGTTGGATGGAGTTCAAATAGAGCTTGCTGAAAGAGATTTTGGGTATTTAGATAAGGTGGAAGAACAAATTTGCAAAAAATATTATCAAATTCTAAAGCAAGAGATCATATAGATGCAAAAGTTGTGAGGTGCCATGTTTGTTGGAATAGGAAAATGCACGTTTAAAACGTTTAAAACGCTACAAATCCTCATTACTTGCTATGATTCAAACTAATATTTGCAATGGTCCTATTTATTTCAATTGTGCTCCAAATTATTCTGTTTCTTTAACAGATCCTTTGATTATGAATTCATTAGTACTAGATATTCATCTTCAAGGTGATGAGTTTGAGAAACTCACAGAACAATTCGTGGTTATGTATCGTATATATTATCGATTACTTAGCTCTCAGCTCAATCCTCGTTTCAAACTAATTCCTACATCACGCGATGAGACTGTCCTTCTCCATATAGAAGCAGAACAGTAAAAAACGTTTACTCCAAAACGACTCAAATGGCACGAGATTACAATTCCTGAAGAATTTCAAATCGAAAATGCTCAAGCACCTCCTCACATAGAACGCACTGAGATTTCTCAAATTATTGAAGAATCAAATGGCAATATACTCATACGATTCAATTCTATGAGAGAACAAGGCTCAAGTTCTCACTATTCAAATCCTCCGTAACCAAGCGAGTATTCATTTGCGGAATCATTTTCTACATTTCGGATGCCTCTTCCTATTCATGTACATCATACTGCTCCTATTCCTGAGGTATCTAAATCTCCTCCTTCATCGCCAACTGCATCTCAAATGAAAGGTGAAATTGATGTTATTCATCAGATAAAAAACATTGATTTTGCGACCTTAGAACAAGATATTTTTGAATCGGAAAATGATGAAAAAAGAAATTGGTTTTTCCAATTAGATTCATTTTATCGAACAAAAATCAAACAAGAATGGATTTCTGATATTAATAGGTTAAATACTCCTTTTGATTTTTTCTGTTGGTTAGAATATTTTTTAATCAAACAAGGTTTTGAAGAAAAAGATTTTCTCAAAATATCTCATATAAATGTTCATACAAATTTAGCAAAAAAATGGAAATTATCTGATGGTAATATTATTACTCAAATTCATCCACCACTTCAATCTCTTCGTATAGACACTCCTTCTGGTGAAATCATTGCTTCTCCCTTTAAACGGGGAAAAGACAATGATGATTCTATTCAAATCGATGATATCAGAAAAATTTATCATCAGAACAATTATTCCAATCAGATCCTACATACTATTGCTACTCAAGTTGATTCTCTATCTACAGAGATTAAATCAATTTCGAAGCCTAATAGTCTCAGATTTCCTGCTAGTTATTCCTCTCCTCATTTCCAACCGAATATACTATCTAAAGCTCAAGATACAACACTTATACGTCCTACATCTTCTATGCCCATACCATCCTCTCCTTTATTACACAAAATATCTCAAACTCTGGAAAAAATTAATTCCAATCTTCCTAGCTCATCCAAAATTAATACCATAGATCAAGAAAATCTAGATGTATTAAGTTCTTCAAATGACTCTTCTAATCTTTCGTTTTCTAGTCTTTCCTCTTCAAACGAACTTATTTCAAAAATTCATCAAGTTGAAGATTCCTTCTTAGAACCTACAGCGGTTAACAAAATTCGTCAATTCAAATCTCGACGTCACTATTCAAATCCTCGTTGGAAACAGGCCGAGACAAGGACTTATTATCCACGACCTACTTCTCCGGATATTCAATATGAAGAACGTGCTAAATTTCATACAGCTCATTATGATGGCAATTCTATTACAAATTGGAACATTGATGGCAAAAGTGAGTATGAAATACTCAACACATTGCAAGAAATGGGTATGGCCAAGATGAATAGTATTAATTTGTTTGTAAATAGAATTTTCTTGTAACAAAAATAATTCTTTTTGTTTGACAGGATTCAAAAATTTGAAAATAACTGGGTTTCCCATGATTTTGGTACCCAAACCATGTTGATTAACCCAAAATGGATAAATTTGAGTAAGAAATGGAGTACCCAAAATGATCTCCGTATTTAAATCACTAACAACAATGAATTGATGTTTGAAACAATAATGATCGTTGCAAATAGCTGTTTTGACAAGTTTACCTTTGACCTGTAGAGGCATACCGTTTGCAGTAACTAGAGATTCATATGTTGGAACGTAATACTTAATAGGAATCAATCCATCTTTGATGCAACTTTGATCTGCTCCATCTGTCCGACGATAGTCGTAAAGCGTTGCTTGAAAAGTCCCAATTGAAATTGTAACATATATGTTCCATTTTTGAAATGTAATTTTGTCAATAATGGAAATAAATTTGGAATCTTGCGGAGTTATACCTGGCATAGGAATTTCGGCATATGGAAAATCTGGAGTATGAGAATCAAGAAGAATTTCTTTACCTTTAGATGTTCGGGTTTGTAAGAAAGTGATTTGCGTATCTAACTCCAAATTCTTGGTTTCTATTGAAAATACACGTTCTTTGAGTTCTTTGACTTGTGCTTTTAATGAGCGAATCTCTGTTTGCAATTCTGTTGTGTTATGTTGACGAATTGGAGGATTAAGATTTGGATAACGATCAAACATATTTGAAATACTGAATGGTTCAATGAGTCGAGCAGAACTGGATTCTTCTCGAAGAATGAGGGTTTTGAGTTTTTCAAGTTGTCTTTTTTGAGCTTCAGGAGGAAGGTCTTGAATGATATCAAATATGAGTTCTTTTTGATCTTTGGCTGTATTATCTGAAGAATGTTTGATCATATTGATAACTTTACAAGCACAAGGAGAGGAAATATTATCGTCATCTGTACTGCTGTATTCTTGAAAATCATCTGGTTGAGGATCTAAATCATCTTGAATCAAGGATATATGCAATTTCTCTTTCAATTCCTTGTCTAGTTCAGGAAATTGATCAAGAATTGTAGTAATCTTCTTGCTTCGACACACATCTGCTTTATGTCCTGGTTTGCCACATTTGTAACAAATAATTTTAGTAAATTGTTTTGATGTAGAATAACGATTTTTGCGAGATTTATGACGTGGATGTTTGTAAAACTCAGGAGGAGATGGTTTGGAATTGCGGTACCGTCTTGTCGGTCGTTGGAAAGAACGTCGTTTGAGTTGAGCAGAAGGAGCCTTAATTCCTGTAATCCCAAAGGCTTCACAGAAGGAACCAAGTTCTCGACGCTCACTACCATATTTGGCTTGAAATTTCAATTCTTGACATGCAGATAATGCTTCTTGTTTAATGAATGCAAAGAGTTGGCCATAAGTTATAATATTGAAATCAATTTGTTCTAAACCCATTTCTTTTTTAAGATTTGTAATAATGCGTTGAGAAAATAAGTTTGGTAAACCAGTAATGAATTTTTCTTTCCAAAATGGAGCATTGCAATCTGGTCGTTTGAGTACATATGTTAAAAACATATCTTTATACCCGACTAAAATCATTAAAGTTGGACATCTTAAATTTGTCAAAAATATTTTTGCAGAAGATAATTCTTCTTTTGGGTTTCCAACAAAATGCATTGAAATAGTAATGAGTAAAAAATGCTATTTTGTCTTCAAGAGTTAATGAATTGTCCCACCAATATTTTAATTGCCCTGTGAAACCAGCAACTAAAAACATTGCTGCGTTTTTATCAGGGATGTTGTGAACTTTGTATGCAAATATTTTTGACAAATTTAAGATGTCCAACTTTAACAGATTTTAGCTGGTATAAAGATATGTTTTTAACATATGTACTCAAACGACCAGATTGCAATGCTCCATTTTGGAAAGAAAAATTCATTACTGGTTTACCAAACTTATTTTCTCAACGCATTATTACAAATCTTAAAAAAGAAATGGGTTTAGAACAAATTGATTTCAATATTATAACTTATGGCCAACTCTTTGCATTCATTAAACAAGAAGCATTATCTGCATGTCAAGAATTGAAATTTCAAGCCAAATATGGTAGTGAGCGTCGAGAACTTGGTTCCTTCTGTGAAGCCTTTGGGATTACAGGAATTAAGGCTCCTTCTGCTCAACTCAAACGACGTTCTTTCCAACGACCGACAAGACGGTACCGCAATTCCAAACCATCTCCTCCTGAGTTTTACAAACATCCACGTCATAAATCTCGCAAAAATCGTTATTCTACATCAAAACAATTTACTAAAATTATTTGTTACAAATGTGGCAAACCAGGACATAAAGCAGATGTGTGTCGAAGCAAGAAGATTACTACAATTCTTGATCAATTTCCTGAACTAGACAAGGAATTGAAAGAGAAATTGCATATATCCTTGATTCAAGATGATTTAGATCCTCAACCAGATGATTTTCAAGAATACAGCAGTACAGATGACGATAATATTTCCTCTCCTTGTGCTTGTAAAGTTATCAATATGATCAAACATTCTTCAGATAATACAGCCAAAGATCAAAAAGAACTCATATTTGATATCATTCAAGACCTTCCTCCTGAAGCTCAAAAAAGACAACTTGAAAAACTCAAAACCCTCATTCTTCGAGAAGAATCCAGTTCTGCTCGACTCATTGAACCATTCAGTATTTCAAATATGTTTGATCGTTATCCAAATCTTAATCCTCCAATTCGTCAACATAACACAACAGAATTGCAAACAGAGATTCGCTCATTAAAAGCACAAGTCAAAGAACTCAAAGAACGTGTATTTTCAATAGAAACCAAGAATTTGGAGTTAGATACGCAAATCACTTTCTTACAAACCCGAACATCTAAAGGTAAAGAAATTCTTCTTGATTCTCATACTCCAGATTTTCCATATGCCGAAATTCCTATGCCAGGTATAACTCCGCAAGATTCCAAATTTATTTCCATTATTGACAAAATTACATTTCAAAAATGGAACATATATGTTACAATTTCAATTGGGACTTTTCAAGCAACGTTTACAGCTATGCTGGACAGCGGAGCAGATCAAAGTTGCATCAAAGATGGATTGATTCCTATTAAGTATTACGTTCCAACATATGAATCTCTAGTTACTGCAAACGGTATGCCTCTACAGGTCAAAGGTAAACTTGTCAAAACAGCTATTTGCAACGATCATTATTGTTTCAAACATCAATTCATTGTTGTTAGTGATTTAAATACGGAGATCATTTTGGGTACTCCATTTCTTACTCAAATTTATCCATTTTGGGTTAATCAACATGGTTTGGGTACCAAAATCATGGGAAACCCAGTTATTTTCAAATTTTTGAATCCTGTCAAACAAAAAGAATTATTTTTGTTACAAGAAAATTCTATTTACAAACAAATTAATACTATTCAAAGATTTCAGAATAAAATTAATTTTTTAAAAGAAGATCTTTCTTATACACGAATTGAAGAACAATTACAAACTTCTCAAATTCAACAAAGAATTTTAAATTTTCAAAATTTACTTATAAAAGAAGTTTGTGCTGATATTCCAAATGCTTTTTGGGATCGAAAACAACATATTGTTTCGCTTCCTTATGAAAAAGATTTTTCTGCGAAAAACATTCCTACAAAAGCGAAATGGTTTAGTTGTTTCTGCACCAAAACTTAAATTATTTCAAAATCAAATACGATTTTTAGGGCATAATATTTACAAAGGTACTATTACACCTATTCATCGTGCTCTTGAGTTTGCTGATAAGTTTCCAGATGAAATTAAAGACATAAATCAATTACAAAGATTTCTTGGTTGTCTCAATTATTTGTCCGACTTTTTTTCCAAATCTACGACAAATTTGTGCTCCTTTATATCAAAGATTGCAAAAAGATCCTCCCTGCATGGTCTCATACACATACTCAAATTGTTCGCATGCTAAAAAATAAAAGCAAAGACATTACCATGTATGTCCATTCCTCATCCATCTCGCATTCATGATAGTTGAAACAGATGCATCGATTTAGGATATGGTGGCATTACGAAACAACGTTTCAATCATTCATCACATGAACATTTAGTTAGATACCATAGTGGTCTATGGCTCGGACCGCAAAAAAAATTATTCAATTGTCAAAAAAGAAATTTTAAGTATTGTTTTATGTATATCAAAATTTCAAGATGATTTATACAACAAACGATTTTTATTACGAATTGATTGTAAATCTGCAAAAGAAATTTTACAAAAAGATGTTCAAAATCTTGTTTCAAAACAAATTTTTGCTCGTTGGCAAGCAATTCTATCTGCTTTTGACTTTGATATTGAATATATCAAAGGTACTCAAAATTCTTTACCAGATTTTCTAACAAGAGAATTCCTTACAGTTCCTCACCATGAGTAAAAACAAAGACAAAGAGAAATCTTCAAAACAACAGATTCAAAGTTCTCATGATTATGAGATGAAGACCAGTTCTTCTTTCCTTCAAACATCAACCAAACTACAAACTCTTTCGTCTATACCACCTAAACAATCGCCAGTTTCCCTTCTTATTCATTATGCCAGACATCCTCTTACGGATTATTTCAAAGATCATACAATGCTATATTACTGTATTTTCAACACCGAAAAAGATCATCGTCAATATGATGAAACACTCATTATCAACTTTCCTACAATATTACAATCCCTGGATATGCCGTTTATTCAATTCTGCCATCTTATCAAACTATATGATTGTTTGACTTACGGACGAACACGAATTCAATATGATATGGGTATATGCTCGTTTTCATATAATAGTTATTATTATCCTCCTTTGTACCTATATCACAGTTGTGATGAAGAAATTGCAATTATGTTCAAATTTTTCATCCCACAAGCCATTCAAATTCAAGATTCTTGGAAATAATATCAACAACGAGTTTCTGAATCAGAATATAACTAAGGAGTTATCAGTTCAAACAAGTTTATTCAAAGGATTTTCCATTATCACTCATCAGAGAATTCAAAATCAAATGGTGGACTGGGTATTCTGTAGATCTCTGTTCACAAGACACAGTACTCAAATTTATTCAAACTAATCAACTCGTGCAGCGCAGTTTTCAACACTTATCCAAAGGCACAGGTCCTTCAAACGTTGCAATTCAAACACCTGTTACAAACAAATCCTCTGCACCAACTACTCCCTCAAAACCAGAATCTTCATATTCCAAGATTACTACTGCTGAAGACGAAGCCGCTCATTATGAAGAATTCCTCAGATTCAAGGCATTTCAACAACATTTCAAACAGGAAAAATCTCATAGTCCGACATCTTCACAGGGCTCTTCTACTGAGTTCTTTGGTACTGATCCTATTGGCGGACAGGATCTCAATGATTTTTAATTCAAAACAATTTACGAAGAACAAATGCAGAAAATGCAGAAAAATTTTAATTTTCTCCTCTACGTGTTGGTAAGGTGTTGGTCAGCTTATAAATCCGTTGGTAAGCCCATTTGAAAAGGGGTGTTCCCATGTAAAAGTGGTCCCATCGTTCCCACGCCGATTTGAAGATTGGATAAATTCTGCAATTTTCTATTCTTGTAATACTTAATTATAATAGATATAATAATAAAAATACTAAGGATATATAATAGATATAATAATTACGATATGTATAATAGATATAATTATTACTATAATAATTATGCTAGGTTTTAGACATAATAATTATGTTTGTCGCTTTAGGAGACATCATCATTAAAGACGGAAAAAGAAGTCAAAAGGCAGCAAAAGCAAAAGCAAACAAGTCAAAAGAATCATGACGGATGAGCATGATTACGCCTGCGCAAAGAAGTCAAAAAGTGAATAGTGAAAGCAAAGTCATTATTGCACCTGCAGACAAGACAACGTGGCGGGACCCACGTCCTCCATTATTCCCGCTCCATTATTGTCCTGCAGATTCCAACGAAATGAAATTCAAATTCAAATGCACATCAAATGAAGATTCAAGACAAATAAAATTCAAAATCTATCTATAAATAGACTAGCTGAAATGTATTCAAACACACAATCTTTTACAATCTTTTTAGAAAATCTTTCCCAAAACTTAGCAACTTACAACGTCTCTTGTATCCTCAATTTATCAACTTCTATCTTCAAGTTTTCAAGAATTAAATTCAAGTAAGCTTTCATTCATTTTTGGAATTATTCCGTTCAAGTTTATTAACCTGGGTTCTTATTGGTATCAGAGCCATAAGTAATCATTCATCTTAGCATCTTTTGTATATCTTCTCTGCATACATATCATTATTTGTGTTTAGTTCATCTCTGTGTGTTGGTCGGGACGCTTGGTCGACGAGTAAAGCCGTTGGTAAGCCTCATCGGAATAGGTGTTCCCGTGATCGTGGTCCCGTTGGTCCCGCATTAGTAGTTGCATCTAGACTCATAACATGATTTCTATGCATTAAAGATGGCGAATTTGATGAGAAGAATGTTTTCTTCCGGTTCTAGCCTGGATTCCAGACGAGTTATTCATAGTAAGGAAGAATAAATTTCATACAATTTCAATGACTGGACTATTCCGGAAGAACAAATTGAAACCATTTACAAAGTTGGAACATTTGATTTCAAAAACGACTTTTTTCGATTAAAACTCATGAAGAGACGATGAATATTCAAGAAAAAATTTCAAACAATTCCTCTTTTATCAAAAGTTTCATTACAAAAAATATTACGAAAAAGGTTTTCGATATATTCATTATGGTTTAATTCAAGTTCTTTGTGAAACCTTTAGTTCATCTTGGAGTTGATGCTCCTATCTATTTAGCTTTACGCGATAAACGTTTAAAACGCTACAAATCCTCATTACTTGCTATGATTCAAACTAATATTTGCAATGGTCCTATTTATTTCAATTGTGCTCCAAATTATTCTGTTTCTTTAACAGATCCTTTGATTATGAATTCATTAGTACTAGATATTCATCTTCAAGGTGATGAGTTTGAGAAACTCACAGAACAATTCGTGGTTATGTATCGTATATATTATCGATTACTTAGCTCTCAGCTCAATCCTCGTTTCAAACTAATTCCTACATCACGCGATGAGACTGTCCTTCTCCATATAGAAGCAGAACAGTAAAAAACGTTTACTCCAAAACGACTCAAATGGCACGAGATTACAATTCCTGAAGAATTTCAAATCGAAAATGCTCAAGCACCTCCTCACATAGAACGCACTGAGATTTCTCAAATTATTGAAGAATCAAATGGCAATATACTCATACGATTCAATTCTATGAGAGAACAAGGCTCAAGTTCTCACTATTCAAATCCTCCAGAACCAAGCAGGTATTCATTTGCAGAATCATTTTCTACATTTCAGATGCCTCTTCCTATTCATGTACATCATACTGCTCCTATTCCTGAGGTATCTAAATCTCCTCCTTCATCGCCAACTGCATCTCAAATGAAAGGTGAAATTGATGTTATTCATCAGATAAAAAACATTGATTTTGCGACCTTAGAACAAGATATTTTTGAATCAGAAAATGATGAAAAAAGAAATTGGTTTTTCCAATTAGATTCATTTTATCGAACAAAAATCAAACAAGAATGGATTTCTGATATTAATAGGTTAAATACTCCTTTTGATTTTTTCTGTTGGTTAGAATATTTTTTAATCAAACAAGGTTTTGAAGAAAAAGATTTTCTCAAAATATCTCATATAAATGTTCATACAAATTTAGCAAAAAAATGGAAATTATCTGATGGTAATATTATTACTCAAATTCATCCACCACTTCAATCTCTTCGTATAGACACTCCTTCTGGTGAAATCATTGCTTCTCCCTTTAAACGGGGAAAAGACAATGATGATTCTATTCAAATCGATGATATCAGAAAAATTTATCATCAGAACAATTATTCCAATCAGATCCTACATACTATTGCTACTCAAGTTGATTCTCTATCTACAGAGATTAAATCAATTTCGAAGCCTAATAGTCTCAGATTTCCTGCTAGTTATTCCTCTCCTCATTTCCAACCGAATATACTATCTAAAGCTCAAGAAACAACACTTATACGTCCTACATCTTCTATGCCCATACCATCCTCTCCTTTATTACACAAAATATCTCAAACTCTGGAAAAAATTAATTCCAATCTTCCTAGCTCATCCAAAATTAATACCATAGATCAAGAAAATCTAGATGTATTAAGTTCTTCAAATGACTCTTCTAATCTTTCGTTTTCTAGTCTTTCCTCTTCAAACGAACTTATTTCAAAAATTCATCAAGTTGAAGATTCCTTCTTAGAACCTACAGCGGTTAACAAAATTCGTCAATTCAAATCTCGACGTCACTATTCAAATCCTCGTTGGAAACAGGCCGAGACAAGGACTTATTATCCACGACCTACTCCTCCGGATATTCAATATGAAGAACGTGCTAAATTTCATACAGCTCATTATGATGGCAGTTCTATTACAAATTGGAACATTGATGGCAAAAGTGAGTATGAAATACTCAACACATTGCAAGAAATGGGTATGGCCAAGATTGCATACAAAGTTCACAACATCCCTGATAAAAACGCAGCAATGTTTTTAGTTGCTGGTTTCACAGGGCAATTAAAATATTGGTGGGACAATTCATTAACTCTTGAAGACAAAATAGCCATTCTCGATCATACTATAGAACATGAGGACGAACAAGGTAATATTTCATTAGAAAATGATGCATGTGATTTTTTACTCATTACTATTTCAATGCATTTTGTTGGAAACCCAAAAGAAGAATTATCTTCTGCAAAAATATTTTTGACAAATTTAAGATCCGTTGGTAAGCCCGCTGGAAAAGGGTGTTCCCGGTAAAGTGGTCCCATCGTTCCCACGCCGATTTGAAGATTGGATAAATTCTGCAATTTTCTATTCTTGTAATACTTAATTATAATAGATATAATAATAAAAATACTAAGGATATATAATAGATATAATAATTACGATATGTATAATAGATATAATTATTACTATAATAATTATGCTAGGTTTTAGACATAATAATTATGTTTGTCGCTTTAGGAGACATCATCATTAAAGACGGAAAAAGAAGTCAAAAGGCAGCAAAAGCAAAAGCAAACAAGTCAAAAGAATCATGACAGACAGCATGATTACGCCTGCGCAAAGAAGTCAAAAAGTGAATAGTGAAAGCAAAGTCATTATTGCACCTGCAGACAAGACAACGTGGCGGGACCCACGTCCTCCATTATTCCCGCTCCATTATTGTCCTGCAGATTCCAACGAAATGAAATTCAAATTCAAATGCACATCAAATGAAGATTCAAGACAAATGAAATTCAAAATCTATCTACAAATAGACTAGCTGAAATGTATTCAAACACACAATCTTTTACAAAAGTCTTTTAGAAAATCTTTCCCAAAACTTAGCAACTTACAACGTCACTTGTATCCTCAATTTATCAACTTCTATCTTCAAGTTTTCAAGAATTAAATTCAAGTAAGCTTTCATTGATTTTTGAATTATTCCGTTCAAGTTTATTAACCTGGGTTCGTATTGGTATCAGAGCCATAAGTAATCATTCATCTTAGCATCTTTTGCATATCTTCTCTGCATACATATCATTATTTGTGTTTAGTTCATCTCTGTGTGTTGGTCAGACGCTTGGTCAGCAGGTAAAGCCGTTGGTAAGCCTCATCGGAATAGGTGTTCCCGGTACTGTGGTCCCGTTGGTCCCGCATTAGTAGTTGCATCTAGACTCATAACATGATTTCTATGCATTAAAGATGGCGAATTTGATGAGAAGAATGTTTTCTTCCGGTTCTAGCCTGGATTCCAGACGAGTTATTCATAGTAAGGAAGAACAAATTTCATACAATTTCAATGACTGGACTATTCCAGAAGAACAAATTGAAACCATTTACAAAGTTGGAACATTTGATTTCAAAACAGCTTTTTCAGTTAAAACTCATGAAGAGACGATGAATATTCAAGAAAAATTTCAAACAATTCCTCTTTTATCAAAAGTTTCATTACAAATATATTCTGAAAAAGGTTTTCGATATATTCATTATGGTTTAATTCAAGTTGCTGTGAAACCTTTAGTTCATATAAAATTAATTTTTTAAAAGAAGATCTTTCTTATACACGAATTGAAGAACAATTACAAACTTCTCAAATTCAACAAAGAATTTTAAATTTTCAAAATTTACTTATAAAAGAAGTTTGTGCTGATATTCCAAATGCTTTTTGGGATCGAAAACAACATATTGTTTCGCTTCCTTATGAAAAAGATTTTTCTGCGAAAAACATTCCTACAAAAGCGAAATGGTTTAGTTGTTTCTGCACCAAAACTTAAATTATTTCAAAATCAAATACGATTTTTAGGGCATAATATTTACAAAGGTACTATTACACCTATTCATCGTGCTCTTGAGTTTGCTGATAAGTTTCCAGATGAAATTAAAGACATAAATCAATTACAAAGATTTCTTGGTTGTCTCAATTATTTGTCTGACTTTTTTCCAAATCTACGACAAATTTGTGCTCCTTTATATCAAAGATTGCAAAAAGATCCTCCTGCATGGTCTCATACACATACTCAAATTGTTCGCATGCTAAAAATAAAAGCAAAGACATTACCATGTATGTCCATTCCTCATCCATCTGCATTCATGATAGTTGAAACAGATGCATCAGATTTAGGATATGGTGGCATTCTGAAACAACGTTTCAATCATTCATCACATGAACATTTAGTTAGATACCATAGTGGTCTATGGCTCGGACCGCAAAAAAATTATTCAACTGTCAAAAAAGAAATTTTAAGTATTGTTTTATGTATATCAAAATTTCAAGATGATTTATACAACAAACGATTTTTATTACGAATTGATTGTAAATCTGCAAAAGAAATTTTACAAAAAGATGTTCAAAATCTTGTTTCAAAACAAATTTTTGCTCGTTGGCAAGCAATTCTATCTGCTTTTGACTTTGATATTGAATATATCAAAGGTACTCAAAATTCTTTACCAGATTTTCTAACAAGAGAATTCCTTACAGTTCCTCACCATGAGTAAAAACAAAGACAAAGAGAAATCTTCAAAACAACAGATTCAAAGTTCTCATGATTATGAGATGAAGACCCGATTCTTCTTTCCTTCAAACACCAAACAGATTTCAAGCTCTTCAAGACTTTCCACCACTCACGTATGTAATGGCAGCTGCAACACCATCATACAAACTACAACACATTCCTATACCACCTCCTTCTTCAACTCAAAATGCCTCCTCAACCAATACACAATATTTCCTCAAACTCATCATCGAAAATTTATTCCTTACCTCTTTTACGTAAACTCCCGACTTCAAAGCCTTAAAAAATTTAGTTCAAAGAGTCTTTCCTACCGGATGCCATTGGCTTCCAGATTATCCAATTCAAACTCAAACATTTTATGAATTAATTCTTGTTGATTCAAAATCAGTTGAAATTACGCATACACCAGATTCAAAAAACCCTCAGCGCATTGCTTATTCAAAATGTGTTATTAAGAAAGTACTCAAGGCTTCAGAATGGTCATCCATTTGGACTACAAAAGAATTTACCGTCAATTTTATTCCAACTGGTTATACATATCAAGATTATAAAATGGCTTGGTATAGAACATTTTTCAAACGACCTTTTGATCATTCTTGGTTTTTTATTTTCCATCAACACTGTCCCAAAGAATTTCCAATTTGGTTTCATGAATAGTGGATTCACTTCGGTGGTCTACCAGACATATTACCACCCATTCCTAAACTTGGATTTCAAACTTGGGTAAAAAAGATGACAGGCCCTGCCTATTCAATTCCACTCCACTTCTATGCAGAACTTCGGGTTCCTTGGATATTCTGCTGGAGTTATCAGTTCAAACAAGTTTATTCAAAGGATTTTCCATTATCACTCATCAGAGAATTCAAAATCAAATGGTGGACTGGGTATTCTGTAGATCTCTGTTCACAAGACACAGTACTCAAATTTATTCAAACTAATCAACTCGTGCAGTATGAGTTTTCAACACTTATCCAAAGGCACAGGTCCTTCAAACGTTGCAATTCAAACACCTGTTACAAACAAATCCTCTGCACCAACTACTCCCTCAAAACCAGAATCTTCAAATTCCAAGATTACTACTGCTGAAGACGAAGCCGCTCATTATGAAGAATTCCTAAGATTCAAGGCATTTCAACAACATTTCAAACAGGAAAAATCTCATAGTCCGACATCTTCACAGGGCTCTTCTACTGAGTTCTTTGGTACTGATCCTATTGGCGGACAGGATCTCAATGATTTTTAATTAAAAACAATTTACGAAGAACAAATGCAGAAAATGCAGAAAAATTTTAATTTTCTCCTCTACGTGTTGGTAAGGTGTTGGTCAGCTTATAAATCCGTTGGTAAGCCCGCTGGAAAAGGGTGTTCCCGGTAAAGTGGTCCCATCGTTCCCACGCCGATTTGAAGATTGGATAAATTCTGCAATTTTCTATTCTTGTAATACTTAATTATAATAGATATAATAATAAAAATACTAAGGATATATAATAGATATAATAATTACGATATGTATAATAGATATAATTATTACTATAATAATTATGCTAGGTTTTAGACATAATAATTATGTTTGTCGCTTTAGAAGACATCATCATTAAAGACGGAAAAAGAAGTCAAAAGGCAGCAAAAGCAAAAGCAAACAAGTCAAAAGAATCATGACAGACAGCATGATTACGCCTGCGCAAAGAAGTCAAAAAGTGAATAGTGAAAGCAAAGTCATTATTGCACCTGCAGACAAGACAACGTGGCGGGACCCACGTCCTCCATTATTCCCGCTCCATTATTGTCCTGCAGATTCCAACGAAATGAAATTCAAATTCAAATGCACATCAAATGAAGATTCAAGACAAATGAAATTCAAAATCTATCTATAAATAGACTAGCTGAAATGTATTCAAACACACAATCTTTTACAATCGTTTTAGAAAATCTTTCCCAAAACTTAGCAACTTACAACGTCTCTTGTATCCTCAATTTATCAACTTCTATCTTCAAGTTTTCAAGAATTAAATTCAAGTAAGCTTTCATTCATTTTTGAATTATTCCGTTCAAGTTTACTTGAAAACTTGAAGATAGAAGTTGATAAATTGAGGATACAAGAGACGTTGTAAGTTGCTAAGTTTTGGGAAAGATTTTCTAAAACGATTGTAAAAGATTGTGTGTTTGAATACATTTCAGCTAGTCTATTTATAGATAGATTTTGAATTTCATTTGTCTTGAATCTTCATTTGATGTGCATTTGAATTTGAATTTCATTTCGTTGGAATCTGCAGGACAATAATGGAGCGGGAATAATGGAGGACGTGGGTCCCGCCACGTTGTCTTGTCTGCAGGTGCAATAATGACTTTGCTTTCACTATTCACTTTTTGACTTCTTTGCGCAGGCGTAATCATGCTGTCTGTCATGATTCTTTTGACTTGTTTGCTTTTGCTTTTGCTGCCTTTTGACTTCTTTTTCCGTCTTTAATGATGATGTCTTCTAAAGCGACAAACATAATTATTATGTCTAAAACCTAGCATAATTATTATAGTAATAATTATATCTATTATACATATCGTAATTATTATATCTATTATATATCCTTAGTATTTTTATTATTATATCTATTATAATTAAGTATTACAAGAATAGAAAATTGCAGAATTTATCCAATCTTCAAATCGGCGTGGGAACGATGGGACCACTTTACCGGGAACACCCTTTTCCAGCGGGCTTACCAACGGATTTATAAGCTGACCAACACCTTACCAACACGTAGAGGAGAAAATTAAAATTTTTCTTAGCACGTTCTTCATATTGAATATCCGGAGGAGTAGGTCGTGGATAATAAGTCCTTGTCTCGGCCTGTTTCCAACGAGGATTTGAATAGTGACGTCGAGATTTGAATTGACGAATTTTGTTAACCGCTGTAGGTTCTAAGAAGGAATCTTCAACTTGATGAATTTTTGAAATAAGTTCGTTTGAAGAGGAAAGACTAGAAAACGAAAGATTAGAAGAGTCATTTGAAGAACTTAATACATCTAGATTTTCTTGATCTATGGTATTAATTTTGGATGAGCTAGGAAGATTGGAATTAATTTTTTCCAGAGTTTGAGATATTTTGTGTAATAAAGGAGAGGATGGTATGGGCATAGAAGATGTAGGACGTATAAGTGTTGTTTCTTGAGCTTTAGATAGTATATTCGGTTGGAAATGAGGAGAGGAATAACTAGCAGGAAATCTGGGACTATTAGGCTTCGAAATTGATTTAATCTCTGTAGATAGAGAATCAACTTGAGTAGCAATAGTATGTAGGATCTGATTGGAATAATTGTTCTGATGATAAATTTTTCTGATATCATCGATTTGAATAGAATCATCATTGTCTTTTCCCCGTTTAAAGGGAGAAGCAATGATTTCACCAGAAGGAGTGTCTATACGAAGAGATTGAAGTGGTGGATGAATTTGAGTAATAATATTACCATCAGATAATTTCCATTTTTTTGCTAAATTTGTATGAACATTTATATGAGATATTTTGAGAAAATCTTTTTCTTCAAAACCTTGTTTGATTAAAAAATATTCTAACCAACAGAAAAAATCAAAAGGAGTATTTAACCTATTAATATCAGAAATCCATTCTTGTTTGATTTTTGTTCGATAAAATGAATCCAATTGGAAAAACCAATTTCTTTTTTCATCATTTTCTGATTCAAAAATATCTTGTTCTAAGGACGCAAAATCAATGTTTTTTTATCCGATGAATAACATCAATTTCACCTTTCATTTGAGATGCGATTGGCGATGAAGGAGGAGATTTAGATACCTCGGGAATAGGAGCGAGTATGATGTACATGAATAGGAAGAGGCATCCGAAATGTAGAAAATGATTCTGCAAATGAATACCTGCTTGGTTCTGGAGGATTTGAATAGTGAGAACTTGAGCCTTGTTCTCTCATAGAATTGAATCGTATGAGTATACTGAATGGTCAACTGTAACATGGAAACATTAACCAACTGAGCGCAAGTTATTTAAGTGTCAAAACTTTCCATGGATACCAGTTCCAAGACTTTTGGTTCTCTGGTCATGCCCCTTCTAATCGATGATCTATGCTTGTTAATTTATAATTTAGGAAGTCTGTGTCAATGGTTAAGCCAATCCAAGATCCAGAGGAAGCCGCAAAAAGACCGATGCAAGAAGCATACCAGTGGGCGAGTGCGAGATAACATTACTATTGTTGTTGTCCGTTTCTTGGCTAACCAAGAGGGGTCTTCTCATGGTGCCTCCGCCTAAGACCTTTTCTATATTGAATGCATTTTAGTAGTTCTATATGAAAAGATGCACATTGGATTAGAACCTTGATTACAAGAACAAAAAAACTTGGATTTACGAACTTATAATACTCGTTGTTCTAGAGAGAATCTCATGATTTCCGATGTTAACATTACAATCTCACCTTACTATTAGAATTACTGTGCATAAATATTTATATATATATATATATATAATTTCAAACTGTTTCAATTATCTCTTTTCACTGATCCGCACAAAAAGTTGGTAAGAGTTTTTGGGTGCCTTTGTGCTGAGAATTCGTTTCGCTACATGTTATCATGCTATGGTTCTCAAATTTGATTTTTAAATTTTTTTTTTTTTTTTAATGCAACTATGATATGGTCCGATTTCTCAATGCTCTCCCTATATTATGACGAAAGAGATTATTCAAGAAAAAAAAATTATGACCAAAGAGATTGATGGGACGAACACTTGAGGAGGTGCCCTACAATTGTTAAAGAGTATGAAGAAAGGTAAAAGAGTAGATGCTTAGCAAACAATCACAAAGAAGAAATTGGAATTAATTAAACACAATAATCATTTGATATAAATGTAAGGAAAATTTGTGAAAGATTTGGGATAGGGTATGGCGGTCTAAATTTGAAGATGCGAGTGGTACAAGCAAGGGTTTCAAGAGTTTTTTCACTATAGTATTCGTCTCAATGCAAAGAACGATTTACTGCATGCCATGTGTTCGACCACATTAACAGCATTTTGGCACAGTTGGATGGAGTTCAAATAGAGCTTGCTGAAAGAGATTTTGGGTATTTAGATAAGGTGGAAGAACAAATTTGCAAAAAATATTGTCAAATTCTAAAGCAAGAGATCATATAGATGCAAAAGTTGTGAGGTGCCATGTTTGTTGGAATAGGAAAATACACGTTTTTTCTTTTAATAATATAACTATCAGCTTTAGGCGATGGAATAGTGTGAAAAGACCGAAATATAATACCGGAGTTTGGATAGAGGATCTTGTACATAAAAATATGGTTGATAATTTTTTTTTCCTGAAAATCTGAGGTAATTTTTGATTCTCCTAAACAGAGAGGTGGAAGCTCCAGAGATTTTGCAAGTGATTAAGAATATGGGACCTTTTAAGGCTTCGGGTTCGAATGTCATGAAGACCACACTTGTAACACCTCATGGTCACATCTTTGACTAACATAAAAGTAAGGGCTAGTTGGAGGTAGAAAGTGGGAGAGAAAAGAAGGGGTTTAGGAGGTTTTTTTCTGGGCTCAATTTTTAGTATTGGGTACTAAAGATGCTCATTTTTTTTTTAATGTGCGTTATCAGTTAATTAAACGTCCTCCCTTAATCAGTCGATGTGGCTGATAATGCACAATGGGTGTGCGTTATGATTAGGCAATAATACATACTCGTTGTGCGTTATCAGCTACGTAATTTTTTTTTTAATTTTTTTAATTTTTTAAATTTTTTTAATGAATTTTTTTTTTGTTTTTAATGAAAATTTCTTTTGGGAAAACTTATAATTGTATAATTTCTTTTTAGTAGTTTTTTTAATAAATTGTCTTTGTTTAATGAAATTTTGTTTTGAGAAAACTTATAATTGTATAATTTTTTTAAAAAGACTGTATTTATTATATTTAACTTATTTTATAATATTTATATCGTTTTATTGGAAAATATATTTATAGTTTAACCATTTCATTGCAAGTTATTTGAAAAAGTAATACTAAAGAAATTATAAAAATTTAGAGCAATTATTACTAAACTAGAAGAAATTGAAAGAAAAATTTCATTAATAGAAACATGTTTTATTACAACTATTTTAAGAAAATGTCAAACTTATACATTACTAGGTCCGGAGTTATTACAATTTTTCCTATTATGTCCCAACATGCAACATCTGCCACATCTTGGGGGAGAATCCGGATTTCTATAATCCATTTCCCCTTGAAATCGCTTGCCCTGTTTCCTACCCCGTTCCTTTTTCATGTTTGGAGATAGAATGTTAAATTAAAAGGAATATCCCTCCAAAAGTTCTCACTCAAGATCGGATGAAAATCGATGGTAAGTTCTTCTGTACGTTTGTTGCGAATATATCTCCGGCACATAAGTATCTGTTCTTGACCCATTTTCTCGACACACTGCAAGAACATGAGAACAAGGCAATGTATATGTTTGCCATTTTCCGAAACTACATGATTTATTATTTAGCCGTAATGTATAGACGTTGTTGCACGTACTGGAAACTCGGATTGGAGATCTGACCATGTATATACCCTCTCGCGGATTGTAAGTTGTAACTTTGTGTTCTCTTGATTTCATTTCAATCGGTAAGAACTTGTCAAAAATTCGAGTTGGAAATGGATGCACACAATTTTCAGCCTCTTCACGGTGTTGGTGAAAGTATTTAACTAGTTTGTTGAATATTAGTTCAACCAGGGCTTTCTTCAATACACTATTAAGTGCTTCAGAAATGTTGGTTGTCATGATACCGTGTCTGTGACCGCCATCATGCAACAGTGTCCATTTCTCTGGGTCTAACTTCATCAAGTAAATGTAAGCATCAACATTTCTTTCTTGAATCTATTTAATTACACAGTCAAATTTCCATTGTTTTGTTTCTGTTCCGGCCTACCACATCAAACTTTTTAGGTTTGTATTTTTAAAAGTCTTGTTGAAATTTGCTCGAATGTAGCGTAAGCAAAACCGGTGAACTGCAAATGGTGGTTGCCACAAAGGTTGACTTTGAATAGCAGAGAAAATACCTTTGTGGCGATCAGAAATGAGGCATACGTGGCGATCTTTGACAATGTATTCTCGCAAGTTTTTAAGGAACCAATTCCAACTCTCGGAGGATTCCTTATCAACAATTGCAAAAGCAAGAGGGAACAAGTGATTATTTGCATCCCACGTACTTGCAATTAACAGCACGCCGTTGCATGGTCCCCTTAAGTGTGTTCCATCCACAGAAATCACCGGCCGGCAGTATGAAAATCCGTCTATACATGGCGAGAACATCATTAGGGGGACTGCTTGTTCTGTGATGCAAAAATTCGTATACAGTCCCCGGGTTTAAATCCTTTATAGTTTGTAAGTATTTAGGTAAAATACTGAAGGTTGTATCCCAGCTACCAAAAACCCTCTCGACGGCAAATTTTCGAGCATACCATGCTCGCTTATAAGTACAACTCATTTGAAACAATACCTGCACTTCTTGAAGGATGTTCGAAACAGGTATCTCAGGATCGTTGGCAACTAGGTGTGATATAGACATTGATATAAATTTTGAAGACAAATTTCTGTGCTTATTTTGTTCAATCTGTACAAGACATTTGTGTTCTTTGACGAATCTGGTTATTTCCCATCTTGTGCATGGCTTTCTTTTTTATATGGATGTACCATGAGCAGTAATTATCGTCACTTTGATGGTAACATCTTGCGGTCCATGTATCAATCTTACTTTTCAAAACTCGGTATTCTTGCCCCACACTGATAGAGTACTTACGAACCGCACTTACTGCTTGTACTTTATCAACGAATCTCATGCCTAACTGTATGTCAGTCATGGAGTCGTTCCAATTGAGTAATCAGACGGTACCAGATTCTACAAGGTCATCTATAAGAGAACCCGAGCCCATATCTAGGAATGCTCCAGAATGTGTGTAGTCATACCTAGCGTTGCTGAACCATTGGCTGCTCTCGCATTGTTTCACTATGTTTTCGGTGATCGAGCTGACAGGATTTACAGAATTCAGGGGAGTTTGGAACTCTCCTTCTTCCGGGTCATTGTCATCATCCGATTCAGATTGACTAGAAACGACATCATCTCCGTTTGATCCGTCAACCTTATCGCCATCATTATTGACGGTATTGTACAACATAGACGGTTCATCAGAAACCATCTGTGTTACCGCTGTAATATGTTCGGGCAAAGTTGTTGTATTTCTGTTATGTGTACTTGGAATACTTTGTTGCTGGATATGCTCGAATTCAACAAGAATATGAATCCCTTCCTTCGATAGGTCAGCTAGATTTGTCCATAAATACCGCATTTCTTCATCGTTGTTCATGCTATATAAATTAAAATAAAACATACGATGAACCTCGTAGTACGAAGGCACCCGCATCGTCATTCGAACATTCCAGAGATTGGGATCCATATCTCGGTATTTCAATATTTTTCTTACCAGTTCTGTATGTGATATAATTCGGTTCGTTGGCAATGTCTAACTTTTTCGAATTGTTCCAGTAAAATAGGGATCGTATGCATCCCTTGCAATTTCAGAATCCTAAAATAACATTACTCTAACAGGGTTGATTGCTTCTATTTCAAAATGATTCAACTGTAAGTGTTTAGGGAGGAGGAAATATAAAGATGTTAGGAACTTCGGGAATTGAAAAAAGAATGAGTGGATTGTTAAGGGAGATAAGTTTGATACGCTGTAAGTGTTTTGAAGATGTAGAGAATAATGAATGAATGTATGTATTTATAGACTTTCAATGGTTTAGAAGGTAGAGAGTTAGTTGTAATGGGATGAGGGAAAAGTAATTGGTGGGATGAATTATTGTCCTTCCATGAGCTGGGTTCACGGGATGAGCTCTGTTAGACGAAATTATTGTCCTTGAAGCTCTGTTGGATGAAATTATTGTCCTTGGAAGAGCTCATATGAGTAAATTATTGTACGGTGGCGATGCGACAGTTGAAAATGACGCATAATGGTTGTGCGTCATCTTCAAGGATAACGCACAACAGTCATGCGTTATCCTTGAAGATAACACATGATGGTTGTGCGTTATCTTCAAGATAACGCACAATCGTCGTGCGTTATCTTCAGGCCTTTTTTTTTTTTTTTAGCAAACTTTTTTCTTTTACACATTTACCCATTTTTTTAATTTTTTAATTTTTTTTTCAGCAAACTTTGATCTTTTACACATTTACCCCTTTTTTAAATTTTTTAATTTTTTGAGCAAACTTTTTTCTTTTACACATTTACCCTTTTTTTTTTCTTTTTTTCAAACTAATTAAAAGATTTTTCTCAAACCACATTAAACTTTTGGTTTAGGGTTTTTCAAAGCAAATTAAAAATATTATGTTTAAACTGGACAATTTGAAATTCTAGGTTTTTACCTAAAACAAAATAAGAATATAATTAAGATACGTAAAACAAATAAATCAATAATATAAACATCGGCTGAATACTTTATATAGAAATTTAAATTACATATAACTGACAATGAAAACTAGAAAATACTAATTATAACTAAGGCCAGTCGGATGGTGTGAACCTCACAGTCTTCTTACCAACACGATGCCCGAAGCCGTAATGCTGAACACCGACCATGTCGTCCGCCCGCTCCTCTTCATTAGAGGAAGATGCCTGTAGATGAACCGGCTGTGCCCGGAAGAGGGGGTACCCGAAACCTGGAAAACCCGTAGGATGTAGAATGTGGTGGTTGAAATGAGGAAAATCCTAAACTGGGCGGTGGAGGCGTCTGCGATGTCCCGGATCCACTAGGAAGTGACTGGGAAGCTGGTGTCAAACCCAAACTAAAAGAAGACATATCTAAGTTCGGGCTATCAAATGGGTCAACAGTCGGTTGTCCACTTCCAGATCCCTCATCCCTCTCCACCTCTACGTGGCCGGGGTCGACATGTTTGTGCCTTTCTGGAGCAGGAGGTACAGGAGAGCGTCCACCTCCTGCTCCACGCCCAGGATGTCTCCGAGCACCCCTCTTAACTCCACGAGCACCTCGGTCCGGTATGTGCTCCCGGGGACCGCGATGCGATAGCTGCACAGGGAACGTCTGTTGAATATCGTGTTGCAAAGGAGTCATCCCAAAGTACCGCCAATGGAGACCATACACCTCCGGATAATCGTCTGCACTTTCTTCGCAAACACGGTCATCTGTGAAGGAGATGAATGTGGTTCTTGAATCACCACTGAAGCCATATCATCCACCTCCTACAACAAAGAAGTCTAAAAAAAAAAAAAAGAATTTAAAAATTAAATAAATAAATAAAAACGTTAGAAATCAACATAAATAACTGAAATGCATTAGAAAATCCTTAAACAAAAAAATATTAATTTGGAGAACTTACCATCATCCGTCTGTCCACGCCGGCAGGCTGATATCCATGCGAACAGCTATCACGGTTAACTGGATTACCGATGTAAATCCGTGTGATACCCCTATACCATCTGATGTACTAATCACTGGGATATGACAATGCCTCAGCAGCTACAGTAGGACCATCCCTAACACAAAGTCGCCACTGGTACTAGGCATCGAGATGGATAGCATGCTGTGTCCCCCAGTATGTGTGATCATTCCCTCACAGCTGGATCCGGTGCAGCTCCAGACGAGTATCACATGCATTTAGAACCATCCGAGTCCGTGCAAACTGGTGCATCACATGCCCGGGATAGTGGTACTCCACTGTCTCGTAAAAGATGAGCGGGACCTGTGCCCGCCACAAGTCAGATGGAACCAGAGGACGGTCATAATAAGGGAGCTATATAAACTGTCATGTCAAAGTTCAAAATTAATAAAAATATAAGTACATAAAAAAAACTTAATTAATTACAAATAATACAAGCTATTGTAAAGCGAACATGATCAGATGGAATGAAATCTAACTGGTACCTGAAGGTCACCAGAGTGTGCGTAGGCAGCTGGCTACAGTTAAATGATGTGCACCATATTGAGCCAAGAGGAGCAAGAGGGTCGGCCTGAATCTCTGTAATCAGCTGAGGCCGCAATGCAGGTATACGCGACCACGCCCCAATCTGTACTAAGACTAAGGCCCCCCCAATCTGTCGTGCACCCCCAAAGCTGCGGTGCACAACTGCCTATACAAAAACCCAAGAACGCAGCTACCCCAGCTATATGTTCTGATAGCATCAATATTCTCTAATAAACTGAGGTAGCGCACATGAACCAAATTCCCGGAGAAGTCGAGAAGCATGTGTCCGCCAATGAGTAAGAAAATAAATCCACGAGCGCATAGGATTAGATCATCATCGGTCTCTGAACCGGTAAACGCTCTCAAGATCCATGCTTCCAATAGTTCCTTCTTCAACTTGTATCCGTAAAAGTGGCTGAGAGACTACCGCACACCCAGAAGTCTCTCGATGAGATCAATCCAGTACTGTTTCGGGTTTACACTCTAGCTAGGGCCGGTAATGGCCATACTGTCTATCCCTAAACCTCACAGGGCCTGTACATCCTGCAGTGTTATTGACACTTCACCACACGTCAGGTGAAATGTGTGAGTCTCCGGTCTCCACCGCTCTACCAATGATGTAATAAGTGCGTGGTCCAACCCAATGTAACCATATCTAAAGACTCCCCCCAACCCGGTTCTGTCAATAATCTCCACCAATCTACGGGGAGCTGTATTGTAGCACTGGAATAGGTTCTGCCCAAAACCCCTACACTAAAGATCAGTATAACACGTCTCGTGATCCCCACTCCAGATCAAACCGGATTTGTGCTCGTGCTGTCTCGATAAGATATCAGGGACAACAGGCCCGGATGCACGTGTGCTGGCACTTCTTCTATCTACATTAATTATAGTTTCAGATACTGTCAATATCTATATGTTAAAATTAAAAATTTTTAAATAAATTCTAATTCCAAACTCTTTAAGGTGTGTTCTTATGGTACACTGCATTTTAGGGTTTTAGGTTTGAATGATTTTTAGCATATCAAATTTAGTGTTTTTAGGGTTTTCAGGGTTTTTAATGTTTTATAATTTATAGTTAATCATCAAGAATATTAAGGTTTAACTGTTATTACGTTTAACGGTTATAAATTTTATAGTTTTACAGTTTAATGTTTCCAAATATCATTTTCAGGGTTTACTGTAGCAAAATTTAGGGATGTACGGTTTAATGTTTAAAAAAATAAGATTTTAAAGTTTTTAAGGTTTACTATTACGTAGTTTACAGTTTTACGAATTAATGATTAAAATATTCAGATTTTCGTTGTTTTAAGGGTTTGCTGTTACAAAGTTTACAGTTTTATGGTTTAGTGTTTAAAATATTAAGATTTTAACGCAAGAGGGATTACTGTTACAACGTTGACAATTTCACGGTTTAGTGTTCAAAATATCAATTTTAAGGTTCTTCGGGTTTATTAGGGTTTACTATTACAGAGTTTCTAGTTTTATTTTTTTAATGTTTCAAAAATCAATTTTAAGGGTTTTTTAAGTTTTTATAATGTACCCTGTAGAATTTTAATATAATGATTTTAGTTTTTTAAGGTTTACTATTAAAAAGTTTATAGTTTTACGGTTTATTGTTTGATGTAAATTTTTGGATTTTGATAATATATTTTTACGTTTTCTAGTATTTAAAGTTTAGAATTTTTAAGTTTTTTAAGGTTACTTATAGTATATTTTATAGGTAAGCATTTTACTACTTCATAAATTCAATATTACAGTTTTAGAGTTTAAATAAAAGTATTAAGTACTAAACTATAAATTTCCAAGTACCGGTTATACTATTTACACAAAAAAAACGTATGATAAAAATACCGAATTACAAGTTCCCATCTTTTCTACTCGAAAATTTATACGAAATATGCAAAATAATTATCTAAGTAATTAAAAAAATTTCAAATAATCATAAAGTAAGGTAAAAATTCAACCCTAATTATCCAAATAAATAAATTCATGAAAATAATTCATCACACTAAGATCACTTTTTAAATACAAAAAACAATTATAAACATAAAATTATCAAATTTGTGCAAATTTATTAATAACAACAATTTCAAAAATAAATCCAAACCCCACTTTCACAAAAAAAAAAAAAAATGAATGTAAAATTTTGGATTTTAATAATAGATTTTTAAGTTTTGTATTATTTAAATTTTAGAATTTTTAAGTTTTTCAAGGTTACTTATTGTATATTTTATAAGTAAGTATTTTGCTACTTCGTAAATTCACTATTACGGTTTTAGAGTTTAAATAAAAATATTAATTACTAAACTATTAATTTCCAAGTATCAGTTATACTGTTTATAAAAAAAAAAAAAAGTTAAAAATACTGAATTACAGGTTCCCATATTTTCTACTCAATAATTTATACGAAATATGCAAAATAATTATCTAAATAATTAAAAAAAATTTCAAATAATCATAAAGTAAGGTAAGAAATTAAACCTAATTATCCAAATAAATTCATGAAAATAATACATCGCCCTAATATCACTTTTTAAATGCAAAAAATAATTATATACATAAAATTATCAAATTTATACAAATTTATTAGTAACAACAATTTTAAACATAAATCCAAAACCCAATTTCACAAAAAATAAATTAATTCAAACTAACAAATAAAATTCATAATAATGATTAACAAACAACAAATAACAAACTTAAACACACAATAATTAAACTTAATAAATAATACACCAAAAAAATTTTAAATAACTAAAAACTTACCGAAAATTTAAAATGCAGCTCTGGTCTACCGTTTTCCACTCCAAATCTTTAATAACCTTCATACTCCGAAGAAAGTCTCGCAGATTCAAACTTGAACTTCAAATATTAACTAATTTTTAACTGTAAATTTCAAAATAAAATACACAAGTATTAGAAGAAGAGAAGTTAAAGTATAATAATAAGAAGTAAGAAAATAAAAGGAAGAGAAAAATAAATTACCAAGCGGTGGCGGGGGAGGTAGCAAAAAAATTTCAGATGGAGAAGGCTGAAAAAAGGAAGAAGAATGAGGGAGGAAAGAGAGAGAAGAGGCTGATGAAAAAAAATACAGTAAGAAGAAATAAGGGAGAAGAAAGGAGGAAGAATAAATAGGCTGAAAAAATAAAAGGGAAGAAGGAAGGGGGCGGCGGATGTGGTAGGGTTTTATCATAACGTGATAACGCACAGTGACTGTGCGTTATCAAGCTTAATAACGCATAATGGCTATGCGTTATTAAGGTTGGTAACACAGTCATTGTGCGTTATCACCACGTCAGCGCCAGATAGGATCCATGTTACTTTTTTACGCAATTAGCGTGACTGAACGCGGCTTAAGCCGCGTGATTAGGGATAACGTACAACCATTGTGCGTTATCATCTGGGATAACGCACAATTTCTGTGCATTATGGCCAGAGTCAGAATAAAAAAAAAATTTTGGGCCTCTTTAGTACCCATTATTAATATCTGGGCCCAACCTAGAAAAAAACCGGTTTAGGATTAAGGGACTCGGATTGCGTTAGTTTGGGAGGAGAAAAAGAAAGGAAATGGGGAGGATGGATGGCTCATCATCCGGTTTTTTTCTGAGTTGGGCCCAGTAAATAAAATTAAGCACTAAAGAAGCCCAGTTTTTTTTTTAATTCCTGGACAGGCCATAACGCACAACGAGTGTGTTATCCATAATGATAATACACAATCGTTGTGCGTTATCCGTTAATCACGGCTTCTTCACTAATCGGCCGACGTGGCTGATAACGCAAAATCGTTGTGCGTTATCATTATAGATAACGCACACTTGTTGTGCGTTATCAGCCACGTAATTTTTTTATTTTTTTAATGAAAATTTTTTATGTTTTTAATGAAAATTTCTTTTGGGAAAACTTATAATTGTATAATTTTTTTAATGTTTTTTTAACGAGTTGTTTCTTTTAATGAAAATTTCTTTTGGAAAAACTTATAATTGTATAATTTTTTAAAAAAGATTGTATTTATTATATTTAACTTTTTTTAAGTATATTTATCATGATAATATTTATATCGTTTTCTTTGAAAATATATTTATATTTTAACCATTTCATCTCAAGTTATTTGAAAAAGTAATACTAAAGAAATTATAAAAATTTAGAGCAATGATTACTAAACTAGAAGAAATTGAAAGAAAATTTTCGTTAATAGAAACATGTTTTATTCCCACTATTTCAAGAAAATGTCAAACTTATACATTGCTCTGTCCGGGGTTATTACAATTTTTCCTATTATGTCCCGGCATGCAACGTCTGCCACATCTTCGGGGAGAATTCGGATTTCTATAATCCATTTCCCCTTGAAATCGCTTGCCCTATTTCCTACCCCGTTCCTTTTTCATGTTTGGAGGATAGAATGTTAAATTAAAAGGAATATCCCTCCAAAAGTTCTCACTCAAGACCGGATGAAAATTCGCTTGGTAAGTTCTTCTGTACGTTTGTCGCGAATACATCTTCGGCACATAAGTATCTGTTCTTGACCCATTTTCTCTACACACTGCAAGAACATGAGAACAAGGCAATGTATATGTTTGCCATTTTCTGAAACTACATTATTTATTATTTAGCTGCAAAGTATAGACGTTGTTCCCAGTACCAGAAACCCAGATTGGAAATCTGACCATGTATATTCCCTCTCGCGGATTGTAGGTTGTAACTTTGTGTTCTCTTGATTTCATTTCAATCCGCAAGAACTTGTCAAAAATTCGAGTTGGAAATGGATGTACACAATTTTCTGCCTCTTCAGAGTGTTGGTGAAAGTACTTAACTAGTTTGTTAAAATTTCAAGGTTTAATGTTGAAAATATCAATTTTAAGGTTGTTGGGGTTTATTAGAGTTTACTGTTACATAGTTTCTAGTTTTATTTTTTAATGTTTCAAAACTCAATTTCAAGGTTTTTAAATTTTTTATAATATATTCTGTAGAATTTTAATATTACAATTTTGGCTGTTTCAGGTTTACTGTTAAAAAATTTATAGTTCTATGGTTTAATGTTTGATGTAAAATTTTGGATTTTAATAATACATTTTTAGGTTTTCTATTATTTAAAGTTTAGAATTTTTAAGCTTTTTAAGGTAACTAATAGTATAATTTATAAGTATTTTATTATTTCGTAAATTCACTATTACGGTTTTAGAGTTTAAATAAAATTATTAATTACTAAACTATACATTTCCAAGTATCGGTTCTACTATTTACAAAAAAAAGAAAAGAAAAAACAACATATAAGAAAAATACTAAATTACAGGTTCCTATCTTTTCTACTAAAAAATTTATACAAAATATGCAAAATAATTATCTAAATAATTAAAAAAAATTCAAATAATCATAAAGTACCGTAAAAAAATAAACCCTAATTATCCAAAAAAATTCATGAAAACATCACTTTTTAAATTCAAAAAACAATTATATACATAAAATTATCAGATTTGTACAAATTTATTAATAACAACAATTTTAAACATAAATCCAAACCCCACTTTCACAAAACATGAATGTAAAAATTTTGGATTTTAATAATAAATTTTTGAGTTTTCTATTATTTAAAGTTTAGAATTTTTAAGTTTTTTAAGGTTACTTATATTATAATTTATAAGTAAGTATTTTACTACTTCGTAAATTCACTATTACGGTTTTAGAGTTTAAATAAAATGATTAATTACTAAACTATAAATTTCCAAGTATCGATTCTATTGCTTACAAAAAAAAAAAAAAAAAAAAACAACATATGAGAAAAATACCAAATTACAAGTTCCCATCTTTTCTACTAAAAAATATTATACGAAATTTGCAAAATAATTATCTAAATAATTAAAAAAATTCATATAATCATAAAGTAACGTAAAAAATTAAACCCTAATTATTCAAAAAAATTCATGAAAATAATTCCTCACAATAACATCACTTTTTAAATTCAAAAAACAATTATATACATAAAATTATCAAATTTGTACAAATTTATTAATAACAACAATTTTAAACATAAATCCAAACCCCACTTTCACAAAAAATGAATTAATTCAAATTAACAAATAAAATTCATAAAAATGATTAACAAACAACAAATAACAAACCCAAACACACAATAATTAAACTTAATAAATAATATGTCAAAAAATTTAAATAACTAAAAACTTACCGAAAATTAAAAATGCAGCTCTAATATACCGTTTTCCACTCCAAATCGTTAATAACCTTCGTACTCAAAAAATAGTCTCGCAGATTCAAACTTGAACTTCAAATATTAACAAATTTTTAACTGTAAATTTTGAAATAAAATACAAAATTATTAGATGAAGAGAAATCAAAGTATAGTAAAGAATAAAAAAAATCAAAGGAAGAGGAAAACAACTTACCGAGCGGCGACGGCGACGGAGGAAAACAGAAAAATTGATGCGGAGATGCTGAAAAAAAAGAGGAAGAAGAATGAGGCTAAAAAAATATGGGAAGAATAATGAGGTGGAGCGGTTGAAAAAAATAGAGGAAGACGAATGAGGAGGAAAAAATTGAGGAAGAAGCCGAGGAAGAATGAGGTTGAAAAAATAGAGAGAAGAAGAAATAAGGGAGAAGAAATAAGGAAGAAGAAGAAAAGGGGAAGGGGGCGGCTGCGGCTAATGCTAGGTTTTATAACGTGATAACGCACAGTCACTGTGCGTTATCACTTTAATAACGCATCATGGCTGTGCGTTATCAAGGATGATAACGCACAATGAGTGTGCATTATCGCCACATCAGCGCCAAATAGGAGCCACTCCGAGCCACGTCAGTTTGTTACGCAATTAGCGCGGTTTAAGCCGCGTGATTAAGGATAACACATACTCATTGTGCGTTATCTCAGGTGATAACGCACGATGAGTGTGCGTTATGGCCTGTCCAGGAATTAAAAAAAAACTGGTCCTCTTTAGTGCATAATTTTATTTACTGGGCCCAACCCAGAAAAAAACCCTCATCATCCCAATACTCCAAATCGCTTCTCTCCATAAGTTGATCACCTTTATGATATATATTTGGATCAGCCTCACACTCCTATTTCCTCTTTAAAATCCTCTTTTGTTTTCTCTTTTTTGCCCCTGCCTTACATGTCTCTCTGGTTTTTTACGAGTCCTTTGATGAACATTTTTTTAGTCTCAACCTCCTAGGGCACTTTCTCTTTGAGTTCAGTTTTCAGTAGCTACAAGAGCACTCAATCTCTTTATTCTAGGAAATGTATTAGGTTGAAGGATATGCCTAGTAGCATTTCTATCTTCATGTGGAGACTTCTTAATAAATTTTTAGGGCTTGATTATGTTTGTAAATCTGAGGATTCCATTTGGCTTCTTGGTGCAGTTATTGTGGTAATGATGAAGAATCTATTAAACATGTCTTCCTCCATTGCCCTTTTGCAAGGAATATCTGGGTCCTTTTTGGTGGTCTTCATGTTATTATTTGTATGCAGCCTTTTCTACATGCTCAACTCAACATCTATTAGATCTATAAAGATGATTCACTTCACATACCTTCTTCTGTTATTTGTAGGGAGATTTGAGAGTTGTGCAACAACTTTGTTTTTTAAAGGCTCTTTACCTTCTCTCCAAGGGATTACTATAAGTGCTATTCACTATCTTTTTTTCCCTTCTCTTTTATAGTCTCCTTAGTTTCTATGAAAGTTCATGAATAAGCCCATCCGGAAACCTTTTTCTATCACTTGGAAACAATCATTGCATGCCTCTCCTATCATTCTCAATATTGATAGTACCTAAATAGGTAATCCTGGAGCTGCTGCAACAACAGGAGTCATTCAGTATAATAATGGTAGATTTATTGATGGTTTGCTTTGTTTCTACATCATGAAGCTTCTAATAGTGAAGTTGAAACTTATGCTACTTTCAAAGGTGCATGTTCTTGGTATTTTCTAGCTTTTCCATCCTCTCAGACTCCAAGGTTATTGTGGATCTTAAGTCCCACACTTTTTCATGAAAGTTAGATATTTTGATATAGTCTATTTGATCTTTTCTAAAAAATCTCCATTGGAATATTAGACATATATTTATAGGCAAACTAACTAAGTAGTTGATTAGCTTGCAAACTTAATATAATCTTTGAAAAGCCAGACTATGTTCTTGTCTTTTTATAATTTTCCTTCTCGAGCTACATCTTGGTAAGATTAGTACCCCATCCATTCTTTGACTTTAGTTGCTTTGTTTCTATTTCTTGTGTCTTTTGTTGTAAAAGTGGATTTGTCTCCATATTTTTCTAGGAGTAAGTCTTAAGCACGCTTTTTTCGTCTTCTTTTTTATCTTGTTGTAAAAGGAATACTCGCCAAGTCCTATTTCTTTTGTTTAGAAATAAGAAAGTTTACAATGATTTTTTTGTTAGATATGCACATCTTTTGGGCTAAAGTGGAGGGGGTCGATAAACCCAACTCGGGAATCTATATGTATATCGGGAAAAAATTCATTATTTTCCCTCCTCTTTCTCTCTCTACACAATTTCTCTCTTACTTGTCTCTACTCTAAGACTGTAATATTTAACATTGAACTTGTATTGGAGGTAGATATAGATCATTTTGAAGATTTTCTGCAAGAAAATTTTGATTTTAAAGTAAGAAAAGCAGAATTTTTTTCAGCACTGAGTATACTTTCGCCCAGAACGGCGAAATGAAGCCAACAGTTTCGCTCATTCAAGCAAAAGCTTTCAGGAGCTTTCGCCAAGATGGGCGAAGCTGTTTGCTGCATTTCGCTGTTTTGGGTGAAATTCGATTAAGGTTTTTTTTAAAAAATTTTTTTGGTTGAATTAGTATATTAAATTTTTGTTTATTACACTGTTCTTACAATTTTATTTTTAATATGAAATGTGTTCGTATTTTAATTGTTTCGTACTATATCGTTATAGGACGACGTAGTCCAAATACATTTGAAGAATTTTGGGAACCATAAGAATACGTGGATCACAAATATTTATTCGGAACCGATCGAATCTTTAATTCGAAAGTAGAGTTGGTGAACTAGGAAAAAGAAACGGTTATGAAAGTGAACATATATTTAATTGTTACTCGGTATTTGAGTTCAATAACATCCGACCGGCGACCGTACATTACATTGGATTGCAAACGTGGGGGTGAAAATAAACTGAGAACGAAGCCCAGAGTGGACGATGAAGAAGAAGAAGTTCAAGTAAAAAGGCGGGGTCCTTACGAGACTAAAAAGTATGGTTGTCCCTTCAAATTAAAAGGCGAGCAAATGGCCATATCTGAAAATAGGTAATTGTTCGTACATGATGGGAGCCACAACCATGCATTAGGTGTGTATAATCACGGTCACGCTTAGGTTACAAAACTAATGAAGGAGCAGCTGATATAGACTGAGCAATTTAGGAAGAGTCACGTACCACCACGTAATTTCTTACGATTTTTTCGTTAACAAAATGTTGGTTGTGCCGTAAGGTATGTTGCATTACTTTTAATGCCTCTTGTTTATATTTTAAATTTGAGTTTAGGGTCTAATAATATGATTTTTTTTTATTTATATAGTGCCCAGAAAATATACAAAGTCGTAGCCAAGATTAAGAGGAATAGGATGTAGGGGTGAAACACGGTTGAAGAAGTTCTTTGTCTAAGTGCTCAACGGGGTTATACGGTCTTCTATAGAAACAATGACGACAACAACGTACTTAGTGACATTGTTGTTGCTCACCCCATATCAATTCAAATGATGAGAACGTGGTCATATGTACTTATAATGAATACGAAATATAAAACAAACAAGTAAGTTGTCTCTATTTTTTATATTAAGTGTAGATTTCATTGTAATTTGCAAATTGATTGTTTAATTTATATTATTAATTGGATTAGGGTTTAGGCTTTAAATTCTTAGTATGTAGTGTTTAGGGTTTTACATTGTACGCTAGTGTTTAACTTAGTTTTCTGTTAGCATAAAAATATTTGATTAATATTTGATAAGTATTTGAATCAAGTAGGATATATTTACTCGATTTAGGGTTTAAGTTTACTGGGTTGTATGTATAGTTTCTAAATATGTTATCTGTCCTATGTTGTTTTAAAAAAGGTACAATATGCCACTGTTGGAAATTGTGGGGATGACTCTAACTGGTAAGAATTTCACTGTGGCCACTGCTTTCATGCGGAATGAGCAGGCTACAACTTGTAGATGGGTCCTTCAACAGATTAAGCATCTATACTTTTCAAGTGCAATGTCAATAGAGAGTCAACAAGATCTTAATGCTCATGAGCCGAAGGTAATTATTACAGACAAGGAAAGTAGTTTAATGCCTGTGATCAACGAGGTGTTTAGTACAACATATCATATGCTATGTAGAAGGTACATCGATCAGAACATACTGGCCAAATTAATCGAATTGATAAAAGATTAAGAAGTGGCATCACGATTTATTTCAAAACATTTGTTATCAGAAATAAAAAATTAAAAAAATATTTAATTTACCTGTCCACGCCATATACTGCTAGCAATATGCCCACTGTACGAAGGGATAAGGACTAGATCCAGTGGACCTCCATCAACTGGTCCTGTCTGCTCCCAATTGTCATTCTTTGCTTTCTTCCTTTGCATAGGGTTTGTAGGAGGACGCGACTTCTTAGATCTTTTTTGTCGAGACCCAGCAATCTTACTCATCACTGACATGAAACTGCCAATCAACCCGTTCCCCTTCCCCAGAGCAAGCCTACCACCAGACGATGATGCAAGAGCTACAGGAACAAGCTCGTCCTCATCACCGTGACTTCGCCATCATCATCATCATCATCATCATCACTATCATCCTCAGGCTAAACCTCATCGTCCTCACTGCCGATACAGAGGGAACCAACCATGTCAGGCTCCTCAGATCGGGTCCTGTCACCATCTCTTGATGTACTAGAATCTCTACCCAATCCAGCATCAGATGAGGGATTGCCATAATCAGTGGCTTCATATTTAGCTATGTTGTAAGATGAGTTGACCGGGACGGATGATACAAGATTCTCGAAGAACTGGACACCTAACTGCAACCCTCGACCACTGACCTCATTTAATGGCACCTGAGTTTTACTTCTACAATGTGGAAAATCTTGGCCGGGCACACGGAAAGGCAGAGTAGGAGCATGTGCATATGGATCATATGATGTAGGTGGTGCCTGAGAAGATCCATAAAGATCATAGGGTATGGGCGTGTATGAACAGTTTAATGAGGGAGGTGGACGTGTCCTAAATAGTATACAGGGTGGCTGGGTGGAAGACCCTAGTGCACGAGGGTCATAATATATACCCGGTCTAAATGCGCCGGAGTCGGCGGTATATCAGAAGCACTGTGGCGTCCCCTCACACTATGGATGACACAGTCACTACACGACTTTCGACCCGACCGGTCCTATCTGTCACAGGACCTAAATTATCATCACCCCTATGTGCTCCAGGCCGAACCATCTAAACAAATTACCAAGCATTTTCATCAATCACATTACTTCATATTTGTCTAATTTATCTCTTATATTATTTAAATCTTTTTACATCGGCACAAGTAATGCATTTGTCTTTATCTTTTTATTATTTAGTTAAAGTCATGCATTAAGCTTAATAGATTAGAGTTATATTTATTATCCCCTTTAAGGGACTTCATGCTTTTTTACTAACTAATATCAACCCTAAACATATAAAATCATTCAAAATATAACATGAAAAACTATAACACTTATACTAACAAATACCCATTTAAAGTCTGATAGATTCGATTTTTAATACAAATAAACTTTACTTTAAGTTTTAATTATTAAATTTTTTTTAATCCGAGCTGCAACGAGAGAAAAAGAAAAGCAGCCGCAAGACGGCCATAATTTGAAGCAGCAAATCTAAGGAGCAGTAGTGAAAAATTATTTGGAAGAAAAAGCCATGATCTACAAATTAGTTCCTTCTTTCCCTTTAACCATAAACTAAATTTATTTTAGAATCTTGATGAAACCCTAGCCATTTGACTTTTATTTTTGGAGATTTATTATATTATTTATGTGATTGCATATCTTTGAAAATTTCTTGATGTGATGCAATTAATTCTTTGTGATTGTTCTTGTAGAATAATTATTTGGATTAATTGATACTTTAATCCATGCTTAATTCTTGTAGTCTTGAGTATTAGAGATTTGTGATTTTTGCAAGTATATTGTGGGTTTTAGAATTGAATAGTTCATGCTAATTTTAGATGATTTATGTCATAGGAATGAATAGGTCATGCTAATGGTTAGATAGATTTTGTCATGCATTTAAGCACAATATATTTATTTAGTGAATCGAAGCTTATAACCTAGATCACCACATAAAGGTCTAATATTTTCTTCTAAATAAAATTAAATCATTGTTATATAGGTTAGTGGTGGATTCAAGGTTCTAAATCATCTTCTTTAGTTAATCTCCTGTTAGTTTTAATTTATTTATTTTATTTATTAGTTTTAATTAATTTAGGAATAATTTTAGATAATAAAATTTCATTCTTATTTTTATAAAATTAATTTAGAAAGATAATAATCTAAGTAGTTAAGCCTTTCTCTGTGGTTCGATACCCTAATAGTTCCATATTACATTGATCTTGTGCACTTACAAGTATTGAGTTTAAAACGTTGTTATAAAATTCCCGACCAAAGTCATATTATTAAAATAAATCGTACATAAACTTTAAATAAACGAAATTAAACAACATGTCAAGTAAACATGCACCCTAATTTATATAAACTCTTAATTAAATAACATAACATAAACAAATAAATATAAACATAATTATAATTTTTAAAAAATAACGTAATCATTAATTATAATAACATAATCATAAATAAATGTAAAGAAATAAAAAACTTGACATTCGCCCATTCCAGCGAATCAGTTCAGAATATTTCGCCCAGAATGGGTGGTCAACGACGAACCCCATCGCCAGACTCAGTGCTAGCCCACGTCTCATATTGCCAGACCCAGCGAACCGTAACAGCCAGATTCGCTGGTCCTAGCGATTCGACGTTTTACGGGCAGATTTTCAAGCATCCAAAAATAGTCATTTTTTTCGATCCAACGGATATTTTCAAATTTTAAATAGATGAGTATAGATCTAAGTATTAACCTTTTTTCAAATTACAACGGTCAGATCTTCCTAAATCTGAAATTGAAATTTGAAGTTTTAGAGAGAGATTAGAGAATTTGTTGAAGTTGGAGAAATTTTATATTCAAAAATGAACTTTTTTGAATTTTTTCGCGCTATACATATAGATTCCCGAATTGAATTTATAGACCCTCAAAGTGAAATAGGAAACTCATTTTGTGATGTGTTAATTGTAGGGGTACAATGAACATTTTACACGGTAAACAGAAGAAAACAATAATCAAGACTGGAAAGAGGAAGACCAATACTGGACATGCAAAAGACTAGCGTCGGACCTTAAGAGCTTAATAAAGAAAAGTGAACCAAAGGAAGACCGGCGCTGGACATTTCAAAAGATCAGTACTGGATTTTGATTGCTTAGTAAAGGAAATCAAGACAGAAAAAGTACGGCTCCAGACATTGCAAAAGACCACTATCGGACTTTATTTTAAAGGGCCACATCTGGGAGATTCTCCAAGGATTTTGTGGACAGAATTTCCATATTTGTATCTTTATTTTTTAAGTCAATTAAACATTACTTTACTATTAGGTTTTGAAATCTAAGACGATTTCAACTCATGAAAGACGACTATGAAGGAGGTGAAGATGAAGAACATGGAGTAAAGTCTAAGGCTTATTTTCTTTACTTCTTTTGTTTTGTTTTATAATTCAAAGATGTTTTTTAGGAAGTTTATTGTTTTTATGAATTTTAGTGGGTAAAACTCTTTTTAACTAGGGCTAATGCAAAAGACAATGTGTTTTTATTGATGTGATTGTGTGGTTTTTCTCACTTTGTCGATATTTTTTATAATTAATCCTTATTACTTAATCTTAATGCTTGTGATTTATTGGTCATCTCTCACATGATCTAATACTTGGTTTTGAGACCTCTTGGAGATAAATTGAGTAGGAACTAACGCTATATTTGATGTGCGGGAAGGGGTGGAATGGAATAGCTTTTCTAACTTCTTTTTCCATTCCAGTGCTTACTATTTAAAGTAGAAGTAGGAATAGCTTTTACACAGGAAAGTCCATTCCAGGAAGAAGCTGGAAAGACCTTTTCACACTAAAACCTGTAGAAAGACCTTTTTAGGAAAAGCGGGAATTATTTTTAAAAATATTGGACTTGTACCCTTAATATATTGTATATATTAAACTCGGTCAATTTTTATATATCATAATTTCTTTTATTTTGATCTTTAAAAAAAATTGTTTTATGACTATTTTCAATCTTATATATGAATATTTACACTTCAATAAAATATTTGATATTTTTTTTGGATTTTTAATGTGTGTTTGGTATGAAAAATACATTTATACTAGTAGAAGGGAATTTATGTTATATTATATATAATTTCATTCCATTCCTGCATATAATAATAATTTTTCCAAACAAATACAATGAATCATCATTCATTCTATATTTTTCTTCCAAACACTAGAATGGAAAGAGGATTTCATTCCATTTCGGATGAAAGATGATTCCGATTGTAAGGATTCCATCTATACCATTCCAGTATACTAAACATTTTGTAAGTAATAAGAACATCTAGTAACATTGGCAAGAGATTGTAGCAATTTCTCGGTGGGGTTAATGTGAGTAATTAATTTTTGAAAATTATGAAAACTCGAAATTCTACACATCTTAATATTTTTTAGTTAACTAATCTACATAAAAATATAGTAGGTTATTAATTAAAGATAGTAGCTTTTCGCCGAGAAATTAGGTCTAATTCTAAATAGGGGAATTCCACGGTTAATAAATGAAGGTAAAATTTGTTTTAATAAGAAAGATTTACATTAATAATTCAATAATTGGATTTGGATTGTTAGCTTAGTTTCATTTGTCATCTTTCATTAGTTTTAATTAATCCTTTACTAAAGTTTTGTCGGTTTGAATTAAGTTAAATAGTAATAATTGGTAATTGGATACAAATCCTTATGGGATCGACCTTGATTATACTATAATTGAACTAGTTGAACTAGTGCACTTGTTAGATTAGTTTTAGCGGCATCAGCTGTAATTGACATAATCATGTGATGATTCTCCCTCTTGATACTAAAATTAAACTAACTTGTCACCAAGGTGAAATTCCTTGTCTTCAAAGTCCTCACCAGACTGTCCGACGTTCAGGTGGAGGATGTAAATCATGATGACTTAGCGGCCCTGCAATGCAAACGAAAAGTAAGGCCCTAATACGCATAAGAAACCACCATCATATTGAAGAGGTAGAAATTCCTATCCCATATTTAACTAAAATATTATTTAGGGAGTGTGTGTCACTAAGTCCTTTTTATTCGGTGGAAAACTAAGATTTTTCTGGTTGGTTTTTGTTTTTTTTTCATTAGCAATAAGTAATTTCTTTTACCGTGCAATTGGATTAATAATCTATATATACCATCTTGCAAGGTGAATATTATCTGGACTAACTATAATGATGTCCAAATTAATTAGCAAAAAAATATAAAATACCGAAAAACTACTGTTCAAACTATTACTTTGATGGTCAAGAACATTTTGATGGTGATGATGTATATGTATATGTATATGTGGTTGCAACCATTGCCACCTTACACTCTTCTTATTTATCGCTAATATAACTGTCTAACAACTATTCCATATTACATGAATTAATGAATTTCTTTTCCTTAATTTCTCCAACACCTCTAGAAATTAACAACAATTCATCAATTAGTAATTGTTTATTTTCTGGGATCTTTTCATGTTCTCAATGAGAAACAAGTAATTCTTTCCTTTTTACACAAGGTAAGCTGCATTCTCTTTTTCTCTTTCTCTGTATTATCAAGCACAAAATCAAAATTTGAAACTTGTAATTAATTATCAATGTTAATAGAATATCATTGGAATTTTGTTCTTTAGTTATTATGCTTCAATTAAATTAATAATAAATTATTTATACATGTATTTTTCTTGCCTAGATAATAATGTTATATCGCGTTCATTATATCTATCCTACTTAAAGATTGTGATAATTAAGAATTTATGGTAATGCATGACTGTTATCCTCTTTAACGTATGTGTATGTTTAGGTACTTTTTCGAATTAGATAACAAAGTGATATTTTGTTTATTCATTTCTATCCCATTTAACACTAGGCATAATATGAAAATATTTATTCAATAAGTAGTTCGGGTTCGTAAATGTAAATTTTAAAGGTTAAAATTTTTTAAAATTCAATTGGAGTTGTGTTATGGATCAAGCTATACACTAAAAACGTGGGAAATAATAAGAAATATATTTCATGGTATGATTAAAACTCAATCCTTTCATTACCATTTCCATTTCATGCATTTATTTATGTAGGATTTGGATAATAAAGTCAAAGAGTGGCTTTATTCTTTATACATGTTGTAACATAAAATATTTAATATGTGAGACACTAAGTAAATTATATATATATATGTGTATATATTATATATAATATAGCTTTTTATGTTCTATTTCTATATAATAGTTTTTTCTAAATATGCACAAAAGTATAAAATTTTTGTAGCCAATTTTTATTGTGGAGGATTTTAAGTTGTTAACTAAACCAATCTCTTTTCAGATCTAAAGACAACCTTTTCATTTTTTTTTTAAGGGAAAAAGCAATCTAACACAATCTTAAACACAGTAAAAATCATCTAGTACACCTTCTAATATACATCCTCTGCTATATGTTTTTAAAACTAGTTTTGTTAATAAATGCTAATGAATAAAAGATAAATCCTATATTCTAATAGAGAAATCTTATGAAAAAAGTTACTATTAAAAAAAATATATAAAAAGTGTATTAGAAGATGTATTAGACGATCTCAAGTGCCTTAAACTCATTTGATCATTTTAACTCTTAAACATAGCTTCTTTAATTAAATAAATTAGATTGCTTAATAGATTTTTAACTTAGCAATTTTATACATGTTATCTCCTTAATTGTATGTGTGGTCTAGACTAGAATAATATCGAGGAAAGAAAGAAAATAAATCACTTTGAATTTCAATCCTCACAGCTGAATAAGAAACTAAGAGAAAACTTATTTGCAGAAGCTTCCTTCATTTTTTTTTTTATATTTTCAATCTAAAAATTGGCCTTATCACATATTCTAATTTTTTTTTTCTAAGTTGTGTATCATAAGATTCTAATCTTAATATAATATATTGTGTATTATTAGAACATAATGTTTTTATTATTTAACTCATACTATGTAATTATTCAATTTTAGTTTTCTTAAATAATGGAAATGTATTGTGAAAACCTATTAATCTCACATTTACTTGGTACCTAGGGTTAATACCACACGAGTAACCCTAAGTTTGACAAAATTAAGACACCGTTCTTTTTTAATTGTCCGTTGAGGAATAATTTAAAAATATATAAATTTTAAAATTAATAATTTAATTTTCATATCAAGTTTACCCCCAACTTCTTTAAATCTTTTTAAACTTTCTAATATATTTCACCCTTCAATTTTTCTCATCTTTCTTCATTATATTACATATCAACTCAACACATATATGTTTATAACATTTTATTTCTATGAATATACTAAATTTTTGTTAAAGACTTGTGATCAAACTGCCTCATCTCCATTATTGTTCATCGTAGTTTCCTCCTCTCCTTTTCGTCGTCTCTATATTATTCTATCAAACCTTAATCTTCTGTCTCCCCAGCTTCCATCCTATGTTCATGCTTCTTCTTATTTCAATTTGAGCAACAAAAGACTTTTGTGTGAAAGAAGAGAGAAGAAATAGTGGACAATTAGGAAAAATATTAATAGATAGTGATAAAAAAATGAAAATAAATATAAAAAAATAAATATTTGTTTAAAGAAAAAATAAATAAAGAGTACTTAAAAGTAGTTGTTAAGCAACAATATTAAATAGTGGCTTATAGAAATAAAATTATATAGTTGATTAGTGTGAAATATAATGAAAAAATTATGAAATATATGGTTCCTTATTGTTCAATTTTCATATAATATACAACTTTTTCATTTTTTAAATAGATTTACTAATTAAATTTATATTTTAAATCTTGGTTTTAATTAATTTCAATAATAACTTTAGTTAGTATTTTCGTTATGTTATTTAGTGATGGAAAGTTATTTTGAAAAGGAAAACATTAGAGGAAGGTTCGTGTATTAATTCATAAAATAAAAAAAAAAATGATAATTTAAACGTTGCTTATTTAATTATATTTATTTGACTGAAACTTAAATGTTGTGTGCCACTGTTCCCCGCTAAATTTTAGCTCCATATCGGTTATTGTTCACATACATGATGATTTGACATGCTTTTTATTACTTTTTTTTTTTTTTTAATTGAATGCATGCCTTTTATTAATTAACCGTTTATCATGGATTCACATTGACATATGTATAAATATAAATAATTAGTTAGATAAGCAATATTTAAACCATTGTTACGAAATTATTGAAAATTTTTTATGTACTTTATGCATGCAATTTTTACTTACAAACTTTTTAAGATTAATTACTTTTACTTTGAAACCAATAAACACTGCTCACCCATGAAACTATTGTCCATAAAGTTGGTCATCAGTAAGAAACTACAGTACATAATAGCATTTCTTAAAAAAAAAAAGTTGATGCATATATAGAAAAGTGGAATCAAAATTTTATAATGGATAAAAATTGTAATGAAAAAAATTTTAACGTATATATATATATATATATATATGATAGAAGATTTTATCCAATATTTGTTAACTAGTATTATTATTATTATTATTGTTTACTAAATGAATGTAGGTGTTGAATTGGTAGATTTTGATGGCAACGAAGGGGAAGGAGTCTCCCTCTCCAAAGGAGAAGAGGGTGACTTCTCCACCTTATGCAGGCAGATCAAGATCAGCCCCAACGAACACCTTCCAACAAAGGAAGATCAGCAGCCCCAACACTTCTAAACATACATCTCCTTTGAAGAGAAATGATTCATCAACAGCTACAGAGAAACACATACCTAACTATTTGAAGCCCACAATAAGTTCAGGTCTTGATCTTTCAATACATAATCATCTCAAGAAAAATGCCCTTATTATTACTGATACCAAGTCAAAAATTACTAGACGAAAATCCTTTGACAAGCCTTTATTGCCAGCTTCTCCAGCACATAAGACACGTACTTCACCTACTCCCAAAGAAAGAACCATTCGATCTTCCTCTTTTACAACTAGACCCAGTAGTACCATTTCCCATAAGTCATTACCAGCAACTGTAAAGAAAACTAACACTAATATTAAAAAAAAGGATAAGGAAAAGGAAAAGGAAATTATTGCCACAAAAATACAAATAATTAGCAATAATAACGACATTGATGAACAACCTAACTACCAAGCAGAAAACGTTGTTGATCCTGAAGAAGAGGTGTTAAATGTTGTAAACGACAATGAAATGCCAGCTGAAGTTTTAGTGATGGAAGATGATGGAAGCATTATGATGAATATCCCACAATATGAAGAAGGAAGTCTTGAGTTTGAGGAAGATATATTGGAAGAGTCCTTAACAAAAGGTCCAGAGGAAACCGTTGCTTCTGATGAAATTACAAAACTAGAAGAAATCTTGGAGGTTAATGGTGAGATTAGTGAAAGTCACTCTGAGTTAGAAGAAAATATCAACAAGAAGATTGATAATAATGAAAGTTTTCTAAGTGAAGCCAAAGTTGAAGATGAAGAGATAGAAAAAGTAAAGCCAAATGAAGAACACAACAGAGCAGAAGAAGATGTAGAATCAGTGATAGAAGATGGCCAATTGCATGAAACAAAAGAAGAAGAAGAAGAAGAAGAAATTATTATAATACAAGAAGAAAAAACTGATGAAGAAATGAAGCAACAAGTTATAATCCAAGGTAAAAATGATTTTACAGTTTCAAACGATGTGATTGAGGAGACAGCAAATAAGCTTCGAGAACAAAAGAAAAATAAGGTGAAAGCATTAGCTGGGGCATTTGAAACGGTCATTTCGTTGCAGGAGCCATAAACATTTAAAGTACAAGAAAGAAAATCTTTTCGAGGACTGTAAATTTTAATTAATATATTATAAGTGGCTTAGAAAAGCCAAGAATAATTTATTGTACTTCAAATTAGATGTTCTCTATTTGAATTGTAGTTTGATTTAAAAAAATGTATTTTATTTACTTGAATTTGATTTTTGTGAAGATAAATTGGTTTTATGAAAATACGTGATACCTAAAGTAAAATGTGAACTTTTTTTAAATTAAACTGCTATTCAAGTAGTATTCAAGTAGGATATAATGTTGTACTTCATACCTCTAATTGAGAACTAACAAGTGTACTAGAACACAACAGTAATAAATAAGATGGTCCACAAAGAATAATATTAAAATTATTCTAATTAAGAATCTAAAATTAACTTATTCCAAACTTAAATTAATTATAAAACAAGTATTCAATTATCTCTCATAACTAAAACAGGTTTTGTTAAAAGTGCGGTCATGATTATGAGATATTGTAAAATAAATACTATCTCCGGTCAATAGTGCAAGTCCTTTTTGGACTTTACACACGAATTAAGGATGAATAAAACAATGCAATTTTTAAGGTAAGATTTCTATTTTACCCTCAATAAATAAAAAGAGAGAAGAGAGAAAGGGAGATACATAAATGAATTAAAGAAGTTAGAGTTAGACAATAAATACCCATTGAAATGTGTAAATGACTTATAATTTTGACCATATAATTTTGGCTAAAAAGACTTATATTTCCGACTGGAGGTAGTAATAAACAAAATTTTTGAATCATACATAATAATAAATCTCAACGAATACTCATCCCATGTACTTACTTTTCGTAATATTTTTTCCACTAATAGAGGCTTCCACACTCAACTTAGATTATATTCGACTTTAAAGCTCGTAATGTAAGATTATGATGTTCGTTATCAAATGAAGGTAAAAAATTCAAATTTAAAGAAAAGAGAGCTTGCGAAGGTGATGAATACATTCAAATATGACAAACTTTCTAACTTTATTTTTGCTTATTTTTTTCATTCAACACATCCACCAACCACTTTCCTTATTTTCTCAAGATTTCATCATTTAAGTTATTTTTTTCTTACATTCATATATTCTGGCCTTTTGCATTTTTTCTTAATTTGCTGTTCCACTATGACTTGTAACAACAAAAAAATATCACATAAAATTTTCTCTTTCCTTTTCTTTTCCTTTTCAACACGACAAGTCATAGTGTGTTTTTTTCTTTATCCTTCTTTTTAAAATCACTTATTCTCTTTCCAAATCACAAAAATATTAATTCATCTTTCATAAGAAAAAAAAAAAAACATTAATCAAACAAAGAAGTACAAGTTAGAATTTAAACTCTCTCTACAATATTAAGGGTTAATATTTAAGTAGTTTTAGGACACAAAAGGATATGAAGGTAAAATCATGAGAATTGGTAAGCTTGAAAGATACAAACAATTCAAAAGCTTATGATCATTATTTCTAAATCAAGTAAGGAAAAACTTTCTATTTCACCTCAAGAGATACTCAAGTAAGTTATAAGATGGAGAGAGACTCATCAACTTTATACAACTAAAAAACGAATAAAGGCAAAACGAAGCAATTACATGCAACCAAAACCAATATGGACAGCCATGTAAAAGCTCTGTGAGCTAAAGGTAGAGCTAATTTTGGTTGGAAGTTTCATATTTTCCAACTTCTACTGCCCCATTGGTGGCTACACAATCATCCATCGTTCGTTTCTAACATGCTCTATATCATCTCTCTGGTATGCTCTATGTTTCTCTCTATCTATCTCTCTCTCATCTTATCTTTGTTGCCACCATTCTTCTGTAAGCCCTAAGAGTATATTTTTAATATTTTGATTATGATTAACTTGTGCTTTGTGATAATAGAAATAATTTTATAAGAAGAATAAAAGATGCCCAATAGGAGTCTCAAGGGTAATCTACAAAGAAGCAAAAGAGCACTCAACACTTCAAGATTTTATGAAGATGAAGTCATCAAGTTGAAAACCTTGAAGACAAGAAGAATGGTTAGAGATAGCTTATAAGATACTTATGTAAAACTCCCTAACTTGTTTATTTGATTTTTTGATCATTATGTTAGCTCCTTAGAAGAAATATTTTTGACAAATTATCCTTGAAACACTAAGTGTTCTTGATAAAGTTTTGATGATTTAAAAGTATTACACATTTTAAAGTTGTATCAAGAAATACATATTTTGAAAGTGAAGGAAAATCTGTATTTTACAGGAAAACCGGTTGTTCAATTTTTTTAAAAGCCTAAAAATCAGTCATCCGATTTCCTACTTCTTAGAAAATGGGACGTTCGGATTTTCAGATTTCACAAAGAAAATTGGTCATTTGATTTTTCCTTGGGCTTGAAAATCGGTCTTTCGTTTTCACTCTTCAAGAAAATCGGTCATCCAATTTTTTGTTGTTCAAGAAAATCGGATGTCCACTTTTAGAAACTGGTCGTCCTATTTCTACTTTTACTGTCAAAAAATGACCGTTGCTGCTGACAATAATGACTAGTTTTTTACCTTCTCATATAAAAGGGCTATTGATCGGTCATAAATATCAAGTAGTTGAAGAACATTCAAGAGCAATTTTAAGAGCATTAAAGAGCACATTTTGAACCTTCTTTTTATCATACTAAAAAAAAAAACTCCTTGGAGCTGCATTTATTGATCATCTTTCAAAGAAGGAGGAAAGGAAGCTTGTAGAAGCATAGCACAAAATTGGTTTTTTTCTTGGCTTAGACCGTTTTTCTAAAAAGGCCACTAAAGTGGCCGGAAAATTTTTTTTTTACTCCAAATCTGGCTATAACGCATAACAGTCGTCCGTTATTAATTAGGATAACGCACAATGCATGTGCATTATCACTTAATACCAATTTTTCTCTTAATCCGCCTATATGGCGGATAACGTAAAATGGCATGCATTATTAACCAGTAATAATGCATAACGTTTGTGCGTTATCAGCCATATTAGATTTTTGAAATTTTTTTTTTCAAAACTCAAAATTTCTTTATTTTTTTTCAAAACTTGTAGTTATATAATTTTCTAAAAAAGACTGTATTATTTTATTTAACATATTTTGATGTATTTTTCATGATAATATTTATAACCGTTTAAAAAGAAATATGTTTAACTTATAACCATTCTCTTAAAAAAAAATATGATGAAGTAATTTAAAGTATTGTAAAGTTTACTATCAAAATTTAGAGCAATGAAGTAGTTAGAAGAAATTTAAAGAAAAATTTCATTAATAGAAATCCTAAAATATTACAACACTTTTAAGAAAACAAACTTATATATTGCTTGAACCGGGATTATTTTTACAATTTTTTCTATTATGTCCCGACATGCGACATCTGCCACATCTTGGGGGAGAATCCGGATTTCGATAATCCATTTCCCCCCAAAATCTTGGCCCTGTTTCCTACCCCGTTCATTGTTCATGTTTGGAGGATGAAATGTTAAATTATAATAAACATCCCTCCAAAAGTTCTCATGCTCGATCGGATGAAAATTCGATTGGTATGTTCTTCTATACATTTCTTACGAATATATATCCGGCACATAAGTATCTGCTCTCGTACCATTTTCTCTACAAACTACAAAAGCATGACAACAAGGCAATGTATGTGCTTGTCATTCACCGCAACTACATGATTTATTATTCATTTATAATGTATAGACATTATTACGGTACCATCAACCCGGATTAGAGATCTGACCATGTATATTCCTTCTCGCAGATTGTAAGTTGTAACTTTATATTCTCTTGATTTTAATTCAATTTGCAGGAACTTGTCAAATATTCTGGTTGGAAATGGATGCACACAATTTTGGGCCTCTTCACGGTGTTGGTGAAAGTACCTAACAAGTTTGTTGAATATTAATTCAACTAAGACTTTTAAAGGTAAGACCCTAAGTTTCTTCAACACACTGTTAAATGCTTCCAAAATATTAGTTGTCATAATTCCGTGTCTGTGCCCGTCATCATGCAATATTGTCTAGGTCTATCTTTACCAAATAAATGCAAGCATCCACATTTCTGTCTTGGATCTCACGCATAACACGTTCAAATTTCCACTGCTTCGATTTCGTTCTGATTTGCCACATTAAGCTTTTTAATTTGGTGTTTTTGAAGGTCTTGTTGAAATTTGCTTGAATGTGACGTAAACAAAACCTATAAACTGCGAATGAAGGTTGCCACAAAGATTGATTTGGAATAGCAGATAAAATTCCTTTCCGGAGATCAGAAATAAGACATACGTGTCGATATTTGACAACATGTTCTCGGAGATGTTTAAGAAACCAATTCCAACTTTCGGACGACTTTTTATCAATAATTGCAAAAACAAGTGGGGAACAAATGATTATTGGCATCCCATGTACGTGCAATTTATAGTACACCCTTATATGGTCCTCGTAAGTGTGTGCCATCCACAGAAATCACCGGCCGACAATATTGAAATCCTTCTACACAAGGCGAGAAATACCAGAAAAGAAATTTGAAAAGTTTAGGGTTTTTAGAATTCCAATGTTATAGTGATGCAAGTTTAGGGTTTAGGGTTTAGAACTTCAAGTACAAAATTAAGTTACTTATTAGTACACAATTTCAAATGTTCATGGTTTAAGGTTTTAGGGTTTAGAATAAAATGTTTAGAATTTTAGGGTTTAGTGTTTAATATATCAAATTTAGGGTTTATACTCTACGGTTTAAGATTTTAAGATTAGGATTTTATAATTTTAATCATATAAATGCTGTTACATATAGTTTAGGGTTTATGGATTCAAGGTTTAGGATTTTAATATTACAGTTTTAAAGATTTAATCATGTAAATGCTATATTTTATATTGTACGCCCTTTAGGGTTTTAATCATATAAATGCTACATTTTATAATTTAGGGTTTACAATTTAGAAATTCAATATTAGGGTTTTAGGATTTTACGATTTATGAATTCAATATAAGGTTTTAGGGTTTAGGGTTTATGAATTCAATATAGGGTTTACGGATTAGGGTTTACCCTATCCCTATCTTTTAAAAAAAAAAAATAAAAGTCTTCATAAACTTAAATAATAATAACATAAAATTATGTAAATGCTAACAATACAATATTATATGAAAATTAATGGAACAATATAAACATGCTAGAAATATTTACAAAAAATAAACAATCACGATTTATGACAAAAACAAAAATAAATTATATAATAGCATAATCAATGTGATGCCCCCAACCCTGCCACTAGGTCAACTGCGGCTGAGTAGGGCATCTACGTGCCTCTCGGCACTAAATTATAAGCTCCAGAATAAAACAAAACCCTAGTACAATACTAACAGGTATATACACAAAGTACGCGGAATACTTAAGTAAATTAGATACTACTGGTGCGCTCAAAACACAGGATCCTAAAAAAAAAACTTCTCATTTTCGTTTTATTATAAACACAAAAGTATCTTACATCAACAACTTACATAACAACATAAAAAGAAACTCTACAGACGATTCGAGTCTAAAAAGATAAAACATAAATATATGCCCTTCTGGGGAGATTTGATCCAAAAACTCCTGGCCTAAAACTTTAGTGGCTTGCTGGGCCCCAGACCGTTCCGAGCTAATCTGAGAAGAAAATATGATATGGAAAAACGTGAGCGCGAACGCTCAGTGACTCCACGTGTGTGTGTGTGGTAGTGATTTCTTAAAACCATGACGATGCCATTTTACAAAACAGTTCATGTGATGTTATAAGAAAAGTATTTCTTTTACTATTTTAACAAAACTGATGCTTGAACCTACATGAGGGTTTCGAGCGCAGCTGGGAAGTCTGAGCGAATCAAGACACATCAGCGCAGCTTCTACGCCCCAAATTTAAAAGAACATGCAATGCAAAAGTGGGGCTCCACAGACAAAGTCCGGATCCCCAAAACGAGGCCATGGAACCAAGTTCCGGCATCTCGTAGTCAATACCCGCCAAACAATATACGAGCGCTCGATTACAAACAACTGCACTCCCATATCACTGGTCAAAATAGGCTACCGACTCCTGGGGCACCTACCAGGTCTGCCCTAGGACCAACATCGATGCCGAGCCCCTCCTGACTCTCCACTAGGCAGTCGAACCCCACCACAGAGCATGATGCAGTGTCCACGTAAACTGATTGGGCCACACCCTCCGCGGTCTACGGCCCTCTTAAAGTGGATCCACGCTCAGTCAAAAACCCGTCCACGTCATCGGAAGAGGCCCTAATACGGGGGATTAGCCACGTACAGTGCAATCCGCTAACGCGTCCGTTCACTTGATTTTCAACAAACTTTAACCCTGGTCGGAATGAAGTTTTCATATGTATTTACAAATCAAAGGGCCATTTGCCCGGCCATAATAACATATTCAAGTCATAAACATTTCAGAGCACAAAAAAAAAATCCTCATCCGCCATTCATCACATGCTTATGCAATTTCACAATTATGCCAATGCCAGATCTATATTCATGCATATCAAAATACGTAACTTTTCAAGCTAGAACATTTTCCCATATATAAATATTTCCGAAAATCTGCGTACAACAAACTTCTTATGCACCACCGTAATAGTCTGTTTTAAAAGAAACAACTATATGGAGCACCGCTCCTATGCATTTTTCTAGGAAACACGTAACACATTAGGGAGAACATCTCCAAAAACACGCTGAGAAATATCATTCCAAAAATAACAATATTTTGTAAAGGTTAAAAAAAAAAACATATTTATATGTCTTGTAATATTTGAAATAAAATGGAGTTTATGGACTCATCTGGATGTAGATCTGGTGCTAAGATCCTACAAAATAATAATGCAAAAATAATTAATACTTGGGTATCGATCAAATAATCTTATTCCCTAAATAATATCGAAATCTTTCGAAATGAACTTTAGGATGTATATATACCTATATAATGATACCTATATAATGATATATATACTTATATAATTCTTTAAAAAGATCGAAAAATCCTATACTCTAAAAAAAAAAATACTCTCCCAAGAAACCATAATTAACTATATATTTTATACTAAAAATCCATTTAAAATATTGAAATCTTAAAATAAATAACTAGCTTAAAAATATATATATAATCTAACTAGAAATAGATCTCACTATATATTAAAGAAAACAAACAAATAATACCCTTAAACTATACATATATATATATATATGTATAGATATTATAGTGAAATTACAAAGGAAAGAAAAGAATAAAAAAAATAAAAAAAAGAATACCATGCAAACTAACCTTATTAGGGAACTAATATGAGAATATATATGGCTACCCTTTTTTTTTTTTTTGCTTCAAAGAAAGAAAGAAAAGGAAATGGTAATGCATGCATATATATATATATATATATATAGAGAGAGAGAGAGAGAGAGAGAGAGAGAGAGAGAGAATAAGTACCATGCAAACTAACCTTTTTTTTTTGGGAGAAAATACCTGCCCTTTTTTTTGTTTTATTCAAAGAAGAAACGAAAATGCATTCATCTATATATATAGAGTAAGGCGGCTAATGGGGGAAAAGAAAAGAAAAGAAAAAAAAACAACAAATGACAGGTGGTGGTTTGAGGTGGCGACGGTTTTCTTAATTGTTAAGTTTTTTTTTTTTATTTGAAATCCCTATATGAAAATGTCAAGTATTTAAATTTCTAAAATAAATATACTAGGTATTAAAAATAAAATCCACTTAAAGACATTTATAAACCTTAATAATAAAACATCAATAATATAATAAAATTTTGTTCCTATTCCTAAATATCTCCAAAATACTACTAAATGCCAAAAACACTATATCCCACCATATAGATCAAAACTCTATTTTCATCACGTTCTTAATTTTAAAGTCATTCTAGGTGCTTACGGAATAGGGTGTTACATTCTACCCTCCTTAAAAGAAATTTTGTCCTCGAAATTGAATAGTTACATACCTATAAGCTCTGGATACTTTTTCTTCAAGTACTCCTCAGTTTCCCAGGTTGCCTCTTCGATCCCATGATGTCTCCATACCACTTTACACATTGGAATCTGTCTCCCGCGTAACTCTTTGACGCTTCGTTCTATAATCTCAGTTGGTTTTTCTTCATATGACAGATCAGCTTGTAATTCCAATTGGTCATCATTGAGAACATGATCAGGTGCAGGATGATACTTCTTTAATTGTGATACATGGAACACATCATGTATACCCATCAGTTTATTTGGTAAGGCGAGTCGGTATGCTACTTTACCAATCCTGTCAATAATTTCAAACGGTCCGATATATCGGGGGCTTAGCTTTCCTCTCCTCGGATATCGCATCTTCCCGTGATGTGGTGTAAGTTTTAAGAAAACTCGATCTCCTACACTAAACTCCAGATCCCTTCTTCGATTGTCGGCATAGCTCTTCTGTCTACTTTTAGCTGTCCGAAGCCGGTCTTGAATTATCTTAACTTGTTTCTGCATCTCCTCCAATTCCGGCATCAAGTTTCTTTGCCTCCAATGGGATCGAACTCCGACTTCATCCCAATACAAAGGTGTTTTGCATCTCCTACCATACAATGCTTCAAATAGTGCCATTCCTATCGAAGAGTGGTAGCTATTATTATAAGCAAACTCAGCACAAGCAAGATTGTCACCCACTTATTTCCAAAGTCTAAGGCGCAAGCTCTTAACATATCCTCTAGGGTTTGAATTGTTCTTTCAGACTGTCCATCGGTTTGGGGATGTGCTGTGGTGCTATAACTTAGATTGGTCCCCATAGCTGCCGGGAACTTAGGCCAAAACCTTGAGGTAAACCTTGGGTCTCTATCGGATATAATATCAATGGGTACTTCCATGAAGTCGGACAATCTCATCTACATAAATCTGTGCCAACTTGTCCAAAGGGTATGACATGTTAATGGCAATAAAATGAGCCACTTTTGTTAAACGATCAACGATTACCAGATAGCATCCTTATATCCCTTGGTCCGGGGCAATCCTGTGACAAAGTCCATTGTCACATGATCCCATTTCCATTCGGGAACAGGTAGCGGTTGTAGTAGTCCCTCTGACTTTTGATGTTCCGCCTTGACCCTTTGACATGTAAGACATGCCGCTACATACTCCGCAATTTCTCTCTTCATTCCGTTCCACCAAACCTTTTGCTTTAAGTCTTTATACATCTTATTCTCTCCAAGATGCATTGAATACATACTTCTGTGGGCTTCCTCTAGAATCTTGCGCTTAAGTTCAGTATCATTGGGTACACATAACCGATTCCGAAAGTACAGGCTCCCATAAGCTTCTAATGTTCGAAAATATTCCAATCCCTTAGCTTCCACACAATTTTTGAACTCTTGGAACTCCTTATTACTTTTTTGGGCACTTCTAATATCCTATTGTAGGGTGGATGCTAAGCTAAGACTTGATATCTTTGCTTTTCTACTCAATGCATCCGCCACCATATTCGCCTTTCTTGGATGATAGTTAATCGGGCATCGATATTCTTCCAGCAGTTCCATCCATCGACGTTGTCTCATGTTCAAGTCCTTCTGAGAAAAAAGATACTTTAAACTCTTATGATCAGTAAATATCTCATACTTAGCCCTATACAAGTAGTGTCGCCACTTCTCAAGTGCAAACACGATGGCTGCTAATTCCAAATCGTGTGTCGGATAATTTCGTTCATGATCCTTCAACTTTCTTGAAATATATGCGACAACATTCCTGTCTTGCATCAACACAGCTCCTAGACCTTCTCCTGAAGCATCTATATACAATGAAAACTCCTTGTTTGGATCGGGTAATGTTAACACTGGTGCCGACATCAGTCGGTTCTTCAATTCTTGAAAACTCCTCTCACACTTTTTCGTCCACTCAAACTTGATTGCTTTTCTGGTTAATTGGGTTAGAGGTCCAGCAATCCTTGAAAAGTCTTTTATGAATCTCCGATAGTATCCCGCCATACCTAAGAAACTACGTACTTTAGTTGCTGTTTTGGGTTGTGTCCAATAGGCCACTGCTTCTACTTTTGCTGGATCTACCGAGATTTCTTCCTGGGTGATAACATGTCCTAGGAAAGTAACTTGACTCATCCAGATCTCAAATTTGCTAAACTTAGCATATAACTTATGCTCCCGTAGGGTTTGTAACACTTTTCGAAGATGTTGTTCATGAGCTTCAGGGTTGGGTGAATAAACAAGAATATCATCAATAAAAATCACCACAAACTTATTCAGGTAAGGACTAAAGACTCTATCAGGTCCATAAATGTCGCAGGTGCGTTAGTTAATCCAAACGGCATAACCACAAACTCTTAATGCCCTTATCGTGTGTTGAAAGCCGTCATCGGAATATCATTTTCTCTTATCCTGACTTGATAATACCCCTGTCTCAAGTCCAATTTGGAAAAACATCCTGCTCCTCGGAGTTGGTCAAATAATTCATCAATGAGGGGTAGTGGATATTTGTTCTTGACTGTCACATTATTCAATCCTCTGTAATCTATACACATCCTTAGGGTTCCATCCTTCTTCTTTACAAACAAAACTGGCTCACCCCAAGGAGATGTACTTGGACGAATATATCTTTGCTGCAACAGTTCTTGTAGTTGCTTTTTCAACTCTTTTAGTTCCTCCTGTGCTATCCGATATGGAGTTCGAGATATTGGTTTAGCATCAGGTACCAACTCTATGCCGAACTCCATTTCTCGATCTGGGGGTAGTGTCGTCAACTCCTTAGGAAAAACATCCACAAACTTCCTCACTACAGGTACTGTATCTAATTTTACCTCCTCCTTAGGCTTGTTGAGTAAATATGCCAAGTACCCTTGACATCCTTTCCATAGCAACTTTTTGGCTTTCATGCCAAACAAAAAGAGATTCTCCTGTTTTGTTCGCTTCCCTTGGAACACCAGGGTTGGCATACTCGGTCGGCTAAACTTAACCAACTTTCGTCGACAATCTACTTGGGCATAATGTTTAGACAACCAGTCCATCCCAAGTATCACGTCATATCCCTCCAATGGTAAGGCAATTAAATCTCTGGATAAAACCGCATTCTCGACACATATGTCACAATCAGGGTACTTTACCTCAGTTATCTTATTCACGCCCATAGGAGTGCTAACTATCAACTGGTAATGCATGTTAACAGAAGGTATAGGAATATGTTTTATAAAATGCAAACTCACAAAAGAATGCGTAGCTCCAGGGTCAATGAGTACTCTTGCTAGTTGAGAAAAGATTTTTATCATACCTTCAACTATCTCTGCTTCAGTATCTACGGGCAATCCATCCAGTGCATAAACTTTAGCTTTTACTTGTGGCTTATTATTCCTTCTTTCTGTTGTTCCTCTCATGACCGGGGTCGGCCTGCTTTTCTGGACATCTCCGGGGGTACTTGTTGCATCTCAGGGCACTGGTCCTTGGTATGCCCTGGTTTTCCACACTTGAAACATAATCTTAACTTCTGATAACATATTTCAGCCACATGCCCACTTCGTCCACAGTATGTACATATTCTGTGGGATCCTCCAGGGATTAGGGTTGGTCGGCCTTCATTTCCAGTCCTTTGTTCACCACGGGATCTCTTGAAATCTCTAGGTTTCCATGGTCCGTGTCCAGGACATTTATATGGAGTCGTCGCTGAACCAATGGCTGTTTTCCTCTGTATAACAGCTTGATCAGCCATCTCCGTTCGCGTGGTAGCTTCAACTGCGGCCGCGAATCCCATCGGTGGCAAGGGAGCTAATGCTCGTTGCAATTCAATCCTTAATCCTTTCACAAATTGTCGCGTCTTATTTTCATCAATGTCTATCAACCTTAAGCAATACTTAGCCAACCTATTGAACTTTGTCGTATATTGGGCAATTGCCAGGTTACCTTGTCTCAATTGCTGAAACTCATCCTCTCGTTCCTCACAAACCCAACGAGGTATGTACTCCTTTTTTAATTCTTCTTGAAAATCGTTCCAGGTCCATGGTTGGTTCTTAAGTGTCCGCACTTCGAAAGCTCTAAGCCACCAATCCTTTGCCATTCCTCGAAGTCTAAAAGCTGCAAACATTACCCTCAGGGCATCCTCATACTTAAGGGTATCATACATATCATTCAACTACTCAAGGAACAGTTTAGCTTTAGTTTCTTGCTCAAATCTCCATAGAACTCCGGGGTCGAAACTTAAGAAGTCGTTCTAGTGTTTCATCTGCTCCAGTGGCTGGTACTTGTTTGTTTCTTCTTGTGGCCATTGAAGTTTCTAACAATTCTGTCATCTTGATCATAAAATTCTCGATTACTTTGTGTGTGGCTTGTTCTGGACGAGGTGTGGCCTCCCTTAGAGGTTCAGACTGTCTATTTTGAGAACTTTCTGACATAGCCTCGTCCGCACGGTTGGGAGATTGTGAACCTGACATGTTTCTAAAAACCAAAAAGTTCCAATACTAATAAACATCTACGGTCATAGATACTTTACGGCAAGTAAACATGAATTCATCCCAGGCACAAACATCAATGCATCCATACAAACATATATATATATAACTCAAAATAAGGATTTTTGGTACAAGTAGTATCAAGATACAATCAGATCATCCTAGTCCTACTACCCAAAAAATATATGGCCAGGTTGCTATGCATATCCAAAACTCGAGGACCTCATACCTACGATCCTAAGCCTACTGCATCAAGTACCAACAAAAATACTACTCGTACCTATCCAAGTGACCAAATATGCACACCTACCTATACTATATCCAACACCTACTCTGCCTACACTGGCTACCAGAACATCCAGGATGGGACTCTAGCTTATCACGTGCTCTATCCACTGAATCTCTAGTAGTTCCAAGGAACTGAGCAATAAACTGCCTGAGCCAGTCCCGCTCGTTAATCAGCTCCATAATCTCTTTCTCTCGGGCTGCATGAGCCTCCTGTGTCTGGGCTAACTCCCTCTCTAATATGGCGGCCCTCGCCGTCTCCTGTCGTCGTGCCTAGCGTGTCGCGTAAAATAAGGCGTCCATTCGAGAAATCTCCTCTCGCAACGCTACAACCTGCTGGCTAGCGGCTTCAGCCCGTTGCTCACGCCACAAGCAATAACCACAGATGTCATACTCTCTGACCCCACCCCAAAGTAGTGATGGTAGTGCTGGAAAAGAAGATACAGACTCCACGGATGGAATAGGGGTAGGGGATGCTGCTGCTGGCATAGTATTTGTTACAAAGGTACCCACACCCTAGTAATTGCCGGTGCCTCTCTCTGTGGTTCGGGCCTCATTTCTGAGTCCGACGTGGGCTCACTAGCCTCTTCTATCGATGTTCCAAATCCTATTCCTGGTGCCACTGGTGCCATCTCTGGTCCTTCTACTGACTCATCATCGGAAAGGTCAATCACTGGAATTGGTTCCCTTTCAGGGACGATCTCCCTAAGGGAATATGAGGATGATGATGATGTAGTCCTGCTAGGCTCATCTACGAGAGTGCCCTCCCTGTATGTCCATCTAAGAGAAGGATGTGCCATCTAGTACCTACAAAACAAAATCTTAGGGTCAGTACTAACCAATAAATCATACGGTTAACCTTAAAGTTTAATCAGTTGACTCTTATAACTTGTCTAAAATCCAACCTTTCAAACCTAGTATCGAACCTAGATGCTTTGATACCACCTGTGATGCCCCCAAACCTGCCACTAGGTCAACTATGGCTGAGTAGGGCATCTGCGTGCCTCTCGGCACTAAATTATAAGCTCCAGAATAAAACAAAACCCTAGTACAACACTAACAAGTATATACACAAAGTACGCGGAATACTTAAGTAAATTAGATACTACTAGTGCACTCAAAACACAGGATCCTAAAAAAAAAAAACTTCTCATTTTCGTTTTATTATAAACACAAAAGTATCTTACATCAACAACTTACATAACAACATAAAAAGAAACTTTACAGACGATTCGAGTCTAAAAAGATAAAACATAAATATATGTCCTTCTGGGGAGATTTGATCCAAAAACTCCCGGCCTAAAACTTTAGTGGCTTGCTGGGCCCTAGACCGTTCCGAGCTAATCTGAGAAGAAAACATGATATAGAAAAACGTGAGCACGAACGCTCAGTGACTCCACGTGTGTGTGTGCGGTAGTGATTTCTTTAAAACCATGACGATGCCATTTTACAAAACAGTTCATGCGATGTTATAAGAAAAGTATTTCTTTTACTATTTTAACAAAACTGATGCTTGAACCTACATGAGGGTTTCGAGCGCAGCTGGGAAGTTTGAGCGAATCAAGACACATCAGCGCAGCTTCTACATCCCAAATTTAAAAGAACATGTAATGCAACAGTGGGGCTCCACAGACAAAGTCCAGATCCCCAAAACGAGGCTATCGGAACCAAGTTCCGGCATCTCGTAGTCAATACCCGCCAAACAACATACGAGTGCTCGATTACAAACAACCGCACTCCATATCACTGGTCAAAACAGGCTACAGACTCCTGGGGCACCTACCAGTTCTGCCCTGGGACCAACCTCGATGTCGAGCCCCTCCTGACTCTCCACTAGGCAGTTGAACCCCACCGCAGAGCATGATGCGGTGTCCACGTAGACCGATTAGGCCACAACCTCCGCGGTCTACGCCCCTCTTAAAGTGGATCCACCCTCAGTCAAAAACCCGTCCACGTCATCGGAAGAGGCCCTAATACGGGGGACTAGCCACGTACAGTGCAATCCGCTAACGCGTCCGTTCACTTGATTTTCAACAAACTTTAACCCTGGTCGGAATGAAGTTTTCATATGTATTTACAAATCAAAGGGCCATTTGCCCGGCCATAATAACAGACAGATTCAAGTCATAAACATTTCAGAGCACAAAAAAAAAAAAATCCTCATCCGCCAGTCATCACATGCTTATGCAATTTCACAATTATGCCAATGGCAGATCTATATTCATGCATATCAAAATACGTAACTTTTCAAGCTAGAACATTTTCCAATATATAAATATTTCCGAAAATCTGCGTACAACAAACTTCTTATGCACCACCGTAATAGTCTGTTTTAAGAGAAACACCTATATGGAACAGTGCTCCTATGCATTTTTCTAGGAAACACGTAACACATTAGGGAGAACATCTCAAAAAACACGCTGAGAAATATCGTTCTAAAAATAGCAGTATTTTGTAAAGGTTAAAAAAAAAACATATTTATATGTCTTGTAATATTTGAAATAAAATGGAGTTTATGAACTCACCTGGATGTAGATCTGGTGCTAAGATCCTACAAAATAATAATGCGAAAATAATTAATACCTGGGTATTGATCAAATAATCCTATTCCCTAAATAATATCGAATTCTTACGAAATGAACTTTAGGATGTATATATACCTATATAATGATACCTATATAATGATATATATATATACTTATATAATTATTTAAAAAGATCGAAAAATCCTATACTCTAAAAAAAGATGTACTCTCCCAAGAAACCATAATTAACTATATACTTTATACTAAAAATCCATTTAAAATATTGAAATCTTAAAATAAATAACTAGCTTAAAAAAAAAAAAAATAATCTAACTAGAAATAGATCTCACTATATATTAAAGAAAACAAACAAATAATACCCTTAAACTATACATATATATAGATATTATAGTGAAATTACAAAGGAAAGAAAAGAATAAAAAAAAAGAATACCATGCAAACTAACCTTATTAGGGAACTAATATGAGAATATATATGGCTGCCCTTTTTTTTTTTTTTGCTTCAAAGAAAGAAAGAAAAGGAAATGGTAATGCATACATATGTATATATATATATATATAGAGAGAGAGAATAAGTACCATGCAAACTAACCTTTTTTTTTAGAAAATGGCTGCCCCTTTTTTTGTTTTATTCAAAGAAGAAATGAAAATGCATGCATCTATATATAGAGAGAGTAAGGCGGCTAATGGGGGAAAAGAAAAGAAAAGAAAAAAAAAAAAAAGCAAATGACGGGTGGTGGTTTGAGGTGGCGACGGTTTTCTTAATTGTTAAGTTTTTTTTTTTATTTATTTTTAAATCTCTATATGAAAATGTCAAGTATTTAAATTTCTAAAATAAATACACTAGGTATTAAAAATAAAATCCACTTAAAGGCATTTATAAACCTTAATAATAAACCTCAATAATATAATAAAATTTTATTCCTATTCCTAAATATCCCCAAAATACTACTAAGTGCCAAAAACACTGTATCCCACCATATAGATCAAAACTCTATTTTCATCACGTTCTTAATTTTAAAGTCATGCTAGGTGCTTACGGAATAGGGTGTTACAATCAAACCCAAACATTTCAACAAATCACATTTCCAATAGAAACAAATAGATTAATAGCATATTCAAAATATACACAAATTTACCAATAGCAACTCTAACATAATCATAAAAACCCTAACTTGATTAATTATACAAATAAAATTCAATAACAACAACTTTAAATCATAAACCCTAAATCCACATTTACAAAAATAAAACCCTAAAAATAATCAAAATAAAATTCAAAAAAATAATTCAACGAGTACCACAATAAACAACAATTTTCAGATAAATAATAATAAAATTAAAACATAGTACACAAAAAATTTAAAACAATTATAAACATAAGAAATTTACCCGAAAATTTTAATAAATTGAATTTAGCGTTATTTGGTTATTTGGTTGAGCTTTCTCTACCGTTTTCCACTCCAAAACTCTAAAACATTCGTACTCCAGAGGAGGTGCTGTCGACCCAAACATGAGTTTCAGAAATCGAACTTGTGATAAATTTTGACTGTAAAATTATAAAATATAAGGAAAGGTGAGAAATTTAAATTGTAAAAAATTCGAAAATACAAGTAAAGAGAAGAAGAGGAAAAGAAGAAAAGGGAGAGAACAAGAGAAGGAGGGAAGGATGCATACCTTATCGGAAAGAGAAGCAGCGGAAATGGAGAAAATGGTGGTCTGAAATGAGGAGCAGCAGCGGCGTAGGCTGAAGATGAAAGAAAAATGAGATGCGGCAGCAATAGTAGAAATGGTGGTGTGAAATAAGGAGCAGCGGCGATGCGGGAAGATTAAAGAAAAATGAAAGAGAAATGGGAGCTGCGGCTAGGGTAAAGGATTTCTATAACATAATAACGCACAACAGTTGTGCGTTATAATGGATAATAACGCATAAACATTATGTGTTATTAGTAACGATAACGCGCACTGATTGTGCGTTATCAACCACCTCAACGCCAAACTCAGCCATCTCGTCGCCACGTCCCCACCACATCAGTAAACAAGATTAGCACATGGATTAAATTGGTTATTACTGATAACACACAATGATTATGCGTTATCTCAAGTCATAATGCATAACCATTGTGCGTTATGGCCTGTTCAGTGATAAAAAAAAATTATTGGCTACTTTAGTAGCTATATTTTAAAACAAGACTAATTATATCAAAAAACCCACAAAGTTATATCTTTCTCTTATCAAGCTTCATTGATAATATTGTTCCATCTCTACTTTTGTATTTTATATTGTGATCAAAGGTTTTGTAAAAAAACTCTTTTTGGTGATCCTTTGATATTTAGTATTATTTTGCGATCTTTGAGGTTTGTGCGCAAAATTCTTGAAGGGTGACCCTCATTGTGGTTTCTTTGTAAAAACTTGTATTTAGTGAAATTGTGAAATCAATGAGTTAAATCTCAAGGAAGTGGATGTAGTTCTATAGAGAGAGTGAACCATTATAAATCTTTTGTCTCTATTTTGTAGTTTGTACAATATCTTTATGTTTATTGTTTAATTCTTGTTCATAAAAGAGATTTTATTTGGTTAGAAATTTTATTAAAAAAAGTTATTAAATTCTTCTTCAAACAAAATCGAACGTTCTATTTATAACTGTTCAAAAGTTTTTAACTAGCAAAAAACTTTATTCACCCCCCTCTAAGGTTTTTCATCTTCCTCTCTGCGACTGCTGAAGCCACTTCTTCCTCTTTGATCTTTCTTCCTTAAATGATCATTCATAATCTACCTTTAATATGCTCTCTCTCTCTCTCTCTCTCTCTCTCTCTCTCTCTCTCTCTCTCTCTCAACTGATTGTTCATGTTCAAATGGTGCCTAAAGTCGTCGTTGCTACTCTCTATTTTGCTCTCTTGGTCTTTCCTTTTCTAATCTAATTTGCGAGTGTGAATTACTTCTTAGAGGAGAAGATTTTTTCTTTTTTGGTTTCTTTTCTGTATGGCTGGATAAAATTGTGTGCTTTTTTGTTATTGCAAAAAATATTCCAATGGTAAATTCACAAATTTTATTTATATTTTATAATTTAGTTAACTGCTAACTAACAATGATAAATCTCTTATCTTTTAACTGTTGTGACCAAAGTGCTTTACTACCTAACTTGCATGAGCATCGTTCAATACATGTTCTAATACACTTTTGTTTAATTAGTAATTTAAGGATGTGTAACATAGAGAGTGTATTATCAAATCGAATCATATGTATCATTTCCGTGTACTATTTTGTGTACCATTCTTAATTTTAGTATACTAAGGGAAAAGATAAATCAGAAGAAAAATATATTCCCTTGGGTAAAATATATACTACCATATTTGGAGTTTCATAATGTGAATGAGTTTAACTTTTGAGAATTATTAGTTAGTGATGCACTAATTGAGTAGGGATATTTTTAGAAAAAAAGTTTATAAAGAGAACTTAACCTTATATTATGAAACCTTAAATATGGTAATTTAACCTTATATTATGAAATGGAGGTAGTAAGAAGTTTTAGAACCATTGAAGATGGTCAAGAATATAAGGGTTTGTATAACTTTTAATAAGTATTTATTAATTTTTTTTTATCTTTATCCATTTTTCTACCAATTTATTTCACTCGCTCTATATATGTATTTCTCCATTTATGAAGATTAGAAAACGTATTGTAATTAAAAAATTGTCTTATTTTTAAGACGCTTAATATGTGTGTAAAAATCTATAATTCTTCACATTTGTGACCGAAAGAAATAAATACTACCTCCGGTCATAAATATAAGTATTTTTTTATTTATGGATACAAATTAATATTTTTGAAATAAAGATGTTTTTAATTTAAAATATCTAATTACTATTTTCTCTTTTTCCTCACCCATTTTTAAAGTATAAGACTATCTAATTCCAAGGATAAAATAAATGAGGATATGTTTGGAAAAGAAGCCTTAAATTGTCTTAAAAAAAGCAAAAGAACTTATATATTTGACCAGATTCAATCCTTCTAACGACTATTCATCCACTATAACTTAACTATATTTGTAGTAGTCACAGACTAGGGAAGTGGTACAATCATGCACAAAACTACATTGAAAGAATGGGGCCAACCGTCCCCCTTTTGCTAGAAAAGTGCCATAGAGTTACTAAAATGGGGCAGAATTTGAAGAAAATGAAGGGGCAAACTAGCAAATTTTGTTTGCAAATGGTTATGATTATTTAGAAAATTATGGAAAATGATTGATATATATTATATATTTTTGTTAAATTTGGAATTGTTTGAGCAGTCTTTATACTAGAAAGTGTCCATTATATAGACGGAATTCTGGTAAAATTTGTAGTGTAATTTCGCCCCCATCCTTCTAATCATAATTCCGTCCCTGGGTACAATGATCCTGTGTGGTATATTATGAGGTGTATTAATTTCTTTTAATCAGTATGAGATGTATTAATCCGGTTGTAAAAACAGAGGTGTATTAGTCTATTGTGACTAGGGCTGTAAATAGGACGGGTCTTACCCGTACTCGATCGGGTTTATACCCATTTATAGTGGGTAAGGTTCAAAACTTATTCTGCGGACCTGGACCCGAATCCATATAACTTCTATTAAATGGGTTCTATTAAATGGGTTTGGATAGTTTATGATGATATCCAGACCTAATTATATGTATACCTGCTATAATAAAATAATATATTTATATATTATATTATTTTTATATTTTTTTATAAACGCATAATTTCTTTCCCCTAATTAAGGCCCTACGTCAGATTTACAGGTTTGTTTCCTACTTAATTAATTTTTTCTTTATATACTATAGTTAATGTTGGCGATTTATTTATTTTTTATTTTATTCTAGTTTTAAATTTAGATTCTAGAATTGAGATGGTTTATATCCCTATAGAATAGCTAAAATCTTGGCTTTGCCGTTTCTCGTTTTTACCAAAATAGTAATTATTTAAAAAGCTGTTGTATGGTATATAACTAATTATTTATCATTTAATTAATCTCTTTATTTTTATATATATATATTTTATTTAATAGGAAAAAATAAAAAACAATAGACAAATACAAGTACACTCGAACTCTAATGAGGCCCCAAAAAATCAGAGTCTGGTCAATAAATTTTATAGCCGACAAATCTAAATTTAGATTTAGATCCATATTTAGGTCTAAATTTTATACAATAAGTAAGGTTATCGGTCTCAGACCTGTTTACCCCTAACCGTGACCGCCTAACTTGAGGTGTACCCCTTTTGCATACTACCCAACACTAAATCCTGTCCGTTTCCTTGTCCAGTTGTCCTCTCCTTTTCACTCTTCGAGTATTCTTCCTCCCATTTCCATTGCCTCAGTCCAAACGGAGAGAAGAGAGCAGGTTAAACACTGCGACATCTTCTCGTTTTTCAGTTCTGCTTTCTTTTCTTCGGCTCAGCAACAAATTCTGATTTGGGAAATTCTCATTCTAATTAGTGATTAATCATAAGTGAATTCAGTGAAAGGGACTCGGGAAACTGGTCCGCCTGCCGCTCTAATCTGCGGCTCGATGATGATGGGAGAAGTGGTACGCTCTGTAGCATAAATCATATCATTGTGCTTACGGGAAAAAAAAAAAAAAAAAAGAAACAGAGAAGAAAGAAATTCAGAATTCTTAGTGGTTATCAAATTCTGTCTGCATGCTTCTTGTCGACGCAATTATTATACAACTGTTTAAATGTTTAATTATGAGAATTGAATGGTAAATTTCTTCGTGATTGATTTTGCGTGTCAGAATTTTGTACAAGAGGAAGACGTTCGGTTGGAGACTACCCGTGCTAGATGTATGAATTTACACAATCGATCTTTTCCTTTTCTTTTGGATGAATGCCATCATTCTTCTAATTCGTAATTTTATTTGTTCTCTTTTAAGAGAGTTCACCTTTCTGTAGAAAATAAAAAGGGGTTTAATGACTTCTTTCTGTGCAGTTTCAAATTTGCTTAAAAGGCATGGAGAATTAACAGAGCGGCTTTCTAGGTATTGTTATATGAAAATTCAGACTTTTCTGGCAATATGATGCTTAACTCTACCATGCTACTGTTGTTTGCTTCTCCAAGCTTGATTATAGAGTTTACTCTTATTAAAAAGATAAATATTGTTTAAGGCTGAATATGGTATCATCGCTCCATATGCAATATTATTACCAATCAGTGCTGTTATCTTTATTAAAGAAGAAGAAGGACATTTCCCCTTCCTTCTTTTTCATCAGGCAATTTACCATCAATTTTATCTACATGTGGAAAATTTATTTTTAAATGCCTAAAGTTTGATCACTGAAATCTTAACTCAAAATCAATTCCCATTCCATAAATTCGCCTTTTAAAGGAAAAAAAACTTAGAATTGTAAATTATGAGCTTCCATTATCCCTTAAAAGCATAAGGGGAGCAAAAGAGCACAAATAAATTGAAGTTCAGGAAAGCACTCCCATGCTTTTGTAGCTCTTCCTAGTGTAGGGTCAATGCTAGCCCTTTTGTTTTGAGTGTTCTTATCTTTTCTAGTGCGAATGTAAGGCTTTTAATGCAGTAGCTAGCTTCTGTTAGGCCTCTTAAGAAAGAATGTAATTGTCTTGAGGCTCTAGATATTGAAATTTCTAGCTTGATTTGGTTTGGTCACTGTAGACTAGAAGCATGAAAGACTTCTTGTTACTAGTCTACATTCAAATTCCCGCTAATATGCATAAACTGTGGAATTATGGTGAACTTTGCCCTATGTCCTATTGTAGAAGTGTACAGATATGAAAACCTTGATTATTAACTTCTTTTTCCATCATAAACATATCTTTAAGTTCTGCTTTCTGTTTAGTGTGTCAGCTTCTGGTATACACATGTTCATGTTAAAATTAAAGGACGTTTGATTGGTCGTAAACTTCATCCTTTAATAAGCATGAGAATAGATCAAGGAGGGGCTTGTTTTTGGCCTTGAGGCACCATAGCTCTTTTAAAACAGGGATCAGATTACCAGTTGAGGAGCATTTGATATCTATGGACACTAAGAACAAAAGCTACTGAAGAAAAGGTTGTGGTGTAAAATTGGAGGAAGGATCCAAAAGATGGAGCTCTAGTATGGGCAGATTTTAGAAGTTTTATAAACATACACATGCTTACTGGGTAGATTTTAGAAATTTTATAAACAAGGACATGCTTACCATATTGGGAGGCTTTACAATGTTCAACAAACTTGTTGTATTGCAATCTCTGACATTATTATCTCCATTTATTTACTTAGTGTTTCTGGAAGAGACAAAAATATGCTCCATCACTAGATGTATATTGATAAAGTTAAACTTAATGTGTGAACAGAAGTTACGAATTATAATAGATAAGATGGCAAGCTTTTAAAAACTTTTGTCTTTATAGGGACTCGGACAAGATGATTTTTGAGCGATTACAGAAAGAATTTGAAGCTGCACGCGCTTCTCAAACGCAAGGTATCTTTGTGGTCATAATCTTTTTTCAGTTAGGTACTTTGTTGATAGTTCAAGTAAAATATTAATGGCTTCTGTTTAGTTTCACTCTATTTGTATTTTATGTCATCAATATGCCAGCCTCTGATTTGAATCCTCCCTCCTTTTGTTTTACAAATTACTGATGGAGTCTACATTAGTACATTTATATTCAACCCTTTTTTTCTTCGATTTTAGTAAGTCCTGCACAATATTTTTTTTTAAAGATCAGTATTGTCTTTTGTTTTATCCATTTTCCTTTTTCCGTTTACTTATCTATGCTTGGATTACAAAATACTACTTAAGCTTTGTACCGCTGCCATGCAGGACTCTCACCTTAAGCTTTGGTCTTCTAAGTGCTAAAAAATGATCGGACCATTAAACAGAGCCTAGATCCTCCTTCAAACCTTTATTTATTTTTTCCCCAATATGTGATCCTTGAAGTTATTTGCCATTAAGTCATTTTTATTTCTATTTTGTTTTTATATTTTTTAAATGTTGCACTGGTGGAACGCTTTGAGGAAAGATTTAGGCTAAACTTTTTCTCCTTTTCTTCTCTGGGACCCACATTTTCTTTTAAGAAAATTTAACTTTTTTCGAAACCAAACTGTAATCTAAATACGCCCTTAGAGTTGCAGTTTGGTTAAGGACAACATTCTAGAAGGCTCAAGCTAGGATGAACCATTATGTAGACAAGAAAGGTAATGAAGAATGCGAAGTAGGATTAGCTCAAGCAGTGAATGGATATAAAGTAATTAATCCCTTAAGTAAAGAACCCATGCAGTAAATAAATATATTGAAGATTGTAAAATTCCTGCACATGATCTAGATCATTCTCATTCACTATTTATGCTAAATCTGACTTTGCTTTCTTTATCACTTGCTCTTGTATGCAAAATAATTCATTCTCAACTGTGATTTATAGGTTATATTATTATATTTTTTTCCCTGAATTATTCAGTTTTTAATGATTTCCTGACTTCAAGGTACTGGTCACTTAGTTAATAGTTTTAAATCAGAAGGACTCAGTCATCCTAACCTGTAATTCTTCCGTTTTAAAATTAATGATTTCCTGATGTCAATGTACTCTGATCACTTTAGTTAATGGTTGGAAATCACAAGGATTTATGGCCTGTTTGATAACACAATTAAGCGCATAAAACTAAGAGTGTTTGATAAAAACATTATTAAATGCTTACTTTTAGGTGCATTTGATAACAGTTATTGCAAATCACTTAATCGTTTAAGATGTGCTTAATTTTAGTTATAAATTTTAAGTGAAACCAAAGTAATTTACCTCTGAACTCTGAGATCTGAATATGAATTTTGATGTCCAATCATTACATTTTTTATACATTAGTATGGACTTCAATCACATTAACAATAAATATTCAAAATAAAATTATTTAATAAAATAAATTTCTTACTCTAGAATAAAAAGATATTAATATCTCACCAATTCTAGAAAGTTCATCTATAATACTTTTTACCAATTAAAAAAGTGGTACATAGTTAATAAACCTTAAGTTTTATATTCTCAAAAGTATTTCGGTATAAAATCAATATCTTGTTCTTCGTTGACAAAAGAAAATTCTAAATTTTACTTTTACCAGTATGATATTTCTAAAAGTAATATTAAAAATGTTAAAACTAAAGCTCTTTGTTCAACAATTTTTCCGAGCAAATATGAACTTTGAAATTTTTAGTTCAGAACTTACTAAAAAATAATGATCACATATTAATTAATTCAGTTTCAGATTTAGATTTGAGATTTCAAATTCTTCGTCAGAGTTCAGATTCATAATTTATAACTAAACATTTCAGGCCATAGTCTTCAAATTTTGGTTTTATTGAACAAGCCCTTGTCATTCTAGCCATTGTTTAGTTATTGAATGGTTAGACTAATTATGAGTTCCTATCGTTGTAGAAATAGTAATGAGGCTTTTGTTTTCTTTAGGTGTGCCTATTACTGTTGTGTCTATTGCTGTGGAGGGAAGTCTCTTACATTCTGCTCCTTTCATCTAAATTTGAATGTTCACCTTTCTATTTTAGTTTATCTGAAAACAAATGTTTATTGTTCTTAACATAAAAATATACTCTCTTTAAATTCTCATAACTAACCTGCCTCATTCAAGAGATTTTAGCTCCCCTAACATATGGTTCCTACCACTAAACTCTTTAACTAGTCAGGATATTACTGAATATACTTATGATCAAACTATTCTCCTTAATTTGTGCTAAGTCAAAACTGAACAATCAATCTTGCTCAATGAGAGTATGTGCTTATTTAGTGTTCGGTGCTGGACAAAGTAGGGGTATCTTCGTCTTGCTACAGCCAGTGGATGAACTTAAACTTCAGTTTTAGATGTGGTGAATAGCTAAAATGATAAGAAACAAGATTGTAATGTATTTTTGAGCGAGAAATTTCAGTTTTTCTCACACCCGTTGATCCCCCAAAAGATGAACAAACCAAAACCCCTCAAGACCCCTAAAAACCCCTAGAGAGCTAAGCTCTAGAACCCAAAGGAGATAGCAAGAAGAGGAACTCTCATGAAGCTAATAAAACCCTAGAATAACAAAGATTCTAGAACCCCATTAACATTCATCAAAGGATTCCAAACAACCAAGTAGGAACCCTAGAGTAACAAAGACTCTGAAACCCCTAAATGAGTTGAATAGAAAAATGATCCACTAGAAATCCTTAGAACAAGAATTCTAGAGTAAAGACACCACAAGGATGATCAACCCTTGATAAGTCTAGCTAGAGAAGTCATGCAGAAAGTTCTCTCAAGCTCTCATGAAGAAGTCTTTAAATTTGATAATATGATGAAAGTTAGTGTTCTTAGCCACCATAAAAAAGTATTTATACAACCCATGCCTAGCTCATTAGTACTGCTAATGTAGGAGTCTTAGGACTCTTAAACATTCAGAAAATAAACTTAAAACATTTAAAATGGAGTCTTAAAGCCAAATAAATGAGTTGGGAAAGTTTGGGGCTGAAATGAAAGAAACAGAAATATCTTCTGGCAGCCGCAGAAAAGTGATCCGGTGCCAGTTGGGACCCGCGTAAACTCTCAGGAAAGTTGGTTCACCACGGATCTGGCGCCGGATTAATCCTGCATTGATTATATTTCTTGTTTTGCTTCCCTTGAGCCCTCGAACCCCCTCCTTTGGTTTTCCACTTGCATAAACATGACATTAAACTCCTTTTGGACTCCAAATGGGCTCTTAAAACCTTTGATTTCTTGCCCACTTTCTCCCAAGCTCATGGAATCTCTTAGCTACCCTCCAAGCTCGATTTCTTCTATTTTTCTTCATCACAAACTTGGAAATCTTCTTTTTGCCATCTCGATTCCTATAATAAAATATAGAGAAAAGTGTAGACAGAACTCTAGAAAGAACAACCAGAACAAGAGAGAGATTAGGATTGTTCAAGAAGATGAACAATTGAATTAAGATAGGATTGTTCAAGAAGATGAACGATCAAATATATGTCCTAATCCATTTTACATGGGAATTAAGGTTTTGGTAGATTTTGTACAAAATTTTGATAGATGTCAAAATGCTCGTATCCCATATTTAAAAATTGTTGGTTATAGTTTCAAATTCACATTCAACATTGGAATTGGGGTTTTAAAAGGTTGGTTGGAAAACTAATGGTATTTGGAAAACAAAATCATTTAAATAGTTTGTTGGAGACTAGGGTTAAATTGGAAAAAAATAATAAATGAAAGAGGAAACATATTTTGAAACAGACTAAAAGGGAAATTGGGACATATGTTTCGAAATGGAGTATTTTGTATGAAAATCAGTTAGTGGATTGAGCATGATATTTCATGTTCAGGTAAATTAAACACATTGAAAATGTCTTATTCCCATCTTATTATGTTAGCAATTTCTTGTTAATCCAAGTTTGCAGATCATCAGTATATCTATTACATTTCTTGATTCATACCTACATGGTGAATTGGAAAATATTTTCTTTCTTTTAGGCCTTTATGGCATGGAAATCATGCTTCTTTGTGTACTATGCCTTCGTTCTCCTAAATATATGGCTTCACCTCATTTGGTAATTTGTATGGGAGTTTGTTGGATGCTTGTCGAGGAAATGCATATTGCTAATGCAAATATATGCATCTTTCTCACAATTCTGAGAGGCTACCTTTTACTGTGGGCCTATCTTATTTTAAGATGAAATTTTATATCCATTAATGTGACTGTACGGAACCAGATCTACTTTGTTTAAGAAAACTATTATTTATTCTGCAGAAATTTGTTTAGATGGTGAGCAGTGGAATGATGGACTGTTGGCTACAATAAGAGAACGGGTATGGTGTTTCTGTATCATCTATAGGACTTCTTGTCATATTCTTCTCTTTTCTTGATGTTAGAAATGGAGATTTGAGGGTGGATGAGATCACTTTGTTCAATGACGTGCTGTTGATTGATTAGCCTGTTCATTTTGCACTTGGCAGAGATGACGTATCAGATCCACGGATTTGAGAATTAAACGGCTGTAGAGTGTGATACAGGAGGAAAATTTTGACTATTTTTCTATAACACTATACTTTCAGAAATTCTTGTGGGAATCTGGTAGCCAGGGCTGTGAGAGAGCCCAAAGATGTCCCAGCTCATTGTTCTCCCAAATTAAACCATGGGAATTGAGGGGGTGGAATTTAGGCTCCCATTTTATAAATGGATCTATTTGGAAATTGGGATCGCCCATACCTTATCTCCCTTTGTAGTGTTTCTAGGGGAATAAACATAGAAAATAGGAACTGTTGAGTTTGCTATTATTTTGAAATTGAGCGACATTTTTCGTAATCTTTTAGGGGCTAGTTTGAAAAGTTCAAATTTTTTGTAGTACAAATGTGATTCTTCCAAAATTTTCAAAAGTAAAATTTCCAATTTTGGGGTGTGTTGTAAATTTTTTAACTGAAGTAGATCATTCTGAATGGGGCTAATTCAAACAATTTATGCGTATGTAGGACCCAAAAGATCCGAATGGTAAATAAATCCAATGGGTACAACCCCATCCCCATTTTTCCTACCATACTTAGCATAAACGTGGGCTGCCCAAACACCACCTAAATGGTTAATGCCACTCCTACTGGTAGCATTTTTGTGTTAATCAGCAGTGTAGAACCTTAGCAGCTACACCTGGTAACCAGTAGGTGTTGCACCTAAGGCTTTAGAGTGTCGCACTATCTCCTCACTGAAGGAAAAGTGCAGAGATTTTACCAAAATCTCAAAAGATCATTTCTCTATGTCATGAGTAAATCTCTAATGTTAGTTTTAAATTCTATATCCCTTTTGGGGTCTAACCAGGACTTCACTCTTTAAAAGAACAAAACTTTTCCTAAGATGAGAAGGAAAAGACTAATCAATGTAAAACAAAGACAACTAGGATTTGCATCAAGGGTATTTGATGAACTCCAGGAATATCCAAAGTATCATACTACTAAATTAACATTGGATGATGAAAAGAGAAACTGTAGATATTAATGAATAGTGGCTGGAAAGCTTAGTAACTTATAATATCCAAGGCTTGAAATTGGGTCTTCAAAGCAATACTTGTACTGAAATTTCCGGCTTTCGATGTATTGTTTTCTGCATCAGTTTGCCTAATTTTGGATTTGATGAACTTTGGTCCTAGAAATCAAAACATGCTCCTCACATTCCCAATATGTTTCACTTATGCTCTGAAGCTTGAGGCAAGCGAGAGGTGGCTGGTTAAGAATTAACATCCTTGGTCCACTAAGCCTGTGTATGCCCCTGTTTTGGTCTTAAGAAATAGTACTCATCTCTGTATTTTTTGCCTTTCATGTTACTATGTATATTGGCTGACATTTAAATCTTGTGGTTAACCTCAAATCAGGTTCATATGGAGGCTGAGAGAAAGTCGAAGCAATTTCCAGGAGAGAAGAACATGTTTCCTGGTCTTCCTTTTCATGAGAAAATCACTTATAAAGTTGGAAATAAGGTATTTTCTGTCTGAAGGAAGGAAATACTCATCCTATATAGCAGACCATAGGTTTTGACATTAAACTTGCTCTGATGATACTCCAACTCATTAATTGGTTGATTGTTTACATGTTTTACGTAAAATAGGACTTGGGCTTTTTACCGTAAGATAAGTCAGTTTAAATGGAGCCTAGGGACTTTATTCAACAAGTTAAACATTCATTACACTGTTGTCACTCTCAAGTTCAGGGTGGCAAACTGAACTTATGAACAAATACTGGTAAAATGATGCTTGTAATGAAGAATTATAAATTTTCATAAAACAAATGAAGAATTATAAACTCAACAAAGTAATTTATTAAAAAAATTGTAAATTATAATACATTGTTTGCTTGCAGGTTGGATTTTTTTCTTATTTTCTTTTTTTAAAAAAGTTCTATTAGTACTTTCTTTATGAGATGCTAATATTTGGTCGTTGGTTGATCGATGTTTGCCATGTTTTCTGTTGTGGAGTAGGTGATCTGTTGTTTGGATGGAGCAAGGATTGGTATACAATATGAGACATTATTTGCAGGTAAACACGGATATTGTTGGTTGTACTGCATGATCAAAACAATGGTTGATTGTATATGTAGCTTTTATGTTGGAAGAGTATTCTTGGTCAGTAGATTATCTTACGTATCTTCCTTTGTATTTGTAGATTGCATAGTTTTAGTGCTAAGTATGAAACCGTCTTAAAAAATAACATGGCTAAACTATATGGTCAATCGAGTGTCTGAGGAATCAAGATATTAAAGATGTGGAGAGTATCTGCATGATTCAAATAGAAGCTTCACTTTGTTCAATCTCTGTGAGATGTGTGTATTTTAAATTTTTAAATGGTAAATATTATTCTAGAAAAAAATGCAGTTTTTAACTATACTACTTTTTCTTCTCTCCCCTCAAACCCCCCCTCTAGTCAGTGCCACAATGGCAGATGCTTTCACATTGGCACGAAAATAATCTTTCATGAGCAATAAACACTTTACACATAATGAAATATTTAGTCCTATATGGAATTTATATCTCTTATACGGAACAGTAGTATCTCTAGACTTCAGGTCATATAGCATTTTAAGTCAGCCCTTCATAGGCAATTCTTAGGCCACGATGATCGATAACTGGAATTTATCAGTCCTTTATTCATATGGTTGTAAACGGGTATGTCCATGCTTTAAGCCTTATTTATCACCCGGTCATTAAGAAGGTTGTAAATGGGCATGTCCATGCTTTAAACCGTAGTTATTACCCAGTCATTAGGAAGGCTTGATTATCTTTTTATCTCTTCCCAACTTCCGAGTGCTGATATTTTGTCCTAACTTCGTGTATTCCCTTCAACAAAATCTCCTAGTTAAGAATTTCAAGTTGCTTCAACTTGGCAAACTTTAATGTCTTCGCATGCAACCAAGTACGGAAAGAACTAAAGCATGATACAGATTCTCGTATTTTGTAACTTACAGTTCTTACCATTGTTATCTGAGATTCAAGTATTGTGATTATTAAGGTTTTACTGAGTTGTTCAGTTTCTTTAACAAGGGAAATGCCATTTAGTCTGCTGATGAATTGGCGAGCATATCAAGTTCATTGCTTTGCATGCCCCGTGTATTTAACTCGCTTTAAAGTGCTTAAAATGCTCCTAAGAATGCGTAAGCACGCACAACACATACACACATACAAAGTATGTTCTTTCTCATTTCAAGGTACCTTAATTGTTCATTGCCAATCATCATCTTACTAGAAAAATCATGGTTTTGTTTTATCATAGGAAGATTAGCAATTAGAGTTCCCATTTAATTATTCTGCAATAGAGAAGGAATTCTTGCACTAAATCATGGATTCAGCCTAACATCTTGTGTACCTATTCTTTTTCATTGTAGTAGCTGTTCATCTGTTTCTCCCTTTCTGTTATTAAGTTGCTAAGTAGTTCTTTAGACAGCTAAAAAGTTTTATTATGACCAATTAATGATTTGTAACTTTGCAGGAGAACCTTGTGAGCTGTATCACTGTGTGCTTGAAAGCAAGTCATTTCTTGAGAAAATGACTGTTCTTGAACATACAGTCCCCTTCTTCCTACCAATACGTGAAGCTGAAAATGAATTTCTCTTTTCAAATGCTATGGTGTGAGATTAATTTCTTAAGAATGTGTTTCTGAATATTTAGGCTCTCAATATGTTTAACTGTGGCTTTTTCCATGTTATACATTCAGAAATTTATAGACCATGTGGGAGACTTGTTGCAGGCTTATGTTGATAGGCGTGAACAGGTATATTTTTTCATATTACAATCGGCTTCAAGGATCTGATGTATAAATGTAGTCCTAAATATATTACAAGAAGAAAATATGTAAGACAAGCTGTTGCTCTAATTTGCCTCTCCAAGTTATAATTGCATGACTTCGATGAGGAAATTTGAGGATGCCTTTTCGGGTGATGCCAATTGTTTGTGAGGCATTAAAACATAATTCATGCATTATATTTAAAAATATGAAACACTCAAAAGCTTCCTTCTTGAGAATATGGCAATAAACATAATTAAGACTTTGTGTTTAATAGGTTAATGAATTTCTGACTGCATGATGGTCAGGTTGGTTCATGTCTTCATGATTTCGGGAAATCTATAGGTGTCTTATACCTATATTAATTGCATGACTTGTTTCAGCCCCAGCAAAAAGTGCTATACTTTTCATATTGTTTGCACTAAGCTTAATTCTTTACATGACCATAGTTTCATAAAGCGGATTCCTTCGAAGATCCATAGTATTACTACCACTTTATAAAAAATATTTAGTACTGCTGGATTCCTCTGTGCTGATCTGAATTCTGCTAAGAACACTGCCAAACGAAGTTTCGTGCAGTTGTGGACATTCTGAACCAGATTTCCCACTTGATATTGTGGCTTCAAGAAGTTAGGTTTCTGGAAAGTTTCTACCTCTTCTACATCCTCTGGGGTTGGGCAAGTGATGAGGAAAAAAAATAATATGAGTGCTTGCGGAGAGAGTCCATGGTTGAATGATCGCTAGGGCTGATTGCTGTGCTTGGTTTTATAAAATTCTGCCCCATTTCTGAGGCCTTTTTAAGTGCCGAAGATAATTGCGGTACTTGGTTACACCTAAGCATTATTGTTCTGATATTATGGATTCCTGAGGAAATCACAGATCTGTTCCTATTGACTATTTCATAGGTTTTGAACATCAAATACTGGGAAATCGTCTTTTCTTTTATCAACACCGTTCTTAATCTTCTTTCGCAGGTTCGTCTTATCAAGGAACTGTATGGAAATCAAATCCGTGAAGTTTATCATAGCCTTCCTTATCATATGGTTGAGTTTGTGATTGCTGATCATGACAGGTAGGTTTTCTTTTGCTTATGCAGTCTTTATTGGTGATGCCTCTCCTTTCCTTTATGTTTGGCTATTGCGTAACTTTTTCTTGTCTTTGTGAACTTCTTAACCTGAATACACGAGTCTTGTCTTGATTCTATTTTGTTTTATTGAAAGTACTTAGGATTTATAGCTGCCACCTCAGAGACCAATTCTTCTCTAAAAGGAAAACACTAGGATATCTGAAATTCTGCAATAATTTCATTTAAGTTGTGTTTTGTGCCATAGAATCAGAGGCTTATAATTGGAATTTGAGTGATGTGATGTCTTTTGGGATGTCTTTATAGCAACAAAGTTAAACATTGTGGATTCAACAACACATTCTTTGAAAAGAAAGGGGCATTGACTACACATCTAGTCCTACAAAAGACTTGCAACCTCTAAAGAGTAAGTGTGAAGCTAGTTCATTCCCATTAAAGCACCATATCGATGGAGATGACATTCGTGGTCCACACCCTAACTCGTTGTAGTTGAGTTCTTTTCAGCAATTGAGTTATTTAGTATTTTAGGGGTGTCAAGGATATTTTTGTCATTTAGTTTACCATTGGAATTTTGCAGATATGTAATCATATAGTCCTTATTTAATTTGTTCTTAGTAATTGAGCTTATTCGGAGTTCTTGTTGTCCTAGAGATTAAAGATTATTATATCATCAGACAGAATTATAATTTCATTAGGATTTGTTTATTAGAGACTGATTTACAAATAAATATCTGTGTAATAGTCTACTCTTTGCATCAGTGAGTCTCATTGGATTAAGAGTTATACTGTTTTGTTTGGTGTTGCCTTTTTGTTTCTCTCTTCTCTCTCCCTCTTTTCGTCTTTTGTACTTCTTTCCTGCAAATTTACTGGGTTCCTTCTCCTTCTTTCCCTCTTCTATACTTCTTTGCTGTAAATTACTGTCCTCAGTCTTCTATTATATTGTATTACATCCTATCTTGCCCATCTTAATCTGATCATTCATCCTCTTGAACAATTTTAAACTTTTCCCTCTCTGTCTTGGCTATTCTATAGAGCTAAAATCTGAATTTTTGAGGAGTTGCTTCCGCTGCCTATAGAAAGATGAAGATACCCCTACTTTGTTTGCATCAGCTCTTCATCTTTACAAGTCTTGTCTGTATTACGAATTAAATATTGAAGTTTTCTCTTCTAATTCAACTTAGAAGACTTGATAAAAAGTTTGATTTTTTACTCAGTGTGTGCTGATTTTATGAAAATGTTCTTCTACTCAACAGGATAGTCTTGGGGTGTTTCTTTCCTAGATATATGAGGCCGAACGTTGGTCAAGTTTAGTTCTACAAGTCAATCTAGTCTTAGGAATTTTATTTTATTTTAATTTAATGTATTTTATTTTATTTTATTCTATGAAGAGAGTCATAGAATTATACGCGTTCTGGTAATTTTAAATTGCATCCAGCAAAAATAAATAAATTCGAGTAGCTTTCTGAGAGGGTCTATGAGTCTCTGATTAGATTCTAAATTGGAGTTGGTTTGGAAATCCAATTATCCAAGTTGTCTTGGTGTTGTTCTAGTTAGTTTAGGATTATGTCTTTGAATATATAAATAGAGTTCACTATTCTATATGGTATGGTTCAATGGTAAAAAGTCTATATAATATTTCTGTATGTCTGATTGTGTGACGCAATCAAACCTAAGGTTCGATGCCTTAAGGTTCCCAAGTGTCACACGTAGGGTTATATTTTCTTCTATTCTTCCTGGAATTTTCTTAATTTTCAGCACTAGCAACAGCCTGTTTTATTCCATAAAATTAGTTTTTCTTGTGGGCAGTCCTTACTAAGTTTTGGCCTGCATCAGTATAGGCTTGATCCCATATTATCCTATCTGAAATGCTATCTTCTTATGCAGCAAGGTGACAGTGAGTCTTAGATACGCTGATCTTATCTCTATACTTCCCTCTGGAGTCAGTGTCATGGCATGGCCAATGTACCAATTCAACAAAACTTCTACTGTTACAATGTCAATGAACAAGAAAGGAATTGAATCATTGGGAAGCAAAGCCATTCCAGCACGGCTATCTTATGCTGAGGATGCATTACGAACCATGAGTTTACCAGAAGGTACTACCTGAAATGCGCAATTCTTCAGACCTTTTTGAGTAACTACGCATTTAAATTATGCTTTTTCAATTTTGATTCACTAATGCATAGCTGCTTTCCTTTGGACAATAATATTTCATCTTCCAATGTTCTTCTTTTCTGTTTCCGCCTGTCATATTGGACATGGTTATGTGTTAAGGAATTAATTTTATTTAAGCTTTGGGATTGCTAAGGTTCAATAGGAAGAGGGCTGTGGAGGTTCCAAGTTAAATTTTTGTGCATGCAATTGGGCCTTTGAGCATTGCCAAAGGTTATGTTTTCTGTTTTAACTTAGCAAAGTGGGTGCAGTCCACATCTTTGCTTTGTGAGACAGTTTTTTCTTCAAGAAATTGACATATAGAGCTTCCAGGTTGTGCTCCTCTAATCATTTCCATGGGCAAATAGTTGTTGCACTAATACCAAGTTTTTCAGTCAAACTTGTGTACTTGGATAGATTTGGTTTTGAGATTTTCGCATTGGGGTTGGGAACAACAGAATGGTTTGTGAAGGGAGATGTGGATTCCAAAACTGATATTTGATATTTGGGTTACTATTCAATCTCACCCTAAATGTGCTGATATATTCTTTATTTTGGTGTCTGTTCTTTCGATAATAACATTGGAGTAAGGGATGCAACTTGTTAATCTTTCATTCTTCCTTACTTAACATGGCTGCTTCAGCTTCTGTTTAAGTAGAAGCTAATTCATTCAAGCAGAGAAGCTAAATGTAGGTGTGTTTCTGCGTGTGTGTTTTTTGGGGCTAATTCTTGGCTACTGATATGGAGTGCCCTTCTGTGATATATTTGATGATTGATATAATAGTTAACCTTCTGTTCTTATTTTCTCCTCTCAGCATATGCAGAGATTGTTCTGAATCTTCCTCACGCTCTTGAGGAGATATTTCCGCACAAGAACTCTGTCTAGTTTTTAGCCTTATTCATTTCGAGCACTTCAATGTACACCAATTAAGGAATCAGATATAGACCATTTGTTCTTTATACAAAATATAATGAAGATAACTTCTCAAGGAATTTTTTGCCTTTATGTTGGGGGAAAATGTCCCAGTTCCAATTATTGTTAAACTACCTAGCAAAAAGATTATTGTTAAGCTTGCTTTTTATTGTAGAAAACAAGGATTTTTTTGGTCCTTTTTCTGACATTCTATTTGAGGTCATTATTTGTTGCATTGCCAATGGTTTTGAAATCTTCTTATATTCGTCTTTCTATAAAGATATTATATGTTGCGTTACGTTTGAATGTGTTCACTCAGATCGTCTAGTGCGTATTCTTAAGTATTGACGGTTTTTTAGGGTTTATTTTTTATCTTATAAAATTTTTATTAACAAAATTATTATAAAAAGTGTGTATTAGAGAGTATAATAGAAGAATTTAGTCATTCCCAGTCGATCCCTCTTCTCTTATACATGAATTTGGAAAAGGCTAAACTTAACAGTGTTTAGAGTGTTGAGGAGTGAATATTGAGAAAGTTGATTATTTAAATGAAAGGTTCCACTTGATATTTAGTTCCAGTTCCACCACAATATGCGCCATCATCATAATGGAAAAAGATTCCAAGTAGGGACGGCAAACTTGATTAGAGATTCCAGCATTGCTTCTGCCAATGATATCGGTGGGATTTAGATAGATAGGTCTCCCTGAATTGCTGTCTCAGAACGAAAGTGACTGGCCCACTTGTTGTATGTTCCCCTCCCTACTTTTCATTAGTTGTAATGGGATTGAAAGAGAGAGTATGAGGGAGAAAAGAAAGAGAAATTTCCTAATCGTGCAATTTTTTTTTTATTTTTTTATTTGTACGAAATTACAACAAAATTTAATGTTACTTGACCATAATAAATGGATTCATGTATTCACTCATGGATCTCTTAATTTGTATTAAGTCAAATCGCTATTCTTGTTAATCATGTATCCACTCATGGATCTAAAATGGCTTGTTTACTTACCGGAAGCATTGGTACTAAGTATTGAGAGAAAATGAATAACACATAACACAAAGATCTAAAAACAAAGATGAAAGACGAAGGAAAAAGTGAGGAGGAAATAACACTCCACCAAGTGAAGTAATTCTTGATCACTTCGTGCTGAAGTTTGGAGTGCAGGTAAGAGAACTTGCTCATTCGTTCTGTCACTAGCTTTCCTGGCGTTTAGCTCTTTCATGGTCCCCATGGGCAGGGGCTCACAAGGAGATTAGTGACACATAAATCAACCTGAATTGGTGAGCATAGAAGTGCCGATAGTATTGCTCATAGAAGTCTTACTACTGCCCGGTTGATAGCTTAGAAAGATTGTACTAAGCTTACTCATGGGAGTTGAAGTTCATAGTTGACTGGGTCTATTGAAAATCTAGTGTAGAAAATTTCTGATCTTTGCAAAATCAGTTTTGTGTAAGGATAGGAAATAGTCTATTGAAAACTAGTTTGTAAGGGTTCTCCTCTACCTGAGAAAGGGGTTCTTTTAGTGGATGTCCCTAAACCTTGGTTTTTTAGGAAGAGCAGATGTAGGCATCTTGGTCGAATCACTATAAAGTCTCTATGTGCTTTATTTATGCTTTCCCTTGATTTTGTGCTCAAACTGTTTCTACATTGATCGGTTCAAACTTTGAGCTTAACTAACTTGCTGAAATTAGCTTCACTATTCTCTTCCAAGCTAATATTGTTACAAAGCTAGTTTATCTCTATCTAACCAACAGAAGTTTTTATAGCCATTTTACTTAAGTGTTCTAATTCACCCTGTTACAAAGATGTGGTGACCAAACACCTATTTACTATTAGAAAACCAGCAGAAAAACAATAAACCGTAGACCTATTCTATTACATAAAGCCGGACGACAAAAGGAAAACTTCAAAGAAAATCGAACGATCGAAACGGACGCCGATGAAGGCTTCGCTGAAAACCAGAGTAGAAACCGGATGCAGAAACCGGACGGAAGAGGACAAAACCGAACGACCAGTTTTAGTGTAAAATGAGGATCTCCAAGAAAGCAGACGACCAAAACGGTTGAACACTCGGGAATCGGTCGTCTAATTTCTATGTTTAACAGGAAGTCCCTCAGAATTTCGGACAAGCCACTCACACACAAGAAAGGATTAAACTCTCACTCTCGGTTCTCTCCTTCTCAGGCAAACCAAGCATGCCGTCTGACCAACGTTGACAAGCAGCAGTAAACAAGCCATAAAATGGCACAAGAGAAGTCCCAGAGAACAGTAGTAACAAGGAAGAAGTTGTAGAGAAAGAAGAGAGAAAGAGGAGGTTGCTCCAAAATTAGGGCAGCAAAAGTGAGAAAGAGAGTTTATGTAGAGGCTTCAAGTCACCTGAGGCGGGTCGGGTTCAACTCGGCCTGCCCGGCATCTTGGGCCAAGAAAAATAAACCTAATATACTCTAGTGTGAGGCCCAATCCAACATCATCGTAGGGGAAAATAGGCTGAAAAATATAAAAATAAAAATGTGTGAAACTTGGGCTAAAATGGCCTACAAACTCTACCCTGAACACATTTTTAGTTAATTTCTCAGCCAAGACAGACTCAAATAAGTCGATCTTCATCAATATGAAGGAGATCCCTACACAAAATAAACTTGTCAGTTGTCACAATCTTAGTACCATAATCAGCAGGATTATCTTTAGTTCTAATTTTAACCACATTAACTAAACCATTTGTAACATTTTCTCTAATGAAATGATACTTAACATCTATGTGTTTAGTTCTTTCATGATAGACAGGATTTTTACACAAATGCAGACAACTTTGACTATTAGTAGAGATGGTTGCTTTGGAATGCAAAAGATGCAATTCAGATAAAAGTCCTTGAAACCAGATAGCTTCCTTGATTGCCTGTGGCAGCAATATACTCAGCCTCCGTAGTCGAAAGAGCAACTACAAGCTGCAGCTATGATTTCCATGAAATGCAATTACCAACAAGGGTAAAAAGTAAGAAGTAGTAGACTTTCTAAAATCTTTATTGCCAGCAAAATTAGAATCCACATAACCAACAAAATCAAACTTTTCAGTCCAGTTATGATGATGCAAGCCTCTATCAATTGTTCCATTAATGTATCTCAACAACCATTAAGGGCAGCCCAATGATCCCTACCCGAGTTAGACATAAAAATGGCTCAAAAGACTTATGGAATAAGCAATATCAGGACGTGTGGAAATCATAGAATACATGACTAATCCTATAGCCATTCTATAAGGGATGTTGGCCATATCCTTCTTCTCATTTTCAGTTTTGGGACATATTTTTGAAGAAAGCTGAAAATGACTCGCAAGAGGGGTACAAACAGGCTTACACAAATGTATAGAAAATTTCGAAACAATTTTCCTCACGAAAGATTTCTGGTATATAACCAAAGAGTGGTCAGCTCTATCCCCATCAATGTTCATGCTGAGGATTCTAGAGGCAGATCCTAAATCATTCATCTCAAACTCTGATTTCAACAAAGATTTCAGTTTCACAATCTTTTCTCTATGTTTGCAGGCAATCAACATGTCATCAACATAAAGCAACAAATAAATGGCATTATCAACATCATCACCATAGAAATAAAGGTAACTATCATAATTGCTCTTAGCAAAACCATCTTTAAGTATAAAGGAATCAAACCTTTTATACCACTGTCTAAGTGATTGCTTAAGCCAATATAAGGACTTTTTCGAAAGATAAGCCATATTCTCCTTACCTTTCACCTCAAAACTGGGAGTTGGATGCATGTAAATGGTTTTATCAAGTTCATCATGTAAAAAGGTAATTTTTACATCTACTGTTCAAGCTTAAGATCATAGAAGGCAACAATAGCAAGCGTAATCCTAATCGAAAAGATTTCATTAAAATCTATACTTTCAACTTGAGAAAAACCTTTTGCAACCAATCTAGCTTTGAACCGTGGAGGTTCATTATCAGATTCAGGTTCTTTGATTTTGAAAATCTATTTACAGTGAATTAACTTTTATTTAGGTGGTTTAGGAACAAGCACCAAAGTTTCATTCTTATGCAAGGAAGACATTTCTTCTTTTATAGCAAGCGTCCACAAAGAGCAATTATGACTCTTTAAAACATCAGAAAAACACATAGGTTCCTTTTCTTCCTCAAAAGATGCAGTAGCAAATGCATAAGATACAATATATGAATAACCATACCGAACAGGTTCCCTAGACACTCTCCTAGCCCTATCCCTAGTCAATTGGTAGTCACTTAGGGCTTGTGCTTGTGCCTCGGGATAATCCTCATCATCATCAGAATTTTCTGATTCGGGCACATCGGTTTCACATACACTACCTAGGTTATCCGACTTTTCGTTGGTTTCGGGTTCTAATGTGTGCTCTTGTGAGGGTCCGGAGGTATCTTCTACCTCGACAGGAATGTTCCAACTATGGGAATATTGGTAGTACTAACCGGATCAGCTTTAAGACAAGGGATGTCAAGTTCATTAAAGATCACGTCCCTACTTACAACTACTCTCACACCCGGCTCACCTTTGAGCCAAACTTTGTAACCCTTAACCCTACTAGGATAACCTATAAACACTCCCTTTAGACCTAGGGTCTAGCTTCCCTTTCTTTTGATGTACAAAAACGGTACACCCAAACACTCTTAGGTTGGACAGGTTTGGTGGTTGACCGGACCACAACTCGATAGGAGTTTTGAAGTTAATGGTTGTTGTTATACTTACAGCTTCTCACCAAAAAGGCTTAGGAATACCGGATAACACCATGAGACACCTAACCTTATCCATTATGGTCCTATTCATCCTCTCAGCAACACTATTTTGCTGAGGATTATGCCTAACGGTCTTATGATGCACAATACCATGCAAAGCACACAAGTCATTGAATTTCTTATTACAAAATTCTAAACTGTTATCCATTCTTATAACCTTTAGTATATTTCTGGTTTGATTTTTGGCAAAATGTTTTCATTCATTAAACTTTTCAAAAGTTTGGTCTTTAGTTTTCAAAAGAAAAACCCAAACATGCCGAGAAAAATCATCCACAACAGAAAGGAAATAAACATTGCCACCATAAGTGGGTACCTTTCAGGACCCCATAAATCACAATGCACATAATCAAGAACAGCGGTGGACTTGTGTGTGCTAGTGGAAAAACTAATTTTGTGTTGTTTATCAAGAACACAATGATCACAAAAATTTAAAGAATCAATTTTATGACCATTCAAAAGATTTTGTTTGTGCAAATAATGCAAACCTTTTTCACTAATGTGGCCAATCCTTTGATGCCACAACATGGACTTTTCAGAAATAGTTTTTGAAAATAATGCAGATGATTCACAAACGGTTTTTCCAAGCAAAGTATGCACGCCATTTTTCTTAAAACCTTTAAGTATGACTAGTGATCCTTTGCAAACATGTAAAATTCCATTTTCATATTTGTAAGAGTAATCATTTGTATCAAAAACACCAAGAGAGACTAAGTTCCGCCTAAGATCAGACACATATCTCTCCTCAGTTAATTTTCTAGTCATACCATCATGCATTTTTTTAAAAACATTCCAATTCCCTTGATATCACAAACTTCATTGTTTCCCATAAAAACTTTTCCATGATCAAGGGTTTCAAAATTAGAAAACCAATGCTTGTTTGGAGTCATATGAAAAGTGCAACCAGAATCAAGAATCCATTCATCATAAGCATTAGAGGAAGAAGGGGAAGGGGACACACACACAAAATCTCAGAATAAATAGAATTACCATCGGTTCAAAACTATGGGTTTTGTCTGTTTTATCACTCCATTACCTCGTTTGCGTTGTTTCTCATCTTTGATCCGTTTAAAACATTTATTTTTTTATATGGCCATCTTTGCCACAGTAAAAACATTTCACTTTATTTTTATCTTGAGATTTGGACCTCTTTACTTTTAGATTGGTGACTAAAAGATTTTCTCCTATCAACTCTCTCTCGCACGTAATCTCTCTGTATTTTTTATTTTCTTTTCGCAAATCCAAATCTTTTGATTTCAAAGTGTTTTTCACATCAGACCGAGTCAAGTCATTTCTACTATATTTGATAGCATATTTCACATCATCAAAAGACTCAGACAAAGAGTTCAACAAAATCACAACAATGTTTTCATCAGAAATATTTTCACCAACATTTTGTAGTTCTAAAACGATTTTGTTCAAATCATCAATATTTTCAGAAAGAGATTTTGACCCCTTCATTTTAAAATAAAAAAATTATTCCTTCAAATAAATTTTGTTTGATAAAGACTTTCCCAAATAAAGTTTTTCAAGTTTTGTCTAGATTTCAAAAGAATTGTCTTTTTCATCTATTTCTCTCAAAATGTTATCATTCAGTTGCAAGGTGAGACAGTTATGTGCATCACTAAGTTTTTTAGCAAGTATTTCACCCTTCCAAGATTCTGGATACTTATCAGGGTCATAAATAGCAGGTGCAATTTTGTTTTGTACTAAAACAACTTTCATTTTTCTACGCCACATTACAAAATCAGATTTGCAATCAAACTTATTTGTTTCAAGTTTTGGAGTGGACATGATGTACACAGACAAATAAGAGTAACCAGGAGGCGCAAAAGTAAAAGATAATAAATTTGTCACGCAAAACTGGTATTTTCCCCAAAAAAAGTGAAAAAGTTAGAAAAATAGATAATATGCAGATAGAGAAAACGAAGTCTCACAACAGATAGCACTGGCTGAACAACAGCCACCAAATAGATAACCAAGCAGAAAAATAAATAAACACAGGCTGAACAACAGCCCCCCAAACAGACCATAAATAGATGTCAACATCACAAATAGTAAAAAGAATATTTTGCACTCAACAAGGAAAACACCAAGACATAGATACTTGGAGTCTCAGTAGGACTCAAGCCAGGCTTGGGTTTTGGTTTTTTAAGGAAAACAAAAAATCACAAAAATATTTTAGATCCATGGCCAGAGATACTAAAAGCAAAAATAGCAGTAATAGATCTGAACAGAAACTTAAAAAAAATATAAAAAAATGAGAAAGCAATAATAAAGACTTCCCTGAGTCACTTTCACAGAACTCAACCAGTTCTCACAAAAGTGAAATGAAACCCGAGAGGTTTTGGATCTAGAGAGAACACGCCGACTGCCTTCTCTGGAGCAACAAGGCTATAAGTCGCCGCTTCTACATACTGGAAATCACAACGGTCACTAGAAAGATCTTTCTAGCTCTGATACCACTATTACAAAGATCTGGTGACCAAACACCTATTTACTATTACAAAACCAGCAGGAAAGCAATAAATTGTAGACTTATTCTATTACATAAAGTCGGACGACAAAAGGAAAACCTCAGAGAAAGTCGGACGACCGAAATGGACGTCGATGAAGGCTTCGCTGAAAACCGGACGCAGAAATCGGATGGCAGAGGACAAAACCAGACGACCAATTTTAGTGCAAAATGAGGATCTCCAAGAAAGCAGACGACCGAAACGGTTGAACACTCAGGAATCAATCGTCCTATTTCTATGTTTAATAGGGAGTCCCTCAGAATTTCGGATGAGCCACTCACACACAAGAAAGGATTAAACTCTCACTCTCGGTTCTCTCCTTCTCAAGAAAACCAAGCACGCCGCCAGACCAACGTCAACAAGCGGCGGTAAACAAGACACAAAGTGTCACAAGAGAAGTCCCAAAAAACAGTAGCAACGAGGAAGAGGCTGCAGAGAAAGAAGAGAGAAAGAGGAGGCTGCTCCAAAATTAGGGCAACAAATGTGAGAAAGAGAGTATATATAGAGGCCTCAAGTTATTTGGGACGGGTCGAGTTTAACCCGGCCCGCCCAACATATTGGGTCAAGAAAAATAAATCCAATCCACTCTAGTGTGAGGCCCAGCCCAACATCATCATAGGAGGAAAATGGCTGGAAAAAAAAAAAAAAACAAAACAAAACTGTGTAAAAATTGGGCCAAAATGGCCTACACACTCCCTCTTAGAAACCCTTTGGGACCTAGCATTTTTAGCCTTTGTGTTAATCTCTCAACAATATATTTCCTAAAATTCTTTAATTTATGCACAATTACTTAATTTTCTTATCCCTTTTAAGCTTTTATTTATAGCTTTCAAGTCTTATTTTCAGCTTTCTTAACTTTAAACATTTTCTCCTTTCCTAGAGAAAGTCACGTAAGTCTTTTATAAGTTCATTTCGTAGGAATGTGATTAGTTCACCTCAAGGGATCCATAAGTGTTCATCAACATGCATCTCAACTTTCCCAACTTAGAATGTTCAGATGAGATCTAGTTGGAAAATCTGGTACAATAATATGGTACTCATGCTTTTTTTTCTCTTTGTATTAGGTGCTCTCCTCATTGGTAGAAACCTTCTTTTCTGACATCTCTCTCATTCTAGGTTGAATCTTTGTTCTCTTCCCAGTTTAATAGAACTTGGTCTGATACCACTTGTTAGGCTTTGACTCAAGCATTAGAAATCCTTCAGTTTGATGAACAACAAAATGATTGGTATGTTTCTGATTTAGTTTGTTTTATAAGATAGAAAAATGAGTTGAGCTACTATACGTTGATAAACATTGAGTTAGTCATTGAGTTAACAAGAGTCTTGGTATATGATGAGTCATATAGTGTCATAAGAACTTAAGGACTTAACATTCACACATATTTCCTCTTATCAAGATCCACATGTTCGTTAAAGAGAGGCGGATTTTTTTAAGGAGTATGTGGTTCGAACTCAGAATCTTTGATCTGTTAAGGAGTGCTTCTATCATTAAGCTACTACTTTGCCACAAAGAGAGGCTAAGTTATTTTGCTTTTTAAGAAAGTACTTTTTTACCTTTGTACTTAGTGCTTTTTAATTTGGTTCCCTTGCAAAGTTTGCCTTTTTCTTCAAACGGATACCTAATAGTTATTGAAGATAAAGTATGATTCTCTCATTAGGGAAATTGGAAATACAAGAAGAAGAAGAAGAAGAAGAAGAAGAAGAAGAAGAAGATCTTCATTAATGAAAATCAGTACATAGAAGGCAGGACAATGGGCTCTTCACGGTTAAGCATAAAAAAATAACTTGAGGCTCATACAAGGAGATCATCGATTTTACTCAAGCAAGAGAGCACGAGCAAACTTTTTGTTAGCAAGAGATAAAGGATATACAATTATCATAAAACTCAGTTGGTTATGAAGAGCCTTATAATGAATAGTTTTGGAAAAGTTCTCTTTCAAGTGTTTTTAATAGTTTTTTAAGTTTCATTACAAAAACTTGCGTGGAGTTTACAGTAAGAGAAGTTTATAGTTGCTAGATTTATTAAAAAAATAGTGTAGATAGTTAATTGATCTATGAAAAAATCAGTTGTATAATGATTTGATCTCATCTTGATAAAGATTGATTGCTTGTTAGTGAAAACTTTGAGAATGAATTCTTGAGTAATGTGAATGTAGGTATCTAACCGAACTACCTTAAAAATCTCGTTGTTATTGCTGTTTTGTTTATTCCTTTTGTTCATGATCTTTTTGTTTCTTAGAGGAAGTATTTTAGAGTAATTATTCTAAATTACCTCTGATAAAAAATTACAAAAGTCTAGCTAATGGCTTAAGTGATTAGTATTAGTGTTATCAAAATTCTATGAAGCTAATACATTGTTTAGAATTTCATTAAAAAAAAAAAAAAACATTGTTTAGCTAATTGTTTCGTACTCACTTTACAAAAGTTCTTTTTAATTAAACTTTAGAATCAATTTTCAAAAGTCAAATTTACCCTTCCTCTTAAACTATTTTGGGACCAACAAGATCCAAACTTCTGTGAGCTTTGATACCAATTGTTGGGACTCAATCCATTATGATACTACTTGTTAGGAACGACTACTGGCTAGATGCGTATATACTCAAGTATAAAGAAAATGAATAAAATAATGACATATATTTACGTGGTTCGATCTCTTAATGCACCCCTATATCTACGATCTAAAAGGGTAAACTTTTCAACTATGTAATTTTTGGATAAACAAAATTACAATCATTCGCAAAATTACTGTTTGAATTGGGTATCCACAACTAACATACTAAACCTATATTAGGAGAACGTATTTATATGTGATTGGGATCATTTAGTATACTCTCGATAGTACACCTCTTTTATTATAATTTTATTAATTATTAATATAAATTTTATAGAATAAAGATGAAATTTTTAATTCTAAAAGAAAAAGTATACTAGAGAGTGTGATAAGAAATATATTAGATGATGTTGAGTGATTTATATATGCCTCTTGCTTATTTATTCTATGTTCTTCCAGTGTGAACTATTAATAAACTTTAAATTTTATTAAAATATTGAGAAAATTATAATCTTAGCAGATATATTTTAAGTTGAAGAAAGTACCTCGAAATGAAAAGAAAAGAAAATTTTCTTGTGCTCCCACTATGAGAATCTTCTAAAATCTACCAAGAAAGTCAAAGGTCAAGTATTAGAAAAAACAGATATATATTTAATTAAATACCACATTATACTAATTTGGTGTATAGTGAGTGGGTTGGTAATATTATGGCAGCAGACCGCATAAACGAAATCGTCCATTCTCCCCACTATCAGACCATAATAGGATTTCTTATTCAGACAACCACCCTTTTTTTCTTTTCTTTTCTTTTTTCTGTTTTTTTTGAAGATGTTAACGTTATTGAAAACCACAAAGGGAAAAAAACAAACAAAATAGTTCATATTTATTAGTGGTTGAAATAAAAGATTGTGAGTATTTAAAAAAAATAAAAAATACTTGAGCAGTACTTATAGCAATTTTTCCTAATTACCAAAAAATAATTTTGACGAAAGATATGATTACTTTCACAATAACGCATGCGATATTTGATATACATATTTGTCTATTTTATTATTTGATAATTGCATGAAGTTTCAAATGGACTTAAGTATGCCTATAGATATAAGCAAAAATCGTTTTACTAGAACATAATATAATTGTCTTAGTGAGTTATCATTGAATAATAATGATAAAGTTGAGTATGTCTATATATAAAGAAACATTTATTCGTCTTGGTTAATTATAATTGCAATACATACAGTTTTATAAAAGATATTTTTATTGCACCGATGATGTTGTGCCAATAAGTTTTATAACACTGTTCACATACTCAAATATTAATTATAATATTTTACCCCAAAAAAATTCAATGCATTATTTCAAAATTTAGGATCCTCTAATATACTCTCTAGTATACTTCCTTTTGTAGTAACTTTCACTTATGGTTTATCTTTTAGGCCCTGTTTGGTTCGAGGATTTTAGTGTGGAAAAGGAAAAGAGAGAAAAGGAAAATAAAATTCTTAAAAAATTAAAATCCATATGTTATTTGGTAAGATAAGGAAAATATTAAAGAAATAGAAATTTTTTTTTTAGTTTATGGATTTCAAGATGGAAATGGAAAGAGAAAAATTAAGAAAAAGAAGAATAACACTACACAAAATACATATATATATATTTAGGATTATTTCTAATATTAACAAACATTATTAGTGCTTTACGATATTAATTATATTAGAAATTAATGTTATGATAGAGAAAGTGAGCATTAATTTTAGAGACGAAAGTGAGTGTGAGTTTTAGAGAAAGAAAGTATCGTAAATTTTAAAGAGAGAAAATATTTGTGAATTTTAGAGAAATAAAGTGTTGCGAATTTTAGAGAAATAAATAGTCGTGAATTCTAGACAGAGAAAATATCGTAAATTTTAGAGAGAGAAATTGTCATAAATTCTAGAGAAAGAAAGTGTCCTGAATTTTAGAGAGAGAAAGTGACTTCTAGCGAGTTTGAATTTTAGAGAGAGAAAGTGAGCATGAATTCTAGAGAAAGAAAGTGTTGTAAATTTTAGAGAAAGAAAGTGTCTTGAATTCTAAATAGAGAAGGTGTCGTGAATTCTAGAGAGATAAAGTGAGCATGAATTTTAGAGAGAGAAAGTGTCGTAAATTTCAGAGAGAGAAATTGTCGTAAATTTTAGAGAGAGAAAAAGTCATCAATTCTAGAGCGAGAAAGTGAACGTGGATTTTAGAGAGAGAAAATATCATAACTTTTACAGAGAGCGTCATAAGTGTTTTAGAAAAAGAAAGTGCCGGGAATTCTGTAGAGAAAGTGAGCATGAATTTTAGAGAGAATGTGAATGTAAATTTTAGAGAGTGTTAAGGTAAGAAATTCAAAACAATATTTCACATTTTCCTTTTCCTTTTCTTTTTCATTTTCTTTTTCCTCTCACTTTTGTGAGGAAAAAGATTTTTGACATTTAATAAGTAACTTTTTCTTACTATTTTTCTCATTTAATTTTTCTTAGTATTTTCTCTCATTACCAAACAAAGGAAAACCTTTTCTAAAGAAAAATGTTTTCTTTTCCACGCCAAAATTCCTGAATCAAACAGGCCTTAGAGTTTAGAGTTGTATCTTTTATTGTATAAAATTTATATTAATAAAATTACTATAAAAAGTATGTACTAGAAAGTGTACTAGATAATGTATTAGATAAACACCAACATTATTTCTCATGACATAATTTTCCTTTTCTTCACTTGGGGCCATACCCTAGAATGAGACAGACCTAATTTAAAATCTTTCCTCGGAGTGGCTTAAAAAAAAAGAAAAAAATATCCACAGGAGAGACCAAACTACCATTCTAGCTAGGGTTGTAAACGGATCCAAACCCTCAAGGTACTCTCAGACCCAGACCCATATCCTTATAGTGAAACTTGGACCCAGAGCTAGACCAATACCCTCTTGGTATAAACTTGGACCCAAAGGTATACCCGTACCCGTATGACATTTTTTTATTTTTTTTCTCTGTTAAACAAAAATATATAAAATAATGTATAATCCTAAAATAAAAATTTTAACATGATTAACATAATCTCCTCAACATTTCTTTTGACAAATATAATCATTTAACATATACATAAATGAATAGGGATATAGACCCCTTTAACTATATTAAATCATTCTGTAATCCAAATTCCTGTACAACCTCTAAGCAAAGAGTATATGTAATAATACGTTGTCGGCTAATAGATAAGTCAAATAGTAGAATATAAGATAGAGAACAACAAAGAAAAACAAAGAAAAATATTGTCTTTTTTGTCATGATCCATATTTTCAGCAGTTCTATGAAATAAAAAATAAGACAAAAATATTACTATCATAAATTGCTTTTACACAGGATGAAAGAATATATTTTTATATTTAGTAAAAATAAATTACTTGTGAAATGACATTTGAAATAAAGTTGAAAATAATAAAATAAATAATTTGAAAGAGCTTAGTTGGGTCAAATCCATCAACTAAAGAGGCTTTATTTAGAACTGAAAAGGAGAAAAGAAAAAGAGAAAATGACTGAAAAAGAAAAAAAAGAAAAAGAAAAAAGGAGAAAATTTGGTTTGTCTCTTTAACCACTTGAACAAACCTCCTTAAACACATTTACTTCCCTCCATCTAATATAATATATAAATATATATTATTATTTTATTAATACGGATCTACAGGTATACGGGTCTAGGTATTATCATACCCTGTCCAGACCCATATAAAAGAATAAATACAGGTAAGGGTACGGATACAGGTTCGCGGGCATAAAATTTAAACATTACCTGCTAAAAACGAGTATAAACTTGCACAGGTATGGGTAAGACCCGCCCTGTTAGCCCTAATTCTAGCCCATGCTATCTAGAATTTTTGCTTCTCTTCCTCTGATTTAAAGCAAAAATTCGATCCCAAAAAAAATTTAAGTTGCTCGTATTGCTGGTATTTCAAGAGATTCAAATTCAAAATCACGAGACAAAACACAAGACACGTAGGTGTAGTCCCCAGTTTAATGGATGATAATGTAATTCTATCCTCGTGAGGATTTTACGTAGCAACTTTATACCTAGGCCTGAAAATAAATTTAAATGGGTTTAAAATAAGATGTTTCATATCCACATAAGAGAATATTAGATTCAGATCCAAATCCTCTAGATAGTATTTTAATAGATCAATATTTGTTCCAAACAAATTTGAATTCGAATTTGAGTAGACCTATTTTTATTCAATTATAATTTTTTCATATTAATTTAAAAATTATTTAATAGCAATACAGTAATTACATGTAGCAAACTTGTAAATACTAATACAAATTATATAATTCATAACATATATGCAAATTTTATAAACATCTGTGTGAAAAAAATCATCTCTATGATCAGAAATCTCATAGATTTTAGAAAACACAAGAGAAACTTAGGAGATAATGGAAAACTAAAAATTAACCTTGGTTAAAAATAAACTACATAAGTATTAAATATATAATTAACAATATATATATATCAGATCTGGGTCTTACAGATCCGGAACAGCCCATTCTAGATTTGAATTTACTTTTAGTTAAAAAACATATCCAAATTTGTGTATAGTATCATTTAAGGCTTTTTTTCTTTAATTAATCCCGTTTTAAAAATTAGCTACGAAAGTAGCCAATTATTTTTTATCCGTGAATTGGCCATAACGCACAACTATCACCATAGATAACGCATAACGATTGTACGTTATCAGTAATAACTGATTAAGTAGGTGGTAATATTGTTTAGGGTTGATAACGCATAACGATTATGCGTTATTGTCCTGTATAACGCACAATCGTTGTGCATTATCAACCTCCACCTGCCCTAACCCAATCTCCATATTCTCTTTCATTTTTCTTTCATTTTCTTCTGCGCCGCCGCATCTTCTTCCCTTTCATTTTTCTTCTTCCCTCTTCTCCGCGCTGCTCCTTATTTCACCATTGCCGCCGCTGCTTATTTTACTCCACCATTTCCGCCATTGCCACCGCCTCTCTTTCCAGGTATGTCTGCGGTTTCTTCCCTTTTATTTTTCTTCTTCCCTCTTCCACACTGCTCCGATTTTGCCATTACTGCCGCTGTGCTTTACACCATTGTCACCGCTGCTGCTTATTTCACTCCACTATTTCTGCCATTGCCACCTCCTCTTTTTCCAGGTATGCCTCCTTCCCTTTTCTTCTACTTCTTTTCTTTCCTTCCGCGCCGCAATAGTTTTTTCCCTTTCATTGTTCTTCTTTCCTCTTCCCCATACTGTTCTTTATTTCACTATCGCCGCCACCGCTGTAATGATTAAGTGAGTTTTTCCTGCTCCTTATTTTACCATTGCCGCCGTCGCTGGAATGATTAAGTGAGTTTTGCTGGTATGATTAAGGAGGAAAACTTGATTAACTGATAACGCATATTGGTTGTACGTTATTCTTAGTTATAACGCACAACCATTGTGTGTTATGGTCACTTCACGGATTAAAAAAAAAATTAGCTACTTTAGTAGCTAATTTTCAAAACGAGATTAATTAAAGAAAAAAACCATCATTTAACTTGAGCTCGGATTTAGTTTCGAATAAATTCGTCTCATTTTCAACTCTATTTATACTCCTAATCAACTAGGATAAGAATTAGTTGATTAGAGTATGTATGGCATACCTTATAAAGTATTTTCTAATAACTTAGAGTAAACTGACCTACATTTGAATGTGTATTTGTATGAAAAGTATGGAAAACCCTAGACTTAGATCTATGATGGACTTGGCAAAATGAAGCATTGTGTGCTGAAGTTCGGAGGATTTTGGTTCTGCACAAAGACGTCTTCCCACCAAAACTCTTTAGAAAAATATGCAATGATCTGGTGGCAATTATGGAAAATCCAAAATGACCTTGTTTTTCAACATCGTCATATTTCAGTTGTTGAGATTGCCAACTCAATAGTAATTGGACTCCGAAAATTTCAAACACATCAAGATACTCATAGATCTTTGATTACTATGCAAACCATTGAAAGGAAAAGCATATCTAAATCCAACGGATCAATGGAAACTGCCGAATCAAGGTCAGGTAAAGATTAATGTTGACGCATCATTAGGCAAAATCAAATAGGACTTGGGATAGTAGCGAGAGATCGACATGGAAAGATTTAGGGGCTTTAGCCCAAAACTTGCCCGAATGCTCGTCGGTGGTAGCTATGGAAGCACAAGCAGTAATTCAAGGGTTATACCTAGTTAATCACCGTAGATTTTTCCCGTTTACAATTGAGACCGATAGTCAACAGGTTTGTCAAAAAATTTGCTCACCTCAGGCAGATAAGTCACTAGTAGGCGATTTTATTCAGGCCATTCGTGATTCCCTATGGACTTTTCATCTCCATCCTACTTCGGTTCAATGCATTAGAAGAAATGCCAATGTTATTGCAGATAGCTTGACTACAATAGGCTCTCATTTGTTAGCTCGAAAATTTGAATTTAAGTTATAACCTTTTATAACTTGTCCCATTAGCTAGCCCAATGTAACTTTCCACATTTGCTGATAAGATAATCCAGGGTTCTAAAAAAAAGTAGAGTAGATATTGTTGAGAATCTCATATGGCTAGTATTTGAAGAATATTTACTCCTTATAAAGGCTTGGACAGCCTTCCTCTCTTGAGGTACCTTTTAGAGTTAGTTAGATCCAAATTCAAATTTTAATATGTTATCAGAGCCAGTTGTTGGACTGCACGTGTTGGGTCACCCGCGCAGATGTCAATCCTACAAACTTCATGCTCCAGATGTTCAGTCCTAGGCGTGAGGGGGTGTCGAGAATTCCACATGGTTGGTATTTTTGAGAAATATTTACTCATAAAAGCTTAGACAGTCTGTCTGATATATCCTCTAGTACACTTTATATATGACTAGTTTTCATTAGATTTATTTTTTAAAGTTTAGAATTTTATTTTTTATTATGTAAGATTTATATTAATAAAATTATTATGAAATACGTGTATTAGAGAATATGCTAAATGATCCGAAGCATTAGCAAGATAGTTCATCACCTACCAACAAAAAAATATTAAAAATAAAAGAAGGGAATTAAAAAAAGGAATGAAGACTTTGTGGTCCATATCTCCACTTGAGGATTTCTTTCTTCAGAAAATTAAGCAGTAACAGACGCGGATATTACCCTAAAAAAAAAAAAAAAATACATAGTCGGATGATCATTGTGAAGATGTGGACCATCTGACCACCCAACTTGTTATTTCTTCTTCAGTACTAAACTCTTATAGTCAGTCATAGAGTGTGCAAGTGTGAAAATTTTAAACCTTATTTTATGAGATATGGATGCATAGGTAAAAATATATATCATTAATTAATTTGAACTCAGCCTATAAATATTTTATAAAATTTTATTCTTAATTGAGATTAAAAGTTATGACAATAAGAAAATCAATTTATATATATAATGAAATAAAATGTGTATAGTGATTTGTAATTTATAAATAAAGAAATATTCATGTTACTATTTATTTATCAGTAATTGATATAGTGGGTAATTCGAATCACGAATTACAACAAGTATCCGATTTCTAATATATTCACGCAATGACGACTGGTCCTTTTGCACTACAAAGTTCCAATTATATATTAGGATTTTTGAAACTCAAAACGATTAGGACTTCCAATATAGAATTTCACTTCCACACCATAAACCTTAAACACTAATAAGGCAATAGTTTATTTATATAAAAAATTCATAGATAAGTTTAATTTATTTTATAAATTAATCTTTTTATTATCTTATAATTAATTCAAAATATTATGTTTCTGTGCATTTTTTTTTTTAAATTTAAACACGTTAATAATAAATATAAATTATAAATTTTTAAGTCGATTATAAATTTCAATGGACAACGACCTAATCCTGAACATGGAGGGTCGAACTCGAAGCCTTTGCTTTTTTATAAATATCAAATGGCGTATAGCTTTCTAGTACAAGCCAAATTAGAAGGAAAAACTCCACTCCAAATGGCGTCTCCCAATATTATTTCCTTCTTCTTCTTCTCAAATTCTCTTATTTCGATTCTAATTTTAATGGTGTTTTTGGAAAAGGGATATGCTTTGGAGAGAAGAGAAGGTGCAGAGGTTAATAAAGTCTACCACACCATTCATATCACCTCTCTCATTCCATCATCTTCTTCTTCTACTCCCTGCAAACTCTCCTCTTCATCAACTCAAGGTTAATTATTTATTTTCACCTTCCCATTCTGTTTCTTTTTTCTTTAACCTTAATTTCTTGAGAATTATTATGTTGTTTTTATCCAGATTTTATTCAATATTTTCACTCCTGAATTTATTTACCTGAGTGAGTTCTCTCTTCTGTTATGAGCAGCTTTTCTTCTTCTCTCCTCTGTCATTTTACATTTTGGTATGTCACTTCTTTTCCAACTCTTCATTTTTCAATGAATAATTTACAAAAACAATCTTTACACTACAAGATTCTCTACCATTTTATATACTACCTTCTTTTTATAATATATTATTTTTTTGAGATTTATCTTTTTTTCTTAGAATTATCTTTTATTTATTAAGTTTTATTAATAAAATATACCATATTAGAAAGTGATACAGAAGATAGTAAACAAAGTGCCACAGGAGATTCGAGTCCTAATTTACTTAGTTGTAACTTAATCTCAAATATAGTCTTATATGTTTAATAATTTTTATCTTTTACATTTATGTTATTTAACCTTTTTTTTTTTGTTCTGTTACTTTTTAAAACGAGTTAGCTCCAAACATCAAAACTTTAACAACTTCCACTCTTTTGTATTGTATATAGATTCAGAACCAAATGCAAAATTTTCAACAATTGTCTATCATATTTTGCAAATGATTTGTATTTCTCAATAATTGTGTGAAAATGAGTGGATGTTTAGAAAATATTGTAGTATTAGGCTTTCAAGAAATTCAACTATTATATTATAGGTTCTGCATAATTCGCTAAGTCTAGTAGAGGACCCATATATGCATAAACCATTTCTTGTGCAAGTCACCTCAATAATTGCAAATTTAATAAATTATTGTCAAATAATTTGAGTTGAAGCCGTGTAGGACACAAATTTGATGTTACAACACTATATATAGAAAACTATAGCATAAAACAATAGCAAAACCAAAGCTTTAATTATTGCATATAAAAGAAGGATACATAATGTAAAGTAATTTCATAATATATTAAAATGTGAAATAGAAGTTGCAAAAGAAAAAGAGAGAGAAAATAAGGTAAATAATCATTTACAATGAATTTGTATTGTTTTAATCAAATAAATACCAGCCGTGTATTGCAACTAAATAATAATAAAATTTGTCTCATTTGTTAGAGTTTATTGTAAAATTTTTTTATTTTATTAAGAAAATATTAAATATTTTCACTTTTAACAATATTAATAATTATTAAAATATCTTCATAATAATTTTTAAATAAAAAATATTTAATTTATTTAAAATTAAAATTAATGAAATAAATAATGAAGAATAAGTCTACAAAGGTCCTGTTCTCCATTTTATTATGCTTTTTTTAAACAATTAAAAGTAAGTACTTATAAAAAAGTTGTTTTAATTAAATTACTATAATAATTTTATTTTTAATAATATCAATAATGTTTCAAAAAAAATCCTCGTAGCAACTTTTTAAAAATAATTTTTTTTTTAAATTTTTTTAAGCTAAAAGTAAATGTATTAATAGTTTATAACAGTTTGAAAACAGCTTGTAATTTAAGATAAATTAAAAATTACTAATTTTAAGTAATGTAGAACTGTGTCAAATTATATATTCATAGTTTAAAATTTGCTAAGCATTTTTTTTTTTTTTTGGTTGATTTTTTGGGATAAGAAAATAAGCTAAGCAATTGAAAGAGGATTGTAGGAAGCAACATCTATTATAAGTATGAAAGGGGGACTTGCTTTTGAGCCTATCACGTGTTTCCTGTTTGTTGCCATTGTTGTTAAAAAATAACATAAAAAAGTGCCGGCCACAACCTTCTTTGGGTGACCCATCCAGCCTTGGGTTTATTTTTGGATTGAGTCCTCCTTTTGGACTAATTAAGTTATATATGGGCTTTGTTTTCTGCTTTATTATGGTTGATGGGGGTGGTAGGGGAAATAAATCTATAGTATATAGTTTGATTATTACGGACTCAATTATCTTTTTAAAGTCTTTTATGATAAGGTCTAGTTTTTAGCATGTTTAGATTTTCTGATTATTTAGATGTATCTCAATATTTATAAAGAATGTAATATCTTGAAATTTAAATAAAATGTGCCGACCACAACTTTATTGGCTAATATATATATTTTAAAATATTTACGAAAGGTGTTCGAAATATAAAATTATAAGCGATTCTAATTAATTCGAATTTCTCTTACAGAGTATCTATAAATCTACCTCTTACTCAAATTTAAAATTTAACTAATATATATTTTTTAAATATTTTTTAAAAATATTCAATATTTAAAGGTATACAGTTTTAATTCATTTGAACTCTAAATTATGCCTATGAAACGTCCAGGAAGTCTTATTCTTAATAGGGTTAGACCCTTTATAGTATATTTTGCAGCTCACACGGAGACATTTAACTACTAGCTTTGTGATTATGAATCGAAACAAGAATCCAAACTTCCTTAAATAATAATGCTTCTCTACCTAATATTCCTCCTTGTCTACTAATGGTTTTTAATTTATTCTCTTCTCTGTACTGTTTGTCATCTACCATAATAATTCAAAATTTTGGCTAATAATTTCTTTTTCAATGAGAAAGCTCCTGAGCTAATGGGCAATTATAGCTCTACTTTCCCCTTTATTGGAAAAGGATTGAAAACCTCACAGCAAGTTGCATCTGATCTGAAAACATTTAATGACTGATTTTGATGGTTTTATTTGGTTAAGAAGTACTACATCTCTTATCATCTCTAATCCTAAATATATGCTTTTTTTACACATTTTAATATGTATTTATAATTTATTTTTTATTTATATCCCTTTTAATTTATTTATTATTTCTCTTTCTCTCTTTATTTATTTAGAATAAAATAAAAATTTTATTTTAAAAATTACATTATTTTCTTTATTCTTAATGTATGTATAAAGTTTAAAAAGACTTATATTCTAAATTGGAGATATTAGTATTTATTATTTGAATGAAAATGTCTCTTGTTTGCATTGCAAATTCAACCAATACCTAAATTAGATCTGAAAACAAGGACAACCAAAATATTCCCTTTGGTCCCTTTTCTACAAGGGATGTCATGTGCCCTATTTGGTCAACCAAGCTGAAAGTCGTTCACATACATATTCAAGTCGAGGAGCCGAGCAAGGTGGTACACGATTCAAGTCGAGTCGAGTTCAAATTAATCGATTCAATTTTTATTACTTTTTTGGAATTTAAACTTGAGTTAAGCATCACTAAGCTTACTTTTTTAATATTTTGTCTCGAAATTGAATTGAACTTGAGCTTCTTTTAGTATCTTGTTCGTTATGACCCGCTTTGGTAATGAATAATTATTTTTTAAATAATATTTTGGTATCATAAAAAATAAAAGTATATAATACTAATTAACTAAAAATATAAGAGTAAAAAGTAAATAAGTAAATTTAATTATAAATTTTTATTTGCATTATGAGATTATAAATAAGTAATTAATATAAATTTACTAATTGAATTTATTATTTACAATGTATGTTTATATTAATATATAACTCAAATTTGAATAGATACTTTAATAAAGTTCATAATAATTAAATTCTTTTATTCAATTAAAAAATTAATATCATAAATAATATGTAAAACATAATATTACATATATATATTTATTTATTTATCAAGTTTTTCGTTGAGTTTTGAAAAGTTTAAACTTGACTCTCGTTACATTACTCGAGCAAGCTCGAGTTCGAGCCGAGCTCAATCAACCTGATTGATCGAGTTTTTTTACGAACATTTCGCGAACCGCTTAATTCTTTTGTACTGGATATTAAAGTGTTCTTATATTAATATTATGATAATGACTAAAGTAGATCGTCATGTGGAACATAAATGTCACTAGCAAGATTAATATGTGACGAACCTCTTGCAAGACCAAATAGACTATGAGTTTTTTTTTTTTCTTCATTTTACTATATCTTATATTATCTCTTTTACAAGTATAATAAGTTTGAATAAAGTTCTATGAAGAGTCAAACATAGTCAATGGAAATGAAAAACTGTCATTTTGCATGACCTCATTGCACTATCTTTCTTTTGCATCTCATACCTTTTCTTCTATATATTTGTTATCGCCCTTTTTCTTCTATATATTCAAGAAGACGATTGATTGATGATATTGAGCCATCACTTTGAACCACCAAAAGTTTTTCTCTTAGTGTTGTTTTCAACCTATACCAATAGGAATTTATTTCAATTTTCCAATACTTATTTTACAGAAATGACTGAAAAAGCCTTCTAATTATATATAATTTTATTAATATGAGTAAATTATTTATTTATTGCAACCCTCAACTTTTCAACTTGTAAATAGATTGGGGCATCTTTTATTTGATGAAATATGCTTTTTTCTTAATGATCAGGTCCGAGCAAAAGGTCTTCATCACTAGAAGTTACCCACAGGCACAATCCATGCCAGCAGAAGAAGAAGAATAATAATAATAACATTAAGGAACCAAGCCTTGCCGAAATCCTTGACAAGGACCAATCACGGGTGAACTCAATTCACGGAAGGCTATCATTCAATGCTGGAATAAACAAATTCAAAGGTTCAAAAGCCACAAATCTGCCAGCCAAATCAGGTGCCACAATTGGGACTGGAAATTACATAGTAAACATTGGGCTAGGCACACCTCAAAAGACACTTTCATTAGTGTTCGATACAGGAAGTGACCTAACATGGACACAGTGTCAACCTTGTGCTAGATTTTGTTACAAACAACAAGATCCCATATTTGATCCTTCTTCATCAACTTCATATGCTAACATTACTTGCACTTCTTCACAATGCTCTGCCCTTTCATCTGCTACTGGTAATAAGCCGGGCTGCTCTACCACCACTTGTGTTTATGGCATTCAGTACGGAGATCAATCTTTTTCTGTCGGGTTTTTTTCTAAGGAAAAATTAACGTTAACACCTACCGATGTTTTTGACAATTTCCTCTTTGGTTGTGGTCAGAATAATCGAGGGCTTTTTGGGAATACTGCAGGATTACTTGGTCTTGGTAGAGATTCTTTATCATTAGTGTCTCAAACTTCTCAAAAATATGGTAAAGTTTTCTCTTATTGCCTACCAACAAAATCAGGATCAAATGGTCATTTAACATTTGGTAAAAGTGGTGTGCCTAGCCGTGCCCAATACACTCCTCTCACTAATACTCAAAAGGGGACTTTCTATTTTGTGGATATTTTGGGAATTTCAGTTGGAGGGACACAATTGTCAATTAGTCAATCAATTTTCAAAACAGCAGGAACAATTGTGGATTCTGGAACTGTTATTACAAGGCTACCTCCAACAGCTTACAATGCTATGAAAACAGCTTTTAAACAACAAATGACGAAATACCCCTCGGCACCTGCTGTTTCTATATTAGATACTTGTTACGATTTTAGTAATTTTACAACTGTTCAAATACCGAAAATAGCCTTCACTTTTGGTGGAAATGTCAAGGTTGATTTGCCTGTTCAAGACATACTAGTGGCTGCTAGTCAATCAGCGGTGTGTTTGGCTTTTGCAGGAAATGGAGATGATAGTGATACTGGAATATATGGTAATATTCAGCAGCAAACATTTGAGGTTATCTATGATGTTGCTGGTGGGAAACTTGGGTTTGGTCTTAATGGTTGTTCTTGAAAAGGGTATTTTGGGGATCAACACCCAGCAAAAATGTTGGGGGCCTCATCTGTTTCTTAAACTAGTTTATCTATTATAATTAAATAACCAAGGCTGAAAATGTTGATCAGTCCAAAGGATTATTATGTATTGGGCTATGGAAGCTAAATGTATAGTTTATGTTATCTCTAAAATTAATACTACAACAATACTTCTTTCTATCAATTTCATCAAACAAAATGTCAAAACTGAAATACTACAATCTATATATATATTATATAGTAAAACAACTCCTACTATGCACATAGAGTCGATATTCAACAAATAAATCAAAATTAATATTTTAAAAATGATGAATTTCAATAAAAAAAACTATTAAATAACTATAAAAATATAACATCATTTTAAAAATAAAAATACAATAAATAAATTTAATTATTAGTTTCCCACATAAGTATAGTTGTGGGGAAGGTGAAGAGATAAAGGATATGGAATAAAGAAAAATATTGAAGAAATTTTAAAATTTGGTTGTTCCCTCCTCACTTCCTGAATTCAAAAAATAAAAAATAATAATAAAATAATTGAAGTTTCCCTTATACAGAATATTTTTTTTCTTTTTACTTTAAATGCGATCATTTCAATCTAATAAAAAAATTATGCCACAATATTTTGATGTTAGAAGTAACAGAAGATTGAAGATCAACAAATTTTACGAATGGATACAAATACGTTAACAGTAAAACATGTGAGAGTGAGAATTTCTGTCATACAAAATCAAGTAACTAAAATGCTCAAATTAATAATCCAGAAAAACTATAGAGAAATTTTTTTTATATTCATGTTGTGTGAAGGTAAAAGTACATGGGAAAGAAGAACATAAAAATAAAATTTATGGATGCCTCATTTTCTATATATATATATATATATATATGTATATGTATATGTATATGTATATACACTAAACTGGTCAATATTTTTTTTATCCCTAAACAAGCCATAACGCACATGCATTGTACGTTATCCTAAATGATAACGCACAATGCATGTATGTTATTAGTAGTCAGCAATTAAATCTTGTTTATAATCTTGTTTAGTGACATGACGATGATGTGGAAGTGATGAGTGTTGAGGTGGAGAATAACGCACAATGCATGTGTGTTTTTGTCCATGATAACGTACAACGTAAATGTGTTATTAAGACAAATAATACACACACATTGTGCATTATCATGTTAACAAAGATCGAATACCCTAGCTGCAACTGCCATTTCTCTCTGCGTATTTCTCTTCTCTCTCTGCCGCTACTCTTTTTTTTGGGATTTCTGTCGCTCCACGCAGCTCCTCATCCTTCCCTCCTTCTCTTGTTCTCTTCCTCTTCTTTTCCTTCATTTTATTTTCGAAGTTTACAGTTAAATTGTTCTTCTTCTTTTTCGTTTGATTTGGGTCGTCGGCACCTCCTTTGAAGTATGAAGGTTTTTAGAGTTTTGGAATGGAGAACAGTAGAGAAAGTTCCACTGAATAATGTTGATTTCAATTCAAATTTTTGGTAAATTTCTTATGCCTATAATTATTATTTTTACTCTATGTGTTAATTTCTATTAATGTTTATCCGAAAATTGTTGTTTATTGTGGTTTGTGAATTATTTTTATGAATTTTATTTGATTTATTTCTCAATTTTTTGTAATTTATTTTTGTACATGTGGGTTTTATGATTATGTTTAAACGTGTTGTTATTGATAAATTTGTGCATGTTTTACCATTTTATTAATCTAATTATGTTTCTTATTGGAAATGTGATTTGATGAAAGTTATATAAGTTATATAGCTTATTTTTGTTTTTATCATAAACCGTAATTGTTTATTTTTTGTGAAATTTTTTAGCATGTTTGTATTGTTTCATTAATTATATATAATTTTGAAATTGTTAGCATTTATATAATTTTATGTTTTTAGCATTTCAATTTGTTTAGGGTATTTCTTTTAAAAAAAAAAAAAGAATATAATTAACCCTAAACCCTAACTTTGAAACCTAAATCATAAAGCCCTAATGCCATTAAAACATAAACTATAAAACTTACAAAGTATGTAATAATACCTCATTTCATGCATATTATACTCTAAACTGTAAATCCATAAAGAATTAAATTTGTAAAGTATATAATGCAAATATCTAAAATCCTAAAACCCTATTATTTCACCCATAAACAGTTAACCCTAAAACCTCACTTAATCCATTAAACACTAAACCCTAGAAGCCTACAACCCTAAACTTTTTTAGCCTAAACCCTAAAACCATAAACCTTAGAAAGTGTATACTAATACTTTACTTTAAACTTAGAAAGTATATAACCCTAAACCCTAAAACCCTAACATTGAAACTCTAAAATCCTAAACCATAAACCTACTAAGTGGATAATAATAATTCACTCTAAATATTTTACTTTAAATTCTAAACCCTTAAAGTTTAAATTTAAAAAATTGTATAATCCTAAACCTAAAATCCTAACATCAAAATCCTAAAACGTGAACCCTTAACTATAACCTTGATCTATTAAATACTAAACTGTCTGTAAGGAAACCCTAAAACTATAAACCATAAAATTCTAAAACCATAAATAATAAACTATAGAAAGTTTGGAATAATACTTTACTGAAAATTTAAAACCCTCAACCATAAACCCGTAAACATTTAAATTTAGAAAGTTATAACTGAAAACTCTAAAACCCTGAATCCGTAACATTGAACCCTCATAACCCTAAACACTACACCTTAAAAAGTGTGTAATAATATTTACTGTAAATTCTAAACCCTTATCGATAAATTTAAAAGGTGTATATCACTGTACATAAGAAACCCTAAAACCTTGTAATATAATATAGATGGAAGAAGTCTCAGCACATGTGCATCCGGGTCCTATAGTCCCTAATGTATTGACGAGGCAGCATGAGCATAGGTCTGGGTTGATATGGAATGGAGATCGTGAGACGTGTATTATTGATCTTCAGTATAGACATTTCGGGAGAAATCTATTTCAGGCCTACAGTGGACCTCCTCGTAGGTTGATTGATATTATTGATAGGTCGGGTTAGGTGGAATTTTTAGATGTGGTTACTTAGGTCTCGATCACGCTCTTATTACTACTTTAGTTGAGCATTGGAGGCCTGAGACCCACACATTCCACCTGATTTGTGGTGAGGTGACTGTAACTCTACAGGATGTGCATGTCTTATGGGGTTTAGGACAGAGGGGTTGCCTGTTACAGGTCCTAGTTGCAGTGTACACAAGAAGCAGTATTGGATTGAGATGATCGAGAAACTTATTAGTGTACCGTTGTCTCTTACTCACTTTTTTGGGTATAAGGTTAAGAAGGAACTTTTAGAGGCTTGGATTTTGAGAGACTTCACTGGATTAGAGAGTAATGATGATCTTACCATGCGTGCCTGGGGATTTATTTTCTTACTTCTTGGCGGTCATATGCTCCCTGATTTCACGAGCAGCTTGATTCACGTCCGGTACATCAGTTTGTTGGAGGATTTTGAGGCCATCGGCACTTACAGTTGGGGTAGTCGTGTATTAGGGTTTTTATATAGGCATCCATGTGCGGCAGCTTTAGAAGGTGCATGACAGATAGGGGGAGCCCTAGTGCTACTTCAGATTTGGGCTTGGTCGCGTATTCTTAAATTGTAGCCTCAGCTACCTAGACATGTTCAGCCAGACCCCCTTGTTCCACTTGGTGCTATGTGGTGCACATCATTTGATCTTAGCCAGTTACCTACACTCGTCCTACTTACCTATAGAGATCAGTTTGATTTTATGTCCTCCGATCAGGTTTGACTTTAAAATAATTTCTTTATCTTTCTTATTATATTTTTTATATGATTGTTATTTAAATATTTTAATTTGCTGACAGTTTGTATGGCTGCCCTATCATGACTGTGGTCTAGTTCCATCTGACTTGTGTCGGGCAAAGGTGCACTCTATGTTATGAGATAGTGGAGTATCACCATCCCGAGTGCGTGATGCCATAGTTTGTACGTGATCAGCCTATACTGGCTCCATGTGATAATCGGCTTGATCTACATCGACTACAACTAAGAAGAAATGATCACACATATTGGGCGACGCAGCATGCTAGTCATGTGGAGGTCTGGTATCAATGGAGACAACATATTACAGATGGCCTTGTGTTGCCTATTGAGTATTTATCATCTCCACGAGACGATTACACTAGATGGTATTGGGATATCACGCGAGTCTACTTCGATAATCCAGCACGTTGTGATACTCAGACTATTGTATACCAGTCTACTGGGGTCGACAGACCGATAATGGTAAAAAAAATGTTTATTTGTTTTTTATGCATTTCATTTCTTTATAATTGACATCTAACTATTTTTGCTTTAGACTTCCACCCTACAAGAGGTAGATGACATGGCTACAGGAGTGTTAGAGGGACCACCATCATCCCTAACACAGTACCCTAGTTTTGCAAAGAAAGTCCAGACCATCATCCGTAGGTGTATGGTTTCTATTGGTGGTATCTTGGGTTGCACTCCTTCTCAGCATGATATTCAGCAGACATTTTCAGTGCAGTCATCGCGTCATCATCTCTGGAAGCCTGTACCGGAGCATTGTGCTCGTGGAGTTAAGAGGGGCACTCGTAGATTGCCCAGTAGCGGGGCCCGTAGAAGACGCGCTCCGGCCCCTCAACATCTGAGCGGACGAGGACATTCAGATCCCAAACGTAGAGGAGAGAGAGGTGGAGGATCTGGAAGATAGGGATGTGGAGATGATGAGTCTTATGTTGCCGATAACACGTTCGACAACTCGAGCCTAGATCTATGCCGCATATGCCTATATCTTATGCATCTTCATTCGATTCAGACGAGTGGACGGATGACGTTATACCAGCGCAGCAGCTTGGGTTTAGTCATCGTGTTGGTAAAACGACATCTACATTTATGCCATCTGATTGGCACTAGGGTTTAGGGATTAGGGGTTCATTATGTAAATTATTTGTTAAAAATATTTCTTCATATTATCAATTTTCACCCTTCTTTATATTATGATGTAAATTATTTGGCCATTTATGATGCAAGTAATTTCTTTATCAAATCGGGTAAAATTATTTCTGTGTTGTCATGTCATCACATGGCCTTGTCGGAAATAATTCAAAAGCCGGCCAAAATTATTTTGCGTTGTCATGTCATCACATGGCATTGTCCGAAATAATTGAAAACGACCAAATTTGTTTTGTGTTGTCATGTCATCACATAGAATTCGACAAGGCTATGTGATGACATGACAAGAAATAAATTTGGTCGTTTTCAATTATTTCGGACAATGCCATGTGATGCCATGACAACATGAAATAATTTTGGCTGGTTTTTGCCCACGTTCCGACAAAGCCATGTGATGACATGACCAGACAGAAATAATTACACCCGTTTCAAAAGGGTCCTAAACCCCCTATATATACGGAATTCAAAACCCAATTTTGAACATCACAAAAACTTTCAACAAATTTTCTTCCTATTTCTTCATTTCCAAAACTTTTAAACCCTTCAGTGTTTTAATATCCGCTACATCACAATTAATATGGATGCAATACACCATGTTAGAGTTGTATTATTTTGGAATTCCGAGCATGCTAGAGATGCGTATAGCCCTTATTTCACTGGATCGACAAATAAAAGTTGGACTTTCAACTGAATCATAATACATGACGAACTTGTTAGAAAATATAGAAACATTAAGGATGGATCCAAATCTTTGGAGGGTTCGAATAACAATGAGGGTGCCTTCATTCTATGGAGAGTATCATATGTTTAATTTACTTTGTACAGCATAAACAGCGATGACGAAATGTGTTACCTTTAGACTATTAGACTAATTTAGCAAAGGAAGAGATTCACATACTCATTGAATTCGAACCGATCCAATCACAGACGTTACCAGAACGTCATGACACAAATATAACCAACATTCTGGAATATGTCACGGCAATAACACAGATGGTTTCTGGTGAACCGTCAATGTTATATCGTAGCGTTAATGAAGATGATGATGACAATGACAATGACCATTCAGACGAAGATTATGCCATATTAAGTGAACCTGATGACGACAATGGCCCTGATGACGAGGAAGAAGACATTACCACTCCTGTAAACCCTAATATTTCAACTATAGTGAATCAATGGAGAGTAGTCAATGGTTCAACGAAGCTATATATGATTATACACAATTCTGGAGTATTTCTAGATATAGGTTCGGAAGAGCAAATAGACGACCTCATCGAATCAGGCACTTTAAGGTTGCCGAATTGGACGATGAGGATGACTGATATTCAGTTAGGTATGAGGTTTGTTGATAAAATTCAAGAAATTAGTGCGGTTCAAAAGTGGTCTATTCGAATGGGACGAGAATATAGAGTTGTTAAAAGTAAGAGTGACCAATAGACAGCAAAACGTTACCATCACACCGACACTAATTACTATTCATGATACATCCGAATAAAAAAGAAAGCAACTCATGATTGTTAGGAAATAACCAGATTCGTCAAGGAACACACATACCTTGCAGGGTCATCAAAACAAGCACCGAAATATGTCTTCAAAATTTATTTCAAGACTAATATCGCACCTTATTGCCAACGATCCAAAGGTACCTATCTCAAACGTCATCCAAGAAGTGCAAGTATTACTTCAAACGGGTTGCACGTACAAGAGGGTATGGTATGCTCGAAACTTTGCAATAGAGAGCGTTTTCAGCGATTGGGAGTCAACTTTTAATATTCTATCAAAATATCTATAGGCAATAAAATGTTCAAACTCAGGGACTGTGTACGAGTTCATGCATCACAGAACGAGTAGTCCCTTAGACTATGTTTTCAAATTTCTTTTTTGGTGTTTCTTGCCTTGTATAAACGGTTTTGAAAATTGTCGGTTGGTGATTTTTGTGGATGGCACTCATATTCAGGGATCATATAAGGGCGTACTATTAATTGCAAGTACATGGGATGCGAATAACCATTTGTTCCCACTTGTATTTGCAATCATTGATAAAGAGTCGTCTGAAAGTTGGAATTAGTTCCTCAAACTTCTATAAGAATATGTTGTCAAGGATTGGCATGTCTGTCTTATTTCCGACCAGCACAAACAAAGTTTATCTGCTACACAAAATCAAGCTTTGAGCAACCTCCATTCGTAGTTCATAGGTTTTGTCTACGCCACATTCAGGTAAATTTCAACAAGACATTCAAGAACATATTAAAAAGCTTAATATGGCAGACCGAAACGGAAGCAAAGAAGTAGAAATTTGATGTGTGATGAGTGAAATCCAAAAAAGAAATGTTAGATGCTTAAATTTATTTAACAAAGATAGACTTGAAAAAATGGACACTCTTGCATGATGGTGGGCACAGGCACAAAATGATGACAAAAAACATTTCAGAAGCACTTAACTGTATATTGAAAAAAACTAGGGTCTTACCTTTAAAAGCCCTAGTTGAACTAATATGCAACAAATTTGTTAAGTATTTCAACCAACACCGTGAAGAGGCCCAAAAGTGTGTGCTTCCGTTCCCAACAAGAATTTTTGACTAGTTCCTTCGGATTGAATTAAAATCAAGAGAATACGCAGTTACAACCTTCAATCCACGAGAAGGAGTTTACATGATCAAATCACCGATACGCCTTGACGGTACCGGAAACAACGTTTATACATTAAGAATGAATGAAAAATCATGTAGTTGCGGTAAATGACAAGAATATACATTGCTCTCATGCTCTTGAAGTATGTAGAGAAAAGGCACAAGACCAGATGCTTATGTGCCGGATATATATTGGCGGGAAACTTACAGACGAACATATTAATCCAATTTTTATCCGATTGGGCATGAGGACTTTCGGAGGGATGCTCCTTATAATTTAACATTCTATCCTCCAAACATGAACAATCAACGGGTTAGAAAACAGGGCACAAGGTTTTGGGGGGAAATGGATTATCGAAATCCAGATTCTCCCCCAAGATGTAACAGATGTCGAATGCCAGGACATAGTAAAAAAAATTGTAATAACTCCAGTTCAAGCAATGTATATGTTTCATTTTTTCAAAGTGTTGTAACATTTTATGGTTTCTATTAATGATATTTCTTCTTTGAATTTCTTCTAAGTACTTCATAACTCTCTCACTTAAATCGATTATAAATTATTATAGTAAAATTTACAACAAGTAATAAAAATTTAAAATACTTTAAACTACTTCTTTATATTCTTTTTAATAAAATGGTTGTAAGTTAACATATTTTCTTTTAAAATGATTATAATTATTATCATAAAATATACTTCAAATAAGTTAAATAAAAGAATACAGTTTTTTTTTTAAAAAAATGATATCTTATAAATTTTGCAAAACGAAATTCCGTTTTGCAAAAAAAAAAATAAATAATGTGGCAAATAACACACATATAGGTTATGCATTATCACTTAAAATATCGCACAACACATGTGTTATCTGCTACATAAGCTCTCTTAACTGATAAACTTTTAATTAGGCAATAACACACATTTTTTTTGTGTTTTCCTTAATGATAACGCACAAACAATGTGCGTTATGGCCAAAATTTGAATAAAAAAAATTTTATGGCCACTTTAGTGACTATTTTTAAAAAATGGTTATTCTATCAAAAAAGCAAAAAGAAAAAAAAAGAAGATAATCATGATGTATAGAAGTGGAAATTATTTATATCACAAAACCAAAAAAAGTTTTAAATTTAAAATATATTAATATTTTCAATTTAATATAGAAATATTAATAAATCATAACCAATAAAATTACATTATAATTTTTAAAATTAAAAGAATGATATAAAATTTAAAGAACATTACATTATAAAATAATAAAATTTAAAGAACATTATATTATAAAATAATAAAATTTAAAGAACATTATATTATAAAATAATAAAATTTAAAGAACATTATATTATAAAATAATAAAATTTAAAGAACATTTTTACAATTTTTTCCTTCGTATACTGTGCATCTAATCTGTTGGAAAAACTAAAAAATAGCTCCCATATCATTAAGGGAAATTTCATCTAAAAATAGGATTTGGAAGATTCCCCGAACATTGTATAGCAATAAAATATTAACTATGATCACTAACATTTCAATCATTTAACAAAAAGAAAGTAACTTATGAACCAAATTTGGACCTAAACATAGAAAAAAATAACGAAAATTATTCATGTAAAAATAAGCAAATAACAATTATGAATTCTTTCCAAACAAAAAAGAAGAAATTCGCATAAAAAGAAGGTAAGAAATGGATTTAATTCTTTTGCATTGAAAAAAAAAAAGGGAGAAAAAGATCTTACCTTGGAATACTTAGATCAATCTCAACAACCTTAGTATATTGCACTTCTCCAATTTAATTTTCCCAATACTGCAATTAACACAAGAATCCAGTCAAAAACTATAAGAGAAAGAAAATAACTCTAAGAAATGAAACGGAAAACAAAAAAAGGATGACAACAGAAGAAGTATAATTGTGAACGTGGGAACGCGGAAGTTGTTGATAAAGGAGTTAGAAGAGTTTGAATTTAAATCCTAACATAAACATTCAACAAATAAAAATTTAAAAAAAAAACTATCAACAACCAATCACACATTTTGTAATGAATTAAATAAATCTAAAAATATTAGAAAATAGGGATTACGGCTCCAAGATTTTAGCGATGAGAGAGAATAAAATTGGTATTCAAATATATAGTAATAGATAGGGTTTGTCTAACGCATGCACTTATAACACACGTTAATATGGATAAACCTAAAGTGTGTTTGGCAATTCAAATGTAACAAAAATCTCATTAAATCTCCTATGAAATTCTTGCACTAATTAATAATCATCTATATTTATTTATCTTAATTGTGTCAATCAAAATCGTTAATATTCTATCTTACCCCCATCCCTTCCACCTCCTCTTTTCCAACCCTAAAAAAAAAAGAAACTACCCAATATCATTTGTAACATTTCCTTTAATAATATATTTTCTCCTTAGGGTTTATGTTTTATTTGGTAGATTTTATTAATAAAACATACCAAATTAAGAATGTTACAGAGAGTGTTACAAGAGATGTTAAAGACAATCCGAATAGAGCAAAAAGCACATTTTAATTTTTTTTCCAAAAACACTTTCTATAACCTTCCTAATTTTGTAAATTTTATTAATAAACCTATCAAATAAAATATAAACCCTAAGGAGAAAATAAATTGTAAAAGGAAAGGTTTTGGGGTGGAGAGAAGTGGGGTGGGGTGGAAGTTAGAGAGAGTATTAAAGATTCTGATTTGCACTATTAAAGTAAACAAATATAGATGATTATTCATTAGTGAAAATTTTCCATATGTGATTTAGTGGTGTAATACCCCCAACTCCTTCGCTAGGTTAACTGTGGGTGAGTAGGGCATCAGCGTGCCTCTCGGCACTAAACTACAAGTCCCGAAACCCGAGCAGAACTTGGGACAACACTTAGAAGTATATACATATATTACACAGTGGAAAAACAAGTAAATTGAATACAGAAAGAACGCTCATTACATAAGGTTTAGGGAAGCTTCTTATGATATCTCTAATATAGGGGAAAAAATATTTTACAAAATCAAGTCCACATGAAGAAAAACGTTACAAAACGTTTCGAGCATAAAAAAAATACAAGTGTCCTTCCGCAAATGACCTGATCCTAAAACTCCATGCATAAGACTTTAACGGCTTACTGTGCCATTGTTCGTCCCGAGTCAACTCGAAAAAAAAAATGACATGTAGGACGTGAGCACGAATACTCAGTGAGTCCACATGTCTGTGTGCTTTAGTGATATTCTTAAAAATAATGATGTAGTTTTACAAAACAGTTCTTGCAATGTTATGAGAAAGTATTTTCCTTAGCTGTTTTAAAGGTACCGACACTTGAATCTATGTGAGGGGTTCGAACGTAACTAGAAACTCTGAGCAAATCGAAACACATCAATGTGGCTTCTACACCCGATTAAAAATTCATGTCACGTAAAAGTCAGACTCCACGGACAGAGTCCGGAACCCATACCGAGGTGATTGAAAATAAGTTTTGGCATCCCGTAGTCAGCACCAGCCAAACATCTTACAAGCGCTCGGTTCCATAACCATCGCACTCTCCAATCACATAAAACCAGGCTACAGATCCTGGGCACCTACCAGGTCCATCCTAAGACCAACCTTAATTTCAAGTCCCTTCTGACTCTTCACAAGGCGGCCGTCCACCACAGAGCATGATGCAATGTGTGACGTAACACATCTTCTACTCCATAAAGGCGGTGCCAATGAATGGGAGAAAAAGGGGGCGGGGAAGGGTTCGGTGCTAGCTTAAGATATAAGCTTAGTTCTTGATAAAGGATTGGACCAAACCCTCCACGGTATTACGCCTTCTCTCAAGTGCATCCACCCTCCAGAGTTTTCTAACCGTTCACGTTATCGAAAGATGCCCTAGTACGAGGGACTAGCCACATGCAGTGCGATCCTCTGACGCTTCCGGATGTATATAATCCTGTCAAAAACTTTGTCCCTGGTCGAATGGGGTTTTCATAACCATTTACAAATCAAAAAGGCCACCCACTCAACCATTTACATAAATTTAGATTTTAACTATTTTAGAATAATAAAATTCCCATCCGCCAGTCAAGACATGCATATACAGTTTTTAGAAATATGTCTAGTCTAATCTACCAGGTTCAACCATGCAGTTAAACAACCTCTTAACATACTCAACTTGTAACAATAATAACTTTTTCTTAGAAAATAAAAATATATAACCATTTTCTTTTAAAGAAAGCATACCTATATGGAGCATCATTTCTATGCATTTTTAAGGAACATGTTAATACATTGTGGAGAACATCTGCAGTTTAAAAACACGCTAAGCTATATCGTCCCAAAAGCAGTAAATATTTTATGACAAGCTTAGAAATTATATATACATCGCCAGCAACATTTGAAAAATAATTAGACAAGGTTTGTGGACTTACCTGAGTGCAGACCTGGTACTATGTCCTGCAAATAGGGTAACAACAAAAATAAGGACAACAATTAATTATGAATCCTAAAAGTTCTATTCACCACCGAAAATCATTATAAGAAAACCTCCTTATGAACCTTGGATACATCTACACCTATACTAACCCCAAAGCGCCTAACCTTCTTAACCCATATATACTAAAAAATATTATAAATCAAGTAGGGGTACTAAAACCATATAAATTAAAACCATACATACTAAAATCATAGATACCAAATTATATATACTAAAACCATGTATCAAAAATCATATGTACTAAAACCTTGTAAGAAGATACTCAGTAGGGATTAAACCCACATACATCCTAAAAGTATATAATATACCTACCAGTGTCAATACGGGCCTGAGTCTGCAGGCTAGCTCGTATCATCTGCAGTATGGACATTTATGGATTTATAATTTTAGGCCCATTATAAATCATTCTGGATCAAACCGGCCCGTTTTGGGTACGGGATTTTGAGGTTCGGTCAGGTCCTGTTCGCGGGCTGGCCAGTTTTTTTTTTTTTTTTTTTAAAGATTTAGGACCTGATTTGAATTAAGAGTTTCTTGAGGTCCTAAATGAAAATTTTTTCATTAACCCTCCCTAACCCTACCTACCTCTCTCTCTTCTTCTCATTTCATCCTCCTCAGACACAAACTTCACTCCTCACTCTCTCTCGACCCTCACCTCACCGATGCGGCACCGCCACCACACCGCACTGCCCCCTTTTTTCTTCTTCTTCCTCTTTCTTCCTCTTCCTCTTCCTCTTCTTCACCATCAAGCAGTAACCTTCTCTCCAATTTCTCACTTTCTAAGTTTCTCTTGCTCAACCTAGCTTGGCCATTGCCCCCTTATCGTAGGTCCGTAGCACCTTTACCGCCGCCCCTCACCATCGCCTTTTTGAGGTCCAATCCAATAATTTAACTTAACACTAATAGATCTGGCAAGTTTCCGATGGTGTCTTCCGAAAGCCGACGATTATTTTGGTTTCTTTCTTGCTCTGTTGGATTGCTGATTTGCAGACTGAAAATAACCTTAAACTGTTGTGGTATTGCCTACTGGAGTAAGGCTGGTTGTCTACAACTGTTCTGCATTCTCTCTAACCTGATAGTGTACATATATATTTTAGATGTTTGAGCAGATCCTACTCATTTTTCCCTACTCCAGTACATGCAGTGAGCAGATGTAGAAATGAGATTTGTTGGAAATTAGAAATTGTATTTTTTTTAATTTGGTTCTGTGATTTTTCATTTTTGTTAATCTTCATCATCTTTTGGCTCTTTTGGATTTTTTTTAAATTTTTAGTTTTTACTGCAGAAATAATATTTGCAGAACAGTATGTTGGTGTTGAATTGAATTTTTTCTTGAGTTTTGAGTATTGAACAGTATATTGGTCATTTTCTTGAGTATATTGATTTTTTCTTTGATTTAGGTGTGCAATGTAAATATAAAATGATTAAGGGCTAAATTTAAGAATATTTTTGTTTTTGATTTTTTTTAATTTTTTGACAAAGCCCGCGGGCTGATCGTGTACCCGCGAGCTAGCTGCGGACGGATATGGATTTATATAATTTAGGCCCGTAAAAAAGGACACGGGCCGGACTGGCCTAAACAGGCTTGACGCGATCCGGTCCAGTCCCGGGCCGTTTGACAGTGCTAACTATACCAAAACAAATAATCACTAATCAGGAATTAAGCTCATAATTATACCACATGTTAAAATCCCTCTTAAATCATTTAGATATAGAGAATCATACCAAGGAAAATAAATAGAATTAAATAAAATGAATCCAAGAGACTAAAATTAACTGAATCTTAAACCAATTTAAACCCTAAATATCTCATCTTAAGAGCCCATAATCAAACCCTATCTTTAATCAAATAAATAGAAGTAAATCCAAGAAAACAAGAAAAACAAGTACTTAACTATTATACTATATATATAATATATATGGGTGTGTGCATGTCTCAGCTAGAAGAGGTAACAAAACAACACAAATATATATATATATATATATACCACAATTAGGGCTGTAAACGGGGCGGGTCTTATCCGTACCCACGCGGGTCTGTACCCGTTTTTAGCGGGTAAGGTTTAAATTTTATACCCGCGGACCCGTATCCGTACCCGTGCCCGTATTTATACTGTTATATGGGTCTGGGCAAGGTATGGTGATGCCCAGACCCGTATACCCGGATTAATAAAATAACAATATATATTATATATTAAATTAGGTGGAAAATATTAAATATATATAGAGAGATTTGGCTGAGTGGCTAGGGAGAGGAAGTTACATTCATATTTGCTCGGCAACGCAAGTTCGAACCTTGTTGCTGCCAGCTTTCTTCTTTTTTCTCCTTTTCTCTTCTTCCTCTTTTCTCCTTTTCTCTTCTTTTTCTTTTCAGTCCTTCTATCTTTTTTTTTCCCATTTTCAGTCATTTTCTTTTTTTTTTCTCCTTTTCAGTCCTTTTCTCTTTTTTTTTTCTCCTTTTCAGTCTTAAATAGAATCTCTTTATTTGATGGATTTGGCCCAACTAACCTCTTTCAAATTATTTATTTATTTATTTTCAACTTTATTTCAAATTCATTTCACAAATAATTTATTTTTACTAAATATAAAAATATATTCTTTCATCCCGTGTAAAAGCAATTTATGATAATAATATTTTTGTCTTATTTTTTATTTCATAGAATTGCTGAAAATATGGATCATGATAAAAAGGACAATCTTTTTCTTTATTTTTCTTTTTCGTTCTCTATCTTATATGCTACTATTTGACTTATCTATTAGGCGACACCGTATTATTACATATACTCTTTGCTCAGAGGTTGTCTAGGAATTTGGATTACAGACTGAAATTAATATAGTTAAAGGGGTCTATATCCCCATTCATTTATGTATATGTTAAATGGAGATTATGTTAATCATGTTAAAATTTTTAATTTAGGATTATGCATTATTTTATATATTTTTGTTTAACAGGAAAAAAAATTAAAAAATATCATACGGGTATGGGTATACCCATACCCTACCCTAAACCCTAGAGGGTCGAGTCTGGGTCCAAAATTTTATACCCTAGAGGGTATGGGTCCGGGTCTGGGTCCAAGTTTAACTATAAGGGTACGGGTCTTGGTCTGGGAGTACCCTGAGGGTCTGGACCCGTTTACAGCCCTAACCACAATACCCTCATCATGCAAAGAAGCTGCAAGAGCAAGAAAAGAGAGGGAAAAAATATAAAAAAATTAAAAAAGCAATATTACCTTATGTTGGCACTATGTTGAACCGAGAGGAAGAGAGGAAAAGTTCCAAATAACAATAATAATAATAATAATAATAATAATAATAATAATAATAATAATAATAATAATAATAATAATAATAATAATAATAAAAAGAAAATAACATTAACTTAGTTAAAAAAAAATCTAACCTAACTAATATTGTCCAATTAACAAAAAAAATTATATACGAATCCTAACGGTATTTTTTTTCAACACATCTTTTTTAAATCCTAATATCATTCTATTAAATTCACCACTTTAAATCTTATATGAGACTATCAAGTATTTAAATCACTATAATGTGCATAATATATGTTTGTAAACTTCACTATGTTTAACTCCAAATTCTACATTCATGACGATCGCATTCTTATAGTCGCTTGAGGTGCTTACTGGATAGGACGTTACAAATAAAATTTTTGTTTTATTGAAATTATAAAAAATAGTGTAAGTTTATTGGTATTAGACAAACTCATATATATGTATATATATATATATATATATATTTTTGTGATTAGGATCATTCTCATAATGAAGAGAGAAATTTCAACACCTTCCGTTTTGAACGCTCTCAGCATTCTCTTTTGTCGATTCGTTACACCAATCTGTATTATCATATCGGTTCCTTGAAATTAAACTCCAGATCTGGAAGAAAAATTAGATTATGTTCTTGAGCATCTGGAATTTGAACAGAAAAGAAAAATGAAATAAATGGGAGAGTAAAAAAAAAAAAAAAGAATTGGAAAGGAAAAATCGTGTGCATGTTTGGGAAGGAAGAATATAATTGATGGAGGAGCCAAGGGAAGATGATTGTAGGGTTCCTCTAATCTCTTCCCTATTCTGCCTGTGCGTGTCAGCCGGTGGAGTCCTCCTTGTTATTTATGTATTCGTACCATCTTCTTCCAAGCCTTGGTTTCCCTTAGTTGCATTTATCTTAATAGGATCGCCATGGATCTTTTGGATTCTCGCATATATTTATACATGCATCAAAGCTTGTATTAGGAGCAGTCGTCTTGAAGACCGTCAAATTTCAAGGCGCAGTTATCATGCACGGAGTAGAGCCATTGATGAACCTAATTCTTCTTCAAATGATGGTAGAAAACACGTACATTTTGGCGGTGTAGAAGTCCATGAGGGAGGAGGAGATTCATCTGTTAGCTCCTCCAAAGAAATTGAGATGCCATTTACCTCTTCTGTCTAATATTCTCTTATCATGAAATGCAATTTTTTTTAAAAAAAAATGGTAATTACTACTTTTATTTCGTGTTGTTATTGATTTTAAACATGAGGATTGCTTATAATTAATTGATGATCTCTTTGTGTAGTAATTATATGTAGATGAGATCATATGATGAATATATATATATATAGAAAGATGTATGAGTTTAGAGAAAATTAAATATATATTGATCTGAAATTTGGATTAAAAAAACAAATGTGATAGTAGTTTTTTTAAATGTGATAGTAGTTGTTGATGATAATTTGATGAGATTTGGACAAGAAATTGATCGTTCCCATGTTTAATTGTTTTTTTTTTTATGTTCATTCGTACCGACTTTAATGTAACATTTTATGAACTTATAATATTTATGTAATAATTTGAACGAAAAAGAGAGAAATATCATAAATTAGAGGATAGAGGAATTGTTTTTCCCTGACCAGCATAGCGTCACTGGGCAATAAGTGGGTTACAAAAATAGAGGGAGGGAGGGCATCAAACACAAAAATGGCGGAGGAAATAGAAATGACAGTCCATGGCGCCCCCAAAGCATTATATATCTGCACACATGTTTGCTTCACTGTAGAGCGACGACGTGAGAGAGAGTCTAATCCAATCTAATCTTGGTATGGTATGGAATGGAGCCATCATCATCCACTTCCACTTGCACTCACAACCAAAGAAAGGGATGATAAGTAATGGCTATCGCATCACTTGCTATCTCTATTTTCCTCACATGTAAATTCATACCTATTGCAAGGCCATCTCCCAGATCGAATTCGGAACCCATCGACTTAAATTCTGTGGGGTGATCGAATTCTACTAATTTATCCAAATTCAAATTTGCATTCGTTTTTTAACATCAAAACAGATACAAATTGGGAGTAAGGCCACGAGATCCGAATTTATTAACAACTTATAATATATTATTAGTTATATATTATATTTATATCTTTTTTGCGATAGTGATTAGGGTAATTTTTACTCCATCCGTATAGGTTTTTTTCTCTCTAAGTTTCTATAGTGTTTTCTAAAATCCATGAAATTTCTGATCACAGAAATGATTCCAGGCAGATCTTCATTCTGCGCAGAATATTGCTGATCAATACCTTTGTTTATATTCCTTTATTAAAACTTATGTATTATGTTAGGAATTATGTAATTTATATTAATATGTACAAGTTTAGTACATTTAGTTAATATTTTACTATTAAAAATATTTAATCAAGATAAAAAAAAGTTTGGTGTATATAAAAAATGAATTTACTTAGATTCAGATCCGAACCTATTAGAAGCACACACAAGTATATTAAAATACTATTAGGGGATCTGAATTTGGAGCATTTTATTCCCAACCTATTTATTTAGATCCATTTTTTCAGGTCTATCCATAGTTCAGCTATAGTGTTATAGGCATGTCCTAGGTGTAACCTTGCACCCATTCCCCTTGCTGCCGCGGATGATTCCTCAGTTTTAGACCTCATGTATTTTTTTTACGAAAAATTTTATTTTTAGTCAAAAAAAAAAAAAAATACTTCACTTTTTTTTAAAATTAAAATCTAATCCAAATACACCTTAGGAAAATTACCAAGGTGGACAAAAAAAAAATAGACATTCTTTCAAGTAATTTCTTTTTGTTTGATATATAACTTTGATTTCAAGCATTAATAGCTCCACAAGCAACCCTAATCTCACCATCATCACCAGTCTTGACTCCAATACTAGTAAGTCTCAAGAAAGACAACCCCCAACTCTGAAAAAACAAGTTTTGATTATCAGCAAAGCCTTGAACTGTAGCAATTGTTCTTTCATCAGATGCAAGCACAGAATCAGATTGAAAGAGGCCCTTATGGATCAAAAGATGTTTGTAATATTGATTGTCAAATAGTAGTGGAGTAGATGGATCATTGTTCACTGTTGCATTTGAAGTTGCACCTGCTGCACACTGTTTTGTTAGCTCAGCTGCATAATTACGATCTAAGGAGGAATCCATCAGTGTAAGGTTTCCGTTTGAGTCAAGCTTGAAGCGGTCGCTGAATGCACTACAATGAGCTGATCCTATCGTGTGAGCTCCTACAAATTAAATACATTTTTGCTTAGTGCACCTTACAACTTTCCATAGTAATTCCTCCGATTTTTTTTTACATGTTATATTGCGTTATTTTTCATGTTTTTTTACTTATCATATTGTAGTTTAAAGGTTATATTTAATCATTTTTTTCTTATTATAACATCTTTTTGTTCTTCTAACGTGAAACTTGTAAAAATAATAATAAAAAAAGAGAAAAGTTTTAAAGATATTCTAGTTTATGTAAGAAAAAAATATATTTAAAATTCTGTATTTTCTTAAAAATTATAATATCTAAAATGTGACAGAGTAAAAAAATGAGAAGTACTAGATAGAGATGACACATAAGGAAACGATAAAACTAACTCGAGAATCAAAAAGTTTAGCACGGAAAAATTCAAAAATTTTCATTTTCCAAAAAAAAAATTTCTACCTCCTATTCTCTCTAACACCAACTCATGCAAATCTAACCGTTGAAAATTATTTTTAAAAAATAAGTAATACATCAATCTATACTCATTTATTTACAATTTTATCGGTTTAAAATTCAAAAAAACACCGGATTGAAAAAAAATATTGACCGAAATTCAACAAAGAATTTCGCCAGTCTGGATGAAATTAAACAGTTTGGTTTTTTTTTAAAAAAAAATTATGTTAATTATGTTTAAATTTATGTGTATTTGTTTACGTTATTTAGTTTTTTTGTTAGTTAAGAAGCTACTTGTGATTTATCAAAATAATAATAATAATAATAATAATAATAATAATAATAATAATAATAACAATAATAACTTTGTGAGATTTGAACCATTGACCTAACAAAAAGCAACATAAAAAACATACCATAACACCAACATGAAATTTCATACTAATAATTTCATGAGATTTTATTTAATAATAATATATTTATGTATTTCAATATTTACCAACTTCAATCATTTAAATTTTTAATAAAAAAAAACTGATATTCAGTTTAAATTTAAAATTTGTACCGTACGTTTTTAGTCAATGAAAGAAAAATTATTAAAAAATTCTAAAAATATAAATTAAAATGAAAATATGACTTTTTTGTAGAAACGGTTGATGGAAACCATGTGTGGTCACAAGTATACACGTAGAATCTTCAAAAAATACGCAAAATGCCCACAATAATCTCCTCGATCGGACATCTAAGCACAAAAGTTATGTCCCGTCAAAGTTTTTGAACTTTACGGAACAAATTTTTTGCACCGAAATGTGACCGGTTGCATTTATCTTTGTTGAATTTCGGTCAAATTTTATTTTCAATTTGGTGCATTTTTTTTAAATTTTAAACCGATAAAATTATAAATAAATGAGTATAGATCAATGTACTACTCTCTTTTTAATTTTCAATGGTCAAATTTGCATAGATCTGAGATTGAATAAATTGGTGTTAGAGAGAATAGGAGGTAGAGAGAAAAACTTTTTGTAAAAATGAAATTTTTTAAATTTTTTTATATTTAATTTTTAGATTACTGAGTTAATTTTACTAACCCCATAAATAAATTAATTTTGCAGTCCAACAATCATCATATTAGGAATGGCAAAGGATTGGAAGTTTCCACCTCAATTTTCAATGTGATACCAATTTAATTATTGATTAATGTTGACACTTATAAAATACACTCGTCCAGCCGTAAGAGATGAGACAGAAGAATAATTGATCCCATAGTTGCTCGTCCAGCTGAATTACACTCTTTTCGTTTAGGAAGTGAAGTGTATGGTGGACACAATATATATATATATATATATATTAAGAGAAATGATGAAGCAAGAAACAACTGTGTCTCAATCTCATACATACAATTCCAGCCCTTTTCTTCATTATTTCTTACATTTCTTTTTAGTTCAACTCCATTTAGTCTTTCCTTTAATTTTTCACTAGTTTTTCTCTCTTGAAATTTGAGTCACAGCACTGTGTCCATATTATATGATAATGTTTGCATTTAAAGTAGTTGCATATTACTTGAGATATAAACTCTGCAAAATAAATACTGAAAAAGAAAAACAACAAAAAAAGATATGGGCAAAAAATAAAATTAGTTAATTGCCTTACCTGAGAGGGTAACAAGGTCATCCAGGGATAGACCCTTAGCTGAGAAAATTTTGATCATTTCTTCCAAACTAAAACTTGTATCTATTATATTTTCTCTCACTTTTGAACCCATTGAACTCCTTCCGTCTCTCCTTCCTGTTGGAATCCCTACACTTGGACCTCCTGTCTGCGCCATTACATATTAAAAAAAGTGTATTAAAAAAATAGATTTGACGGCTAAATTTTTGTTAGTATTTTTCTTTTTTAAATGCAAATATAAGGCATGAAATTGAGTAAATTGAAATTACCAATTGAACAGAATCTCTAGCAGCCAAAGCCAGAATATCAGCACAAGAAACAATTCCAGGGCAAAATATTTCTAACACTCTTTTGGCTGAATCAATTACCGAAAATCCTCCAAGAGACTTGTTTGCTGGGTCATTTCGTTCTGTTCCATCTCCTTGTAATAATATTGAAGCATCACATCCCTATATGCATATTAATTAGTTTAAAATAAAATCCCATTAAAAGTATATTTCAAAACTATTTGGCACCCAAAAA